>CM067884.1:17282658-17911974 GCA_034621355.1 Mycalesis mineus | reverse complement strand
ATATATATATAACATAAGATAAATAAAAGAGGTAGGTAGGTAGTAAACTCATGTACATAATTGCAATCCTGATGATGGACATTCTACGTTCATTAAAAATTTTGTTCTATGAAAAATAATTTGTAATTCGAAGACAAAGCAAATCGTCTGCTAGGATGACCAAATGTTGGTAAATACAAGGACATTATTATCTTCTAGTATATTTGAGGTCTTATCAAAAGCAGGTTTAGATTATAAAGATGTCCGGTTTATCAGGAACTTATATTGGGAACAGAGAGCTAATGTAAGGGTCGATCAACATACAACTTCATACATTGACGTATTGCGTGGAGTACGGCAAGGGTGTATTTTATCTCCTTTGTTATTTAACATCTATGCCGAAGCAATATTTGACGAAGCTCTCGAAGGTATCAGTGAAGGAGTAATGGTAAACGGTGTACCAATAAATAACATCCGATATGCAGATGACACAATTCTGATAGCAGATAGCTTAAAAGGCTTGCAATCGTTGGTTAATGCAGTTTCTTTCGCCAGTAAGTCATACGGCATTAATGTGAACTGCAAAAAGACCAAGTTTATGACTATTAGCAGGAAACCAATACAGTGCACCTCTTTGTGTCTTAATGACAAAAATTTAGAAAGGGTTCAACGATATCGATACTTAGGATCTATGATTGACGAAACCGGGGATCACAGTCTGAAAGTGCGATGTCGAATTGAACAAGCCAGAAACGCTTTCACTAAGTTAAAAAAAGTTCTCTGTGACCGCAATTTAAAAATATCCCTACGCATGAGACTAGCTCGGTGTTATGTTTTCTCCGTATTACTATACGGTGTTGAAGCATGGACACTAACGCAAGAGATGTGTAATAAGCTTGAAGCCTTCGAGATGTGGGTATATAGGCGGATGCTGCGTATATCATGGAAGGACCGCATTCGCAATACCATTGTGCTGCAGAAAATGGGTAAGCCCAAAGAGATTCTGCAGTGCATACAAAAAAGAAAGCTTGAATACTTGGGCCATATAATGCGAAACTCCAAATATGATATGCTCCAGCTTATTATCCAAGGCAAGATCAATGGGAAACGAAGACCCGGTCGTAGGCGCATATCCTGGCTCAAGAACTTACGCCAGTGGTTTCATATGAGCTCTAAATCACTGTTTCGAGCAGCAGCTAATAAAGTTAAGATAGCCATAATGATTGCTAACCTCCGATAGGAGATGGCACTAGAAGAAGAAGTATATTTGTACAATTAGGTACTGCTTTACATTTGTACGGTCGCGGCGGAAATACAAACGCACTAGCACTATTTTATACTACTGATTTTTTACCCGACTGCGTCAGAAGGAGGGTTATGTTTTTCGAGCGTATGTATGTCCATTTCTTCGGCACGCGCTACAGCCTAAACAACTGAACGGATTTTGACAGGTGAGGTGAGGTGGTGGTTGAATTCGTTAAAATTGTGGTAGTGACATAGGCTATATAAATTTTCAAAATGGTGGCTGTAAATGGCGGAAAAAAGGGGGGATGTGTGTATTTCTTTCTTTTATTTTAGCAATATGGGTATCAAATGAAAGGTCGTAAAAAGACCATTTCAAAAATATAAATATCATATCATGTTTACATTGCCGTTTTAATAAAAAATGGCAAAAAGTGTACCGTATCATTTCTATACCATAAACTAAAACAAAAAAGTCTCAAATAAAATTATGATTATAAAAACAAAAAACCAAGAAAAACAAGGTTCACTATATCTATATAAAATTTTAAATACTTTATGGTGCTGCAGGCGGGGACAAACTTTTTTTTCCCCGCAGAAAATAAAGTATTTTGTCCCCGCTTGTATCACCATAAAGTATTTAAAATTTTATATAGATATAGTGATCCTTGTTTTTCTCTTTTCAGTTCATAACTTCTATGCCGTCGGGTTTTTTGTTTTTATAATAATAATTTTTGTGCTTAAAAAGGGTGATAAATACAAAAATTGTATGATAAATAACTTAAAATATTAGGTATAAGCATAATATTACCTCCACCGTTCTAGACTCGAGAAAGCATAACCTATAACATATTAGATTGAAAATAGTCTAAAATCTAGACTTATTTTCGTGCCCCCTCGTAGCACAGGTTTTGCGTTAATTTGAAGAGGAGGAGGAGGTAAAATTAATATTGCTCATGTTAAAACATTCATTAATGTTATGTATGTACTATATTAAAATCTTGTGTCGTGTTGTTTCCAGTCCTTGGCACTCCTTTGAAACGGCTTGATTGGTTGTCATGATTTTTTGTGCATTTGGTAGGTAATCGCGATTTTAATATTTTTTTATAATAGAAAGCAGATTGCCAA
Organism: Mycalesis mineus; assembly: GCA_034621355.1. Lineage (NCBI taxonomy): Eukaryota > Metazoa > Arthropoda > Insecta > Lepidoptera > Nymphalidae > Mycalesis > Mycalesis mineus. Next base: position 17,909,625 of record CM067884.1, on the reverse strand, counting down.
TTTTTGTATGAAAGTCCACCACCAGAAACCATTGCACATCAACCAAACTCCGGCAAACAGATTGAAAATGAGCTTAGGGTTATTAAATAAGGGAATTACAAGGATATACGATATACGATGGAGTTTGTGATATTCTGACTTTTCATTTTCTATGTATTTTCGAGGACACGACCCTTTAAAAACCAATGAAAAATTATAGCGTTTCCGCTTAAGGAACGATCCTTTTAACTTAAATAATTTTTAAACCCATATTTGCACTTAACTGAAATTAGTTTGTTACACAGTATTATTCAAAACGAGATTTTTAACATAAAAATGGTTGATATGACAGAACCACGTGTTCCCCGACAGCTGGTATTCTTTACAAAAAGCTATATTCATATGATATTAGATAATATTATATTATATTAAATGAATTTATGTTTAGAACTCTGCTCGAAAGTGGCAAAAGGAAAACCGCATCTAAACCCGTAAAAGGGTTATTGAGGTCGCCTAGAACAAAAACGTCGACAAGCCGGCAGATGGGTCCCTACGATTTTAAACTTGTTTCTCTTGCTTGTTTCATCATATATCTATTTTAAGATTTAATATATTAGATATTTAGCTAGATTTCTGATTGAATCCCTTTAAATGAATTTTATATGCCATGATGTACGTTTTTTGGAGCTCGCAAGCCTTACTTTTTCAAGTGTATTAAACTGCCGTAACCGTTCAGTCCTTCTGTTGATAGACAGCGATAAGATTCCCTAACGCGTCTGTAGTTTTGCGGCCATTTTGCTGTAGAATTTAGCTTTTTTACGCCCATTTCCTTTCCAATAAACGTCTAAACGTCGTCCCTGTTTAGAAACATTTTCGGTCTATTCTTTTCGATAGACAAACTATTACTTAATAGATATTAGGTACGCTTTTAGATGGGCTACCCACGTCTGACCCTTTATAGGCATGTTGCAGATTTATAGAGGTTAATTAGTGTTTTTCGGTTTTTTTATTATTGAGACGATTTGTCTTTAGATTTATTTGTGACATTGTGACAATGTGACAGTACAAACGCGCTTTTATGTGTTTTAAATGCCTACTAGAGAACTGTCAGCACAGCAGAAACACTTTACGGAGAAGTTATTAGTACATAACTCAGCTACCAAAAAATCGTTGCCACAACTATTTACATAGGTATATTATTTATAAACATGCTTCTGTTTTGGTAACATTCCTTCAATTTCATCATACAGACTCGCATGTCTGTTGATACGACTAAGTTAAAGCCGTCTTCCCAATATAGAATATCTTCACGGTCAGGTCACGGCACAAATTTAGAAAAAACACTCATTTATTAAATGTAATTTCATCACGAAACCGTCTACCATTAGCGGCGACAATAGCGGGGACCGCATTGTGCACGTTAAATGATTTTATACAAAACCTCGGCCTCTTTATTATCATTTTACTTACTGTTCTAAATTAAAAACAGTAAGTACGGTTATTTTGTGACGTTGCAACGTCGAGTGCAAAACGGCTAAAACATTGAAATAAAATCATTTTAAAATGGGTGTAATTATACCAATTAAGCTTTTTGAAAATGATCCAATAGTGCTACGTAAATACAGTCAGAACCATCAAACTTATAACATATTATAATTGTAGGGGGGTTAGAAATTGCTGGTTTAGCTTTAAGCGGAAATATATAGATAGAACTGGAGATAGCGACTTCGTTGAACTGTTTAGAGAAAAGAAGAAATGTCTCATTCACACGAATACAAGACACGCCACGTATGGCTCTGTATTAGCATTTTATAATCGCTAATATTAATTAATATTCGTGACATAACTGGTTTGCACGCATGGCCGATAAACAACATGTCTGGCCACATAACCGTTTGTTTTCTATACTCTTACGTTATAGACGTTGTCTCGATTATATTATCTTTTAGTTTCTTTTGATCTACCTATATCTAACTTATCGATGATTAGCACTACAAAATAGCTGTCGTAGGACTTATCTAAATTATTTTAGTAAATATTTGTATACTCAATGATTTTTTTCAATTTCATATTAATGAACTCTCTAAATAACTTTTAGTCTCCTCCAAGCACCACCTTTCCAGGTCTTTGGGTCTGCCATCCTGTTCCGACTGTGGTTTCTATTTGGTTTGGACATCTTGCATTTTAGGCAAGCACGTCAGCTTCACATCTATATAAAAAAATTGGTTGTCTGTAAAGTCGGTTTACTGACGATAGTTGAACGTGACAACGTCGTAAGAAAATACTGATGGAATGGTAGCATTTAATTGGTTATTAAAATTTTTAATTTAAGTATATTTTTATAAATATTAATTTAAATTAATAAAATAATTGATTTTGATTTTATAAATTTATATTTTAAATTTATAATAAATATATTAATTTAAAATTAATATATTTAATAATTATATTTAATAGACGGATGTGGAACGCTGCCGAATGCAAAGGCCGATTGTGCTTCTTTGTCGCTCGTTCCGCGCTCTCGCTTGCATGAGTCATGTTTTTTCGTGCGTGCAGCCGGCTCTATCGAATTATAAGACGTTGTCACGTCAAAATAAATGTTTTAATTTAGTTCCGTCAGGAAAACTAAGTTAAATTCAAGAAAATTGGTGACTAATGCGATCGACGGCCTTCGTGGTATGCACAGACCTTGGAGATCCTGGGTTTAAATCCTTTTCTAAATTGGTCCAGGATTTTTAAATTGGTTTGTATGAGGCTTCGGCTGTGGTTAGTTACCACTCAACCGAGAAAAAAGTACCACCCAGTAATTTAGGGTTTCGGTACGATGTCGTGTAGAAACCGAAATGGGTTTGGCTCTCGTCCTACTTGTAACAAGTTAGCCCGCTTCTGTCACACTTACCATCAGGTGTAATTGCCAAGGGCTAACTTGTAATTAATAAAAATAAATCGGGCTGACCAAAGCTAGCATCTAAGAAATATACATATTCACATTGGTGACTTTAGCGATACAACGGATCAGAAGACCAAAACTAGCACCTATAACCCGTGAGAATTAATTAAAGCTAAGCGTAGGGATTAAAGGTGAATACATATTCGTGTGTGCACATTAAACACACTCCGCTGTGTGCGAGCCCCAAACAAGTTGCAAATGAGATCATTTACCCGCACCGGCGTATACTGAGCAACACACAACTGCCCGTGTCCTAGCTAGAAACACCATCGTGAGTTTATTATGTGGGATATCGAAGCATCTATAACACGGTGAACATTGATGTGAGCCTTTATTTCTGAAATATATGTAATGGCATCTTTTAGATGCTTGATTTCAGTGTCAGCTTCCTAACTAATTTCAAAGACTAGAGACTGCGTTTCATTACACGTTTTAAAAATGTTAAAATAACTTTTTAGAGATGATATAATACAATCTTGATATGTAAACTTGCTGAAACATTTCCTGCGCTTATCGCTCCCTTTTAATGGGGTATGAAATAAGGGTCCCATATGTCGTTGATTACACTATCAGCGATATCCTTTAAATCAAAATAGCGATGCTGCTTGACGACAGAGATAAGAATTGTAAATAGCAAATAGCTTAGGTATTACCTACTAAAACATCTTTATTGAGCTAATTGTACTACGAAACTTTAGTCTGTACCGTGACAGTCAAACGTATACAAACGTAGCAAATCGACTTAAAACTCATTTATAAGGTTTATTAGGTAGTTATGTTTTTAATGACAAATCAGAGTCAAATAAAAAGTTATTCCTGCACATATGGTCGCCAAATCTAAAAACTGCGCCAGTCGCACTCACGCCCTCAATTCTCACTTCCTGGATTTGAAAAGCGTAACATTTTAAAGTATAACTTTGAAATGTTTTCCTGACATCTGTTATTTTTAGATTCTACCTAAGACATGTAACATGTCCTACATAATATATTTTGATATTTTGCTGAAGGTCTAGCTTTGTGTGATGATGATGGTTGTTTTTTAAAAATAATAAATTTAATGTTATGTTATTTGTATTAAATGAAATAAAGCTTGCACCTGAAAAATGTCTTATTTTATACAGACATGAGATATTAAATAATTATTATAATTTTTAGAATAAAATAAAACGAGATTTATCCTGTTAAATAGGATAGTGTTGTCACCGCACCCCGAACCGTTACTTTACTCAAACAGGTGCCCGTCTGATATGATATCGACCAAATGAATTTCATTCACCTTTTAACCGATTTTGCATTCGTCAGGTTTTCGAATTCAAGCGAATATCGATTATGATGGAATACGAGTACGGCTTTACATCCGTGATAACAGAATCTGAGTAATTTACAGAAACTCAATGGTTATTCAATTATTTATAACGGATTAAACATTTATGAAGCTCTACTAAACTTCGATCATGCATTTTATTCCTAAGTAAAATGTAAAGTCCATTTTTTTTCGGACACAAGAACGACGTTTCTATACTAAAGCCAAACTCGATTGAGAATGCTTGTCAACAAACAAATTTAAAAAGAAGGTAGAAAATGCAACACATTTTATGCCTAATAAATTTAAAATTATGTTTTGTTTTTTTATAAAATCTTATTTAAAAGATATTGTATATATATTAATTTGTTTTAAGCTTACTAGATTAATAACTGTCATGAATTCGTCATTCACAAGTTAACTAAAAAAATTAGGTGTAAAATGAGTAGTGGTTTCTACCTTCATTTTTAATGTGTTTGTTGACAAGCATTCTCAATCGAGTTTGGTTTTATTAAGTTGTCATTTTTGTGTCCGTAAAGAAGAAATAGACTTTACGTTAATTATATACCTACTTAATAATAATAATAATACCGAAAATAATCAACAAAAATTTAATATATTCGTATATTCAGTCGAGCAAAAACTAAGAAAAAAATCTTTTTTCGCCGGTCGGTTATTAACGTGAGCACATTACACATTAAATTTCAGTAATTTTACATGGATAATAATTATTTAAATTATTGACTCTAATTTAAGTTTAATTACCATCTTCTGAGGGTCTGGGTGACTTTTTCACGTGGAGTTTTTGGTTAAACGCGAGCAAAACAAAATAAAATTATTATTATTTATTTAAGATGAACTTCCATACAGTATAACTAGCGGCATGTAAGTCTAGCGCTGAACGAAACGTAGTAGGGATGGCTGCGCATCGGTACCGTCGCGTACGCAATACAATATTTACTATAATTACCTAATTAATATCAAATCATGTTACGACATCGTTTTAATATGTGTGTGTGTGTGTGTGTGCGTGCATGCGTGTGTGTGTATGTGTTTGTGTACGTTACGTGCGTGTTTGTGCTTATATATGTTATAGTTCATAGTTCTAATTTCCAAAGATTTCGTATTACTTAAGACATAATTATATAGTAAAAAATATTAAAATATTAAAAATATAAAAATATTAAAATATATGGATAGTTACCATAAATGAATAAATAAATTTTGAAAAGCTTACGGGGAGTAGAAAAAAAGAACATTATTATATTCTCAATTTTTATTATAGATATAAGACTAGTCTAATCTGAATCAGGCAATGGTAACACGCCTGGCGTCGCAAAACGGTATTTCTTCTAGGTATATTATTCCCTTTAAATTCATAAACAAACTTAAAAAAACAACAAAATATATAATTATATTTAAGAAACCAACTGAAAATTAACAATAATAACAATGCAACTCAGAGCGAGACTGCACACTGGAAGTCCGCGTCGCGTCGTTTCGGTGCGGGGGACGGAATGCGACAGGGGAGCCAATCGCCGCTACGCACGCCCGCCCCTCATTCCTCAAGCTCCCCCATGATACCTACATTTTTACTTCTGCGCAATAACGGTCAGCGCTAGAGTTTCGTGCCGCTACTTGTAACAGCTTTTATCCAATTTTTACATGGGGATTACACAGGTTGACAGGGGCACCGCAAAATATGTAATTCTTTTTTTTATTGATGTGGACAAAAAAATCTTTATTCTTTAATGATGATACTCGGTATATAATTATGATTAATAAGAAAGGAAATAATGCAAATTTTTTGTATCAAACAATCTGAGCAACATATCAATCATAAGGAATTTTTTTTCTTTGTTTCCATATTGCAAGCATTGTTACAATGGAATATGAGTTTTAGCTCTCCATTAGCGAACGAAATCAAAGCCTATAATTTCCACGAGTAAATGTATGTACTATGTACACGTGACTTCGTTCATGATGAAACTGAAGTCGGTGCTAATCGAATTACTGCAGCGCTGTCTGGCGGTACGATTCAACAAAACCTATTAATATAGGGTTGTCACTTCTTAATAAGTGTTACTAAATGTAGTATAGAAATACTTGCAAGGATGTTAACAGTAAGTAAAAATTTATTGCAATAATTATGAGGACTTTAACATTGCATGTACGTTCTGAGGTCAAAATATTTTTATTGTTTATATGTCTTTTAAGCATATTTTAATATTCCCATTTGCATTATTATAAATCCGTGTAAAGTGTGATAACTGTCCAACAGTGTAAACAAAATTTCAAAGTACTTTTTTGTGTTAGCGGCAAGCAAATTGGGCCTCTGTTGACCTAATCGGTGACCTCTATTGAATACTGAAAGGATACCCTAAAAAGGAGTTCCACATAAATCATGCATTATCCTAAACAAATGACAGGACAGTAGACAACCCTAAACTAAATTAGACTCCTCCAATTATACAGTCACGTTATTTTCAACCTAATTGACTGTGACACAACGCTCATATTGGCGTGAAATGTAAAAGCCAGTGAGGCTTCGTATTGTGATTCAGTGCATGCGATTTAACACTGTATAGTGCTGTCGTTAGAGACTAATATGGCATGAATATGCAATCATACATTGCGTTAACCATTTAAAAGTTAACTGTAGTCTATGGTTATGATCTAACGAGGTGCAATATCGACCCACTTCCATTGGTTTGGTTTCGATGTTGAATGGTAACTGATAGTTTAATGGTTAATGATTTAAGTGACCGTTAAATTAAAATTTATTTCTTCGAGTACATATTGTATATTGTAAAAACAGTGATTATGAACTACTTTACTTAAAATATTTTATTTCCTTGTGAGAAACTGAAACTGAACTACCCGCGACTGCGGTACGAGTAACATCGTTTCACTGTGCTCCGTAAAATTATTTGTTAAAACTTATACAAAACCGAAGTATAAATCAAAAATTTTGCGATACTTTACTAATAACTGTGTTTTGTGACTAAATAAGTAACACTTGTGGTTTAATATTATCGAAGTTATACCTAAATCTTTACGGTATTCGTTTGCACGATGTCTTTCACCGAAAACTTGCACGGAAAAGTCACAACGAAGTCAATTACTCCTACAACTGAGAAAAAAGAGCAGGAAATATTCCTCGGAGGTGGATCACAGCCCGATCTGTCCAAATTAAAAGATATAACTGATATTTCACTACGCAAACGTAAACAACCAGGGCCGGACTGCGACTGCCGCAATGAATTATTAAAACTTCACCAAGAGATAAAAGGTATGTTTGAAGCTTTTACACGATCTCAAAAGGAGTACATGCTTTCTTTTCATCAAGATATATCGCACATAAAATCAAAAGTCGATAACATTCAGTCTACTACTGAACATTTGGTCATAGAACAAAATAAAATTCTTGGCGAAGTTTCCGAATTAAAAACAAAAAGCCTCATTGCTGAAGAGAATATTACACGTCTGGAAAATGACATTAAGAAATTAAAATCTGAAACTACAAATTTTACATCCACGATATCAGCGAATTCTAAAGAAAATATTCTGCAAGAGTTTCGTGAACGAGCTGGCAGGGAAAAAAATGTAATTATGATAGGCATTCCCGAAATTTATGCGGAAAATATCCATGATAGGATTGCACACGATACCAGTGAAGTAGCCAAGGTGCTAAGTAGTTTATCGCCAAACTATCCACAGCCTAGAAAGATTATGAGACTTGGAAAATACAAACCTGGAATGTATCGCTCTATAAAATTGATTTTTAATTCAGCTGAAGAATCTAGAGAAATACTTAAAAATAAGGCTGACATCAAAAACAAAAATATTAAAGTTTTTGCAGATCAAACACCGACACAGCAATTATACTTTAAGAAATTAAAAGAAGAACTAGCAACTAGGCAAAAACGTGGAGAAAGCAATCTTATAATAAAATACATAAGAGGTACTCCCAAAATAGTTAAATCATCAAAAAACTAAGAAAACTATCGCAACAAAATTATATTAAAGAGGAGGAAACGATAACCTACCAAATATTACAAAATTCTAAAGATTTAGAAAACAACCGATGTTCATTGAACTTTTTGTACTGTAATATCAGAAGTATAGTTAAACCAGGAAAATTGGACGAGTTAAAATGTATTCTAAAGTCATTTGATCAGCAAATACACGTACTACTCTTGACGGAAACATGGATAAAGTGTGAACAGGATGCTCAAAACCTTGTAATTCCCAACTATACACATTATTACAATTACCGAAATAATAAAATAGGTGGAGGAGTATCGATTTATATATACAATAATATAAAACACTATTTACTAAAAGAAGAATATATAAATGGTAATAACTACTTGTGGGTTCATACTGAAAAATACAACATGGATATAGGATTAATATACAAGCCTAGCTATACGAATCTGAATCTCTTCTTGGAAGATTTCGAAGTACAAGTACAACAGAGCAAACGAGCCATTATATTCGGCGACTTCAATATTAACGTATTGTCAAAAGATGGAAATACTCAAAAATATACAGACATTATAAAGGAAAATGCATATGAAATAATTAATAATATAACCCCAGAATATTCCACCAGGACAACAACTACCACAAATAGTATTCTAGATCATATGATAACAAATTTAAAGGACAAAACCTATCACATAGCCTTGTTAGACTCTTCAATCTCGGACCATCACCAAATCATTCTTGGAATGAAAAATTATAAACCGGAATCAAATCAAAAAGTACTTTATGAAGCTATTAACTATGACAACTTATTACAATATTCAAAAGAAGTTAATTTTGATGTGTGTGAGTATGATGTACTAGAAAAAACATTAAAAAACATTATTAAAAAGAGTTCCATGGAAAAAATAAAAATACTTAATCTACCAAAACAGGATTGGATTAACAAAGAAATAATTAACAAAATAAATAAGAGAAATGAGGTTTGGATAAAAACTAAGAAAAAACCTAGTAACACAGATATAATGAATAATTTTAAAAAAGAAAGAAATGAAACTTTAGAATTAATTACAAAGACAAAGAACAAGTATTACATTAGTTTATTCGAAAAATGTAAAACCGACCGTAAAAGAACGTGGGATCTCATTTTTACCTTGGCTAATAATAAAATAAAAACAAAAAGTGCTCCTCCAAAATTAATAACTGAATCAGGAATAGTTTCTGATGAATATGAAATATGTAAATATTTTAACAACTTTTTTGTTCAAATTGGTCCTAATTTAGCTAGTCAAATACCAACTATCCATAACACAAATACTTTATCAATAATAAATCAAGAAAAGTCGCGAGTCCATCCAAATATTTGTCTTTCTAAATTTACACCATGTACAGTGGACGAAATAACCCAATTAATAAACAATCTTGATTCAAATTGTAGTTCTGGTATAGATGAAATTAATACAAAATCTATAAAATGTATCAAAGATTATTTATCTCCATCACTTGCAATGTGCATAAACCATTATTTAGATCAAGGTGAGTTTCCCAGTAAACTTAAGATAGCAAAAGTTACCCCGATATATAAGTCCGGAAAGAAATCTGAACCTAGCAACTATAGACCAGTTTCGGTATTGCCAGTAATTTCTAAAGTTTTCGAGAAAGTCATTTATAACAGATTGCTTCTTTACCTTAACCAGATAAACTTTCTTTTTGAACGGCAGTATGGATTTCGCCCCAAATCAAACACACTATCAGCTACTATAGATCTTGTGACTAAAATAAAAACCAACATTGACTCAAAAAATATTGCTCTAGGTATATTTATAGATCTAAAGAAGGCGTTCGACACCGTGAGCCATTCGATCTTATTAAAAAAACTTGCAAGTATAAAAATAACAGATACCGCATACAAAACTTTTGAATCGTACTTATCAAATCGATCTCAAGTTGTAAAAATTGGCAAATATCAAAGCGCCATTCAGTCGATTACGTGCGGAGTACCTCAGGGCTCTATACTGGGACCCCTTTTATTTTTAATTTATGTAAATGACATTAGTCAGATTTGTCTACATGGGGAAGTCAGTCTTTATGCTGACGACACTTGTATATTTTACTATGGACGCTCAATCACTGATATCATTAAACTAGCACAAGAAGATCTTAATAAACTAAATTCATGGTTTCAGCAAAATTTACTAACGGTCAATACCACAAAAACTAGCTATGTCATCTTTAAAGCAAAGAACAAAAATATTTCCAATCATGTACCACTCTCAATAAATAATAATATAATTAAAGAATCTACCCAAGAAAAATATTTAGGATTAATAATTGACAGTAATCTAACATGGAAACCACAAATAAGTAAAATAAAATCAACGCTTTCGTCCCTCCTGGGATCGCTTTATAGAATAGTTCGATGTCTTCCGTTAAAAGTTAGAAAAACCATCTATAGTTCTCTTGTAAAGCCACATATCGACTATTTAATAGAAATATGGGGCACCGCTGCAAAAACCAATTTAAACTGTTTACAAATTATTCAAAATAAAATTATAAAAATTCTGTACCACTTGGATTTCAGGACTCCTACAAAATTTTTATATTCAAAAACAGAGTTAATGAATATTCAACAAATATATTACTATAATACCTGTGTACTAATCAAAAAAATTAAAACTCACAAAATCCAGTCGCAGTTAACATTTAAAACAAAAAGAGACTTAGGACGTCGTTTGCTTCGTAGTGCTGATAATATTTCCTTACCACAACCACGCACCAATTATGGAAAAAGGAACATAACTTTTGAAGGAGCACAAATGTTTAATAAATTACCCTTAGATATTAAAAATATAAATAGCATAAATATTTTCAAGAAAAGATTAAAAAAATACATTATAAAGAATGTCTGAGTACGGTCCTGGATATGCATCGGCATTGCCAGGCGCGCTAAGTGCAAATGTTTTACAAATCTACCTACATACTTTTACGATCGGTTTGTTGCTCGCCGCTGCGCATTTTCTTTTGTAAAATTTATAATTAATTTCTCATTAAGTGAAATTTTGTAATTTCTTTTGAGAATAAAGATTCTTTAACCACAAACTGAGTTGTTTATTCCCTTACGCATGTGTTTACCATGTGTTTTGATCTAGAGGCATTGGTAGGAAGTTTTGCAATGAGCTATGAGCTCTTCATACCGAGAGAGTTTTGACGGCAGCCGTGGCGCAGTGGTATGCACAGTCGATTTATAAGAACGAGGTCCTTATTTCGATTCGGAGGTCTTAGTTTCGTTTCGACAGAGATACTCGGTAGATAGTATGAAAAAAATACATCGTAAAAATATCTCGTCGATCGTCCCACCTTATTTCGACTGTCAGTCCAATACGACAAAACGCCAAAGGAGAATACTGATTTCTGTTACATCTTTGCAACCGTTGTACATCGGCTTCAGTAGACTTTTTTTGGTGTTGATGGTGCTAATGCTACAAAATAGTTTTCCGGCATTTAGATTATTTACTGACGACCTTCGAACGAACACTGTTAATCAACCTCCTTTTGTCAAGAGTATATGACGGATTAGCTCACAGCAAGCTCAAAAAAATAAACAATCTCTTTGAAGCGCGTGAGTGACGTTGTAATGATACGGAGCTTTCAGCTTTGCTGTTAGTTCGTGTTGTTTATTTCACAATTTCTGCTAAGAACTTAATACATAAATACAGTCATTGTCTCTGTTATGTTGTTCCCTAGGTGGTGGTGGGAGGGAGTGGCTATTCTTAAATAGCATAGTTTTTAGTATGACTCAAGGGAAAGCGCTACTGTTATGTGGCAGAGCAATAAAAAGTCTTTTTAAAAACTAATATTTAATAATTGAACTTAAACTTTAATTTATAACACTATTTAAAAGAATACTACAAGAAATTGTATATAAGACTAAGAATTAACAGAGTGACAGTAAACTAAGAGACAGAGTAACGAGGTAGTAAGGAAATTGGAAATAGAATGCGTTGTTAGGAGTTCGGGAAGCGTTTATATAGGGTAGAAGTGGTGGGGGTTGAGACGTGGAGCGCGTGAGGGGATAATGGTAGTTGGTTTATTACAATAGACCTTATGTACTAATGAGATTGTTTACAAGTCTAAAGGTTAGTTTCGTACAGTATGCTTAGGTGTAAGTTAGTATTATATATAGGTAAGGTTATTATATAACACCTCCCCCCTTAGAAAAAAGATCGGGCCTTATTTGTTGTGCACGATCTTGAGGTTGTAGGCGTGTCCTTTTCTTCTTCGTCGGATGAGATTGTATTGTTGTCAATTGAGGTCATTGGAATGCTTTGATGTCGACGAGAGTTGTCGAAGCAGTTGTTGAATATTTGGATGCATCCTCGTGTTTGTAGTTCCTCATTTGAATGACGGTTTGAGCGGTTTTGCTGACGAGACCAAAAACGACGCCAAGGGCAACATTTGCATATTAAGAAAAACAACATTGATATGCCTAGTATTATGGCGGCGTAAGAAAATTTGGAATTGGGTGTATTGATTTTGAATGACTGTTTTTGTTCTTGTAGAAGTTTATTTTGTATTCTTATTTGATCTTTGATGATGTGAAGAGAATCTAATGGTACGTTCTTTATTGTAATGGGCTGCAGATCTGGGAGTTTTGATTCTTGAAGTGTCTCTGATGTGCAAGCATCTTCAATATTTACTGTTACAATTGGATGCGTTATGTTGGATGTTGTGTCTTCCTCTGCGTTCAACGTAACAAATGCAGTATAAAATTTGCAACCCGGATATAATGTTAGTATACCTGATCCAGAAATTTCTTTGTGTTCGATGGTTTCTGCAGCATTGCATTCTACAGCGTATGGAGTTGTATGTCGTAGAATAAAGATCCATTTGTTATTTCCCAAGGATTGAAATGTGTTGATATGGGCTGAAAATGTCATCAATTCGCAATTCGCTGGTAGTTTCTTGTTTGTAGACTGAAGAATTGCCATTTCGCATATAGGCCTGGAGTTGTAGTTGTAGACTGGAATATCTTTGCAGACTCTTCTTTGAGGGGCAAAGACTTTGCACTTTTCTAGGATGCTCGTTGTCATGTAGCGTTGCCGTGTTGTGGAAGTAGCAAGGTATGTTTGCTCAGGGAATAGGGTTGAGTAGAAAGAGGAGTTGGGATGTTTGATGGGTATTGAATATATATGATATAGATTAAATTTTTCATTTTTTACTAGGGGAAATTCTATTACATAGACTAATTTATTCAGGTATATATATGAAGTTAAAGTTGTGGATTCTAAGATGTCGTGAATGTTTTCTAAAGTAATTGGTGCGATTAAATTGTTATTAATTCTAATATGATTTGTGGCTAAAAGTTCCTTGTAGAGTCGGATGGTTGAAATAATAGATGGATGTATTGCACCCGATTTTATAAACAATATGCTCGTGGTTATATCATCTAGTTCTTTTTCAAGAGAAATTACGGATTCTAAGATTTGGATTGATACAGTCGAGATTCGTTCTGACGCTTGTAAATCGAAGATTATTTTATTACTGTTATTTAAATAAATGTTAATTTTTTCTAGATTATCGTTAATTGTATACTCATCGTAAGAAATTTTGGCAATGGTTTCATTAAAATTAGTAATAGTTGATGATATGATTTGTAACTGTTGGCTTAGTATATGATTTTTATAAAATATTAGGATTATTTTATAGTAAGAAAGAAAGTAGTGAAATAGATTATATGCTGATTTGGTACTAAAAATACCAATAACGTATTATTGATTTAGTACAACTAATCTTAATAAATGAATTGTTAATAAAATTGTAAATAAGGTATCGATAATTAATGCTAATTCTTAAATTTATTGATAAAGAATGATTTGGTAAAAATGTATAATTTATAAACTAAGATGTAAAATAATAATTTGATTAAGGAGCATATAATAAAACTAATAAGGATTATTCATTAAGGTGCTAAACTTATTTTCTAGATTGTTTGGTTCTTGAGTTGGTTGAACTATGGGGTTAGCCATCATCGATTGTGGTAACCTGAAAATTATAAATTAACTACTTAGTCCTGTAAAGGTCTTAGGCGATTCCCGTGAACTAAATGATTTTTGCCGGATTTACGTATGATGTAATTTTCGTTAAAACCTTTTCTGACGACTTCATATGGACCTTCCCATTTGCTATCTAAGTTATTGGGATTGGGAACTCGGAGCATAACTTTGTCACCTAATTGAAAATCCGCAATGTTTTTGATGTTATTATCATAACGCGTTTTGGCTTTCTCTTTCATAGCATCGAGATTTCGCTGAGCTATGTCGCGTGAGATCTTGAGTCTTTCGTTAAGATCATTGAGGTAATCATTAGTGGTGTATTCACGGGCTTCTTTCAATGAATATAGTAAGCGAGGTTTGTATCCGAATAGTAGTTCATGAGGAGTGAAACCAGTGGATTGGTTGAGCGACGTGTTGTGACACATTATCGCAAGAGGTACAATACGGTCCCAATTGTGATGATTCTTTGCAGAATACATTCTAATGTGATCTCTGAGTACTGCGTGGAATCGTTCTAATGCACCGTTAGTTTGTGGGTGATATGATGTACTGAATGTGTGTTGAGAACCTAGTAATTTAATGAGTTGTTTGAGAATGTTGTTAACGAATTCTCCGCCTTGGTCGGAGTGAAAACGTTTTGGGATACCATAGTGTTGGCAGAATATTAAAAGGGATTTAGCAATGGTAATAGCTTGTTTATCGGGAACAGGGTACGCTTGAACAAACCTAGTTAAATCATCTTGTAATGTCAGTATGTATTTGTTAGAGTCACCTGTAACATCGGAATAGGAAACGAGATCGATTGTTACTCGTTCGAAGGGTTCTGAAGAGGAGCTAGTTATCACCATAGGAGCTTTAAATGTCTTTCTTTGAATTTTACCTCGTTGACATGTGGTACAGTTATTTATATAATCTTTGATAGTGTCCGTCATGCCTTTCCAAAAATATTCAGATCTAATTTTACGCGTTGTCTCTACAATGCCTCGATGTCCTGACAAAGGTTCATCGTGAAAGGTTTTTAATATTTCAGGAATTTGTTCTGGACTAGGATACTTCATTTTATCTTCACAAATAGTTATTCTACAATCATAGGCATCAGCTAAATAAGCAGTTATGTGTAGTTGTTCGTTTCCTTGTAATTTGCATGTTGTGTCGTTTTTAAGGTTTGGTACGTAAAGGTTTTGAATGTTGTGAGATTGTAAAAGATTTAAAAGAGTTTTAAAATAGCTTTCAGAGTCCCATGCATTGAAGTGTGTTGGTCTTGTGCAACTAAAATATAAGTTTTGTTTCTTATCTGAAACTAATAAATCTATATCGTAAAGTGTTTTGGGTTTCTCTAAATATGCATCTACTTGAGAACAAATGGAGATTGCCCTATTGAAAAGGTCGTTCTTATCTGATAGTTCGCAAGAAATTGGGATGAGAATGTTTTTGTGCCGTTCGTCTAAAAGGTTATCTGGTGAAATATGAAGGTTTGGAGTGTCGAAGCTATAAGTGGAGTTATCTATGAAGTGTGAAAAATTTATTTGTAGATAATCTTCTGAGGAGTTTTGGGTGTTGCTTTGAGTTGGAATGTCGTCGCTAAGAGTGAGATCAATTATGTTGGTATTCATAACGGGAGGTCGAGAAAGTGCATCTGCATTCGTATTATTTTTTCCAGCTTTATAAATAACTTCGTAGTCGAACTCTTCTAATTTAAGTCTCCATCTAACGAGACGACTACCTGGGTCCTTTATAGAGAACAACCATGTTAATGGTTTGTGGTCTGTGATTATTTTAAACTTTCTACCAAAGAGGTATGGTCGGAAATGTTTCACAGCCCAGACAATGGCTAATAGTTCTCGTTCTATTGTAGAGTAATTTGATTCTGCTTTATTGAGCGTACGAGATGCGTAGGCAATTGGCAAATCTTTACCTATAGGACCTTGAGATAGAACTGCGCCGATGGCGTGAATTGAAGCATCGGTGGTTAAAATAAATTCTTTTGTGAAGTCTGGATATTGGAGGATCGGTGGACTAATAAGGAGTTGTTTGCATTCTTCGAATGCATTTTGTTGAGATTGACCCCATATAAAGGGTGTGTCTTTCTTAAGTAGGCTAGTGAGAGGTTTAGTAATTTTGCTGAAATTGGAAATGAAACGGCGGTAATAACCAGTAAGGCCTAGAAAAGCTTTGATATCCTTGCAACATTTGGGAGCTGGAAAGTTTTTGACGGCTTCGATTTTATCAGGGTTCGGTTTTACACCTTCATTAGAAATAATGTGGCCTAGGTAAGCTACTTCACGTCTTAAGAACTCGCATTTGTCCGGTTGTACTTTTAGATCGTATTTTTGGAGTCTAGAGAACACTTCTCGAAGTTTTTGTTCGTGTTCTTGTAGGCTAGATGCAAAAACGACGATGTCATCTAAATATACGAAACAGCGTTCACCTTGTAAACCGGAAAGTACAGAATCCATTACACGTTGGAAGGTAGCAGGGGCGTTCTTCAGCCCGAAAGGCATTCTTTTATATTCGTAATGACCATAAGGGGTATTGAAAGCGGTTTTAGGAATGTCAGTGGGTTCGACTTCGAGTTGATGGAACCCTGAAGCAAGATCTAGTGTTGTGAAATATTGAGAGTGTCCTAACTTATCTAAGATGTCAGTGATGTTTGGAAGAGGGTAGCTATCTCCTACAGTTACGTCGTTTAATTTGCGATAGTCGATGACTAAACGCCATTTCTGTTTTCCAGAAGCGTCGATTTTCTTGGGTACAACCCAGATGGGGCTACTCCAAGGCGATGAACTAGGTTGGATAATATCTTGATCTAACATTTTCTGAACTTGAGTTTTGACTTCGTTTTCATGAATCTGTGGGAACCTATATGTTTTTGTGTGGATTGGCGTGTTTGAAGTTGTTGGAATCTTGTGTTTGGTGTGATTGCTAAATGTGAGGGAGTCTCCTTCTATAAAGAATATGTCTGAGAACTCGGAAATAATTCTATCTAACGATTCAGACTCTTCGGAATTCAAGTGATCTTTTCTAATCATCTGCATGACTTTGTTTTGTTTATCGAATGAGTTAACAGAATTAATTGCTATGGGTTGTTCTGATGTGCGACTGTTCGTATAATTATAACTATCGGTATCGAAAGGGTCTACGTTAACGATAGGGGTTGTTATTGACTTATCAGTCTTGGAATAGTTTACACAAGTTATCGAAAAAGAATTGTTTACTACATTAATTAGTGCGCTGGGAATAACAACATCGTTATCCAGTGTTTGTTTATCAATAATGGCTATTCCGGAACTAATGCTATTTGTTTTACATCTAATTACAGTTTCTGATCTGTTTTTGAGAAATTGTTTATCTGTAGTGTAATTATTAATGGGTTCGTTAAGATAATGAAGTTTGTAAGTTTTATCATGAATGCGCATTGTTTTTGATTTAACATAAATGTTTACATTGAATCGTGACATGAAATCGTTACCTAAAATACCGTCTGCTTTTATATTTAAATTAGCGACATGGAATTTAAATTTGGGGAAATTATCAAGGCATATGTTAGCGGAGCCAAAACTGGTAATTGACGATTGGTTATTAGATACACCTACGATAGATACTTTATCAGATTCGTTTATTTCGACTGAACCTATCTTGTTTTTATTTATTATCGAGATTCCTGCGCCTGTATCGACTAGGAGAGTGACGGATTGGTTTTCGACTTGAAATGTGCAGTGTAATAAGTTTTCAGGAGGAACGTCGTTTAGAGATGATATGGAATAGGACTCAATGTTAGTAGAAGATTCAGTGGGAGTAGTAGTTTGAGTTTTAGATCTAGGTTTAGGTTTGGACTTGTGTTTAGGACGATATTGTATCTTGTTTGATTTGGAAGATTTTGTAGGAGTGGTAGATTTGGTAGATTTGGTAGGTATGGTAGAGTTAGTAGGTTTAGTAGGATTAGTAAGGTTATTTGATATGGTAGATTTAGTAAGAGTAGTGGATATAGTAGAGTTAGTAGGGTTATTTGGTAGAGTAGGATTATTATTAGTAGATATAGTAGGTAGATTTGGAATAGTAAGTTTTGTAGGTAATGATGAAGAGTAAGTTTGTGTTGACGCATCTCTGTAATGTCTCCGATAGACTGGTGACGCGTCGCTAGGGACAGTTTCGTTTTGTCCTCGATGGACTGGGTTTTTGAAACTGTGCTTAGTACTTTCTCTATATGTGGTAGGTCTTTCTACCATTGGATTTGGAGGCTGTCTACCTGGGATGCTGAGGTTGGCATTTGGGTCGTTGAGCAATAATCGGAAGCGATTTCCAGCGAGTTGCTCGTCTCGTTGGTCGCTTCGGAGTTTAAATTATTGACGTGTGCTGGGGGGCTTGGTAAAGCGCGTTGCGTTGGTAAATATGGTAAAGTGCGTTGCATTGGTGGGCGCGATTGTGTTGAAGGGAGTGGAAGTGTGCGTTGAGGTGGAGGAACAGATGTTTTTCGAATATTATTATTGTAAGCTCTTTTGCGGCATTCAAAAATTGAGTGTCCTAAATTTTTGCAATAACTGCATACTTTTGAATTTGGTATATTTCTAAAATCGTTTTGAGTGTAGGGAGTCTGTAACTGTTGTGAGTTTTGGAGAGGTGAATTCATACGCGGTTTCGAATGATTATTATTAGTCTTAAATAAAGCTTGCCTAGCGGAATTCATGGCTCTAATTTTTTCTTCTTCCATAGCAAAACGACCTGCTTTTGTTAAGTTTGTAAAGCCTCGTGTTCTCAGCATAGTTCCTATTTCTGTGTTAAGGCCGTTGATGAATACGCTTAACGCGGTTTCTTCTGTTGTCGTCATGCGACCAAGTAGTGTGGGGTCGTTTATTTCTGCGTTAATTTTTTCTTTTATTTTACTTCGGCATAAGTCGACTCTATGATAAAATTCTGTGACAGATTCGCCAGCTTTTTGGAACATCGACTGTAGTTCTAAATTAAGATGTGAAATAGTTTTTACATTGGAAAATTTATCAATAAGGTAGGACTTAAGGTCTTCCCACGTAGCATACTGTCTACAATGAACATCGGAAGCGCCTGTGCCTGTTATGTTATTTAAAATATATACTAATAAAATGGGTTCTTGTTTAGGATCGGAAAGTTGGAAGGCGGAATCGCAAGATCTAATAAATCTATATACTTGTTGTGGTTGTGTTGTGTCGAATGCTGGGATAAGTTTAAGCAAGGTGGCAATATCTAGAGACATTGTATCTGTTGTGTGTGGTTGTGTCGAAAGATAACTAAACAAATTTGGGTATATAGTGGATTCAGAGTATGGTTCGTTTTTGATAGGTATGGACATTTAAAAATCAGGGAAATGGAATAGAAATAGGATATAACATAGAATAAAAGGAATTGAGCAGACAAATTATGCCACTTACCACAGTAACACGATGATCTGGATCATTTTGCGGTTCGGCGAACACTTTTAAAAGCCTACGGCTACCGTGATATTTGCTTGAAATTCACGTTTGTATTCGTCTTTTTGCGAATAATCCTACCGACTGCGCCAAAATTGTTATGTGGCAGAGCAATAAAAAGTCTTTTTAAAAACTAATATTTAATAATTGAACTTAAACTTTAATTTATAACACTATTTAAAAGAATACTACAAGAAATTGTATATAAGACTAAGAATTAACAGAGTGACAGTAAACTAAGAGACAGAGTAACGAGGTAGTAAGGAAATTGGAAATAGAATGCGTTGTTAGGAGTTCGGGAAGCGTTTATATAGGGTAGAAGTGGTGGGGGTTGAGACGTGGAGCGCGTGAGGGGATAATGGTAGTTGGTTTATTACAATAGACCTTATGTACTAATGAGATTGTTTACAAGTCTAAAGGTTAGTTTCGTACAGTATGCTTAGGTGTAAGTTAGTATTATATATAGGTAAGGTTATTATATAACACTACCACCAAGTTTAATGCTGCCAACCTGTTTCGTGTTCTGGTATGGTCTGCTTGTCGATACATAATAATTATGGACCAAGCAGATGGTCCGCCTGATGGTAATTGGAAAATGACAAATTTCACAGGGCATTGGGCATGTGAGTGTGGGTCCTACAAAGTGCTGCCGTGTGGTCATCAACCGGAGGCATAGGTGTAAAGAATTATCATCTATTACATTTGCAATCTTGCCCTTCACAGTAATTTTGACGACCTCCGTGGTGCAGTGGTATGCGCGGTGTATTTATAATGCGGAGGTCCTGGGTTCGATTCCCGGCGGGGCAGATTGAGGTTTTTCTTAATTTGTCTTGGTCTGGCTGGCGGGAGGCTATCGCCGTGGCTAGTTACCACCCTATCGACAATGACGTATCGCCAAGCGATTTAGCGTTCCGGTACGGATGTCGCGTAGACACCGAAAGGGGTGTGGATTTTTCGTCCCACTCCTAACAAGTTAGCCCGCTTCCATCTTAGACTGCATCATCACTTAACATCAGGTGTGATAGAAGTCAAGGGCCAACTTGTAGTTGATAAAAAAAAATGCTGTTGACGGCAGAAATAAGCATAGTGGTAGTACTTTCTTTATAACAAAAAGCTTTCAACTACGAAAAAAGTTTAGCTCAACAGATTAAAGATATATTTCAAATTCAAATTTAATATTCGTTTATTCCAAGTGGGTCTCTTACAAGCCCTTTTGAAACGTCAAGTTTGACTGTTTGTAGTGACTCTACTACCGGCTCGGAAGGCAGTTTTTTAGATGTTGATTAACCAGACCTAGTTAACTGACTCTGTTTGGTATTTTATTGTTTGGAAATTATACGCTAAAAATTAAACCTAGCATATTATTAAATTAGATTAATTGCGCCCAAAGTCGTCTGCATTCATGAAAATCGTTGGAGTCGTTTCCGAGATTCAGATTATTTACATATACTTATATAAAGTAAAGTTAAACGTTTCTAAAAGGTAATTAGATAAAATTAAACTAGGTATAAAACAGCTTACCACTAAACAAAGATTGGAAAATTATGCTGATCACAGAAGAGAATACGAACTAGCTGTCTTAAACTTGGGATTTAAAACTTTTTAAGTAGATATCTAGTATTAAGGACGATAGCCTTATAATTTTATCATAGAATCAAAACTTTAGCGTCAAATTGCTAAAACTTGTTGAAATTCGGGCCCGTCTTAGCGCAAACTTTGGCGTAAGGATCCGAACAATACTTATCGGATCTCTCAATTATTCACGCTTGGAAATTGCCACTAATTCATGTAGACGTAATAATATTCCTGGAAATTTTATCACGAAATTGCCGTGATCATTTCTAATTAAATTGGCGTGATATTGTTTACTTTCATAATTTTGTGCCTTCAATATTTTTATGATTTGAGATGCCCTGCGGTCTTTATTACGTCTAGTTGTAAAGACGACGGCTAGTCTTGTAGACGGCTAGGCTTGTAACCACCGACTGCACCGACTACCGCGTACTGATTGATAACTCCACTCGGTGGTGACGCTCTTGATGAGAAGTTATATCTCTCTACGTTTTGTGTCCTTCGGGCAAAGCTTTTACGCGTGCCAAACCTACTGGTGAGTAGGTACCATTAAAAAGTCTGCAGTAAATATAGCTACAATATAAAAATGTGGCTCCTTGAGCAAAGTCGCTAACTTGAGTTGTGGAACTCACTCTCACCCACTCACCCACTATAGAATACCTGATTTTTGAATACATCCCGCAAATATTTATATGACAAATATTAAAATGTATAGACTTTTACTATCTATTACAAAAATTATAATATTTAATTATCACGAAGAATAATTACTTCTTAAACGAATTTTCGGTAACTAAGGGTAGATATAACAATTAAGAAATTAGATTAATGTTTTAATTGGCATGGAAGTTATATAAGAGAGACGAATATCTTAGCATTCCATGGATTCACCGTGCGGGTGCCGGGTCCATCGCGTGGCTGAGAGAAAAACTCCGAACAGAGCCCGAGAATTGTGACACGGGTGTAGGTTTAAGGGTACCCTTAGTGACGCGCGTCAACACACACCTCCTCTGTTCAAGTTATTCTCCCTGCCCAGCCAAATTCGGAAGGACCCTACTAGAGCAGCTTTGGACACTCGTTCCAATATGGAGCTTACTGCACTTCTAGTAAGGCAAAGGTCTTTTAGCAGGTTGTAGAAAGACTTCGCTGGTATACCCCTCGCACCCACTTCTACCGCATATAAACTAACCACATAGCCATTTTTGGTTAGTTCATTAGTAAGGTCATAATATTTATTCACTTCCGCCCCTGTAACTGTAAACCTATCAAGGCTAAAAGGAATTTGAATTAGGTACTAACACGAGTTACATAAATTCCATAAATTCCCAAATTCATTGTGAAGGGCTAACTTGTAGCAAGTAAAATAAAAACCCAAACGACATTAAAGTCATCCGAATTCGGCAGAAAAATGTACGTTTCACTTCGATACCAGAGCATCTTCAGATTGACTGTACAACGTTTAAAAATTCTGCCTACTATTTTAATAATAACATGAAATAGGATCGCGCTCAACGACGGTCTCGACTCGACTTGACGGTGGTAAATGTAAGGGGCCCAACAGAACCCAAGCGCCTAGAAGAAGCCTATTCTCTCTTGCCATAAAAGTCTACTTACTTTTATGGCAAGAGTGTTTCAAGAATTAGCGAACACAGACTTGGACGGTTTCATTCCATATTCTAGTCATGTGTCAAATGAAGAAGCAAAAGAATAAATATCAAGAAGATGACAGCATGCGATGCAGCAGCAGCCCTTACGGTTCGTTGCCACTAGTTCAATTTCGCAAGTGCCTAAAGTGCTTAAGGTAATAATGTGGAACTAGTGATTAAAAAAATCATCACTAGTTCCAGCATGGAACTGTTAATGGTACTAGTGGCAACGAACCATAAAATAATTCAACATTAGTTCCATTGTCTTCGTATTCCTCTTAAAATGGAACTAGTGATAACAAAAATTATCACTAGTTCCATCATGGAACTGTTAATGGTACTAGTGGCAACGAACCGCCCTTACACGTCCCGGTGTGGCCATGCCCTTAACTTCCTAAAACGTGTCTCACCAGCCAGCTCATGTTTTCTTTGTTGTCCGTCAACGCTTGCGTCAATGGCCGTTTTGTATCGGTTACCGCAAGATCACAATCGCTTTTCTTATATGGAAAGCGATATTCCTACCCTTTGTGACGTGTTCTTTGTATTGATATGTTACGTGTGAGCTGACAGTTTTGGTCACTTGTTTGTTAACAATTTATGTAACGTTCGTTCCCGAAATATGCGATGGACCTACACCGTGATCCGTTATACGAGAAAATTAACTAAAATAACTTACAAGAAATACAATCAACATGGATGGATGGAACTTGTTTTCTATAATATTTAGATAGAAAAATGTTTGAACCCTCGTAACATCCTCGTAAAATAGCTATTATAAACCTCAGCAGCAGGGAGCGTTGGTAGCAAGGAATACTCAAACTTGTATAAATTCACTTTATTACATTACAGAAATTACACAAACAGTATCTACTTGAACGTTACGATTACTTCCAAATTAGAAAACACAATGAGCGCGCCACGTAGCCAAAAACCTTACAACATCTGTTTTTGACGTGGAAAGGAAAGTGAATTCTGATTGGTTGCCGCCTTTTTGCGTTAACCAATCATAAAATAACAGCTGACAATTCTGTACGAAGAGTTATGTTGCCAACTTAAAAAATAAAAAACGATATAATTTATCGATTATGATACGCTAATTAAATTATGATCCTAACACTATGAGCAACATTGCTGTGTTGCACTTTAAAATGAAAATAAGAACTCAAGTAGGCTTAGTTTACACGCACTTTTGAATCGTGAAATTCATTGGTTTGTAGTAAATACTAAAATATAAGCCTGTATTTGTGTATATACCAGTAATGTGATTACAAACACAGGCTTAACAGCTACGCCAGGTCAAACGACATGGAGAAGGCAGCACTCTGTAGAATGTGTTCCTTGCGTGCCTGCGAACGTCAAGTGTGAAAGTTTATAGAAACCCATAATTCAGTATTTCACTTAGGATTAGGTAGGCCGTCCGTTTGCTAAGTTAAGTATTGTATTGTACTAGCTATAAAAATAATATATCTAAAACCAGACATTCTTGGTTTTCAAATGCCAAATGATGATAATTTAATACTCCTATTCTCTTGCCCTAAAAGGCTAAAATGGGACGTCAATTTTAGCCACACGTAGATTCTAGTTATGATATATAAAAGCTAACCCACTTCTCTAACAATAGAATTCGCCGATATACATACTAACAGAGTAATATTTTATCTTAACTGTCTGTCGAAAATATGTGTATGAAATAAATTTAATCGAAGCGTCGGCGTCGTTATATTTTAGAAATTGCGGCTTTTTCTTATCCAGTTGATGCAACGTAAGCAAAATAGAAATATTCTTCTGATTAATTGTGTATTCAATATAGACACTGTCTCGTTGACTTAGAGGTTAGCGTGTGTGCTTTCAGATCACGAAGTACTGGATTTGGAATAATGCTGAGATTTTAAGCAAAATTTAAAAAAAAATTAAAAAGCACGTTAAGCCTATCATCGCAATCTGATCGCTATCTTCATCTACCATTATCAGTGGGGCAAGTGTGAGTTTTTCACCGAGCGACTGCGTAAAAACTTATTCACTCATAACGTCAAATTATATAGCAAAAAAAGCGTTTACTCTCGCTATAACCAGATGGCGCTTCTAAAATTCTATACAAATTTGCATTACGTTTTTACGCAGTCGCTCGGTAACAAACTCACACTCGGCACTCAGCTATTAACGACCTACTACAGGGCCAAGCCGCCCTTCTTACAAGAGAGTTGATATGGAACTTATACCCACCAGGCTAATGCATTTTTCGGCGAAGTTAGGGCGACAATGTTTGATTCTCCTGTTTTCAAACAAAAATAAATCAGGAGCAAAATGTTTAAAAGCTACGATGATACAGACAGACAAACACAGATACAAAAACAAGTACTTGCTAAATTATAATACCCCTCTTTTTACATTGGTGGTTAAACAATAATATAAAACAACCTGTTTACCATTATAGAATTAAAACCAATTTCAATGTAATAAAATCGTGTACCTACATCAGTAAAATATAAAAATTTTAGTAAGTTTAATGGAAAATATTGAAATAAATTGTACATAATAATCCCGGAAACACGAGAGGCTTGTGAAAATAAGCAAATAATTTAAATTGTAAAATGAAAACGAGCATTTATAAGAGAAGTACTCGTGTATGCGAAATTGCATTTAAATGAGATGAAATTTTCGTATGATAATGTACATGCGGCATTGTAAATTCCAAGGTTCGAGTCTAAATTGACATCACATTATTGTACTGTATTTCGCGGTACCTACGCGGCCGGTAGAGAGCCATAGGAATTCCGAAAAAAACGACACAACACTATCGAGTCTGGGCTCGTTTTTCATTCGTCTTGATGAGTATATAGTCTCGTTCTAATTAATATTGCAAAATAAAAGCTCGTGTAAAAAATATATTTTTATAATTTACTAGCCAGCCAACTTGATGCCATCGACTTATGCGCGTGGAACTGAGATACGAGCAAATAAGATAACGAAAATAAAAATTGCCTGAGACTTCAAACAAACAAACTATCTTTATAATGTTTATATAAATTTACTACTCCTTCTTAATTTTGAAGAAGATACTTTGCATTTAGATATGATTTTTGTTTTGTTAACCAATGCACCACTGTTCGGAGTAGAATATCTACACCGACGAAGTGGCGGTTAAATAATTTATATTTTACATAATATATTTTAACATAGTACGCGACAGAATGCCGGTCTAATAACAACATCGCAGAGAAAGTGCCAAATTAGGAAGCGTTAACGTTTTATTAATAATCTCGTAATAATGAATTCAATCTTTCATAACGACGACACTATTAGCGAAGCTGTTTAACCGAGATAGATTTAATGTTCTAATTTAACGTTTTTTCTTAACTTTACGGGCACGATAATAATTTAATTCGAATTCCGATGTCCGGTGAAGATGTTTAACGATTAATTTATTTGTACCAAGTAAATTACTTTATGTCCCATTAACTTTGAAGTGGATATCATCGTCGGAGTGTTGCCAGTTATACTGTAAGCATATATAAATATTAGTTCTAGTTAACATTAGTGTATGGGTATGTTTTTTAAAGGTACATTGCGGAAGGCGTATTAAGGAGGAGGCATATTATATAAGTCATTACACCTACTATGCGAATTTTAATTGGGACCTCAATTATTGACGACCTCCGTGACTCAGTGGTATTCGCGTTGGATTTATAAAACGAAGGTTCTGGGTTCGATCCCCGACAGGGCAGATTGAGATTTTTCTTAATTTGTCTTAGTCTTGCTGGTGGGAGGCTTTCGCCGTGGCTAGTTACCACCCTACCGACAAAGACGTATCGCCAAGCGATTTAGCGTTCCGGTACGATGTCGTGTAGAAACCGATAGGGGTGTGGATTTCATCCTACACCTTACAAGTTAGCCCGCTTCTATCTTAGATTGCGTCATCACGTAACATCAGGTGTGATAGCAGTCAATGGTCAACTTGTAGTAGATAAAAAAAATACGTTTATTTCAAGAAGGCTTAGTTTACAAGAACTGTTTGTTGTGACTCTATCAACGGTTCGAAAGGCAGATTCTGCTGAGAAGAGCAGGCAAGAGACTCAACAGTTAGGTACTCTGTTCAAATAACCATTCATTACAATATCAATTAATTCTGTTATATATTTATTTACAATATTTTTGAATTTTCAACAATGCTTATAAAAACAATATTAAAAGTTTTTAAAAAAATCCAGTCCGTGTGCTGCGGGGCTCGGGTGCCCAATCAACCGGTGATTAATTATGTTATTAATATTTAAGATTATTATATTTACTTCTTGCATGCAGATGAAAGTCGATCCGATTTATTCTTCAACTCTTCAATCATATAATGAGCTTAGCTTGCGAAAGATCAGCTGTACCTGAATTTTTGTATGAATGATGAATGTTTTAATAAATTCTACTTACATACGAGTAAGTAATGTGTTACAAAATTTTTAACAAAAAATAGAACCGACTCAAAACGCACTAAAAAGTAAAAAATAACTGTGTCATTTAGTTGCTTTAATTTACTTAAGCATACCTTTGAAGTCGGTGCCAGCAAGTTTAAGGAACATTTATTTAACGAAGTAAAGCAGTTTGTGGCTTCTAGGTAATGTCCTTAAAGTAGAAACCTTGGGTAGCACCGACTTCATAGATATGCTTAAGTAAATTAAAGCAACTAAATGACAAAGTTATTTTTTACTTTTTAGTGATTTATCGCCTCGTAACGTTCTCGTACTATACTGTCATAGTATGTTATACGGCACTAGTAGCCAAAAAGCTACCGATACTTACACTAAAATCAAAATCGCTACAAGTGTGCCTGTAAAATTTGAAGAGTTCCTTCAATTATCCCAGGATATCATCATCAGATCCTAACACGATGACAATGGGACCACCTTGGAAGTGTGCCCTTTCTAATAAAAAAAAATTATCAAAATCGGACAACTCTGTGAAAAGTTATGCGTGGTCATACTTACTTAAAAAAAGAAATATACGTGTCGAATTCACCTTTCAACCTCCTCCCTTTTTTTGGTCGGTTAAAAAGTAAATGTACATTCAGTTCGAAGAAATTGTTTGCGTTAATGAAATTTGTTTAACGGATTTGCTGGTTTTTTGTAAGCACACAATAGATGATGCCTTTTGTTCAATTCAATTTAGCAGGCGGTGAGAGCTTACCTTAATGCTTATTCTAGATATAATGTTTCATTATATAAACTTGTATTGAAATCTTTTCATTTTGATTCAGATTTTTTCATTCAATGACAAGTAGGCTCTTGACTGCGTCCTCACCTGATGTTAAATGATGAAATGCAGCCTTAGATAATAAAGGGCTATGTTGGAAGAGATATATATTTTCCGTATACCGGTACGCCACGGTCAAAGTCTACCTCCAGATTAGATACTGAGCCAATTTATAGAAGGTTTCAAATTCTATATTCACACAAAAACGGTTAAAGTAAAGCCAAAATAGGTTATTAGGTTTAGGTGTTACGGTGGAACATTCAAACGTATATACATAAACAGCCAAAATCATTATATTTCCTTTTGGCTTCGCTGTAGTCGGGTAAAAAATGTTATGTAACGAAGTATATTTTTCATATTAGGCGTTAAGTGTCACCAACTTAATTATTTGTAACCGTTCAACGATAAAGCTATTTCCAAAGTAAAGCAATTCAAATCCGAACCAATTTAATTACGTCGCTATCTGGTCAATTTATTTACAGAGCCGTTTGGAGAGGAGATATTAATCTGACAGATGCTATTGAGAAACAGCGCAGATTCCATCTTTGCTCAGATAATAATGTCCGTATTGTTGGCGTATTTAATTGCTTAACAAATCTGCCAATTTGTTTATACCCGAGTGCCGAAAGAAGGTTGTTATTTATTTTTTTTAAAGCTAAGATGGAAAACTTTTGGTTTCTACACGACATGGTATCGAAACGCTAAATCGCTTGGCGGTATGTCCTTGTGAATGGGGTGGTAAGAAGCCACGGCTTAAGCCTCACACCAGCCAAACCTGGTATATACTTCGGTAATAATCATCGAATTTAGGACACCTAGAGATAGTGCTTAAAGTGTTCTCGGAAACATGGTGTTACCACAGGTAAACACCACCAGTAACTTAACAGCTCCATAAGATTTTACTGAGATTTTTTTAAAATTTGAAGACTCGAACACTGACCCAGTGGTCAGAAGCACGATACCAACCACTGGACCAATGAGGCTAATTGTTACAATGAACAACTGTGTTAAATGGAAATGGATAATTATCATATATAACAATGAAAGGCTTAGCAGGGCAAGACGCGAAAACCACGACCTACAAAACGCCCATCAACCTGAGGCATAGATGTTGAGCCTCATGTGCCTGTACTCTTCAGACCGGAACAGAGAAATGGTGCTTGTCTTACCGAGTAATGTATATAGTATGTATGTGTCATTCTTTGCCACGCTGTACGAGTATCTAAACAGTTCTAAGTCTAATAGTCCATTGAAAAGTTACATTTGGGGTTGCGTTTTTTAGAGGACGCAATTTTATTTTTTTGATATTTTGAGGGGGTCAGTGTAAAGTTAAAACGAAGTTTGTGGGGTCGCCGCCCTTGTCCCACGGCCGCCATCTTGAAAATAGGGGTTGAAATGATTTTTACGGTATATCTCTTAAACTATTAATTTAATAAAAAAAAATTGTTAACATTTTTTGTTGCAAATTAAAATCTCCACAACTTTAGTACAGTAAATTTTTGGTCGTAGAACTGTAGATAAAAAGTTATAAGCAAAAATGTTCAGAAATTCAAGAAAAAAATTTATATTTTTGGAAAAATTTATATTTTCAAGATAGCGGCCGTGGGACAAGGGTGGCGACCCCACAAACTTAGTTTTAACTTTACACTGACCCCCCCTACACATCATAAAAATAAAATTGCGTCCTCTAAAAAACGCAAGGTAAGGCCTAAAAAATGTAACATTTCAATGGACTATAAACCGTTTGAAGATTTTAATGTATAAGGTGACACTAGAAGCCTCCCACCAGTCAGACCTAGATCAATTTAGAAAAAATATATTGTCTGAAATCGAATCCACGACCTCCGTCTTATAAATCCACCACGTATCATGTAGGCCTTCAAAATCTTATACCTATATATTAAAGTGAACAATATACCAAGTTAGTACAATTTAATCTGCTACGCAGGAGGTACTTTCACAGCCTTCAGTGGAATCTCCTTACGAAACGGACAGACACCGGGCTCGGCTCCAGTTACCAATAAGATGAATTTCGGAGGGCACTCTGCTACTGGCACCATATCCGCTGATATATGCAAGACTTCCTGATGATAAAAAAGTGCGACAAAAATTAGCATACCATGGATTCACCATGCAGGTGCCGGATCCATCGTGCGGCTGAGAGAAAATCTTCGAGCCCACCCCGGGACTTGTGTGTGATAGGGGTAGGTTTCAATTAAAATGGCACTTTTGTGACTCGTCAATATACATCTCTGCTCGTGATGTATTATTAAAAAAAAATTAAATAATAATTTTATAACAACTGTCTTGTTTGCCCGTGTGGCGTAATTTTAAGATTAAGATCCTAACTATTACTTACCTTTGTCTTTGCAACAATTTTTTTAAACTTTCAATTAATCAAAATTCCAAGTTTAATTTAATCTGCTACGTAGGACGTACTTTCACAGCCTTTAACGCTCCAGTTTTAAAGATCTCAGAGTACAGATCGGAATAAATTAAGTCACAAACTTAAAATAATCCAAATCCCTTTTTTGAGAGTATTTGTGGGTACCCTCCAACCACTATTCTCTGTGAAGTACGGTTCAAATAAGCTGTCAAAATGATTCCGTAGCGCATCCATTGCTTGCTAAATGAAAAGAGAAAAGGAACTTTGAAATACTTTTTGTCTCCGCCACTTATTCGAAGAGGCCATTTTGAAATGTACTTTCGCACGCTTTTAAGGGCTTTCCTCGTTTGTGAGAAGTGCTCTTTACACGTAATTATTTAGACAAATAATGTTTGTGTATACAATTTAATGTTACTTTTGTGTTTGTTATTTAATTTTTTGTACAGCGATGACTATATTACTTACTACAATTCAATTGTAAAACAAATAATAAATAGTAGTAGTAAAATTAAATATATATCTACTATTTTTTGTTTTATTCGCTATTATTTAACAAGAAAAACAATTCAATTGACGTGACGGCCTCCGTGGCGCAGTTGTATGCGCGGTGGATTTATAAGACGGAGGTCCTGGGTTCGATCCCCGGCGGGGCAGATTAAGATTTTTCTTAGTTTGTCTTGGTCTGGCTGGTGGGAGGCTTTCGCCGTGGCTAGTTACCACCCTACCGACAAAGACGTACCGCCAAGCGATTTAGCGTTCCGGTACGATGTCGTGTAGAAACCGAAAGAGGTGTGGATTTCATCATACTCCTAACAAGTTTGCCCGCTTTCATCTTAGATTGCATCATCACTTAACATCAGGTGTGATAGCAGTCAAGGGCCAACTTGTAGTTGATAAAAAAAAAATTGTTTGAAATCAACGGTATATTTCAGAAGAAAGAATTTCATCCACTAATTATTATTATTAATTAGCTAGTAATACTATAAGTAGGTACATATAAACCTCTATTTTGAATCTTTTGAAGAAAACCGCATTAAAAACTGTAGCGTACTTTAAAAGATCGATCGACTTAGTTTTGTATGTAATGTTAAGATTAGAACCAATAACGAACAAAAAATGGAATGTACTTATATTATATACACTTACAAAACTTAATAAGTATATTTATGTAGCCACTCTATCAAGTCAATAAATACGTGATTAACAAACAAGTTATCATTTATCTGCCATTTTTAATCTGTGCTTGTAGACCAGACGCTATCAGACGGCGACACGCTAAAAGGTTGTGCAGTTTATTTTCGAT
This sequence comes from Mycalesis mineus, assembly GCA_034621355.1. Taxonomy (NCBI): domain Eukaryota; kingdom Metazoa; phylum Arthropoda; class Insecta; order Lepidoptera; family Nymphalidae; genus Mycalesis; species Mycalesis mineus. Next base: position 17,877,764 of record CM067884.1, on the reverse strand, counting down.
GTGGCCAAGGCTGCCTCTTACTTTGCGCATGTGATTCGGCGCGAATAGGAGCACCACAATATCCATTAAAGTCGATATAATCCAGGAAGTCTGTTTAATTTTAGATTTAGTGCTAGTATGATGATATTGCAATGTAAAGGAACGTCGAGCTGATTGGGAAGTTAGCTAACCGCATCTGGTGGTAAGTGACGATGTAATCTAAGATGGATAAGCAGGATTAACTTGTTAGGAGTAGGATAATATCCACACCCTTTCGGTTTCTACACGACTACGTATCGGAACGCTAAATTGCTTGGCGTACCGTGTCTTTGTCGGTAGGGTGGTAAAATACTGCTAAATTAATTAACGTGTCATAGGTATAGTAGGGTCGTATGATATCGAAATCAGTTTATCAAAAAAGCTTTTTGTTACTCTGTATTCGATGACTTTCGACAAAAAACGTTATTTTAAACATACTAGCGCTTGTCCAGTTACTTTCTTAGTCGAGTTGTTTTATAAGTTACACTATTGTTAAAACTAAATTGTGAAGTCAAATCTCTTAACATTTAACATTAACAAGCATCTATCTCAGTTATAAATAGGCAAATCTTCATTCTATAGATGCTTCGTTTTTGTTTTGATCGTCACACGGTTTGGAAGATCGCCCTTAGAACTTGTTAACTAAACAAGACATAACATCTTTCAACTCTTGAATCTTTGTATTCTGGTCTACATGATGATTTATTGTTTCTTAAACTCATTTAATTAATAATTAATTTATATTATTACGTAACATGGTCACCCTAGCTGCATTATGCTAATTTTCTGTCCTCGCTGCTCCTGCTCTTTGCTGTCACGGTTCATTTTTTTCTTACACCTTTTGGATTTTTGAGATAAATTTAAATATGGTTAAACGGGTAAGTAGGTTGAATATCGAGGTGGAGACTTACATATTGACATCTGGACTCATTTCCTTGTTCATTTTTTGCTTATGTTTATAACAGTTTAAAATATATGAACATAGGTACGTAATATTATGTGCATGTGTTATAAACAATTATAATAAACTTTATTAATATCTATATGTATAAGCTATTGAATATACGAAACAAAGTAATATGACATGAAATATAGATTTGTTTTGTTTAATTTTTTTTTTGTTTTTTCGCGTATGTCGTCTAAAAACCCCTATTTTATATACGCCATTTTTCCAACATGGCGGCGCGAGCGACAAAGATACGATGTAGTAATATTTAAATTCATAAAATAAATTCAAAAAGAGCATGTCAAAAGTTTGAAATTATCTAGAAAATCTTTCCAGGATTCTGGGGTAATATAATAATAATAATTTAAAGTTTTTTTTAGTATTTATACTTCTTTTATTATTTATTAGATAGGTACATGCAGATATAAATGGTAGGTACGCAATAACCGGCGTGGTATGGAGAAAGCGTTTTTCCGAATTAAAATTCAAAGAACACACACAAGAAAAAACATATTTACGATGGCGGCGCTTTTAAAATTCTACATAGAAATACCAGGTTGTTACTATTCAGTGCACAACCAAATCCATTGAACAGTATGTTGGGGAGTAGACATTACATATAGATATTGTAAAAGAAAATAGTTGTAGTGAAATTATAGAGATTAGTGCAGTTGCGTTTGACAAACTACTTGTACCGCCGCCTGACACCTTGATCTCTGGGCATTAAATACGGGGAATTTTTCCACCCGTAGAAGATTCGTATTCCAACTGGAATGTACACGTTGTGATCCTAGCGCACCTTTACTATTAAATAAAACAATGAGGAGCCTTACATCGGGCACCGTTGAATAGATCACGGTAGTGTGCGTTCGATCCCGTATATCTAGTGGCGTGTAGGCACACCGTGGGGGTTTAGGCGGTGTTATAACCCTCTTGGCCCGCCTCATGGCGAGAAGGTATCCATGAGGATTTTTCCATGAAAAAAAAAAGTAAATTAAGTGTCACATCGTGAGGAGGCAAATTGAAACAATTCGCTGTATTAGCCTACAAACATTACAAAGTCAACAAGATCCGACTGAATCAACATCTCGTGCGGATGCTCCTGTTCTGCTCGGCCCCGATTCATCCATTAAATAGATTCTGTCAATTTCTAAGACCCATTGGTCTTCGTTGATTGAAATATGCGCGTATAGCTACTCAATCGGATATAACTTGTTGCTTTTTGATTTAAACAATCCAGCACCACAATATCCATATTGTAAAATAAACTTTATGTTAATCGCTATAAGATTACATTTTAAATAAAAAGTTATTGAGCGAAGGAGGTTGCATAATGACACCAATTTTGTGGTACACAATGATAGTTAATTATATGAAAAGGCGGAACTGTAGTTCAGTAACGATTATCGTTTTAGTGTAATTGGTAAAGTTTTTGCGCGAATTAGATACAGTTTAGTGTTTATTAGCACCTTTAAATAGTCTGGAATTATTCTACATGCTGGTATTTTAATATAAAAAGTTTTAACAAAAAATAGAACCGACTCAATACGCACTAAAAAGTAAGAAATAGGTATCTCCATTATTTAGTTGCTTTAATTTACTTAAGCATATCTATGAAGTCGGTACCAACCAAGTTTAAGGAACATTTATTTAACGTAGTAAAGCAGTTTGTGGGTTCTAGGTAACGTCCTTAAAGTAGTAAAATCGGACAACTGTGTAAAAAGTTATGCGTGGTCATACATAAAAAAAATATACGTGTCGAATTGAGAACCTCCTCCGTTTTTTTTCGTCGGTTAATAAAAGAACCGGTCATGTACGAGTAGGTATATGAAAACAATATCGATAAAGTTAATTATAACAGTCATGAAGTACATTTTAATAAATCCTTCAAAATAACAGATCCCTAAAAAGGTCTTAGTTATAGGCTTAGTAGGTAAACGATGTCAAACTGTTATCGTCATTTAAATGAAGTAAGTTTTCCACGCCTTCGCTTACTTCTTAAGGAAACCACTGGAAAACTTCCGAGGTACACACAGCTAAAGCGCTTAGCAATCCTCTTATCTAAGTATCTGTTTATGTCTTGTGCCAATAAAACCACAGGTTTCTAGGTAAAAAACGGCTTATTTCGGGAAAGTAGCTGGTGACACTTCAGCGGTTGGCTTCGGAGTCGTTTTATTCAAAGATGTGTCAATTGAGTTTGACATCTGCCAAAGCTGTCACCAGCTACGTTCCTTTTTCGCCCTTAATTGTTTTAAAGTAAATATAAATTACAATATTTATCGTTTGCGTCGCGTACAGTAAGTCCAAATTGAAGGCCAGGAGTTGGGCCAATTTAGAAAATCTTATTCGGCCCAACCGGCAATTGAACCCAGGACCTCCGTCTTATAAATGCATCGCGCATGCCACTGCGACGGAGGCCGTCAAGAAGGCTGTTTCTAAAGAACTCGAATAATCCCACCAAAGATAAAATAAATAATAATTAAAATAATAGCAAATACACAACAGAGTTCTTAGATTCAAAACAGACTGCTATTTAGAAATTATTGGAACAAAGAAAACTCAAGAATTCATAGTTCGAATTAGAACTTTGTATCGAGGCATGTGAACCACTAGTACCAGTCAGTTAACAATTAGCGAGACAAAATTGCTTAGATTTTACAAAAAAGGCAAGGTATTTAAACTCATAGGAATTTGCACGATTCGTGTAAAAACAGAAACAATAAAAAACCGCGGAGATTTCCAACGAACGCGATAAGATTTTATTGCCATCAGTTATTTTTTTGTTGTCTCCCATTGACCCGAGCTCGAAACACATAAATATAATCTCAGCTCATGCTTGACGTTGAAACGTACGTTTATTCTGATTTTTATGTCAGTTACTTGTTTCATAAAACCTAGATTGCCAAACTTATAGCCGAAACTGAATAATTTTGCTTATCAAATTATCGTGCACACTAGCGAATGCCTGCTGATTTGTATACGTGTAATTTTTAGTTAATTTTTAATCGATCTTGTGAAACCAAACATTATTCTTCTTCATCATCAACCACTGCTGGACATAAGCCAAAACTTTCGTCTTCAAGCAATAAGAGATTTATTAAACAGAACATTGTATTTACTAATTATATTAGTTTTATTAGAAATTTAGATGGGGCGTATAATACATCAACATAAATGAACTAATAGATATATACGAGTAAAAGTTGACTGACTACATGGTCAATATCAGTGTGCCTAGTGTATGATTTTACCGCGTCGATATCGAAAACAATAAACGCAAGTTTTATATGGAGTTGGAGTAGCGCCATCTAGTTATAGTGAGAGAAAACGCTTTTTTTCTATATAATTTGACGTTACGAGTGAGTACGTTTTTACGCAGTCGCTCGGTGAAAAACTCGCACTTGCCCCACTGAACAAATGTCGTGCTATCGAAAATTTCAGCCTCGAATTCGACTCTATCTCTCTCTTAACTTGAACTCTATCTATTATAGCGAGAGATAAGACAAATTCGAAACTCACATCGTCGAACAAATCTATAAAATCGTTACAAATAGTTCTACTGATCTCAAAGGCTAGCAACTTGCTAAAAGAAGCTATACTCGTATTAGCTGTAACGAAGCGAGTAGAAATCTCGAGCGGGGCAGTAATTTCGTGTCCCAGGTATAAAAGACGAAAGTGCACTAAAATGTTGGCTATATACTTGTAATACAGTCTTATCACAACACCGTCGAGTCGCTGCCTGGTATTATATTTCAGAGGTGGATCTAGGATTTTATTTGACGCAACTAAAGGTCAAATATGTTTGTTTTAACGTTTATTTTAATAACTCAAATTCAAAACATACATACATAACATCACGCCTTATTCCCATAGGGGTAGGCAGAGACAACATCCCTCCACTTGCCACGGTCCTTGCATACTTCCTTAGCTTCTTCCACTCTCTTTATCCTTTCATACAAGTTCGTCGGTTTAGGGTACTCTTGACCTGGTCATTACTTAAAATGTCCTGAATTTTGACCAGGACCATTCGCCTATGCCTTCTTCTTCCGACATTACCATTTATCCTCGCCTCAAATTCAAAAATCTAAATTAATTAACACTTTTGAAACGTCAAACTCATATGTGACTCTACCACCGATTTGAAGGCTAGGTTTATATCAAGGACGTGGTGTCTATATTTTTTTAGATACGTTGTTACAATTTTGGCGATCTGGTAACCAAATATTATAATAAGTAATCTTTGTTTGAAGAAATGCCCAAATATTCTTAGCCTAGAGTCAAATTGCATAGGACAAGCGTGGTGCTCCATAAGCTAACATAATTTAATATAAACTCTATAACCCATTTACTTTAAGGAGGCTTGTCCCTGCAGTGGACCGTCAAAGTAGGCTGATAATGTTGTCAAGGCCCTCTGGCTCCGCTACTGGAGCCTAGCATAGCAACAGGTTAGTTTAAGATGGTCTCGAGATAACCCCGTACTATGGGAGCGCGTTCTCGCATCGTGACTGCTAACGTCACATTAAGAGGACGACGACTTATTATTATTACTTTTGTATGAATCTGCTCTCAAGATATTATATTGCATGTACTTTTGTATGGATATGTACAGTTGTACAGATATGTATAACTTACAAGAAACATTTCCGCTTGTAGAAGGCGGTGTTTTCACGTCGTGACTTTTAATGTCACTTTAAAAGGGTAACGGCTTTTGAATATGTAGTTTTTGAGAACAAAAAAGTTATGTATAGGCAAATATAGATATGAATGAAACATTATCACCCTGAGCCCGCTAACCTGCATTGGAGCAGCGTGGTGGTTCTAAGCTAAATATCTCCTCTCCTATAAGGAGGGAGGCCTGGCCTTGTAATGGGCCGTCAATAGGCAAATAATGATCATGATGAAATTGGAAAAGTTTATAGGAAGGCGTCATAGATGATATAGTTCAAATCTAACGTAAGTTATACCTATTCCTTTTGTTTTCAAACTAATGATTAGGACCAAAACTGCAAAAAGCAATTATACATAAATATTATTTCTAGAGGAATGTAGAAACTCGAAGCAACAGGTTCACTTGAGATTCACTCAAGATAACCCTTACTATGAGAGCTCGTTTTCGCTTCGTGACTACTAACGTCACAATAATTGGACGTCAACTTATATTATTACGTTTGTTCCGCCTTTTGTTTAAAACGCACGTGGAAAATCACGACATTATTTATAATTATTTTGAGTACTTTATAATTATTTTTTAAACTTTCATGTTTAAAAAAAACTCTTCTACAAAATGTTGGATACTAATCGGTGTTACTTTAAGGCATATGATATGTAATTATTAAATACTTATTAATTTATAAATTTTATTATTTTTCCCGAAAAATCGACAAATCTAAACGAAAAAGTCACCCAGATCTATAGAAAACCCTTCACTCAGAAACCGGAACATTTTTAGGACTTGTTTAAAAAACCAGATACTTATTTTCCTATTATTTCGTTCAGTATATTTTTGTTTCGTAACAGTAGAGTGGTAGGGGCGAACGGTACAAAGGCGTGGAGCCGCGAATCGTGATTTTAATTCGTTGCAAAAATGCGGGTAGATGTTTCTAAGCCATTACGCGCCTGATAGTAACGTCGTGATTTTGCTTTATGGATATCGCACGGTGGGCACGGAGGCGGGAGCGATAAATTGATGGAGCACTCGATAACTTGTTATATTTATTTAGCTTAAATATTAACCAAATGAAATATTATTAAACACAGGACTTAGTCCGCGAGAGGAAAAATAGTAAAAATAATAAATAGGCAGACTGTAATAATATGCTAATTATTGTAAAGAATGGCTGTTTAAATAAAAAAAATTTAATGAAAATAGAACCGACTCAAAACGCACTAAAAAGTAAAAAATATCTGTGTCATTTAGTTCGGTTCTATTTTTATTTAAAAATTGTTATTTCTTACTTTTTAGTGATTAATCGCCACGTATCGTACTCGTACTATACTGTCATAGTAATATATATTATACGACACAGTAGCCAAAAAGCTACCGATACTGAGACAAAAACCGAAATCGCTGTAAGCGTGCCTCCAAAATTTGAAGAGTTCCTTCAATTTCCCCAGGATATCATCATCGTGCGTGGTCATACATAAAAAAAATATATACTTGTCGAATTGAGAACCTCCTTCGTTTTTTTTCGTCGGTTAAAAAAGCAACTGTTGAGTTTCATGCTGTCTCTTCACTGCAGCACCTGCTTTCCGAGTCGGTGTTAATGCTCGACGTTAATGACCTAAATAATAGATATGTGCCATCGTTTTTTTACAGTTCTAATAAAGAGGAACAATCCTGCCACACCTACATTGTTTTGTTATATGTATATCTCTTACATACTGTTGTCGTACTGTCTTACTTTCGATAACTTACTAAAGTAGTTCTGGATATCCGTCATGTTATGGCCAGCCAAGGTCCTAAACACAAGCCATTAAATGGAAGATGACGTAAGTATAACGTAAAACGCTCCAGCTCCCTTCTATAGTCTATCGTTACTCCCCGCGGCTGTAAGCGCCAGCGCCACAAAGGAAGTATTCAGATGGGAGGGACGCATTAAAGTGCAACCTATTGTGCTCTTTCTCATTTTGCTTTGAAAATAACGTGAACAGCGGGGAAATCGCAGGGAAAGCCGTTGTTGATTAAAATCTTTTTTTTTATTCATCGACAAGTTAACGCTTGAGTGCGGTTTTACCTGTTATAAAGAGACGATATAGTTAAAGATAAATCAGTCTACTTTAATGTTCTATTAACAATTTATTTACAAAGACATCAAATATGATCAAAATGAAACATTATTACAGTAATTACTTAATTAAACATTACGCGCACAGATTCTTACAGTAGTTAAACAGCAAGACTGCACAAGACTCGGACACTAAGGTGAATAACCACAATTTTCCATAGGGGCATATTTTATACCCTACCGCCCGCCATTTTTGCTCGACGAGTGGTACTCGTACCTAGTCTATTATCTATAGTTTAAACGCGGTACCACAATACAGCAAATAAGACCACTGTATTGTCTACAGTATTTTCAAACAGAGTATACAATGCTGCCAACATTAGTGCCACCAACCTGATTTAATGCAGGCTGGTGGGCCTATGGTTTGATATTAGAATTTTACAACAACCACTATCAGATTGTAATGCCAAGGTATCGATAATGCTAACAATTTAACATGCTCTCCGCGGCACGTTGTTTTGTGTTATTGTGTGATAGTGTGTCATATTTTAGACTGTGAGTGGTTGGTAAGGGATTGTTTTGACGTGACAACGTCTTATAATTCGATAGAGCCGGCTGCACGCACGTTAAAACATGACGTCATGCGTCGTACCTCGCTTTGAGGCGTTCCATGTAAGACTTGAAGTGCAAGCGGGAGCGCGGAACGAGCGACAAAGAAGCACAATCGGCCTTTGCGTTCGGCAGCGTTCGACATCCGTCTATGAAATATAATTATTAAATATATTAGTTTTAAATTAAAAATTAATATATTTATTATAAATTTAAAATATAAATTTATAAAATCAAAATCAATTATTTTATTAATTTAAATTAATATTTATAAAAATATACTTAAATTAAAAATTTTAATAACCAATTAAATGTTACCATCCCATCAGTATTTTCTTAAGACATTGTCACGTTCAACTATCGTCAGTAAACCGACTTTACAGACAACCAATTTTTTTGTTTTAACACGCGTTTCAATGACACACTTTTACTGTGATATATTAGCTGGTGATTTAGACGAACTTTGTATTAGCCATGAAATCTTTATCTACGACATTGGTTAGGAAAGTTTTAGTATCACCGAGAAGAATCAACAAAGAAAGTGTCGATAATCAAAAAAATGTGTTGCCGAATTGATTCTCTCCACAGTTTCGTAGTACGGTTAGATAACTCGTATTGGATAAACACTTAAGTAATGTAACAATGGACCAACAAACAGCATCCCGTTTTACATAATTAATTGGATTTTGTAGAAGAGCGCAACAAATAGAGCGTAACACTTGACTAATACATTTTTTATTGAAACTATCAAGCAAGATGTTGTATTAGAATGTTATGTTATCTATTTATTGCAAAGTTTTGTATCTATTTGTGTTTTATCTTTCATCACCACAATATAACAGGGTAAGGTGACAGCCATTAAATGTAATTAATAATTAAATTACTCTATTTAGTAAAAGCTTAAACCAACCGTGCTACTCTAGTCCGGATAAGTGAATCAGTACGGGTGTTTGTTACATTATGTTTGTTTTCACTAAATTAAGGAGCTACCTCTAGTCTAGTCCTATATAGCATACCAAACTTCGGATCTCGGATCAACTTTTAGGTCAGGCTATGAAATACTGAGCTTATCTTTCTTCCAAGAAATTCTTAACCCACAGTTCAGAAGTTGGTGTTGATGCACGGTTGCATGCCTCGAAGAAGTACCTCTGAGGTGAAGTAATTATTAATATTTGAATCAAACATTATCACCTTGAGCCCGCATTCAAGCGGTGTATAAATCTGAACTGTACACCTTCACCAAAATGGAAAAATGCTCAAAAAGGTAAATGCGCGTTATAATAGGCTCATAATGATGATTAATAGCATAAAGCGGAGAGTTTGAAGTTTTAAAGCATAAGAGTAGAGTGGGGTAGTTACCATACCATTGATTTTGCCAATTAACATCGGATGAAAACACAGTAAGCCTATCAACGATGAAAAAGTAAGTGCTTTATTAACAAACGTGAAGGTTGCAACACCGTCAATGCAATTACGACTCTATTTTGTAACAGTTAGTGCCGAGATTCGCTTACACCATCGCATGTTACAGTTAGTGTAACTGAATCGATTGATTTGCAGAAAAAAAAGCGCCAACAAAGTGGTACACTTTTTGCGAGAACATCTGTTACTGTATAAACAAATTTTGTCATACAGTAAACTAGTACGTAGTGAAACAGCACCAACCGATACGGGTTTATCGATTTTACTTTTTAATGAAACTTTCTTAGTAGAAAGAAAAACTCAGAATTATTCAATAACCCGACCCTGGATTTGAATCCTGGACCTCGTCAGTGAAGCCATCAGAAAGTGGGTAGATCTGTACCTTGAAGAGACAAGAGAGGTTGTATAGAAAATAAGCAATAATAACCCAATAACGAATAGGCCGAATATTCAAGTGTATTAATAACAATTTATTTTTTCAGGTAAGTCTACATGTCTACAAGTATTTACAATGGTATGGGAAACCCTTAATCAAATTAATATTTACTACAAATAAAAAGTTTTTCATATTTTTTATTTTATTAATTTGACGCAAACTAGTCAATATTGTTGGTAAAGTAACGTTAAACCATGCCGTTAATTCCTGGGTACTTTGCCTCGGATCGGCTTCCACCATCTCTTTCAAATCATTGTTATTCATCTGTGTGGGTGGTCTTCCACGTGGTTCGTTCTTCAAATCGAAGTTTCCATCACGAAAGCGTTTAAACCAAAATCGCACAGTGCATTAATTAGCAGTCCCCTCTCCAAACGCTACATTAATATTGCGAGCTGTTACTGCTGCGTTAGTTCCGCGTCGGAACTCGTATTCAAAAATCACACGAATTTTCGAAGTATCCATCTTTATTGTCTAAGCTGAATAAAAAAAAACAACAGAAAGTTGATAATCGAATGTTGCACATTTTTTACAATAAAACGGCAATTTCATTCTTTGACCCCTATTATTTAAGTGTATTAATAACATTTTATCTTTTCAGGTAAGTCTACATGTCTACAAGTATTTAATTCCAAGGTACTAAATGGTAAGGGACAACCTAAATTAATATTTACTAAAAATATAGAGCTTGAAAAAATAAAAGATTTGGAGGAACCTCCTCCTTCGGTTAATAATTAATAAGCAGGAGGAGCAGATTGCCTTGATGGTCTAATGTACTTAGCCTTAGGCTTCGATCACAAGATCCTGGGTTCGAATCCTGGGTCGGTAAGTTGGTGGTCGTACTCCCCCGTGCCTCGGAGATGACGTTAAGCCGTCGGTCCCTATCAACGTCTGTTAGTGGCCGTTAATAAACGAAACATGAACACAATAAGCCCGCCAACCCGCATTGGAGCAGTATGGTGGGTCTTCGCTCCAAAACCTATCTCCCACAAGGAGGGAGGCCTGGCCCTGCAGTGACCCTTAATAGGCTGATTATAATAAGCAGGTGCACCAAACAGAATACTTAAATACCTTCTCGAATTTAGATGTAAGTAAATAATAATTATATTATTGTTTGCGCTTATATGTCAAGAGTACAGACAATAAATAACTTGAGTGATATTTTAAGTAGTCACTTGAGTCCCGTCCATCTTAAGGCGGCTTTCCGCCAAAGCTGTGCGAACAAACGCGACTGCGAAATTGTGTGGCTGTACCAAAAAGCTGTTTTCATATATTGTAGTGTAATTTTATAGCGTGGTATATTCTTACTCCCGCTGGCCTCGGCTATGCTTCTATAGACCGCCTCGTTGGTCTAGTGGTTAGCCTATCTGGCTTCGATCACGAGGTCCTAGGGTTCGATTCCTGGATCGGGTCACGGAATAATTCTGAGCTTTTTCATTCTTCTATGAAATGTTCAGTACATTCCAAGCCCGGAGTCGGGATGTTGGTGGTGATACACCCCCGTGCCTTGGAGAGCACGTTAAGCCGTCGGTCCCGGTCACTGTCATCAACATCTGATAGTGATCGTTAATAAATGAAATATTATCACCCTAAGCCCGCCAACCCGCATTGGAGCAGTGTGGTGGGTGTACGCTCCATATCCCCTCTACTAGAAGGAAGGAGGCCTGGCCCTGTAGTGGGCCGTTAATAGGCTGATAATGATGATGATGATGATGATGATGATGATGATGATGATGATGATATTCTTACTTGCCTGTGCCTTAGGATCTCACGCGATAATTTCGTAGAAATATGGGGATAAATCTTGTTTAGTAGTATGTACTATTCTAGACCTTAATCGACATATATGCCGATTTTGAGAATACACAAATTAGCCGATAATTTTTCAAGTTTTTGACGGCCTCCGTGGCGCAGTGGTATGCGCAGTGGATTTATAAAACGGAGATCCGGGGTTCGATTACCGGCAGGGCCTATTGGTATTTACTGAATTGGTCCAGGTACGGCCGGTGGGAGGCTTCGGCCGTGGCTAGTTACCACCCTACCGATAAAGACGTACCGCCAAGCGATTTAGCGTTCCGGTACGATGTTGGGCAGAAACCGGAGGGGTGTGGATATTATCCGACTCCTAACAAATTAGGATCTTCTTAGATTGCATCATCACTTATCATCAGGTGTGATTACAGTCAAGGGCTAATTTGTAATAAATTAAAAAAAAAGATTTTTTTGCAACCCGACTGGTAGTTTCATAGATTAGTCCGTTTAAACAAACAAACAATCAAAAACTTCTATTTCCATCTAGTAGTATAGATTAAAAAATAATACAATGCCTATCAACGCAGTTTCGCATGGCATTGGTGGTTAACCTTAAGCTTCAAGTAAATATCTTATCGGCCATTTTGAGCGAATCGTTCACAAAACCTCGTCTGATCCGAGTTGAGTTGAGAACTGAGAGGTGACCTTTGGTATGTTCTGTGTAATGTCAATTTCGATATAAATACCCGCGTCTGACGCAATGACCTCTATGAGTACAGGTGTAAGTCATAAGCGAATAGAGTTATCAATATAGAGAACTGGTAGAGAACATCTTCAATTGGCAATATTGCCAACCAATAATGTACGAGTATATGTTTCGGACTATAGTAAATTGGTGAGATAGCATTATTATTATTATCAACCTACATTAGTGACCCAGTACAGGGCTAGGCCGCTCTCCTTATTAGCGAATTATTTGAAGATGACGTTTGATTGTGTAAAGAGTATGAACCGATATTAATACGCGTTTTGGAGCTTAAAGTGCTCTCTTAGACAAAATGGTAGTAACACCACTAGACAAAATTTTATTTAGAATTTCTTAGAAGAATAAAAAGATATTTTGTAATTCGACCTAATACTTGTCCTATTATGTATTGTGTGCTAAGACTTGAAACCAGAAATGTCATCGAAGCAATTGAAAGATTCATGAGGAAATTCATTTTTATCAGCCTATTATAACGACCACGGCCAGGTCAGGTCTATCACGCTGCCCCAGATCTATCACGCTGCCCCAGATCTATCACGCTGCCCCAAAGCAAGCAGGTTAGCGGGCAGGCGCCTCTAACTTGTACCACACAAATAACAACGAAACAAGTGATGATGTTCTACCCGCATAATTACAGTTCCCACAGGTGAAAGTGAAGTGATACCCATAATGCCAGGTATTTGCCAAAACGAATGTGTTTTTTTGTTGATGTTACGTTACTATGACACGATGTTTGATGTGCCAGCATACTATGGGAACTGAGTAAATATTTAACTGTTACTTCTCGCATGTAGTTCACCGTATTTTTTATTGCTGTAAGGTTTCACTTAAATATTATGTAGTTGTCGTCTTTATGGTTCGTATTGTGTTCCGATTGCTAATGAAAACTAGAAAGGTTTTTTATTATGGACATTGACATATTAATACTATGGACTTCGGGTCAGCGATAAAAAGTGTCCGAACCAAAAGTAAGCCAAAACGCGAAATGAGTTCCAATCGCAATTCAGTCTCATATTAGATGACTGACAGAATACACGTCAATAATGCCGTAATGTGTTATAAAAAACTTGTAAGAACTACCCGAGTAAGGTGAGAAAAGAAGACGGTGTACCATATTTTCAGTAAGTAAATATTTACTGATGATTTTAAAGTATTATTTTGCTTAGAAACAAGCTATTTTATTAAAATTTTAATAAACTATAGAAACGAATTGAATAACCAACCAAAATGAACAAAAGTATCTATCTGTCCTTTTCCCATACGCTACCCGCGTATAGGATAGAAGGAGTGCAATATGTTTATCTAATTAACCACATTTAGTTCGGATCTGCCGTGAGCAATAGAATGTTTTAGAACAACGACTGCATAGAGTTATTTTGTTGTTTAACATTTGAATTATTTAATTACTTAATTTTTGAATGAAAATAATTTGATTATTTTCAATTCAAAAATTTTTATTTTTTATGTCAACTTTTATTTTTTATGTCATGAATATTAATCAAATGACTTTTACCATAATGGTATATTAATTTGATAACTATAAGAATTATCTACAAGAAATAAGGAACAGTTATTTAAAAAAGTAATCTAACGTCATTGAAGTAAAAAAATATATTTTCAGTTTAATTATAAAGAGGAAAATATCGAGAACTTAAAATTTCAAAGTAAAGAAATATGTCGAGTGGCATATCATTTTGTACATTAGTGGATTTGGTTTGTAATTAATTATTATTATAACTAATTATTATTTTATACAAGATAATTACAACAATTATTATTTGGTACAAGATTTATCCCAGCATATAGAGGTCAGGGATATGTAAATATAAATTAAAATTTGCTATAAATCTATACTAATATTATAAAGAGGAAAACTTTGTTTGTTTGTTTGTTTGTTTGTTTGGTTGTAATGAATAGGCTCAAAAACTACTGGACCGTTTTTAAAAATTCTTTCACCATTCGACAGCTACATTATCCACGAGTAACATAGGCTAAATTTTATTTTGGAAAAAAATAGGGTTCCGTAAAATATTTGGGTTTTTCGGACACAAGGTGTAAAAAATCAACCAGAAAAGTTATTTATTTTGCGTACGCTGCCTAAACTATAAAAGATAGAACCATAAAATGTTCTAATTAATTGGAGATCTTATAAATATCTACAAAAAAGTCCGCGACACACTATACCTATCTTTGTCGAGTGAGGCACAACAACCATTTTTTTATTTAAAAATCTTAAATTTTTTTTGGACTACATTTAAACGCATTTATTTTACTCATGCTATTAATCCTTATCAAAATAAATTATTTCATCACTAAGTACAGTTTATGTAGATAATATTTGGTATTTAAAAGATTAAAATTGGACTTTTGGTTTTGAAGTTATGGCGAAATTAAAATATTACTATTTCTGCGTTGCGAAGTGAGCGTTACCAAGGCGGGGGCGTGCGTTGCGTGCATGAATTAAGAATTCGATCTTTGTTCAAATATCTATTTAGTACATGGAAGAGTTTGTTCGTTTGTTTAAACGGGCTAATCTCTATCTGCGTGTCGGATTGTAAAATTATTTTTGTTTATTCTGAAGGTTAGACTCAAGAGTGAAATATACTATTTAATATCAATTTATACCCATCAGCTTGCCATAAATATATATTTTTAATGTTAATGTACTGAAATGTCATACAATGTTTAACAAAAATGTAGACCTTTAGTGCACGGGACGGGACGGAGAATATTGCTTCACGGGAAACTATAAAAAAATTAAATTGAGAGGGGGAGCGGGGAATGAGCACACTATATGTGCCTTTACACATTTTGTATGAAAGTCTGTCTTTAAAATTAGAAGGGTACCTAACAGGTTTTCACGCGGACGAAGTCGCGGGCGACTGCTAGTATAATATATAAATATGAGATGCCAAAAAAATTTGAAAGCTACCGACTCCACACCATTTATGTTGTCCTATTTTCACGGGAAGCTGTCATGTCAAAAAAAGGCTGCCATGGAAACCGTCAATCGAAGCTGATTACTTATTGCATGCAATTAGACCGTTGCAAATTAGACTGTATAACAATACGATAAGACATACATTACAATGTTATTTTGTGTATAAAAACATAAATACATCCTAGTATGTATAAAATATCTTGGGACACTTTTGACGTAAATTTTGCATTAGACCCGAAGTCCATAGTATTAATATGTCAATGATTATGGAGAATAAGAAAGGAAAACTGTTTTTGATCCAGATACTATATTCACCACAAAACTTGAAAAGTTACCATAAAATTTTTCACAAAAAAATAGAACCGACTTAAAACGTACTAAAAAGTAAAAAATAACTGTGTCATTTAGTTGCTTTAATTTACTTAAGCATATCTAGGAGTCGGTGCCAGCAAGTTTAGAGAACATTTATTTAACGTAGTAAAGCAGTTTGTGAGTACTAGGTAATGTCCTTAAAGTAGAAACCTTGGCTGGCACCGACTTCTAGATATGCTTAAGTAAATTAAAGCAACTAAATGACACAGTTATTTTTTACTTTTTAGTGCGTTTCGAGTCGGTTCTATTTTTTGTTAAAAAAATTTATTTCTTACTTTTTTGTGATTTATCGCCACGTAACGAACTCGTACTATATTGTCATTGTATATTATACGGCACTTGTAGCCAAAAAGCTACCGATACTAAAACCGAAATCGCTGCAAGTGTGCCTATCAGTTCCTTCAATTTTTCCAGGATATCATCATCAGATCCTAACATGATGACAATGGGACCACTTTGGAAGTATGCCCTTTCTAATAAAAAAGAATTAACAAAATCGGACAACTCTGTAAAAAGTTAAGCGTGGTCATACATAAAAAAAATATATACGTGTGGATTTGATTTGATTTGATTGAGAACCTCCTCTGTTTTTTTTCGTCGGTTAAAAGTGAATAAAGGGACTGTTGTAGATGTTAATGAAAATTGTGAATGAACTTTGGTGTATATGAGGTATGCACATAAATGCGCACTTGGTCTTGTGGCTTATCTAGGTCATCATGAAGTCCTGGACTGTTCTAGCCAACATTATTGAAGTGAAACTTCTTTATCGGGGTTGGAAAAAAATTTAGTGTAACATTTTTTCGTTACGCGTCACATTTTTCCGTTACGCGCCATCTTTGACTTATGGAAGTGACGTGATAAATATATATATATATATATATATATATATATATATATATATATATATATATATATATATATATATGTTATATCGAAGTGATCAGCAAAATCAAAGGGTTTATTTTAATTCTAATTCCAGTGAATTTCTAAAAAAAGTAAGTAATTACATCTCTTTTTCTAATACTTAGGTGTAATTATGGTATTTATTTTTCCACGTTATTTAAAATTAGCGTCAGTTTTTGATTGTATTTTTCAATACACTAACACGTGGATGTAATTATGGTATCAATTTTGTATAATACTTGAATGTTGATAAGTTAGTTAATTAGTTTCACCTCTTACGAGTGTACGCTAGTACACGCACACATTTTTATTTTAAAAGGTCGGTCTGAATTTCTTAATAAGTTTTTTTAAGAAATGGAATGTTTCATCTCACCAACGAGAACGTATTGTTTTGGCCACTGTCGTAAGATCGGGGCAAAGAAATAGCTTACAAACATTAACCTCTCATAAAATACGTCGATTCTTAAAAGAAATGCATCATACAAACTCGTCGATCATCTCATCAGTTCGACTCTCAGTTCAACTCGACAAATGTCATAGGAGAATTCCATTTTTATATTAAGTATCCGCTTTGCCATGGATCCGACGTGGAACAAACGGTACTTCATTAGTATAATCAAATGATAATCAGTTCGTATGCCAGCAATTTCTCAAACGGTATTTACAGTTTTTAACTTTAGTTACTCCCAGTGGACGTACGAGGTCGAGATCCTTTAATTTTACAAAAGGACATTTAGATCACAATTTCTTTCACAGTGACGACGGCAAAAGTGATTTTATGACAGCAACCTTTCGCTAGAGAACATTAAAGGTTAATTTTTAAAATGTTTCTCAAAGGACTGCCACGAAGCGGAGCGAATGTATAGCGACGGGAATATAATTTCTTGTATTATGCCGAAGAAAATAAAAAGTAATGCTTTTTATGTGGTCTGTGTGTAATTTTTGGACCATTAAAACATGCTATCTAGCTAATGCTAAAATTGAGAAAGGGATGCTTAGATGGTTTGGACATGTAGAGAGAATGGATGAAAGAAGATAAATAAAAGAGATTTACAAGGTGAGGGTAAATGGAAATGTTGGAAGCGGAAGGCCTAGGCGAATGTTCCTGGACCGAATTCAGTACATTTTAAATAATGGCCAGGTCAAGAATATCCTAAACCGACGAACTTGTATGAAAGGATTAATGAGAGTGGAAGAAGCTAAGGAAGTATGCAAGAACCGTGGCAAATGGAGGGATGTGGTCTCTGCTTACCCCTATGGGAACAAGGCGTGATGTTTATGTATGTATGTATCTAGCAAATCCCGCATGGTCCAAACTACACAGTAACTCTTGTACTTACCTAACTGTGATAGGAGCGTTAACTGACAAACTATCAGTTTTTATTACTTTTACGTACCTACTTACATTAAACAATTAATTTTTAAAATTACTGTCTCTACATCTTGTCTGTTTATTCAGATTATTTCTGAAACTACCAGTGTGATAGTAAAAAATAGTTTCGTGTATGTGTATATACGACTATATATTTCTATTTTTTATTTGTAATGATAAGACAAATAATCTACATTAAATAAATTAAATAATTTCTTTATATAATAAATGATAGCTAGATTCATGAAGAGTAACATAGTCTAATTTGTATCTTAAATTTAAATATCTATAAAGTGTAAAAAAGTTTAAAAGTTTAAATATCAATAAATTTGACGACCTCCGTGGCGTAGTGGTATGCGCGGTGGATTTATAAGACGGAGGTCCTGGGTTCGATTCCCGGCGGGGTAGATTGAGAGTTTTCTTAATTTGTCTTGGTCTGGCTGGTGGGAGGCTTTGGCCGTGGCTAGTTACCACCCTACCGACAAAGACGTACCGCCAAGCAATTTAGCGTTCCGGTACGATGTCGTGTACAAACCGATAGGGGTGTGGATTTCATCCTACTACTAAGTTAGCCCGCTTCCATCTTTGACTGCATCATCACTTAACATCAGGTGTGATAGCAGTCCACAACTTGTAGTCAATAAAAAAAAAGTACAAAATACCTATCGCTCTCAAATGCTGCAATTCTCCACATATAATCAATAGAAACCTAAAAATAAAGTAAATCTCAATCGAGTTTGAATAGTTCATGCAATGTTCAATACATTACAGAATGCACTTAGCAAACGAGTATAGAATATAAGCGGGATGCCCATAATGCGCTCGATACAAGTGCCCATCGGAGCGTGGGCACTTCCTTTGTGTCATGGGCCCATTAACTACGCACCGTGATCCCAATGGCGAATGAAACGATCATGCATAGGGCTACCAGATGAAAAACCTCCCGAGAAATGGATAAATAAATAAATATAGGACAATTACACACATTGCCATATAGCCCCAAAGTAAGCGTAGGCAGCTTGTGTTATGGGTACTATGATAACTGATGAATATTTTATATATATTATACATAAATAGTTACAATATATAGATAAACACCCAGACACTGAAAAATATCCATGCTCATCACACAAACATTTTTCCAGGCGTGGGAATCGAACCCACAGCCTAGGAAGAAGAGGCAGGGTCACTACCGACTGCACCACTCGGCCGTCGGCGGCAGGAAAGGTATGCCTTTCATTGAAAAATTAGCTAAATCAATTTTTTTTTATTGACTATAAGTTGGCCCTTGACTGCTTTCACACCTGTTGAGTGATGATGCAATCTAAGATGGAAGCGAGCTAACTTGTTAGGAGTAGGATGAAATCCACACCCCTTTCGGTTTCTACACGATATTGTACCGGAACGCTAAATCGCTTGGCGATACGTCTTTTTCGGTAGGGTGGTAACTAGCCACGGTGAAAGCCTCCCACCAGCCAATTGCTACTGTTTGAGATTTAAAATTTAAAAACTTCTTAACATTATCGTTTCCACATACTTCGTGATATTGATTTTTACAATAGGAAGATTATTTTTAATTTATTCAACGTTTTATTAAAAAGATCTTTAATAATTATGTAAGCTGTATTTTATTGATACTCATAAAAATATTGAGATTTGAGATAAAATTTGCAAAATCCAGCCCCAAGTCTATGAGTCCAAAAATCCTGAAATCTTAGGTCTAATCCTGGAATATGGTAACCCTGATCATGCAGCCCTCGCGATTTGTCCATTGGTGGCTATTGAATCGCATTTCTATTCAAATGCATGGTTCCAATAAGTGCGAGTATTGTGCTAATATTGCTACATGATTCAAATAAGAATATAATGTTGTACTGTGTTGTCATTTCACTAAAAGACTATCTTTATAGTTTTACTTTTTAATCTGATTTATTAACCGACTTCATAAGTATCACCACTATTTACTACCGTACTGCAAGGCACCGGGTCGGTACATAGGACAATAAAAGGTTTTGCGTCTTCTGTACTAATAGACCTGTGCAGATAGCTTTTGAAACCAAAAAAAATCGCAGTAGGATGAAACCCATTGCAAAAGGAAGAGAATGTCGTAAAAACGAAAGGAAAAAAAAACTAGCGATCTGAGGTTGGGAAGGGGTAGGGGTCGAGGGTTTAGGGGTAAAAAACGGATTTTCTCGATTTCCGGCAAAACTTAAAGTCCTACGGAAAAGAGTTATATGGCAAAGTTGTAGGTAATAAAAAGATCTAAAACTTTTGTTCCTACACTTTTTTCACATAACCTAAATATTTTATGTGAAAAATTAAAAAACGAAGGCTTTCGTTTTTTATTTTTATCTTTTAAATTTTATTTTCATAAAAATTTATTTTTATAAAATTTGGTGAAAACTTTCCTTCTTATGTCCCAAAAACACTATAATTTATTTGATTTGAAATATTTATTTTTTCACCTTATTTTGAATGAATATCGAAAAAATAACCTAATTTTCAACCGAAAAATTGGCAGCCAAAATATCTTTTTTTTTCAAAAAGTAAAGTAAAGTAAAGTTCTATAAGGAGTCCAGATGGTTAACAACCCCGCGCCTAGAAAAGCACATTAAGCTATCGGTCCCGGTCACTATAATTCATTCAATATAAATCTAAAATTGATTTTTAATGAATCAGATATTATCACCCTAAGCCCGCTAACCCACATCGGAGCAGGGTGGCGGGTCTAAGCTCTAAACCTCGTCTTCTCTAAGCAGGGATATCTGGCCTTTTAATGCCGATGAGAAGACTAAAATCTTTATAATCTATCTAGTTGAAGCTGTAGTACTTATGTTGACGTTAAGTAGGTATGTAGTGAATGTGATCGAGGTTTGGCCAAGTCGTAAATTCAGCAAGCTGGCGAAGACAGGCCTTAAGCCGAGAGAGGCGTTAACGACTTTAGTTTGATAACAGGTTTAAGGCAGGCGTCCATACCGGGTAGGGATTTTGATTGCCTATTTATTTATTTTATTATTCGACTACACGTAATCCCTGAACCACGACATTCTTTATTAAAATATACATTTTCCACGGCGCTTATCGCTGCCGTTGCTGGAGGCCGTAAATTCTATGTATTAGTGGCGGTAAATAGTTATTTTTCCCGTGGGAATATCTGGATGTAAATTAACCTATGTCACTACTCATGAGTTCAGCTATCATTTATTATTTATTTATTTATTTTTATTTGGGACAGCAAACATTTACATATTGGAATCTTAAATCTAAGGTACATACACAAAGAGGGTTAAATATGTAAACAACAACACTATCCACGAATACACAGAAAGATTATGACGTCACAAAACATACAGACATAAATCAACAATGAACAGTACAAATATGGAAAAACATAACAAAACATAAATATAAACAAAAATTAGTAAAATAAGTAAGCAAGTAAACAAAAATTAGTAAAATAAGTAAAAGAAGTTAAATAAGTGAACGAGGAAAAAGCCTAATTAGTTTTCTGTAATAGATTCGATATAGTCTTTTTATATTTGCAAGCTGACAAGGCAAATATATCAACCTCGTCAAAGTGTTTATTATATGTGTCCACAAGTCGACGCACAGGCGCACGTGTTCCAGACTTAGTTTTGCAGAAGTTCACGGTGAATAGATTATTTATCTCTATAATAGTAATATCATATACAAAATATTTTATTACAATCCGACAAATAGTTTCAAAGATTAACCGGAACAAACGGACAGATAGACAGACAAAAATTATTAAAAATGATATTTTGGTTTATGTACTGTATATATAGTAAAAAATGGTTATTTCAATATTACAAACAGACACTCCAATTTTATTTATTTATATAGATTTTTTTTCGGCGCAACATATTAAACGGTAAAAGTCTACTAACAAATTAAATAATTTAACATCCAGAACATTAATGTGCGTTGGGCTTAACAATATGAATTTTTCAGAGCATAAAGTTTATTTAATGTGCGTACAAGTTGTTTAGAGAATAAACAGTAATAAACATGTCCCTACTTAACATTATATTAAAGTGTATACAATGTTTACTGTTTGTTACATACCTACTCTAATTGCACATGATATCATTATCAACCTATAATTATTCGGCAGTGCTGGACTAGAATAACCTCACCACGCTGCTCTAATTTAGGTTGGCGAATTTGGATCACAACAATTGCCTGTAACGATAATTATCAGCTGTTAATGATCCGAGATTTGAAATGACCGAGACTTATCGTTTTTCCAAGCGGTTACAGAGAAATTCTCGTGAGGAAAAATCAAAATATTTTAATATAACATATAAATACCCATAACTTAAATCCATCAGCCGCATAGGCTAAGCTCTGAACCAACGAGGCAAACAAAGCTGTAATATAAATATTTCTTGACAAAAACTTCATACATATTACAATAGGCGTTAAGTACCTTAATTAGGGTACCAAGGGATCTGCATTGCGACAGGCTTGCGGCACCGCCGTGTCACTTTCACCAACTTTTTTGCTCGTTTACAGGGATCTATATTAACCGCATACTTTCGCAACACGATTCAAATTTCAGTGAGAACAAAATCTATGTAATAGTCAGAAATAGTAATAAGAGAGCATTGTGCATTAAAAAAGTAGTAACATTGGAAAAGGTATCCTTGAAGGTTGGTTGGACGAAAGGAAATAAACAATAGATAAGATGAAAACGAATAGACAAGAAGAGGAAGGCTAATTTATATATTTCTGGACCAAATTCTCCTGAATTTATTAAATATTATTACTTTATTATTTATCCTAAATTGAAGAACATGCATGAAAGCGATGGAAGCATACGAAGTATGTTTGGATTCTACAAGCAGAAGGTCGGTTTACTTTTAAGAAAATGAGGCGTGTTGGTTTATTTACGTCACGATAAAGTTAAGTTAATTTTCTAATATATTATTATTACAACATAGACAGCTTTGAATCCATCACTATCCATAAGACAAATATTAGAATTTTAATTACCGGCTGTCCTGTTATCAAGTAATCATCAGTCGAGTATTACTTATTCAGATAAGTAATAGGCTCGAAATTATATAGGGATACAAGAAAGATTTCAAGAATTGTATTCAAATACCTTTGACGAGTAATTTAGCTATTACGTTTAAAATTAATTAAACAATCTGAGTAAAAGTTTTGTCAGTGAATTAAAAATAAATTCAATTTGATATACCTCCTAATAATTTAAAGTTAAGTTACAAAGGAACTTCGAGAACATAACTTTGAAATAGAAATGAAGCTGAGATCTAAGATTTTACAATTAAACTCAAGGAATAACGAATACAAGAGTTAAGTAAATTAACTTTTTTATAACAAAGTTCTTTTCTCTCAGCTTTTGCCGATACGAAAGAAATTCCAAGTATTAAGTTCTTAGTTATTCTTTGCCTTTCAACTTCGTTCGTTTTACTGCTTCATTGTTAACAAGCGGACGCCCGCAGTTCCGTTCCGTGGAAATAATATCAGGATACAAATTAACCAATGTCACTTTTCATGAGTCTATCAAATACAAAAATAATTTGTATAACGGATACTGGTAGTTCCAGATATTAGATAGATAGAAATTTCGACTTAAACACTTCAATATGCATTTCGTAAAAGGCTGTAAATTTTAAATCCCACCAAAAACATTCTGTAAAAACTAGCTAAGTCTCGATGGAGCTGCTTGTTTATCTCTAAAAAGTAATGAAATCTAGACAAAGTCGTGCCAAGTTTAAAGCTCCTTACTGCGATTTCTTTTATAGTTAATGTTGTGTGACTTAGCCGTTGAATATTCTTTATACGTTACTTTATACCCTTCAACGGTTTTGGTTTGGTTGGACTCATGTGTGATCTAATCACTAGGTACTCCAGATCTTCGATTGTCCTAGTTTTTATAGTTTTTCCTTTATTTGGTCATTAAACCCTAATTCTGTACCAAATTTCAACTCTCTGAGTTTATGGGAAGTACTAAATCTATTTTGATGATCATGAGTGAGTGTCGTAAATGCGAAACATTGCTTTCGTTTAACTTCGGAACTGAAAGAACTACAGACTTGAAATTTTGGATTTTTAGTATGTGATTATAGCTTACTAGATGACGAAAATTTCAGCATTCTAGTCTTTTCCTAAGGTTCTCAAAATAGGGCCTAAAAATGCGGCCAAATGGATCCTGTAAAGGTATACAGGCTGTGTTTGCTTGGCGCTCGACTTAGCGGGGGCACTGCCGTGCATGATCATAAACAGACACTTCTATTTTATTTATTCGTATAGCTTTTCTGAAGACTTAGATAACATCGCAAGAAAAATTACAAGAAGGAAATTCAAATATATTTGAAGAACAATTTAGCTTTTAGGTATAAAATTAATTTTGAAACAGTCGGAGTGTAAAGTTTCATCAGTGAACTAAGAATAAACTCAATTTGTTATTTTCTTCAGAATTTATAAATTTAAATAATTTTAAGTTATAAAACAGGTTCTACAGAGATTTTACAATTAAACTCAAAGAATAACGAATATAGTTAAGTAAATTAACTTTTTCATAACGAAGTTCCTCGCTCTCAGCTAATGCCGATACGAAATAAGCTCCAAGTATAAAGTACTTAGCTATTCATGGTATTTCAACTACGTTCATGTGCTTCATTTTAAATAAACTTAAAATTTATATAAATTAATGTAGAATAACGCCGATATATTTGGATTATAAGACCTTCGAATATACTAGTATAGCTAAGAATCATTTCGATCATGTCAGTTTTCAAACAAAAAATATTACACGTAATCGATCCATTTGTTTGGTAACGACGTTACTACAGACATACTATAAAATCGCCTCTTTTACGTTGGGGGAGAACATTAGCTTATGAGGTAACATTGGTAAGCAACTTAAATATAGCTGAGTTAAAAAGCTTAAGCATGTAGACTTGAAGTTAATATGAAAAATAATGACAGTATGGACATCCATTGAAAATGAAAATATTCTGGAAGTTTTGAAAGCCTCCTCATACCTTTGTGCATCACTTGACGTGTATCATAAAGCTTCACTGCTGCTTATTGTGAAGTTCAGTGAAGCGCTGCAATATTCCGACACGTGCTCGCAGCGTGCATTGTGTTCCGCTCTATTCCATGTTACTAGAAAGCTTACGCCGTGTTTATCTGCCATTATACGGCTCTAAGGACCTGTTTGTTGAAGACTATGAGATTATTTTATCTATTAATACTTATTATAGAATACTAGCTGACACGGCAAATGGTGATGCCATATTTTTTCACACTTAAACCTATAGTTCCAAGGCTAAATTTCCGGGCTGAACGCCAAGAGGTTATGGATGCGAACTTCAACCCTCGCCCGTTGGACTATTCTCCTTACTCATTCTTTACATTGTACCGAGATTTCGGTTATCATAACTAACGGTTAATATAACTTTACTATTAATTTACTATTTATAATAAACCCGTACGCCGGTTAAGGACGTAAACCGGGCGGTTATCTTAACCGAGCTTACATCCTTACATCCAGGTTATCGTGAATAGTAAATTTTACGTTTAGCTTATGTTAACCGTTGGTTATGATAACCGAAATCTTGGTGCACACGCCTTAGAGTAGGAAGTACTGGTCATATATAGAAGATTTGGCATATTACTTACTTACTTCCTCCGGTGCTACAACCCTTTGTTGGTCTTGGCCTCCCCTACCACTTTTCTCCATTTGGATCTATTGTTAACTTCTTCAGTACACGCTGATAACTTTCTATTTTTCTATGGTTTCCATTTTGTCATAATTTTTGCCCGTCTACTACTCGACATTCTCTTAGTGAACTAAACACTGAAGGCGTTGAGCTTTACAATGTCGCACAATGTTTCACCTTCTATCAGTTTCTCTAGCTCAAAGCTCATACTGTGCCGATAGGTTCTAGGAATTGGCATATTATAATATGAAAATAAAATGAGATTAATTTTTTAAGTCAGGCAGAATTCAAAGCTTTATTTAAGAAAGCGCTAAACAATTGTTTATGTGCTATCGTTTCGTATTACGTGACAAAAGCGCTAACTCCGCTTCAACTGTAAGCATATTGTCTGAACACGCGACTCTTTTGTGTACCTACCCGCCGTATCAAATGCTCACAAGGTGGAGTTATGTCATAGGGATGGCAATATAAATAGTTGGTATTCTTGGAATTTGGCTTTGTTGGCATTTTTCTATTATATTATGACTTTGTTTTTGCAGGGCAGTACCTACCTCGGAATATTTACTGTAAAAGAGACGAATGAAAAATTTCTATCGTCATTGTACTTTATCTTTTTCTTTTTCTTGTAGCTAGCTTTTGTATCATTTATCTGTTTTTTCTTGGTTAAGGAACGTATAGACCGTCAGCGGACACCGTAGCCTAGCTTTAGGGCGCTTAGAGGCCCAGATTGTCAGAAAGAGGCGTGTTAGAATTCCGTAGGTTCCACAATTTTTGATATTATATTTATTTTCAAATAGAAATTATTCCAAGGTGTAGGTAACAATTTTCTTAATATATAAAACTCTTCCGTTACTGAGTGATGTACTGACTGCCAGACAACGCACAGCCGAAACTACTGGCCCTAGCATAGATTACAGACAACTAGATAGAGCCCATAGCGTGTCCACTCGTGAGACAGCAAATCAGCCTTATTGACATGACATGTCAACATTTAAAGTACATCATAAAACGTTATGTTTTAAAATGTCGTAAAATACGAAATATTACTTTATATAACATAGTTTAGTAAACGCATAATACATGAAATTTGCTAAAAAATAACATATCTAAGCTTTAAATCATCAATCAATGAAGTTTATGCCTACTTACGTATGAAACGTATTTCCTTCGATTTTCTGTTCGCTGCGACTGTTGCAGCCGAAAATATTACAACCCACCATAGCACGATAACGTTTAAATTAATATCGTAACCGCAAAGTTATATTATTTATTAGCAAATTTAATAAAAAGCTAATAATTACTCAGATATGTCCCTTGTCTGTCACAAACTTCACTCTTAACAAACAATAAAAACGAACACGCTGAAAGGGACAAAAAATAATCTTGTGTCACTTTCTAATAAAGGCCGAATGAAATAAGTCTGTCACGCTCTTGAACCTACAGCCGCGTTATGACTCCATCTAGTAGTCTTTAATCTATGGGCCGTAGAGAGCTCAAATTTGGCACGTACGTTTGTTAGGGGGAGTAGGCAACCACTAAGAGAGGATTCTTCGAAATTCCCCCCCTAAGGGGAGAAAATGGGGGTAAATTGAAAATTTTAATTTCTTAATGGATTCACTTGAAACTTTGTATGTAGGTTCCACTAGTATTCAATAAAAATTTTAACAAAAAATAGAACCAACTCAAAACGCACTAAAAAGTAAAAAATAACTGTGTCATTTAGTTGCTTTAATTTATTTAAGCATATCTATGAAGTCGGTGCCAGCCAAGTTTAAGGAACATTTATTTTACGTAGTAAAGCAGTTTGTGGGTTCTAGGTAAAGTCCTTAAAGTATTAACCTTGGCTGGCACCGACTCCTAGACATCCTTAGATAAGTAAATTAAAGCAACTAAATGACACAGTTATTTTTTACTTTTTAGTGCGTTTTGAGTCGGTTCTATTTTTTGTTAAAGAAATTTAATTTCTTACGTTTTAGTGATTTATCGATATATTATATATGGCACTAGTAGCCAAAAAGCTACCAATACCGAGACAAAAACCGAAATCGCTATATAAGCGTGCCTCCAAAATTTGAATAGTTCCATTAATTTCCCCAGGATATCATCATCAGATTCTAACATGATGACAATGAGACCAGCTTAAAAGTATGCCCTTTCTAACAAAAAAAGAATTATCAAAATCGGACAATTCTGTAAAAAGTTATGCGTGGTGATACATAAAAAAAAAATAAACGTGTCGAATTGAGAACCTCCTCCGGTTTTTTTCGTGGGTTAAAAAATATAAAGTATAGACCGTAGAACAAAAAGTGTTAAGTTACTGGTGAATTTCTATCAGTAATATGTGACTCTATAAATCTGTCATGTTATACCAGTGATCAAAACCCAGGCCTATAACCCAACCTAAACCATATCTCCCTGGCACGGAAGTATTTCTATCAACTTCCCAAATTAGGGTTGCTATAATCCTTACGAACATTCAGCTGTGAACCAGACATAGCCAAAACCCCCCCTGTCACCCTCCGCGGGACTACGTGTTAACCTACCAAATAACCTACACGACAAACAAGACATAAAAACACTTTTTGTTCCTATTGACTGCTACTATTTGTTCCTGTTGACTGTATTTTA
The DNA here is from genome assembly GCA_034621355.1 of Mycalesis mineus. Taxonomy (NCBI): domain Eukaryota; kingdom Metazoa; phylum Arthropoda; class Insecta; order Lepidoptera; family Nymphalidae; genus Mycalesis; species Mycalesis mineus. The sequence goes on along the minus strand of CM067884.1, from coordinate 17,849,162 downwards.
CGCTGAGAATAAGTGTACAAAGCAAAAAACCATTTTTTAAAAGTAATACACTGTAACTTTAACCCTTTCGAACCCGAAATAATAAAGTAGAATAAATCTGTTCATTGAGTGTGAAATATGTTGTTCATTATTAGTCGCAACAGTCGGCGGGCCCTCAATTTGCGTTGAACGTGACGGGAATGATGTAACAGAGCTCCCGCCAAATTGTGTTATGCTAGGTTTGTGATGGATCATAATGATAACGAGATAGAGTTGTGATGGATCTTAATGATAACGAGATAGAGTTGTGATGGATCTTAATGATAACGAGATAGAGTTGTGATGGATCTTAATGATAACGAGATAGAGTTGTGATGGATCTTAATGATAACGAGATAGAGTTGTGATGGATCTTAATGATAACGAGATAGTGTTGTGATGGATCTTAATGATAACGAGATAGAGTTGTGATGGATCTTAATGATAACGAGATAGAGTTGTGATGGATCTTAATGATAACGAGATAGAGTTGTGATGGATCTTAATGATAACGAGATAGAGTTGTGATGGATCTTAATGATAACGAGATAGAGTTGTGATGGATCTTAATGATAACGAGATAGAGTTGGGATGAATCTTAATGATAACGAGATAGAGTTGTGATGGATCATAATGATAACGAGATAGAGTTGTGATGGATCTTAATGATAACGAGATAGAGTTGTGATGGATCTTAATGATAACGAGATAGAGTTGTGATGGATCATAATGATAACGAGATAGAGTTGTGATGGATCTTAATGATAACGAGATAGAGTTGTGATGGATCTTAATGATAACGAGATAGAGTTGTGATGGATCTTAATGATAACGAGATAGAGTTGTGATGGATCTTAATGATAACGAGATAGAGTTGTGATGGATCATAATGGCTACTGGAAGTCAGTTGTTTATTCCATAATAAATCCCAATTTTTCTTCACTACAAAGTAGCCCTTGCCCACACCTGGTGGTACGTGATGATGCAATTGAAGATGGATCCAGAATAGCTTCTGCCTCCGACGTCGCTTGGTGGTACGACTTTGCCGGTAGGGTGGTATTTAGACACAACCGAAGCCTCCCACCAGGCAGACCTGGATCAATTAAGAAAACTACTGAGCCATGGAGATCGTCTGTTGAATGAAACAAAACTTATGTATTTTTGGACTTGGTGGGTTAACTTTTTGTATAACTCTTGTTAAAATATGGATTTTACCTCGCGGTAAGTGGAAAAAATGCAGTTCATTTGCATCAATGCTTCGCCAACAATTTATAATATAGTTGTTTAACTATGAAAACTGCAACACGGCATTGCTGTTAGGCGACCAAAATTATTGAAGTAAGTATAAGACCTTATTTTCGATTAAGCTTAGTCAGAGAAACATTACAATATGTATTACAATTTATAAAAATGCAAATTTAAACAATCAATTTTGTAACAAATTTATGTCAAGGTAATTAACCGAAAAAGGAATAAATTAATACACTTATTCATACGCGATAAAATCACTGATCGAGTCCAATAATAATAATTCATTAATTCATGAGGTCGACCTTTTAAAATGAAAATAATTTAAAGTTTTAACCCGATCATAAATGATTTAATTAACAATTAATTATAAGTAAGTACTTTATATTTGGTTATCATAAAAGATATTCACTCTTGCTTTGAAGCTGTTTAAATAATTGGTGGAAACAAATTCAAGCTAGAGGCGTAATTAAAAATAGGCTGGTATCATTGATATTGATGAGATTTGTAAATAATTCAGTTCAATTAAATACGATAAGTAGTTTTGTCTCCACAGAAATCACATTTTTCATTTTAATCATTACTTTCATTGAATAATCTGGATTCTGTGTAATAATTTCCATCTTAGATTGCATCATCACTTAACATCAGGTGTGATAGCAGTCAAGGGCCAACTTGTTGTTGATAAAAAAAATGTTTGGTAGTCTTTTTAAAAGTACAGACAAATTTCATATTTCTAAAAAGATTAAAGTAACTTATATAAAATGCACTCGAGTTTTAAGAAGCCGCCAAGCAACCGTTTAACAATCTATTTTAGTTTGCTGTAATCTGATAAACTTAAACCAGAGATTGCATCGCGCAGTGTTCGATTCCGTGGCAATGCAATTTGCAAATCCCACCGGATTCCACTTTCCGAAATTGCAGTCCTCTAATCCGATATCATCTATTTCGGTACTGCGAAATTCCGGCGAAATTGTAATGGACGTTATGTAAGCTGCTCTTATCAGGAGTTGAATATGGAATTGGATTCTGTATTTATACCTACTTGTAAGGTAATTTGTAGTTGGCTAGGATTATTTAATTTGAATTTTTATATCTTTTAAGGAAGGTATGTGCTTATAAGCTCAACTTGTTTTTAATTATTAATACATTTATATTTCTTTACAAATGTTACAATTTTATGCGAATAAATAGTATTGATTTTTCAAACTGTTCCTTATTTTAAACTCTTTTCAAATTAAGCCTTTTGTTTTTCTGCATAAAATATGAAAAAAATGGAAAGTTCATTTAAATTTTACCGACCTCCGTGGCGCAGTGGTGCGCGGTGGAATTATAAGACGAAGGTCCTGGGTTCGATTCCCGGCGGAGCAGATTGAGATATTTTTCAATTTGTCTTGGCCTGGCTAGTGGGAGGTTTTACAACCGACAAAGACGTACCGCCAAGCGATTTAGCGTTCCGGTACGATGTCCTGTAGAAACCGAAGGGGTGTCGGATAGCTCGCTTCCATCTTAGATTGCATCATCACTTAACGTCAGGTGTGATAGCAGTCAAGGGCCAACTTGTAGTCGATAAAAAAAAATAAGATAATTTATTACATAAGAAACCTTATTGTAAACAAGTAGACAAGGGCCTTACTACCCTCAATTTGATTTGACTTTAATAACTACTATCGACGTATAATAACGTTTTACTTATGTTTAATAATAATTATTAAAGAGATCAATGTATTGTATAAAACATCAAGTAATCTTCGTTAAAGCAAAATCCAATAAGTAATGAGGTTTTCAAAGAAAGAGGCGGCCTTACATACTTATAGACATAAAACTACTAAACCGTATCCCTTTGGCATTTGGCAAAAAATCTCATAAGTCCGCCGTACGTGAGCATAACTCGATTCCGGTGCGCTGAGAGCTTTTGGGATTTGTGTCACTTGCGTTGCAAATTGAGTCGTTTCTACCCTACGTTGACTACTTTCGGGAATTTGGGTGTAATACGGAAAACCATTCCATTGTTTCTTTTATCAAGAGAATGTAAGAGATACATTTGCTTGATTTGAAGGTCTTATAGATATTTACAAACCTATTTGAAAGGCTGGTTAATTATTTGCAAAGCGACGCCGAAATACAGCCAGTATCCTTTCCAATACTCCCCGTGGGTATAATTTGTATAGTTATTAGGATAAGTTAGCTTAAGATTCTTATTGAATTCTTTCTCAACCTATATTTATCTTGAGAATGTTCGAGCTTTGAAGGCAAATTAAATAGGTATACATTTTTCTTCTTCTTTGAGTGCCACCGACATACTAAGGTTGGTATTTAGCGTCATAAACGAAAAGTTGGTTGCAGAAATAAGTCTTGATTAGAAACATCAGAGAGTGGACCGGGTCGCGAGTGCCGCACAATTATTGTACCTCGTAGTAAGTAGAGAGAGGTTCACATTAGATATACACAAATTAACGTTGTCTGACCAGAAACCTGGTAATCAATAGGTAAAAGGGTGAATTCAGGTGTTCACCTCCTTGCTTTAGTTTTAGTTACACACTGCTGAATTGTGGCTTAATATACTTTAAAAAATAGGTAGATAACTAATAGGTCATGTTTAAAAATATAAAAAAAAACGTGTGGCACTCGGAGATTGCCGCGGTAAAGTTATTGCATAGCATTTTTTATCAACTTATGTTTACCTTCCGACGTCATCGGGACCGTGGCCTAGCGGTAAGGCGCTCTAAGTGCCCGGATTGCCAGAGAGACGCGGCTTCGAATCCCGTCGGTTCCGCAATTTTTGTTTTTTAAGCGTGATATTTCAACAAGTAGGGTGTTAGGTTTTTTTGTTACGGAATTTCTGAATTCGGTCTCCACGCTCAAGGCCCGCGATAGAAGCTATGCAATAGCTTAATAATTTTTTTCCAGTTTTGTGTTATCCCGATTGACTTGTGGTGTTATTTTACCATATAAGTCCAATAAACACAAATATATTCTTAGTTTTCTTATTGTCATAAATCGATGAACAAACGAGACCTGAGAGAGATCAGTTAGCAATACAGATCACTTTACGTGCACTCTGAAACACAACTCACACTTTGTACTCGCCATCGCATTCCAGCAACTCCAGCCTGACGCCGAAATATTTTTAAATCAATCATTATTGCCTTATTGTTAACTTAAGCTAGCATTAAAGCTAGATCTTGAGATTTAAAGCTTAGCTAAAGAGGAGAGCAAAAAAGCACTTGAATATTGCTATATTACATTACAGTTTCTGCATGATCGTCGTACTTCCGGTCCATTTGCACGGTCCCGGAATCATGTCACGTCGATCACAAATCGACCGGGCTTGTGTCCCGGCATGACTACTAATGAACTCAATCCTGTCACCACACGGAGTTTAAATGAATGATGAGTTCCTAATGGATATTTAATTCCACTTTGTTGACGTACATGAATGACCGTTTTGCTAGAATATCCCTGCAATTTCCGTCCGCCATCCTGTTTTATTTTTATTTCAGAATTCTGGTTTTCTGGAATTCAAATGGCAGGGAGAATAACATGAACAGAGGCGGTGAGTATTAACGCGCGTCACTGAGGGATCGCTTTAAACATACACTCGTGTTAAAAGTCTAGGACTCTGTTCGGAGGTTTTCTCTCTGCCACGCCATAGACCCAGCACGTCGAATCCATGGAAATTCAGACATTGTAATGTCTCGTTACAATGTCTGTCGAAGCTTTCGGTCCATCGAAAATCGAAATGGACCCAGAAACATGTCACGTTGATCACAAATTAACCGGTTTTATTTCCCGGCGCAACTACTAATGAAGTCATTACTGTCACCACACAAGGAGTTTAAATGATATATTGTGAATTTTTCTGTTAGAAAATTTCTGACTTCCGCCGAAAACACGCCGTACACCTGTCAGAAACTTCCTTCCGGCAAGTCTGAGTTTAGTTCGCTAGCCGGCAGCATAGTTGGGTTAACAAAAAGTAAGAAAAAAAAAACAAAATGAACGACGATTAGTTACTTTCATTAGCATTATTGTTCAACTTAGTTTAAAAAAATCAGATCAGAAAAAAATTCTGACATCCGATGCGATATACGCAATATATGCCTAAGCCTGTGTGCAGCTGGTCTAAAACTTGTCAGTGTCGTTAAGCAGGAAGAACAGGAGGATAAAGATCAAAACACCTCATGTTGACGCGTTCAGGGCATTTTATTGAATATTTCTTGCGTCCAAATGTCCGATTTAATAATAGACCACTGGATATCAGCTGTGTTATCTGCTTATTTTCTTAGGTATATCATTGGTTTGAGAAACCTGATCATGTAGCTTAATCAAGAGCTATAAATATCATAAAACAACAGAAGCAATAAATAGCAACGATATTAAAGCCTGTATCCTTTGTTTCAGCGAGTGAAAGTGAATCAAATGCCCTATTGTTGTGTCATTACGCTTTCTACATAGACCAGTCCAGTATCTGGGTATCAGCTATCAATGTAATGCAATTGAAATCTCACGACTAGGTATTAACACGGATTAGTGCCGCTGTGATGTGATTCGGTACGCCTATCTCGTGCCTAAACCACGTAGAGTATTGTATCTTGTTGGGCAATTAAACTGTATTTTTTTAACTTAATGCGCTACACACGCGTTTGCTAAGTCTATGCTAAGGCTGAATTAGGAAGCTACTAATAAATATTAAATAAATAAATATTATACGACAATTACACACATCGCTATATAGCCCCAATGTAAGCTTAGGCAGCTTGGGTTATGGGTACGATGTCTGCAATCTACAGGGACGACTAATAAAACTTTCCCTGCTTGCTACGTAACAATTAGGGAGGCAATTTCACGGCTGCTAGATTGTCCCTACGCCTGGTATGTGAGTAGCCTGAGATGACAGAACAAGCAAAGAAGGAAGATGATGGCTGCATCGAATGCGGTGGAAATCTCTCATCTGTATTATAACAACAACAAACACAGGTAAAAAACATGTTCTATAGTCAATCTATTTAAACAAAACGAAAGGACTTCCCGAAATAGATTAATATATAATACGCTACCCTGCACTCAATCTGAGGCATAGGTGGAGATGTCTTACCCTTATGCCCTGGTAGTTTAATGCACCGTTATGTCATACCTTTTAGTCCGGAAAAGGAAATGTGGCTTGGCGACAAAAGCATTCGGCTAATTAGGAAAGATAATTTGACGGTTCTAGATTACTAAATATTCAGACGCCTGCCATTTACCAAGTAAATAAAGCGATACTTGTAGGTACCACAAATACGATAAGTACCTCGTGAAAGGGGCCTTAGGAACGATCGATTCAAGCCTGTCAACAATCAATAGAGATAACCGTCTCTAAGCCGGCTCCTGTCGGCTAAATCCATCTAAATGGTTTCAGCGAAACTTTGGTTGACATATTTGTGTTTAGAAAGTAAACTTAAAAGGTCACTTAACTGACGGCCTGTTGCCAACAATTTGAACTTTTGCTCAAATATTTTAAACTAAATAAACAGAACAAAAACAGGTCTAACGAATTCTAGTTGAGTTGATGTCAGAAAGTTATAAACCTTCGAAAAAATCCCTTTCATCCAAATTGTTTTGATAAAGAAACTAATAAAGTTTTTCTTATACGTTTGCTGCTGTCTTTCTTTTTTATATTTTAAGAGTAAGAAGTAATTGACTGGATAATTGTGAAAATTACCTAGCTTTTCTTATATAAAAGTTCTGCAAAAATAGTCTCACTGAAAAATGTTACAGTTATATTATTATATTTGAAAAATTAAAATTGTGATTAAATATTAAATTATTAATCTGTAAAAATCGTGATGTTAAAGGAAAATTGGTATACCTTTTTAGCATTAAAAGTTCGATATAGATCAGTCCTGATCCGAAAACAACACTTTGCAAGACATGCTAGGAACTATGAAACCTCAAGTCTGCAACTAGCGGACGCCCGTGGTTTCACCTGCGAAATTACCGTTCCCGTTAGAATATCAGGATACTAGCTGACCCGGCGAACTTTGTTCCGCCTTAATGGCAATAAATAAGCAGATTTTTTTTTATTGGAAAAAAAATCCAAAAAAAAAATTTAATAACTACATTAATCATTCATTATTATTTCTGTATTTTAGTAGGTACATAGGTTGCTCTTCACTTAAGCACCTTGTGATACACGACATTTTTTGTTTTATTATCAGGCGCAAAAACAACCAACGCAGATGGTCTTCCGACCCGTGAACATGCCACGTATAATTGACCATGGGAAAAACATGAATGTTCTAGATTTAAACCACAAACTTTTAAGGATTGGCCTTGTGATTTGTTGATGGTCATGGCAAATGCAAGACGTATCGGAAATTGAAGTCTTTTAAATTCAAACGGCATATCGGTTGGGATCATCGGGATCCTCGGAATGAGAACTTCCTCACCTTTGAATTTTCCTATCATTATCGTAGCGTAAATTACATTGTTCATCAATTTACTAACCACCAAACGCGTACCGTTGCACAGTTTTGGTTGGTTTATGTTTCGAAGCATGATTACTACGGAGCCAACCTTTAGGCGTAAATTGTGCGGTGGTAAGCCAGGCACGTCCAAAGTTGTTGTTGGGAATATAACACCATTAACAGTTCGTAGTGTCTTAAATGAAGTTGGCCCACGCACATTTACCAGCAACAACCGCAAATAGAAACATTCATCATTCTTTGGATGAACTGTATACATACGACCAAGAGCATCAGTAGAACGCACATCTGGATACCCAGGAACAGCATCACCTTGCTTCCGTCTTTGAAAATTCTTGGATGAAGCATTCCAAGTATAATAACGTGGCATCTCCGAGTAAAACAAAGTTCTTGCAAACTGATCGCTTTGGCAGATTGCAAAAAAACTGGTCAATGTAGTTGCTGGAGGTGTTTCAGCACGTTGCATAGCATTTGAAGCCGTGAAATATACTCGTTGACCATTCTCCAGATGCACCGCCAAATGTATAACAGTAGGATGACGTTCGTGAATGGGAAATACGCGAATATACGCCAAATCGCTTCATTACAGTTCACATAACGACCAACTTGATAGCGTGAAATTTCATCGTTGGTATTCGAGGATTGCAATCCAAAAACCGCCATATCACTGCCTTTCGTGACATATTTGCAAATATATTTTATGGACTTAACTGAATTGCAGTATTCAACGTTGCAATGTGTCTTGAACGTTTTAGAAATAAGTGGTGAATATGGAACAATCCAACTGTTGTCGACAACGAAATCCATTCTTTTCACTTTCGTTGTGACAGTTCGACCGTTGTCATCTGGTGATCGACGCCGATACAGCGGATACCCATCGTTGCCAGTGACAGTCTCCGCCGTTAATTTCCGTGGATATCGTTTAGAGCACTTTCCATCGACCATGCAAGGTGATTGGGGGTTGATGGCACCACACGGTCCATGAATCATATTAGTAGTAACAACATCATGTAGGTCTGGATCGACTTCATGATCAGGAATCTCGGCACATATGATATCATCTATTTGGTCAGGCTGAATTCTTTCCACTAACCAAATAAGAATGTGTGCGTGCGGCAGGCCTCGCTTTTGCCATTCGATTGAATACATCCAGCATCGAGTATCTCCAAAGACGCGTTGTTTAACAATAAAGTTCATCACGGACCGAATTTTTTGCCTGAATATACGTCTATCATTTTATGTTTGTCCGGGAAGCAGCAATTGAGTAATTTCTATCCATTTTGGATTACAGGTAAAAGTAATAAAGAGATCTGGCCGGCCGTAATGACGCACATATGTCATTGCATCTTGTGCATATTCATGCATATGACGTGGGCTACCAATGTACGTCGCCGGCAGTATAGTTAATCGACCAATATTAGCTGTATTTCCTTCAGTACTAACTACATCACGTAAATGGATGTACTCCTCAGAACGCAGTTTGGCTTGGTTCAACCTAATAAATGTTAAACGTTCCGTTTCTATTTTTACATACATGTCAACGCAATACTGCTGAAACAATCGACGAAACCGCAGCAAATAGTTGTCAGCATTTTGACGAATCATCAAACGATATGCATAATAATTCATTGAGCTAACTTTCTTTGTAGTTTCTTCACCTGAAATTAAAAATTTGATAATTAACCATTTCAAAGGCAAATAATACAGACATTAACCATTATTAAGATACTGATACTTTACCATTCAATGTATTTATCATTTTAATATTAAAATAATATCCATCTTCTCCTTGCCAAAACATCAGTGGGTATTGCAATGCGTCATATGATCGATGAGTTTCAGATATTTGTTGCAGTTGCCCAGTATCGCGACGTGTAAGCACAATATCGCGTTTTTCCAATTGTTCACCAACAATCAGGATGGCAACTTCGTCTACTGTTGGAGCATTAAATGTGCGTTCGTGTGTTCCAGATGGTCGTTTATCTGCTTTGATGACAACTTTATAGTCATCATTTGGCATGCGCTCTAAAGCACTCTTAAACAACCTGACCAACGCATGATGTTCATGAAGCAGACACTGCAAGTCTTGAAGAATTGCTCGCTTCATTCCTGCATTGATCCCTAGGCGTCGATCAAGTTGTTCTTCCATGTTGCCCATGAAATATATTTGTAAAAATTTATTCTGTGTATCTTCGAAAGGTAGTAATGATCCAATTCGATGGTGAATCTGTCCTTGTATCTACAAAATAAAAACCAGACAGTATTAACTGGATTATAAACACTTTTTCTGTGGGAGAGTAGAGTTCAGTATTAGCAAATATAATACATACCAATAGATAAAGTAAGTTATTCTTTAACTACATTCTATGTAAGTACAAAAATAAATACCTTAAATGTCGGATTAAATCCTCCTTCTTCGATAATGTCTGCCCCAAATGACGTCATTTGGAAACAACTATTGTATTTTCGAGTATTTGCAAGAAAGTGGCGTGATTCTTGTGTTTCGCCACAAAGCAATGAATACAATGGCTCATGTGGCGGAGTCAACACTGGCAATTTCACTTTACCATTAAGGCAGCATAATCCAGGCGTTTCTCCGGAAAACTTTAATGCACCACAATACTCGCAAACAACGTCCATTTGCCCAATGCAAACGCTAGGATGCAAGCTGTAATCATTGCTGCAATCGTATCGAAACGCTGCTCGATTCAAATCAGCTAAATATCTTGTTCTGCGTCGCAAATTATCTATTTGTTGACTTCTGTTGTTCGCTCGACGATTCTGCATTCCCAACCGAGCTGTTTCACGGGCTGCTTCACTTTGCTCTCGTGATTGAGAAGCACGAAGTCGAGCCATACTATCGCGGCGCTGTTCACGTGCAATTTCTTGTTCTTCTTCAGTCCTTTCATTTGCAGTATTTTGTATTCTTCTTGCATTACGGCTTTGTCGGGAAAGATTCGATCGTCTTGGTCGCGGCATTATTAATTAAACTTCACTTCACTTCAATCCACTTGTTAATTATTTATTTAATAGAAATAGTTTTAATGTTGATTTCTTACAAATATCAAATTGTCATCCATACGTCATTACATAGCTGTCATTTTACGTCAATTACATAGCTGTCATTTGCGTTTTGTTATTCCAAGTCTGATTCTTTTTTGTTATACCACGTTTTATAGTGACTGACGTTTCATGTCAAGTCACACGGGAACGCTGTCGAACGGGATAAAAAGTATCCTATGTCCGTCTCATGTCAAGTCACGCGGGAACGCTGTCGAACGGGATAAAAAGTATCCTATGTCCGTCTCATGTCAAGTCACGCGGGAACGCTGTCGAACGGGATAAAAAGTATCCTATGTCCGTCTCCTGGCTCTAAGCTACCTCCCTACCAATTTTCAGCCAAATCTGTTCTGCCGTTCTTGAGTTATAAGTGGTGTAACTAACACGACTTTCTTTTATATATATAGATTAAATAGCCTCTTGCGTCTGGCTATGTACAAAAGAATTTTTATAATCTGACTGGTAGTTTAAGAGATTAGCCAAAACAAACAGATAAAAATTTGATAAATTGATTATTTTAGATTACCTTCTGACATGAATAATATATCAATGCTTCTATGCTAATTAATGCTGGTTATAAGACTCATCAGTATGTAACTTTAAAACCGTCCAAGCTTTTGCTCTAATCTGATCTTTTCAGAAATGATATTTTTTTTAATTTGACTATCACACGCGGGTATTCTCTAGTAGTACAATATCTGAATACACTCGTACACCTGTAATGATATAAAAAGTCGTGGCCCAACTCTTGTTAAATACATCTCGATGGCGTCGTGGGAAGCTAGACTGTTAATTAGCATCGAGTGTGAAATCTTTTGGTGTTTCAATGGCTATCGGCTCCCATGCTGTATGGTTTCACATCACTTCTTTTGTAACTAAATGAGATTTCACTAAATGATACTTGAGGTGGAAACTTACGCACTTTGAAACCTGGTTAGCTACACGACTTAAAATGAATTCAGAATGTCTAGGTTCAATCCCTGTCCATTGAATTATCCCATGTACCAGTCATGATTATTCATTTGATAGAGCTTGATACAAGATTTAAAACCATGATCACCCTAAGTGCGCCAAGTTGCATTGGAGGAGCGTGGTATGTCTAAGCTGCCTATCCGCTCTTCTATACTCCTGATACACTGCAAGCTGGGAGGCCTTGGCTTGTAGTGTATCATTAATCCGTTAGGCAGCAGGCATGGATAAAATGGTACTTAAAACGACTTCTAATTCTCTACAATTGGTTGATAATGATTCCTTTACAAATCGAATCCAAATCGTAAATTATTGTAGAAAGAAAAAATCGCAAAAATGTAAGGACATATTTCAAACAAAGATCGTAAGTACATTTAAGATTTCTCAAATCTTTTTGAAGAAATTTTCTTTTGTGAAAATAATACGTGGAATGGTTTTGAGTTACTCGAGCACGAATATCACGGCTCACTTATTGAAATCACAGAGTAGGTAACAAATAAAAGAATGATTCCAGCGGAGCAGAGATTATTAAACGGGTAGGTACGAGTATATTTTGTTCAGTAAATATCTTACGGACAATATAAATTCGAAGCGTATTGAATATAAAATGTTTTTTAAGGTTACCTGAAGACCTCCGTGGCGCAGTAGTATGCGCGGTGGATTTATAATAAAGGAGGTCCTGGGTTCGATTCCCGGCGGAGCAGATTGAGATTTTTCTTAATTTGTCTTGGTCTGGCTGGTGAGAGGCTTTCGCCGTGGCTAGTTACCACCCTACCGGCAAAGACGTACCGCCATGCGATTTAGCGTTCCGGTACGATGTCGTGTAGAAACCGAAAGAATGTGGTTTCATCCTACTCCTAACAAGTTAATCCGCTTCCATCTTAGGTTGCATCATCACTTAACATCAGGTGTGATAACAGTTAAGGGCCAACTTGTAGTTGATAAAATAAAAACCTTTTTGACGTGAATATGTGTTTTTCTACCGACTTCAAAAAAGGGTGCATTCGAAATTGTTTGAGGCGAATATCCCATGGATTATATGCCAGGGATTCACCGTGTGGATCGTCATCGTGTGTTGGAGAAAATCTCCGGACATTTGTGACACGAATCTACGAGTAGGTTTAAAAGGATCTCCTTTGTAAAGCGTCAACACTCACCTTGTCTGCTCGTGTCAACGTCGTTCTCCCTGCCCAAGTCAAATTTGGAATGATGCTATTACAGCAGCTTTAAATACCCATAATATAGAACTTGCTGCAGTTCTAGTCAAACTTTTAAGAAGGTTATATTGATTTTGTAGGTATACCGCACTCACTTCTGTAACTTGTACTTAAAGCTGGAATATTGAACTGGAATTTCTTGAAAGAAAGAAAAGCACAATATATATCAAAGCCTGACGCAAAACTTCGTAGTCCAAAGCCACATAATAAATAATATAATAGGACAATTACACACATCGCTATACAGCTCCAACATGAATACTTTATAATATCAGGGGTTAAAGTAAAGCCGATTTGTACTGAAAAATAAAAATTTTTTTTTAATTATATATAATAATAATTACCATAAATACATTATAATATATATGCCTTTGCGATATTCAACAAACTGTGTGAAAGCATTTTGCACTGCCTCCTGAGAAGAAAACTTTTTATCACGTAGTTACGTAGACGAAAATTGTCCAAATCACAAAAAAAAATGCCCTATTACAATAAAACGGCAATTTCATTCTTTAACTACTATTGTATAGATAAACACCCAGATACTGGAAAACATCCATGCTCATCACACAAACATTTGTCAGATGTGGAAATCGAACCCACAGCCGAGGACGTAGAAGCAGGGTCACTACCCACTGCGCCACTCGGCCGTCGTTACATGTGCTGACCAATGGACTAACGAGGCAGTTCAAAAATGATTGAATGAATGTTCAACGAAATATTCAATAGAAGTAAACTGCGTAATTTTGTCCCATTGTTGGACAAGTCCCAGGTCAAGTGTGGACGTCTAACAATCTAGGTCTAGAATACGCACTTGACAATGAAAATAATGAAAATTATTATTTTGTGTTCTCTGTACTTGTATAAATAAAGTTTTAAACACATTTGTCTTTGATAATGTGCGCTATATTTTCTTGGGGAATATTTTAGTAAGTGAAGTAATATTATGATCTGTTTGTGAAGCTAATGTTTATCTAGATTTTAGGCGATTCTCTACTATAAAAGATTGCTTGGAAAATCTTAATAATAAGAAAAAATTTCACATTTTTATAAATGTAACGTACCATTTAAACTTCGTGAGTGAGGTCCAGTGGTAACCCATGTCTAATTTTGTATTTCTGAATAATTTTATTACTAGCATTTTTTTGTCTAGAAGAACCTATAATTGCCATATTTAATAGCAATATTGGTTATATTTTAAAATTATGTCAAAAATTCTTCGTAAAAAAAAGACTTTATTCAGTGACTCATATTGTACCTAACATTATTTCAATAATTTCCGACTAGTAAGGTGTGCGCTATCTTAGGTTAGGTTTAGTTTAAACTTTTTGAGGCACAAATTGTATAAAACCATTGACATATTAATACATGGACTTCGGGTCTAATGCAAAATTTACGTCAAAAGTGTCCCAAGATATTTTATACACACTAGGATGTATTTATGTTTTTATACACAAAATAACATTGTAATGTATGTCTTATCGTATTGTTATACAGTCTAATTTGCAACGGTCTAATTGCATGCAATAAGTAATCAGCTTCGATTGACATGACAGCTTCTCGTGAAAATAGGACAACATAAATGGTATGGAGTCGGTAGCTTTCAAAAGCTTTTTTGGCATCTTATATTTATATATTATATTTACAGCAAATTTTATTTTTACATATACATATCCCTGACCTCTATATGCTGGGATAAATCTTGTACCAAATAATAATTGTTGTAATTATCTTGTATAAAATAATAATTAGTTATAATAATAATTAATTACAAACCAAATCCACTAATGTACAAAATGATATGCCACTCGACATAGTTCTTTACTTTGAAATTTTAAGTTCTCGATATTTTCCTCTTTTTAATTAAACTGAAAATATATTTTTTTACTTCAATGACGTTAGATCACCTTTTTAAATAACTGTTCCTAATTTCATGTAGATAATTCTTATAGTTATCAAATTAATATACCATTATGGTAAAAGTTATTTGATTAATATTCATGGCATAAAAAATAAAAAATTTTGAATTGAAAATAATCAAATTATTTTCATTCAAAAATTAAGTAATTAAATAATTCAAATGTTAAACAACAAAATAACTCTATGCAGTCGTTGTTCTAAAACATTCTATTGCTCACGGCAGATCCGAACAAAATGTGGTTAATTAGATAAACATATTGCACTCCTTCTATCCTATACGCGGGTAGTGTATGGGAAAAGGACAGATAGATACTTTTGTTCATTTTGGTTGGTTATGCAATTCGTTTCTATAGTTTATTAAAATTTTAATAAAATTGCCTGTTTCTAAGCAAAATAATACTTTAAAATCATCAGTAAATATTTACTTACTGAAAATATGGTACACCGTCTTCTTTTCTCACCTTACTCGGGTAGTTTATTACGGCATTATTGACGTGTATTCTGTCAGTCAGCTAATATGAGACTGAATTGCGATTGGAAGTCATTTCGCGTTTTGGCTTACTTTTGGTTCGGACACTTTTTATCGCTGACCCGAAGTCCATAGTATTAATATGTCAATGTATAAAACCAAATCATCAATACAGAATAATGTCATTGCTCTCCACAGAGTAGTAATCCACATAAATAATCCGAGACGTAATCCGAGCTATCTGTCACTATCGCATGTCGCACGCGATACGTGAGCTACTCTGTGCTTTTACTTTCATAGACATTGACCTTGTTACTGTGCTGTGCCAAATGTACGCGCATAGAACCTTAACGAAGGCCGCACGGGGTTTAAGTTTATGGTAGATTTATTGCTCCAAAAGAGAGCTTTTTAACGAAAAAGGAAGTTGTGTGTAGGTTTGAGGTCGCGATGATTTTGAAAACTACTGACCGAATTTGGATATGGGGAATTATATACACAATAATTATATAGGTAAGTATAAATAACAACTAAGTACTTATTATTAGGATTCGAACCCGCGTCTCTCTGGCAATCCGGGCACTTAGAGCGCCTTACCGCTAGGCCACGGTCGGGTTGTAAACATAAGTTGATAAAAAATGTAAAACATTATTTTTATTTTCCATACCAAATCCGAGAAGTCTTCTAGAGTTGAAAAGTCGGTAGTGCTATAATCCTGCGCCTGGAGAGCACATTAAGCCGCCGGAAAATAATTAAATAAATTATTATCAGCTGGATGGGATGGGTCAAATGTCCATATCCTCTCGTCTATATGAAAGGAAGTGGCTATTGATAGACTGATGATGATATGATTAAGAAATGCTTCTGCCCTACAGTCATTAAAATAGTTTCATTACAAAGATTATGATGATAAGCTGATATTTAAATCAGTGTAAAATTCTCAAGAGTATTGTGAAAGTTCTTACGAGCCCTTCAAACTTCAACACTTCAGAACTCAATTGTTACACAATGAATAAATTAATTTTCAAAGTTTGTAACAGAGACACGATGGAACAGATAACAAGTAATTATAAAACTCCTTCAAACTCGCTTGTTATAATAACACACAACGTGTAAACAGCCTATACTAATATTACAAACGCGATTGTTTGTTATTTTTCCTCGTCTAAACTCCTTAATCGATGTTGATGAATTTTGGTACATACTTGGTCTTTGAAGATAGTATTATTGGCATTGTCAGCCTATTAAGGGCCCACTACAGGGCCAGGCCTTCCTATGAGAGAGGGGACATCGAGCGTATACCCACCGCGCAGCTCTAATGCGAGTTGGCAGGCTTAGGATGATAATTTTATCACTACCCAATTTCCTACACACCAAAGTGTGTCGTGTGTGTATGTTTGCTTGAAATAGAGTTAGATTATATTTAATCCTGGATTAAATCAGGCTATTTCATACATATTCTTATAGGAACAAACCGCGGATCACAGCTCTATCGTAAATAAATGAAAAATAAAACAAAGTAATCTTTAAACATTCCGCCTTTTCCTTTTGAGGTTCGGACCCCAAAAACACACACATTTCTACATATACTATAATTATTAAATTCAAAATTAAAAACCCCCGTTTAAAATCAAATTTACCATTTTTTTTGTGGTGGCCATCTTGGATTTTAAACTTTTCATAGTGTAGTATTCTACTATTCAAGCCCTTTCACGACGTAAAAAGATATTTACATTAAAACAAGATACACATTTTGCAACAAAGTTATCGATTAGATTTAAAAATAGAATTAATTAAAAAAAAATTATAAGAAAAACCGCATAAATAGAGAAATTCTGTCAATGGCATCTGTCAAAACAGAGGAATTATTATAGTTCAAGGTGCTATCTAGCTATAAAGATTAAACTTTGGTCATTCTTCAGCAAAAATATAAATCAGTTTATCCGTTTCATTCCGGCATTCCAGGGTTTCACATCCCATTTCCAGCATCAGGTCCTCGTCAATTTGAAACATGAAAAGAACGCCCAAACTCGATGGGTTTACTAAAAAGGTAGCCCAGGGTTACGTCTCCTACCTTCGAGCCTTAACATCAGACCAGCTCAGTGGTTCCAGAAGACATTAGTGTTTCAAATGTCAGATCACACACATTTTTTCAAGCTAACTGAGTGTGTAACATTTTTATCGCACCTAACAAACGACCTGATGACCTGGAAGACCTGAACCGATTTCAAACAAAAAAAAATCGCATTAAAATCGGATCATCCGTTTGGGAGTTACGATGCCACAGACAGACACATACAAATACATTTACACAGACACGTCAAACTTATAACACCCCGTCGTTTTTGCGTCGGAGATTAAAAATGGAAATTTACGCAAACGAAGTACCGGGCGTTTGCCAGTCACTTATTATGAAGTCGTGTGAAGTTACAATTATAAAGTTGGCGAGCGATTAAAACTTCGGGGTAATATCATGTTCATGTGAAATAAGTTTTAGGGTTTACCTTAATTAATCCTTTCTACCCCGACAACAGATAACAATTAGAATTTCAACTCTATTACAAGTACGTTTTGGTGAATGGTAAATTGAAATTTATGAAACTCTTTATGTAACGAGTTAAAATTAATAATTTTGGAAATTCGCCACGAAGTTTTCTAGCACTAGCGACCTACCTGCGGTTTCACCTGCAATTTTTCCATTTCCGTGAGAATATCGGGATAAGAAGTAGTTATTTGTATATACCTATCTCCATTTCAAATTTCAACCAAATCTTGTCCATAGTTGCGGTGTGAAGAAGTAACAAACACACACTTGACGGCCGAGTGGCGCAGTGGGTAGTGACCCTGCTTCTGCGTCCTAGGCTGTGAGTTCGATTTCCACATCTGGAAAATGTTTGTGTGATGAGCATGGATGTTTTACAGTGTCTGGGTGTATATCTATATATTATAAGTATTTTGAATTAAATATTTACAATTAAATAAATAAAAAAATAAAAGCTTAAACACTACAATATCCTAAACTATATATAATATATTAAACAATAAAAATAAGTATTTATATATAATATATATAAAAATATTCATCAGTTATTATAGTACCCATAACACAAGCCACATAAGCTTACTTTGGTGCTATATAACGATGTGTGTAATTGTCCTATAATATTTATATTTATTTATTTATTTACATGAACCTTTCTCAATATTAGTGCGATAACTGCGTTAGTGTAAGATATTCTATCGGTCAAAAACGCCTATATTTTCGGATTGGCTCATCGGATCTTTTCTCTAGCGTACCACCTGGATCAGCGTGTCGATCCTGTAACGAAATTCATCTCTATATCTCCATCTACGTGTCGTTTCAGACAGAAAGAGATGGAGACGATGTCGACACTCACATTGTTGAATTTATTTACAAAATCAACATGCAGGTCAGTTTTGAAAATGGAACTACATCATTGTCAGTTCATTTGTTTGGAAGCTATTTGATGTCACAGACAGACACGTTACAATTCTATCATTTTATGTAGGGGGTTGCGTAAAAAAACGTAATTATGTAAAAACATTCCAAGATAGTCTCAGATGATCACCTGCCATCAATCAGGCACATTGGACTCGAACCCGGAACCTCGTGTGGACAATTGCGTGCGGCACGTTGCATCACCGGCCCACATAATATGCAAGTGTTTTGTAATGCGCCGGCAAATACAAAGTAGACATATGCAGTGAAGGGATTTGTAAAACCTTTTCCTTGAAAAAACATTATAAAACAGTCCTCCGCTAAAATTAAATAGTAAAACTTCTTAACAAATTTTTATGCGATTTTCACCAATAGATAGAGTGAGTTATGTGTAAGGTTTAGGTAAATATAATTTGTCATGGTTTTCTGACAAAAATTGTTGAAAGTGTCGGAAAAACTTAACTTCAACTTAAGGTTTCATCGAAAACGATGCCTAGCCCTCGTAAAGATAAGCAGAAAGATGTACAGTATGTTTGTTCGTCTTTCTTAGGGCTGAAAAAAAACCTGCGATGACCGTTTTCTAAAAAACGTGGTCACGAACCTACAATATATTTTTTTTGAGTTTGAAGTGCAATGCACTGATTTTCTCGCGGAGTAAGTTTGTAGGACTCCACTATAATAGTATTGATATAATACAGTGTGGATACAACTATAGCATAGTAATTTCTTACAATTTTTCACGAATTTGACTTGATTCTATTGTATTTCTGCGGAATACTATAAATTATTGTTTTATTTATTAGCTCTTATGTCAAAATAAAATTTTTTAGCAAAAAAATTGAACTGACTCAAAACGCACTAAAAAGTAAAAAATAACTGTCATTTAGTTGTTTTAATTTACTTAAGCATATCTATGAAGTCGGCGCCAGCAAGTTTAAGGAACATTTATATAACGTACGTAGTAAGCAGTTTGTGGGTTCTAGGTAACGTCCTTGGCTGGCACCGACTTTGACTCAAGGTCAATTCTTCTTCACCGACAAAGCTGCTTAAACTCTGTGTAAAGGTAAGCTAAAAGATATATGATACGTTTGTTCAACTTTATTGGTACTGCAAAAGTCTCCGCGATGACTATTTTCTAAAAACGATCACGAATACGACAATTTTTTGGAGTTTGAAATTTGCACCGTACAGATTTCACGAATTTGACTTGATTTTATTTTATTTATGTTTAGTAGCTCATTTGTCAAAATAAAAGTAGTTCTCATAACAGCTGCCTTGGCCCACAACAAAATCCCACAGGACATTGCGCTGCGAAAGTATACAAAACGAACTATGTAGCTGTTTCTATTACAAGAGCGTACGGTCAACATAACATTAATGAGTTACTTTTGTTCTCAGTATTAAGTTACGTTGCCTCAGACCGGTGTAATCTCATTATCTATTATACCGACTACGGGGAACTCCTTAGGCTTAATCTAGTTGTTTGTTGGAGGAGATTGCTATTAAATTAACAGAAATGCAATCAACTTCGTTGTGGTATAATCCCATTTCAATTAATGCTTAGTATTGAATAAATAAAACTATAGTCAACAGTTCTGGACTATTTCCAATGTTTAGGTACGTGAGAGCAAAATATAAGCTGGTGGTTCTATAAGATATCGATGGTGATTTATGATAATACACCATCATTATCAGCTGAGAACAGGTCCAGTCCTCCTCCTTTTAAGAATAGGCATATGGAGTTTAGATACACCACGCTTTCCTGAATTTTTTCTTTTAGAGAAGTACAATGATTTAAAGCCCAATCCAGGACTCCACCTCAGGAACTCGTGATTCGGGAAGCTACACAAGATAACTACTGCATCAACAAAGCAGTCCTCTTAGTCAAGTTATATTTTGTGTTAAGCAACTATTTTATATAGCCACCATTGCTAATCAGAACACCCTTTATTAAACAGGATACAATACACAAACGTGATTAAAACAGTCAACGCGTTAGTGTGCGTAGAACATTAGTCTTATCAAATTCTCATTGGCCAGAGATACAGGATGACCCAAAACAATCACATCGGAGAGCAAAAGCCGCAAATGGGAATTTAACGAGTTCTGATTTAAAAATAAAATACAGGAGTTGGCTGTGACCTTATGAGTATAGATCTTGTTGGTATACCTAATACCCTACGGTTGAAAATAGCAAGCGCTTTAAATAGGAAAAGTTAGCTCATTAAGCCCGCCATTGCAGCCGTTTCATGTTAAACGAACCAGTGTACTTACGTATGTAGAACTGTGCAGAGTTAATGACTTTGTATTTTTCTTTATTTTCGACGTTTTCTAGTACCTACTCGTTATTTAACAAACATTATTTGCTAATATTACAAACTAGCTGATAACTGACTTCTTTAATTTTGAATATTAACTTTCCCGCGAGAACTCTTTCGTTTTCTGAGGAAAATTGGGAGGTTGGATGTCCAATTTTGTTTCCAACGCCATAACTAGATGGCGCTAGTTGTAGAATAACTCTCGCTATTGAGTCTCATTATAGTTTACATAAGTAACGCTGTGAACATAAATAAAGTGCTTATACGTTCAGGATAATGCTTATCATTTCCCACGGCACCTTGGATCCTTAACATGGTCCTTCGAAGTCGGAGCGTTTTTTGGAAAAAATAATATAGCTACTAGTGGTTACATAATTAGTTAAAGTCCAAGTGATGTAAATTATAGAAACAGCTTGTCAAAAATCACTAAGTGACGTTAGAAGAAGACAGCGGCAGATTCCAGTGACATCTGTCAAAACCCGATAGCAGTGACAACTTCACGTGAAGACAGCTGACAGCTAACTTTAAAAGGACAATTTTATGAAATGGTAAAGTGTCTAACAAACTGTGAGTACGCTAATCTATACCTTAAATACAGTGAGAAAAATACTTGAAAAATTAATGCATGTTTCAAGGCTTGTAAAAAATGTTAATGTGATAGTCAGGACTTAGAATAATTTGCTTAAAAACGAAGACACGGGGAACCTATGCCCAAATTTACCTAGAGGTGTTCGCAAGATATTAAACTTAGAAAAAATTTGATGTCAACAATATTGAAAAAATTGGAAGTTTGAAAAAATTCTATACCGGGAAACAATTAATTTATTGAGAATTGCAATTAACTTAAAATGGAAGCGGATTTAAAAATAATATTAGATTTAAAAAAGCAAATTGAAAAAGGTAGAATAAATTTAAAAAAATCACCGAAAGACAGACTTACAATACCGTACATCATGGCGAGATTAGAAGGCTTAGAAGAGATAATGAAAAGATTTTCTATTAAACATGAAAGCATCATTTCGAGTTACGACAGCGAAGAATTGGAAGAAAGTGATTATATTCAAAATGACATATTTGGTTTAGGATATGAAACGTATTTAATCTATAAAAGTGAATTAAAGACATTGTTAAGTTCGGAAAGCAAAGCCTGTATACATCTTGATGATTCTTCATCTAATGTACATAAAGCATCACCGGTTAGGTTACCGGAAATTTCTATACCTGTATTTAGTGGAAATTACGCAGAATGGTCCTCATTCAAAAACTTGTTTATTTCGTTAATTCATAACAACACTTCTTTGGATGATGTCCAACGTTTACACTATTTGAAAACACAACTTAAAGGTGAAGCAGAACTATTGGTAAAGCACATTCCTATTACTCAATTAAATTATACAAAATGTTGGGATTTATTGCAGAATAGGTATAACAAGCGATTCATGTTAAATTGTGTACTAAAAAGATTATTTACTCAGCGAGCAATGGCAGCCGAGTCATCTCACGGTCTTAAAGATATTTTAGATACCACATGCGATTGTATTCATGAATTGTCAAATTTAGGTATTAAGGTAGATACATGGGATATTATTATAATCTACATTGTTAGCTTGAAGTTGGACGCTGAAACGCGAAAGCAATGGGAATTGTATGTCAATAATTTGGACGAAGAATTGCCTACATTTACACATTTAAAGGAATTTCTAGAAAGACGATTTAGAGCTTTGGAATTTGTCGAACCCGCTAAATTTAAATCCAAATCTTTAACAACTACGACGCATAATTTCAAGTCTTTGCACATCATTTCCAATCCAATTTGTCCTTACTGTAATGAAAATCATAGATTGTTTTCCTGTAATCAATTTACCAAAGAAGACGTTAGCCGACGCCAGGATATAGTTAAGTCGTTAGGTCTTTGCCATAATTGCCTTGGTATTAATCATGCAGAAAAATCTTGCCGGGTACTCACAACTTGTCGAATATGCAAAAAGAGACATCACACGCTCCTGCATGGAAAATCCAGTTCGTATACAGTCAGAATAGCTAAGGACACCAAGGAAACTAATAGCGATAATACACAAAACCAAGATGAGGAAGTGGAAGCCATTCCACAATTTAATCACAATATTGCAACCCATTTGGCGATGAAACCGATACAAAGCCAACCCTTACTACCCACTGCTTTAGTGAAGGTTGAATCGAGAAATACTCGACCACAGATATTGAGAGCGCTGTTGGATCAAGGATCCCAAGGATCTTTTATATCCGAAGCAGCAGTTAAACTTTTAAGCCTTGATAAAATTGTGGAAAGAACTTGTATAACTGGGTTAGGTGGGAATCAGACTAAATTAATTTCTAAGTATGTAGTTATGATTAATCTACGATCACTTCATGATCCAACCTTTAAATTGCAGGTAAAGGCTCATGTATTAAGCAATGTAACTTCCGTATTGCCAGAAGGGAAAGTTGTGACCCCTCATTGGGGAGAATTAAGTCAAATTACGCTAGCAGATCCCGAATACAATATCCCTGATAAAATAGACATTTTATTAGGCGCTGAAGTATATTGCCGTATTTTAAAACAAGGGTTAATCAAACACCCAAAAGAGTTAGTCATTGCGCAGGATACGTACTTTGGGTGGGTGCTTTCGGGTCAAATATCTAGCAACAATCATGTTAATGTTAAAAGTCATAATCTCATTTTGAACATGCATACTAAAATGGAAGATGATGAATTAATTGGAAAAGTTTGGGAACTAGAAGCTGAACCCACTTGGATAAAGCACAAGGTCTTAACTCCGGAAAAGCACGCCTGTGAGGAGCATTTTAATGCAACTGCAAGTCGAGATAACGCTGGTCGTTATATAGAGGAATTGCCTTTTCGTTTCTCTACTGCGACTACAACATTTGGAAATACTAGAACGATTGCAGTAAAAAGATCATTAAATTTAGAACAAAGAACAGTTATGAACACACAACAGAGGAAGGATTATGAAGAGGTACAAATGGAATTTCAAAACTGCCGATTTAAAAATAACACACGGGGTTTTAGAAAGTGAGGATAATTCGCCTCCGACAGTGGCTGTACGGCACAGTAGTGGACGTCCATTCTGAAAAAGATAAACTTACGCAAGTGGCAATTTTTCACTATAAAAATTCTCCGATTCAACGTCCAACTTAGGGCTCTACTCAATTCCTAAATCCACACAGAATAGTTAAAATGCATCTAATGATTAAAACGCACTTAATGGTTAAAATGCAACTAATGATTAAAATGCACCATAGTGTTTAAGCTAAGGCGATTGTCAGTAATCCTTTAAATTTTATTTTATATTTGCTTTATTTTATAATTGTAGTTAGTACTTCTTGTTAAATAATAGCTTATGAAATCCAATATATTGTGTTAACGTCACTAATTTACTGTCATTGTTTGAGAGCAAATACAGTATAAATAATACTCAATTCTATTAATGTCTTTGGACTTTGGAGATTAAACTTAAATTAATTAAATTGTTAAAGTGTGTAACATTGCAACCTAGTTTATTTATTCCCTTTTTATGGATTGTTATTTTGTATTAATTCTTGATTGAGCTAATGTATAGAAGGACTACTTAGTCCTTGGCGGGCGGTATGTCCAATTTTGTTTCCAACGCCATAACTAGATGGCGCTAGTTGTAGAATAACTCTCGCTATTGAGTCTCATTATAGTTTACATAAGTAACGCTGTGAACATAAATAAAGTGCTTATACGTTCAGGATAATGCTTATCATTTCCCACGGCACCTTGGATCCTTAACATTGGATCTTTATTTACTAAATCACATTGCAGTGGCTCATAGGATTTATTTAAAATTCGACAGATCAAGGTAAAAGTTTGAATCTTTCTTTACTAAATCACACTAAAATGGTGCATAAGGTTTGAATGGGCAGACAGAAAGTTTATAGCCTAGATTGACACGTAGAATATTTAAGTGTCAGTTGCGCAGGTTTTCCAGAATGACTAAAACGTATTTCTAGTGATTTTCACAAGTAGATTAAGTATAGCGAGTGCATTTTCCATAGCATAGAGGTTGACATACTGCTTATTGACGTAGTTATACCGAATTGCCTATGTTGGTAACTCCAGAGAAAGGTTTTATATTTAATTCCTTAAAGTGTAATTTTCAAAATTCATTATCACGCAGCTACTACCGTTGTCAACTACAATTTTCAAAAATGTTTCTTACAGCTAGCGCCTTTTTTAATGTATCAAAACAATAGAAATATGGCTGCAATTTTCTCAACAAGATTTCAAATATGAAGCCAACGTTTCGTTTAGTTATTTCAACAAATTAAGCCCATTAAAACAAGTGCTTATAATAACTCTGAAAATTGCTCACAAAGTGACTGGCACTTAAAAAGGGATGAATTATCTCTTTGACAGCTCTAATCTAACTCGCCAGGCGAGCAGGCAGTTGTTTATGAGTTCATGGGAGGGATAAGAGGAAAAATTGACTAAGTCTGCAATATTTTTTCTGCAAACCCTAAAGTGTTATTTTTGTTAAACAGTAACGTTATGCAGTAACGTTGTACAATAACGTTTTGACGACCTCCGTGGCGCAGTGGTATGCGCAATGGATTTATAAGACGGAGGTCCGTGGGTTCGATTCCCGGCGGGGCAGATTGAGATTTTTCTTAATTTGTCTTGGTCTGGCTGGTGATTTAATAATTATATTTAATAGACGGATGTCGAACGCTGCCGAACGCAAAGGCCGATTGTGCTTCTTTGTCGCTCGTTCTGCGCTCTCGCTTGCACTTCAAGCCTTACATGGAACGCCTCAAAGCGAGGTAACGACGCATGACGTCATGTTTTTTCGTGCGTGCAGCCGGCTATCGAATTATAAGACGTTGTCACGTCAAAAAATTCAACAGTGTGGATTTCGGATTCGTTTTTTTTTATTTATAGTATCTCGTTGGATGAAGAGATAACGACGAATAATTTTTAAAATATATTTTGTTGTTTGTGTTGCTCGATGATGAGGTGGACTGACGACACAAGCGGCTTGGAGCCGCAAGGAGCCGCTCTAGACAAATTAAAGTTCTTAAAGGATGCTATGTACAGCAGTGGACGTCTAACAGCTGTTAATGATGTTCACACATCGATAAGTAAAACATACGTTAAATCAAGAAATCATCAAAGAAAAATGTTTGACACAAGTTGGTTTATTTTATTCGCCCAAAACATAAAACTTTTCTTGGTGCGGAGAAAAAATAATCAACGAAAGGTAGCTACTAAATAAAACATAACCGTAAATCCATATAACACAACAAACTCTTGTATTTTCCTTGTGTTTCACTCATAAATTACACCCCTAAGGACCAATAAGATTTTATATTTCACGTCCCCACTCGAAGATAAGCGCGGGATACTTGAAGCGGAAAAATTTGTTCATAATGGAATTTACTTCAATGGAATTTTTCATTTTGATTCGTTGGTCCCTAATTACTTTGTGAATGTAAGTGCCTTGATATATGTAGAGGCATTTTTATGACGAGAATATATTTTTAACTGCCTCATTGGTGTAGATGTTAGGCTCTGTGACTGCGTATTACGAGGTCCTAGGTCAGTTTGAGATATTGAGGATCTTTTCCTTTGAATAAATTCTTAGTAAAAAGGCTTAGTTTGGAGTTGGGAAGTTGGTGGTATCATACTTCCGTGCCTCTGAGAGCGTGCTAAGCCGTCGATTTTTATTATTAAGAACTCATAATGATCGTTACATTAGTAAAAAATGTCTCCCCAAGGCAACCTGTATTAAAGTAGCGTGGTAGTCTTAAGCTCCATGTTTATCTTCGGTCGTCAAAAAAATAAAATTCAAATACCTCTACAGAAAATATCACTTTTTTCAAAAATGTATATTGCATGGCGGTTAAAACATATAACCATTTATCAGAGCAAACTAAAAACATGCCTCTAAAGAAGTTCAAAAAATATATGTTTAATGCTGTCAGCCAAAGTACAATTTACGAAATGAACGACTTTTTTAAATTAAAACATATTTAATTAACTAATATATTACTTTAATTAAATTATATTTTGACATTACTAATTGACTTAATTATGTATTCATTTTCAAATATATCTGTATTGGCATATGTTCACTGACTTACAATGGTTATGTATGTTACTTAATAACATTTTTATAATTTCAATAATTGACATGTTATAATTTTCACATTTTAATTACCTAATCTTATTTCTAAGTTTGTAAATATTTGCACCTAGTCCTTGGCAAAACATGTATGGATCTTTTTAATAGAATTGCATTACTTTTGTAACCCTTGTTTAGCAAATAAATAAATGATTATGATTATCTTTATAAGCAGAAAGATTTGCCCTTGTGCTGAGCGTTCAATAGACGATAGAATATGATGACATTTTTTACTGCGCTGGACTAATGTCATATTTGATGGAAAGCGATGAGGTCAAGGTTGGAGCGCGCTTGTCTATGAGATGCTTATTCCCTTTTGCCTTGAAATATACATAGTACGTGGCAGGAAACACTTACGCCGGAAGAGCATTTCACATCTCGGTTGTAATCGGAAACGTCGAAGCGAAAGGTCTATAACGTTAAATTTTCTTGTTTCCATACTGGAAGCTATTCTAAAAAGTTATGATAAAGAAATCGGGCTCACTCACAGAATCATATTGCCAAGAATAGGATTCTAATAATCATCTTACTAATAAAATTATTATTATAAAAACAAATAACCCGACTGTATAGAAGCTATGAACTAAAAAGAGAAAAACAAGGATCACTATATCTATATAAAATTTTGAATACTTTATGGTGATGCAAGCGGGGACAAGGATCACTATATCTATATAAAATTTTGAATACTTTATGGTGATGCAAGCGGGGACAAAATACTTTATTTTTTGCGGGGAAAGAAAGATCTACCAAAACTACGTTTGTTCCCCCCTGCAGCACCATAAAGTATTTAAAATTTTATATAGATATAGTGATCCCTGTTTTTCTCTTTTCAGTTCATAACTTCTATGCAGTCGGGTTTTTTGTTTTTATAATAATAATTTTATTTGAGACTTTTTTGTTTTAGTTTATGGTATAAAAACTTGATATGATATTTATATGTTTGAAATGATCTTTTAACGACCTTTCATTTGATACCCATATTGCTAAGATAAGATAAAAAGAAAATATACACATCCCCCCTTTTTCCCCCATTTACAGCCACCATTTTGAAAATTTATATAGCCTATGTCACTACCACAATTTTAACGAATTCAACGACACCTCACCAGTAAAAATCCGTTCAGTCGTTTAGGCTGTAGCGCGTGCCGAAGAAATGGACATACATACATACATTTTTATTAATAATACTGAATTAATGAAGAAATGGAGTATAACTACAAACAAAAAAAATATCATGAATTCCGAGGCTTTAGACTAAACAAATTCACGAAACCACGTAATTCACCACATAAGTTTTTGGTCAGGCTACTGAAAAATGAATGAAAACAGCGTTTTCAAGTCCACAATACACCGTCCACACGTTCCCATTAGTCCACTCTTGGGCACGCTATGATTTCGTATTCCGTCTGGGCAGCGCGCACTGTGCCTCAGATCCTCTTACTTTCCATAGTTTACCTAACTAGGCAATCTGAGCCAGGCGTTAGTTTCACTCGCCTGTATTTATTGTCTTATTGTCCATGTGACTGTATGATTTTAAAGTGGGTGAGGTAATTCTTGTTCTTCAAAAAACTGGTTTTTGGTATAGACAGTTTTATTTGTCATCAACTGTGAATGATATAGGAAAGCTTTTAGCATATTGGCAGTCAAACTTTGTTCGGAAGATGGCACCAAGTGATGATGGTGATGGTGTAGGGGTGTGAATTTTCGTCCCACTTCTAACAAGTTAGCCCGCTTCCATCTTAGACTGCATCATCACTTAACATCAGGTGTGATAGCAGTCAACGGCCAACTTGTAGTCGATAAAAAAAAAAGACGTGTGGCACTCGGAGACTGCCGCGGTAAAGCTATTGCATAGCATTTTTTATCAACTTATGTTTACCTACCGACGTCATCGGGACCGTGGCCTAGCGGTAAGGCGCTCTAAGTGCACGGATTGCCAGAGAGACGCGGGTTTGAATCCCATCGGTTCCGCAATTTTTTTTTTAAACGAGATATTGCAAAAAGTCATTAATTTAAAAAAAATGACATTGAATATCACGCTTGAAAAAAAAAATAATTTCGGAACTGACGGGATTCGAACCCGTGTCGGCAATCCAGGCACTTAGAGCGCCTTACCGCTAAGCCACGTGCCCCGATGACGTCGTTGCCGAAATTGTGCTTTTGATATTATGTTTTTGATACTCAGGGGGTGTTAGGTTTTTTCGTTACGGAATTTCGGTATTCGGTCTCTACGCTCAAGGCCCGCGGTAAAAGCTATACAATAGCTTAAAAATATGAAATGTGTAACTGAATTTTTGTCTAGTGCTTAGTTATGCACTGCTTTGGAACACGTTTTGGGTTCGAGTTAAGGTTATGTTGAACTTTTCTATCTTTGAGAATGTTCGGTATAATTAATTCATCAGAACGGAACTGGGAAGTTGGATTTATTACACGGAGAGCTCTTTAATTTGTCTGTTCCTTTAAGTATTATAGGAGATCGTTACAAATTTGTAAAAATATTGTCGTCCTACGTTAGCTCTCCAACCCGCAAAGACTGGCGTGGTGAATCTAAACTAACTAAAAGAAAGGAAGCCCTAATGAGGGCAATATGGGTGTCAAAAATATTTTAGGTAATAGAGCTTTTTGATTATCTACGAAAGAATTAACTACAGTACACTATTGTCATGTAACTATATAAAGTATAGTTGTCCAAGCATTTACAGGCATATAATCTAAAAGTCTAGCCTAAGTTTCGGACAAAAGGCAACATTTTTGCGAAGTGTTGCTTATACGGTTACTCCGAAGTGTTACTTTGTTTCAACTCAACATCAGGCGAACCGTCTGCTTATGCTGTCAACTATTACTAATATTGATTCATAGCGCCGAGTATAAAAGGCAGCCAGATAAATGGTTACTTAAAGAATATCAGTCATATCATAAAACACGACCAAGGAGCAAGGAGACTATAAAGGATTAAAAAGTTTCTGCTACGAGTAGAAATAAGTGCGATAATAGATAGAAATGGAAATTTGGTAACCTAGAGTTAGGGTTGCCATTTCTAAAATTTGGAAAACAGGACAAGACGCGTGAAAACCCCGGATTTTAGAGTCCGAAAGCCGGACATCAACAAGATCTTTTAAACATATTCAATGTAATAAAAACTAGGTAAAACTGTCATAAATCACCTTTTTTTTATTTGGAACGGTGAATATACTTGGTTCATCGGTTGATCGTGGTGTTGTGTGAGCATAGTGCGGGTCTCGCGGGCGGTCTAAATTTTTTTATTTATTTTTTTTTTAAAACCCGGTCTACAAATGAAACCTTCCCCGGACGCTCCCCGGATGCCCTCTAAACTAGGAAAAATCCGGGGAAACCCGGACGGATGGCAACCCTACCTAGAGGTATTGAAACTTAATAACACACAGAGTACGAATATAGATGTTTATGTCTTGAAAGTTTTCAGTATTTTTTCGGAGCAAACTTTAGATGCTTTTTATAAAGTAATTTTATATTAAATTATAAAAGAAATCCAATTTCTTTTTGCCCTAAGTTTTGTTGTCTTTACAGGGCGTGTTTAATAAAGTCCGATATATTGATTGCTAACTTTTAAAAGTTATAATTAATGCCAAAATTCTATGAATTTCATCCAATGTAAGCACGAAACTCCCTCAGTTATTCCAATTTCTGTACCAATGAACAAAAATATTTATATTCAATTCAGAAGTTATTCCAAACAGCCCATTCAAATTCCATAAGGTATAAAGAATATCACAAGATTAAACCCAAAGGAGTTTTGGTATTGCCCTGAATACAAATTACGCTAAAGCTTTTTACGTTGAAATATTATTTTTTAATTTGATCAGTAGTTTTGAAGATTATCTCTGATGTACAAACTTAAAAACAAACACCACCTCTTTGACTTTGTAATATGTATTATACTTGTTCCATAAATTCTTCTATTTGCTACGGTCCTTGCATTCTCCTATAGCTTTTTTTACACTCAATAATTTATTCCTTCTTTTTACTCGACTGCGTCAGAAGGAGGGTTATGTTTTTCGAGCGTATGTATGTATGTATGTCCATTTCTTCGGCACGCGCTACAGCCTAAACGGCTGAACGGATTTTGACATGTGAGGTGTCGTTGAATTTGTCAAAATTGTGATAGTGACATAGGCTATATAAATTTTCAAAATGGCGGTTGTAAATAGGGGAAAAAGGGGGGATGTGTGTATTTTTTTCTTTTCAATTGAAAGGTCGTAAAAAGACCATTTCAAAAATATAAATATATCTTGTTCATATTACTTTTTTAACACAAAATGGCCAAAAGTGTACTAAGTGTACCGTCTCATTTCTATACCATAAACTAAAACTAAAAAGTCTCAAATAAAATTATTATTATAAAAACAAAAACCTGACTGCTTAGAAGTTATGAACTGAAACTGTTTGCAGCACCATAAAGTATTTAGAATTTTATACAGATATAGTGATCCTTGTTTTTCTCTTTTCAGTTCATAACTTCTAAGCAGTCGGGTTTTTTGTTTTTATAATAATAATTTTTTTCTACGAATTTTTCAGTAAATCTAACCCCGGTGTCGGGAAATTGGTGGTGTTACAGCCCTACGCCTTTAATGTTGAGCCGTCTGTCCTGGTCATTATTATCAACATCTAATAGTGATCGTCAATAAATGAAACATCAGTTATCACCCTTAACCTGGCAACCCACGTTCGAGCAGCGTGGTGGATCTACGCTCTATATCTCCTCTCTTATAGGTAAGACCTGGCCTGGCGCTTGGCCCTGTAATGGGCCATTAATAGCAGTTTTAAATGTTCTGAATTTGGTCCAAGAACATTCGTCTTTAGCCTCAGCCTTCCTTCTAACACTTCCATTCATGCTTGCTTTATAAATCTCTTTCGTTAATCTTCTTTCATTCAATCTCTCTTCATGTCCAAACCATCTAAGCATACCACCTTAACCTAGCATAAATTTCATCCAACATAAGCACAAAACGGTACTCAGTTATTCCAATTTCAGTACCAATGAATAAAAATATTTATATTCAAACAGCCCATTCAAATACCATACGGTATAAAAAATATCATAAGATTAAACCCAAGAGAGTTTTGGTATTGCCCTGAATGTAAATTTCGCCGCGTTGTTGGAGCAAACGAGATATAGTCGAAGATAAGGCAGTTCCAGCCATTTTACGCACATATTCGCCTTCAGAGGCCGCTAGGGAATATAAACTCTAGATGAGATGTGTTTATAAAATATCATGTTTACAGTAGCAATGCGAAAACCTAATTCCAGTGGCTTGTATACATAGGCTTTTGATAATAAACTTATGAGTTTAGTTTAGATAAGCGTTGAAAGTAGCATCAGTACGTCGCTTCAGGCTTGAAACGTTGTAGCTTTTTTTGACGGCTGATTGGTGCAGTGGGTAGTGATCTCGCATACTATATCCAGTCTTAAGTTCGATTTCCATGTCTGGAAAAAAGTAATACCTCATGACCTCCCTTTGTGATTACGGATCACACTCACAGTATTAATATTAGGGCTTTCGCCCTACCTAGGAATTATTTTTCTCCGGATTTGGGGGCGTCCATAAATTACGTGAGGTGTTTTTTTTAATTTTCTGGCCCTCCCTCCCCCCCTGGTGAGATGTCGTGAGATTTTATTCAACCCCCTCCCCCATCCCCGAATCTCACGTGAGATTTTTCAAAATGTGAGTTTCTTACGTAAAGGCGTTGGATTGTTATTGTAAAAAGAAAAAAAACAAATTTGCATCGCCCTTTTATTTACGACTAGTTAAGACTAGTAATCAATATTGCTGAGAGTTTAATTATAAGCGTAATAAAAATTTAACAATAGAATACTTAAATCGTAAATACTGTAATTGAAAAAAGAATATCTACTCTAATCCAGTCCATGGAGAATTTTTTTTGTTTCAATCAGAAAAAAAATTGCGTGATATTTGCCGAGACCCCCCCTCTCTCCAACGTAAGATTAGATGAGATTTGACTCGACCCCCTCCCCCCCTTAAACACCTCACGTAATTTATGGACGCCCCCTTTGAAATATGGTATTACATCCTCGAAACTTAGGGATAAGTTAGAACTGCCGATTCCGGTCCAACATTATCACACGAGGCATGCCAATCGATACACACAAATATATTTAGCAAAAATCTCTACTCAAGGAGAGGAGCTTTTTGTGCGAGAGTTCGTCCGCTACTGTTGAACACTATAGCAATGCTTAAATCTGTTACTAAGCAGCATTGATGTGTCAGAAGAATACAGGAAGACATTACAAGGGATGCATTTCTTCATGCCTTACAGTGTTGCTGTTTATAGGTAACTGTTCCGCACTTGTGATCAGGTGAGCCATTTGTGTCAATTACAAATATTAAAAAAAAACCATTGTCATTATATACACAGTAGGTCTAATAATAAACCTTCTTCAAGCAGTGCGTTGCTCTACTGGAATCGAACAATTATCACTGATAGGTATATTGTAGCCAATAAACCTGATATATAGCCCAGTGCAGATAGCCTCAAACATAATAAAAAGTAAAAGAAAATCACAGTAGGATGAAACCCATTTCAAAAGGAAGAGAATGCCATAAAAATTAATGGAAAAATAAATTACGGGCGATCTGAGGTCGGGAAGGGGTAGAGGGTGAGGGTTTAGGGGTAAAAAAAGGATTTTCTCGATTTCTGGCAAAACTAAAAGTCCTATGGGAAAGAGTTATATGGCAAAGTTGTAGGTAATAAAAAGATCTAAAACTTTTGTTCTTACACTCTTTTCACATAACCTCAAAATTTATGTGAAAAATTCAAAAAACCAAGTTTTTGGTTTTTTATTTTTATCTTTTACAAAATTTTTTCTTTTTTAACGAAATTTTGTTAAAATTTACCTTTTTATGTCCCAAATACGCTGTAATTTATTTGATTGAAAATATTTATTTTTTCACCTTATTTTGAATTAACTCACTCATCGGCTGAGAACCAACCGGAATACCTGCTAAAACCAAGCGATGTTCCTTCCAATCGTCTGGTGATTGGGTGCCGGGAGCATCGTAAATCTTCCGTAACGTAATTAGCAGAGTCCACCGAGCCAGACCCTCAACTGAGCCTTACTACATACCTGCTATTACGTAGCAGCAGTAAAAACCGTTAGCCTAGTTTTTGCCTTTTCTGAGAAGGTTTACTATGGTAACATATATATATTATTTCCCCATCGGAAAGTAGAGATTTTAACGAACAGAAAGCACAATAATTTTTTGAAAAAAAAATATATTTTGACGGACAATTTTTCGGTTGAAAATTAGGTTATTTTTTCGATATTCATTCAAAATAAGGTGTAAAAATAAATATTTCAAATCAAATAAATTATAGCGTGTTTGGGACATAAGAAGGCAAGATTTCACCAAATTTTATGAAAATAAAACTTTATTTGTAAAAGATAAAAATATAAAAACAAAAACTTGGTTTTTGTATTTTTCACACAAATTTTGAGGTTATGTGAAAAAAGTGTAGAAACAAAAGTTTTAGATCTTTTTATTATCTACAACTTTGCCATTCAAGTCTTTTCCATAGGACTTTTAGTTTTGCCGGAAATCGAGAAAATCCGTGTTTTACCCCTAAACCCTCAACCCCTACCCCTTCCCGACCTCAAATCGCCCGTAATTTATTTTTCCTTTCATTTTTATGGCATTCTCTTCCTTTTGAAATGGATTTCATCCTACTATGATTTTTTTTGGTTTTAAAAATTATCGACCCTGGACTAATAGTGATAATTGATCGATTAACGCGCCGTGCAATGATTGTTGATATTACTGTTCCACATGACGATAATCTGGTGAAAGCTGAAAAGGAAAAAGTATCAAAACACTTGGACCTTGCTCATGAGATTACCGCCATGTGGAATGTTGATTCAACAATGATTGTTCCTATAGTCGTTTCAGTCAACGGTCTTATAGCGAAAAGCTTTGACGAACATCTTAATAAGCTTACGCTTAATTGTTGGATCAAGGGTCGGATACAGAAGGCAGTAATTCTTGAAACGGCGCGTATTGTGAGGAGTTCCTCACTCTGGAGCCCTGACCACCGGTTGCTTGGACCCCCGGCCCCCGCAGCAGGCGGAATGAATTTTTTTTATAAATTTTTAATAGTGTTTTATTTTTTTTTATAAGCATTGTTAAAAATTTTAAAATAATTGTAAATAAATAAATGATGAAAGTGTAACCTTCTTCAAGTAAAGAGAAATGTTCAACCCGCGTTCAGTCACTATTTTGTCTGTTTTTTTATTTTTTTTTATAGAAGCCCAATAGGAAATTGTTTACACTAGTTATGAAAACACGGCAAACCGACTCAGACTTAACATTTAACAGGCCGTTACTCTAGAAGGCGAACTTTACTGTAAAAGGCTTATAATTTCTAGCGAGCTCGAAGCCAGACATCGAGTGCGGTGATTATTTAAGTACATAATGTGTTCACGTTTGTTTTTGCTCACGACCAGTAAGTAGCCCTAGTACGAAACTCTCGAACGTTCAAAGTTTACGTAAGACTGTTAGATAGGATTGTTTGATTATAGTCGTGCCTGTTGGGAAATGACGATTAAAAAATGGCGTGCTTGCCTACAATAAGCCTATTTACATATGTCTTAAAGGTTATAATTTTATAGACGGGTTGAAAACCTCACGTCTGAAGATCGATAAAGGGAATTTAGCTTGTCAAAATAGAGGTGAACAAAATAGTTAAAAACGCATATAAAATGTTGCTGAAGTCGAGAAATTTCACACATTTATGCACTAATCATTTTTAGCGGACAAATAGGAATTAGCGGAGTTCTTCCTTAAAGCTGAAATATTACATAAACCAATATAAACCAATTCGACCTAATACAAATAACATAAAGTACTGAGTTTTAGGACTGCTTTAACTTAGCCTTTTCGTATTCGATACTCTATCCATCGATAATAAGTTCGACAGTTTCGCACTAAAGAACGTGGAAGGACGGTTAAAGAAACGTGTTTTGAAAGTTTGAATTTCCTTGATCTCGATTACGGGGAACTAAAACAGGCTGTTTTATTTGTCGTGTTCCATGCCGGTCGGACAGGGAGTAGAATAGTGTACAATAACTGTCGGAGCGAATGAGCTACAGCTCCGCATAGCTTGGACAAGATGGAGGTTTCTAACCCCTGAAGTAAAAAATTGATATAACTGTTAAATTCAAAATTTAAAAACCGCCGACTAAAAAAAATTTTTTTTTGTGGTGGCCATCTTTGATTTTACTTTTCATAGTGTAGTATTCTACTATTCAAGCCCTTTCACGACGTAAAATGATATTTGCTTTAAAACAAGATACACATTTTGCAACAAAGTTATCGATTAGATTTAAAAAAAGAATTAGTTTAAAAAAAAGAAATTACAAGAAAAACCGCATAAATAGAGAAAGTCTGTCAATGCATGCACCTGTAAAAACAGAGGAATTATTATAGTTTAAGGTGCTATCTAGCTCTTAAGATTAAACTTTGGTCATTCTACAGCAAAAATATAAGTTGGTTTATCCGTTTCATTCCGGCATTCCAGGGTTTCATATGCCACCCATTTCCAGCATCAGGTCCTCGTCAATTAGAAACATGAAAAGAATAAATTCAACGAGCACAAACTCGATGGGTTTACTAAAAAGGTAGACCAGGGTTACGTCTCCTACCTTCGAGCCTTATCATCAGACCAGCTCAGTGGTTCCAGAAGACATTAGTGTTTCAAATGTCAGATCACACACATGCTTTCAAGCAAACTGAGCGTTTAACATTTCTATCACACCTAACAAACGATCTGATGACTTTGAAGACCTGAATCGATTTCTACCAAACATAGCTAAGAGCAATCTCGACTGATATACCTTTCAAACAAAAAAAAAACGCATTAAAATCGGATCATCGGGAGTTACGATGCCACAGACAGACACATACACATACATTTACACAGACGCGTCAAACTTATAACACCCCGTCGTTTTTGCGTCGGGGGTTAAAAATAGGTGGATATAAATTGTCGTGCCTGTCTTATGTATCTACATAAAAAGAAGAATAAATTAATGTTTTTATATTGTCTGTTGCTTTCTCGATATAGACTCCGGTAACTTAACCGTTGAGCTATTGGCTTATTGATGTTTTTGACATGACAACGTCTTATAATTCGATAAAGCCGGCTGCACGCACGAAAAAACATGACTCATGCGTCGTTACCTCGCTTTGAGGCGTTCCATGTAAGGCTTGAAGTGCAAGCGAGAGCGCGGAACGAGGGACAAAGAAGCAAAATCGGCCTTTGCGTTCGGCAGCGTTCGACATCCGTCTATTAAATATAATTATTAAATATATTAATTTTAAATTAAAAATAAATATATTTATAAATTAGTATATTTATTATAAATTTAAAATATAAATTTATAAAATCAAAATCAATTATTTTATTAATTTAAATTAATATTTATAAAAATATACTTCAATTAAAAAATTTAATAACCAATTAAATGCTACCATTCCATCAGTATTTTCTTCAGACGTTGTTACGTTCAACTGTCGTCAGTAAACCGACTTTACAGACAACCAATTTTTTTAATTATTTGTAAGTTTGTCTCTGTGTTCGGCATTGTTATATTATGGTTTTAAACTCTATAAATGGCAGCTCGTAATCACACTTATATACCTACTCCTACTTATACTGCGTAAAATACAAAACTCGGTAAGTCCTAGATTGTAAAGTTGTGCACTAGTTCAAACAAGCTCTGACACTCGGTAAAACCGCACGTTCGGTCCGACTCTAAGTCCAATAGGTGAGTCTAGAAAGGTACACTAATTGGTCTAAACCATTAATTAATTAGCCTTAAACTAAATTTAGCACAAATCTAATTCGGACCGTAAACTTCATTGACCTCCCCGGAACAGCGGTAGGTATACGTGGTGGATTTATAAGGCGGAGGTTCTGGGTTCGGTTCCCGGCTGGGCCGATCCATGACTCAGCTTCGTTCATCACACTACCCGTAACGCTTCTTATATTCCATGTATTCACATTCATCAGCCTAAGTTACCTACCTAACCTAACCTACTTATTAAGCAAAATACTACTGATCGACCCATTGAATCATCAAGAGATCTCTAAAACTTTAACGGCTTGAATTTTGAGCTTAGTTACACATTTTGCGATTTAGACTCTCACTATCAACGAATTTTAACGTCCACTATCTATCTGTTATAACCCGAAAACAATTTGTTAATAGTTATTATTTTGTTTACAGATAACGTGGCCATGTAACTCCCCGGTAAATCAATAGGACGATAGCTGCATCACAGAGTCGCTTGTGTAAGTTTGTATAATTCTTAATTTATTCACAGGTTTTTTCGTAGCAAAGTTTATTTGTGAATATACCTACTGTCGCCGTATTTATTTCTTCTGGTATACTAAACTAAACTGCTATATGAAATGTAGGCAGAGCCCATTGCCACCACACGCGTCGCAGGTTGCGGATAGCGAACGGCCCCCAGATATGGGGGTTAGCTGCGAATATATTGAATAAGCAGTCGCGGACAACGGGGCGGTCCATTCGAGAGGCGTTGGAGTTCCTGTGGCTAGGCTACTTCCATAAATAACGCTTAACTCAATGACAATGGATGACAGTGGCGAGTAAACGCCGCCACTTAAATAAAGGCGTTGGCTGGGTGTTGTTGGTCGCGGGACAACACTCTAGGGCACCGGCGCCTGTGGCTCTTAGAAGAGCTACCGCACTATGGGGAGGCAGCAGTCCTTCATAGTAGGGAGGAAAGCGCAACAGAATGATCTGGAACCGGTTTCATCCCGATTCAGTTGTGGGCAGGTCTAAAAATTGATTAATGGTCACAATACTGCGATGTGGAAAGCAACGGGAAACTACCGCATTATCATTCCCTAGTAAATCATGTGTGAGAAAACAAAGAATACCCTCAGTGCCCGGCAAGCGAGGGTGACAATCTCCGGGCGGGATTTCCGTTTTAAAAATAACGACCATGGCGAGTTAAAGGTAACGACATTGAATGTGCGAACTTTGTACCAAGATGGTAAACTAGAGAATGCAGTTATCGAAATGAAAAAACATCAATGGGATATTTTGGGAATGAGTGAAGTGAGATGGACAGATTGCAGAGATATACCAAGTTACGGTAATACACACTTTTATTATTCAGGGGGTCAAAAACACGAAAAGGGCGTCGGATTTATTGTAACTAAAGAGCTTAATCCTAGTGTAACTGGGTATATTCCTTATTCAGATCGGGTAATTCTATTACAATTGAATACTAGGCCTATAAGGACTAACTTTATTCAGGTGTATGCACCAACTGCCGAAAGCACTCAAGAAGAATGCGAAAGATTTTATGAAGATATCAAAGGGGCATTGAAAATTGTTAAGAAACAAGAGCTAATAATAGTGATGGGTGATTTTAACGCTAAAGTTGGAGAGACTTCTGTACACAACATCGTCGGTCAGTATGGCCTCGGAGAAAGGAATGAGAGGGGAGATCGATTAATAGAGTTCTGTACAGAGCATACTCTAACGATAATGAATACCTGGTATAAACTACCCAAAAGGCGTTTATATACTTGGCAATCCCCAGCACATACAGATGGTAAAATTATAAGAAACCAAATAGATTACATATGTGTTAATCAGCGTTACCGAAATGCCATAACAAGCGTAAAAACATATCCCGGGGTGGACATCCATACTGACCACAATCCGCTTGTTTGTAAAATTAGGCTAAAATTAAAGAAACTTCAGAAAAGTAAAAATACAAATGCAAAAACCTTTGATATTTTAAAATTAAAAGACGACAGAATCAAAGAGCAGTTCTCGAATCAAACTGACAAAGTGGACTTCACGGATAGTATAGTGACAGAGTGCGTAGAAAATCTGTGGCAAAGTATTAAGGAGACATTGACAAACTCGGCTGGACAAACACTGGGATATAGGCAGCATAAAAAAAATGAAATCATGGATAACAGAAGAAATACTTGAACTGTTCGAGGAGCGTAGAGAAAATAAGCAATATCCAGACTCATATATGCGAATCAATAACAAGCTTAAAGCTAAAATCCGCGAAGCAAAAGAGTTGGACTTGATAAGCCAGTGTCAAATGATTGAACATCTGGAGGCCATACACAAATATGGTGAACTACACAATGCCATAAAAAAGTTGACAGCTGGCATAAAGCCTTCTTATCCTAGTAGCATATTGGATACGAGCGGTAAACTTCTGCTTACCATAGAGGATAAATTAGTAAGATGGGAGGAATATATACAGCAACTTTTTAATGATTGTAGACCCGCCTCAAAAGAATTTGATTCACCATTGTCTGGACCACCTATTCTATTGGAAGAACTGGATTATGCCCTTGCAAACATGAAAGCAGGCAAAGCTAGCGGAGATGATGGAATTCCCATAGAACTTTTGCAGAACATGGGAAACAGGGTGAAAAACGGAATGGTTGCGCTGTTCAACAAAATCTATGACACTGGAAACATTCCGAAAGATTTGCTTCGTTCTACCTTTGTGCCTATACCTAAAAAAGCAAAGGCAGTAAGGTGTGAAGACTATCGAACCATAAGCTTAATAAGCCACACTATGAAAGTGCTACTAAAAATTATTTACCATCGTATTAAATCTAAGTGCTTAGAATGCTTATGCTCTCAGCAATTTGGCTTCAGACCAGGTGTAGGAACAAGAGAAGCAATTTTTACTCTAAACTGTCTAGCAGAACGTGCAATTGAACACCAGCAGTGTGTCTATTTGTGTTTTATAGACTATGAGAAAGCATTTGATCGTGTGCAACATCATAGGGTGATGGAGGTTCTTGAGAGTAAGGGGCTGGATGGGAAAGACCGTAGGCTAATCGGAAATCTGTACTGGTCCCAGGAAGCTGCCGTTAAAGTCGAAGGTAAGCTATCAGAGTGGAAACCAATTCAGAGAGGAGTGCGACAAGGATGCATACTGTCCCCTTTACTATTTAGTCTATATTCGGAGGCCATCCTTACTGATTTGCTCCAAGAATCTCCAGAGGGTATAAGCGTTAACGGATTACGCATCAACAATATTAGGTATGCTGACGATACTGTGCTAATATCAAATACAGAGAACGGCCTGCAAAGGTTACTGAAACAGGTTGCTGACGCTGGTGACGCAATGGGGCTTAACATTAATATAAGTAAAACCAAAACAATGGTGATATCAAAAACTGAGGTTCCACTTCCCAAAGTATTTCTACGTGGTTTGGAGGTCGCTGCTGTGAATAAATTTAAATACTTAGGTCGACATTTCACATCAGATCTGGACCATCAGGAGGAAGTAAAATGCAGAATTGGACAAAGCAAGACTGCCTTTTACAAAATGTCGAAAATATTATGCGACCCCAAGATTTCATTTGGTACAAGGTATCGTGTGCTTAAGTGTTATGTTTGGTCCACTCTTTTATATGGCTGTGAAACATGGGTCCTAAAGAGGGAGTGCTGTCGTCGGCTCCTAGCATTTGAGATGTGGGGCCTAAGAAAAATGCTCAAAATTCCATGGAGGGACTTCGTCTCAAATGCGGAAGTTCTCGAACGAGCCGAGTGCAAACGCCAGCTGATGACAGCTATAATGAAAAGAAAAGTTGCGTTTTTCGGGCATCTACAAAGAGGATCCCTCTACGAATTTCCAAGGTTGATTCTAGAAGGCAAGATACCCGGAAAACGCG
The DNA here is from genome assembly GCA_034621355.1 of Mycalesis mineus. NCBI lineage: Eukaryota > Metazoa > Arthropoda > Insecta > Lepidoptera > Nymphalidae > Mycalesis > Mycalesis mineus. Next base: position 17,807,086 of record CM067884.1, on the reverse strand, counting down.
CTCCTGGGAGACAGCGAAGAAAGTGGTTGGATGATATAAAAGAGTGGACCAAGCTTAGTTACACGAAGCTTAAAGCTGTTTCGCAGGACCGGAAGAATTTTCTCCACCTGACCGCCCAACTTCAGTTTGAGGAAGGCACCTGATGATGATATATGAAATGTGTACTATTAATCATGACTGCCTCGTGGGTCTATCATCATAGAAGTTCGATCACGAGAAGATTAATTCGTTCTCTATTCTGTGTTCCCAGCAAAACATAACATGTTTTAATTATCTGTCAATTTCGCACAATCGAATTGACATAATAAGTACTTTAGCGGGGGTTATTTACATAACGTGCGAAATGAATATCATTAAAATCTCGTTCGATATAATAACGAATTGACCTCTTCTTATGTCCATTATAATTTGGTTACGTTATATTTTTTTATCGTAATATCGAATAATTATGATAGTGAATATTTTAATATTAACGCCTTTGTGTTTATTGGAGAAAGCGTTAAGTTACATATTATGTTGTGGACAAAGTAATGAATTGGGTCATTTTAAAATTAGCCTATAAGTAAAGTTCCAATATGTTTTGAGGCATTTCTTATAATGCCCGGGCAGTATAAAACTAACCTAGATTTCTAAATCGAAGATTGGATAGATGCAAGTGCAACACAATGAACGTCTACGTCCTAAAGAGTTGGAAAGGCATCCCTAAAGAGCAGTGTTTGCCAACTCGGAAATAAGTTTACGAATATCTGTCTACTTCTCTAATTTTTATTAATTGATTTTGTTTTGAATTTGATCTCCTATCAACGAATTCAAATAAAAGTTTTCTGAACATCGGTGTTATTTTAGGTCAATCACATTATGCCTATCTACTGAAAAATAGTTAAATATAGTCCATATTATATGTTTCACTTCGTAACGAAAACATCCTTTGGAGATGATGTAATTTTTCGATCTATTGTGACGCATCCTGTATGTTTGTTTTTTTTAACGAACATTCATTAACCGACGAAAACAACGGAGGAGGTTCTCAATTTCGACACGTATATATTTTTTTTTATGTATGACCACGCATAAATTTTTACAGTGTTGTCCGATTTTGATAATTCTTTTTTTATAAGAAAGGGCACACTTCCAAGGTCCCATTGTGAGGATCTGATTATGATATCCTGGGAAAATTGAAGGAACTCTTCAAATTGTACAGGCACACTTGCAGCGATTTCGGTTTTTGTGTAAGTATCGGTAGCTTTTTGGCTACAAGTGCCGTATAATATACTATGACAGTATAGTACGAGTACGTACGTGGCGATAAATCACTAAAAAGTTTTTACTTTAACAAGCCAAGGTTAAAGTAAGCCAAGGTTTCTACTTTAAGGACGTTACCTAGAACCCACAAACTGCTTTACTACGTTAAATAAATGTTTCTTAAACTTGGCTGGCACCGACTTCATAGATATGCTTAAGTAAATTAAAGCAACTAAATGACACAGTTGTTTTTACTTTTTAGTGCGTTTTTAGTCGATTCTATTTTTCTACAACTCGAATCTAAATCTTGGGGACTATGTTACCACCGTAGGATAAGTATAAAATCTCGAGTGAAATTCAAAAAGGGCCGTAAATAATTCCGTCTAGATTTATGACAGCGCGCGTTTTCTTAAGAAGCGTTTACACCTGACACGTACTCGTAAATTGACTCTTGACTTTCAGTCCTAGTGTGAAAGTAGAAACTGACCTTTTTTATGAGTCTGCTAATAGTTATCAATTGACAGCTTTGGATACTGTGGATCACCCATGCAGTAGGTTGTGTGGTAAGTATGTGTGTGGCTGTAGAGATGTATGTGTGTATGCAATGGACATGAATGGCGTAGAAAAAAAGACATATTGTCGACCAATAACTGCAAAATTGTATCGTTATATCGCAATGAAAGAGAGAGGGATATATTTTATTACACATTTTTAGTCGTCTAGATGTTTTACAAAATTTCATAGTCTGACCATTGTCAGAAGTCTGTCATTTTTGTTTGGTGTTTTATTGAATAAGTTTTGGAAGTTGCAGAATATGCTAATGTATCATAAAAATTTTTAACGAAAATAGAACCGACTCAAAACGCACTAAAAAGTAAGAAATAATTGCGTTATTTAATGCTTTAATTTACTTAAGCATATCTCTGAAGTCGGTGCTAGCCAAGTTTAAGGAACATTTACTTAACGTAGTAAAGCAGTTGGTGGGTTCTAGGTAACGTCCTTAAAGTAGAAACCTTAGCTGGCACCGACTCATAAATATGCTTAAGTAAATTAAAGCAACTAATTGACTCAGTTATTTCTTACTTTTTCGTGCGTTTTGAGTTTTTGTTAAAATTTTTCATTTCTTACTTTTCAGTGATTTGTCGTCACGTACGTACTCGTTCTATACTGTCATAGCATATTATACCGCACTCGTAGCCAAAAAGCTACCGACACTTAAACAAAAACCGAAATCGCTGTATGTGTATATAAAATTTGAAGAGTTCCTTCAATTTTCCCAGGATATCATCATACTAATCCTAACATGATCTCTATGGGAAATGTGCCCTTTCTAATAAAACAAGAATTATCAAAATCGGACAACTCTGTAAAAAATTGGTTGTCTGTAAAGTCGGTTTAAAACAAAAAAACTTATAAAACAGCGCTCAGAACTTATGCAAAGAACTAACAAGAATAAAGATTCGAGACGTGAACTGAGTGACTCATACAAAAGAACAAACAAAGCAATAAAAAACGACTACGAACAATATCGCAAATCAAAAATAATAAAAAATAAAACTCTATACAGAAGTAGTAAAAAGGCCTTGAGAGAATTAAACACACACAAAGACTGGATACAGACGTTAAAAAGTGATACCAGAAAAACAAGGTCAAGAAAAGAATTAATAGAATGTGCCACCGATTTTTATAGACAGTTATATAGGTCACAAACTAAAACACAAAACCTAGATCTTGAAGACTATGGAAGTGCAAGCGCAGTAAATCATTTGAAACCAATTGACGAAACAGAAATATTTAAATGCATTAAAAACTTAAAATCTGAGAAAAGTACTGGACCAGACAACATACCTAATGAGCTCTTGAAAGTCGGAGCCCATTTACTGATGACGCCCCTTGCTGAACTATTTAACATGGTCTTAAGGACGGGAGTTGTACCACATCAGTGGACCTCATCTGATATCATACTCTTGTATAAAAAAGGTAATCCTTCAGATATTTCGAATTATAGACCTATAAGTCTTCTTTCTAGCATCTATAAACTATTTGCCAGCGTTCTTCTAAACAGATTAGGACCTCAAATAGACCATTTTCAACCAATCGAGCAGGCTGGATTCCGTGCCAGCTTTAGCACAGTGGATCATATACATGCAATGGAGCAAGTCATTGAGAAATACAAAGAATACAACAGGACTCTTTATATTGCCTTTATCGATTACACCAAAGCATTCGACAGCATATCACATGATTCTATCTGGAAAGCGCTAATGGAATGTAAAATTCACATACTGCATATCAAAGCCATCAAGGCTATTTATGAAAATAGTACTAGTAGAATAAAGCTGGAAAATAGGGGAGATATAATAAAGATAGGGAGAGGAGTCAGACAGGGAGATCCACTGTCCCCAAAACTCTTCATAGCAGTACTGGAAAGCATTTTTAACAAACTGGATTGGACAAGTAAGGGTATAAATATCAAAAACAAATATTTAAGCAATTTAAGGTTTGCAGACGATATAGCTCTCTTTGCTGAGAACAGCAACACTCTGGAAAAAATGATAAAATCTCTAGACATGGAAAGTAAAAAAGTAGGTCTACAAATGAATTTAACCAAAACTAAAATCATGACTAACAGTATCCCGAATAAAATATATTTAAACAAAGTGGAAATCGAATACGTGAACTCCTATATATACTTGGGCAAACAAGTCTCATTTAGGGATTCCAACACCGAGGAAGAAGTGGACCGAAGAATAAATCTAGGATGGAACAAATATTGGTCACAAAAAGAAATTATGAAGGGAAACTATAGCCTACACATCAAAAGAACTGTCATGGACACATGTATACTCCCAACATTAACATATGGCAGTCAAACGTGGGTCTACACCAATAAAGTAAAAAACAAAATAGTAGTGTGTCAAAGAGCGATGGAAAGAAGCATTTTAAATATTCGCAGGCTTCACAAAATCCAAAACAAGGAAATAAGGAAGAAAACGAAATTAAGTGATGCCTTGCAACGAGCACAACGACTAAAGTGGAGATGGGCTGGACACATCGCTAGGACTACTGATCAACGATGGTCCTACACAACAACCATATGGCCAGGTCCAGCAGGAAAAAGAAGTGTAGGTCGTCCAAGATCACGTTGGACTGATGACCTTATATCTACAGCAGGAAAACAGTGGAAAATAAAGGCAAAAGATAGAAAAACGTGGAAGGAACTGGGGGAGGCCTATACCCTATGAGGGATCCTTGGAGTATAAATATTATGTTCATATAGTTTCATTAACCATTACTAACAACCAATCATATTTTTGTACTTCACTAATAAAAACTAACATTTAGATTTTAAGATTTTTATTGTTAAACTTAGGAACAAGGATTAATAAAAGGCTTTATTATTATTATTATTATTATAAAGTCGGTTTACTGACGATAGTTGAACGTGACAATGTCTTAAGAAAATACTGATAGAATGGTAGCATTTAATTGGTTATTAAAATGTTTAATTTAAGTATATTTTTATAAATATTAATTTAAATTAATAAAATAATTGATTTTGATTTTATAAATTTATATTTTAAATTTATAATAAATATATTAATTTATAAATATATTAATTTTTAATTTAAAATTAATATATTTAATAATTATATTTAATAGACGGATGTCGAACGCTGCCGAACGCAAAGGCCGATTGTGCTTCTTTGTCGCTCGTTCCGCGCTCTCGCTTGCACTTCAAGCCTTACATGGAACGCCTCAAAGCGAGGTAACGACGCATGACGTCGTGCGTGCAGCCGGTTCTATCGAATTATAAGACGTTGTCACGTCAAAAGTTATGCGTGGTCATACATAAAATAAGTATAGATACGTGTCGAATTGGGAACCTCCTCCGTTTTTTTCTTCAAGCTCAAAGCTTTTTATGGCTTTCGTTAGGACAGAAAGTTGTCTAGGGAAAAGCAGTTAACTGAGTAACGCTGACTTACAGTGTGCAGATGTTTGTACGTTGAGTGTGGCCGCGCCCTTAGACCCAGTGTCTGTGATATACGGGGGGACTAAGCGCGAGCAATCCGCGTTCACTTTGTGATTTAGGATTTATTTCCCGCTACATTTTACCGACTTGTAAATATTCTTTTTATAGTATCGTACTGAAGTAGAAGAGCTCTTTCAGGGAAGTACTAACTATTTACATATTTTGCCACCTAGCTTAATTGTTGTGCTTAGCTTTAAAAGGTATGATTAATGGCAGATAAAATTACAGTTATATCACGTTTAACTCCCAGGTAGATGCGCATACGCATAGGGTCTAGGGAAGGAGAGAGGCAGAGTTGAAATTATACCACAGTCTTTGAATGTGCCTTAGAGATGTGAAAGACGAAACTTTTGAATGTACCTACGAAAATAATATAATCGTTTTGTCATTTATTATAACTCGGGAATCAAAACTATTCGATTAGAGTATAAACGATTGCTCATTATTTTTATTTGGGATTCGAAAAAAAAAATCCAACTCGGCTGGGCAGCGTTCGGGAAACTCCGTGACATCTTTTTGTCCAAAATTCCTCAGTGCCTGAAGACGAGAGTCTTCGAATAGTGCGTGTTGCCAGTGATGACCTACGGATCCGAATCTTGGTCGCTGACTGCGGGCTTCGTAAGAAGGCTCAGAGTCACTCAGCGGGCGATGGAAAGAGCAATGCTCGGAGTATCTCTGCGTGATCGAATCAGAAATGAGGAGATCCGCAGAAGTACCAAAGTAACCGACAGCTCAGCGAGTCGCAGAACTGAAGTGGCAATGGGCGGGGCACGTAGTTCGAACAGCTGATGGACGTTGGGGGCCCAAGGTGGTAGATTTTCGACCCCGCACCGGAAAGCGCAGCGTTGGTCGACCCCCAACCAGGTGGACTGACGACATCAAACGTGTCGCAAGGAGCCGCTGGCAACAGGCGGCTCGGGATCGTTGTGTTTGGAAGTCCCTAAAAAAGGCCTATGTCCAGCAGTGGACGTCTACAGGCTGGTAATGATGATGATGATGACTACTATTTATTTATGACGCCTATAACAATACTCGGAAGGGAATCAAAAATAAATTACGTAAATATTGATATGTTCATTACTATTTGCAAAAATGATTTAATGTAGAAATATGATATCCTTACGATTCTATTATATAGCATATATTTCAATTACATAACACCCGCAGGCCATTGGAGTAAACACACATCTCTACAACACGTAGTTACAACAGAATCTACTTACGCTTGCCCGAGAATTGAACAGACGCTGTTATTACGAACGCACGCGGGTTCGATGCGACAGCTGGCATATATGTAACGGGCAAGTGCTAGTGCCTCCTGTCACCTATCACTGTCCATACAACCTATAGACGACTCACTTTAAAATGTGCCGACTATAGCGGATGCCTGAGGTTCTATCCGCGTAGTAGCTGTTCCTGTTTAAATACTTATCAGGATACAGTTTTTTAACCGACGAAAAAAAACGGAGGAGGTTCTCAATTCGACACGTATATTTTTTTTTTATGTATGACCACGCATAACTTTTTACAGTGTTGTCCGATTTTGATAATTCTTGTTTTATTAGAAAGGGCATACTTCTAACGTGGTTCCATTGTCCTCATGTAAGGATCTGATGATGATATCCTGGGGAAATTGAAGGAACTCTTCAAATTTCGGAGGCACGCTTACAGCGATTTCGGTTTTTGACTCGGTATCGGTAGCTTTTTGGCTACTAGTGCCGTATAATATACTATGACAGTATAGTACGAGTATGCTACGTGGCGATAAATCACTAAAAAGTAAGAAATAAAAATTTTTAACAAAAAATAGAACCGACTCAAAACGAACTAAAAAGTAAAAAATAACTGTGTCATTTGGTTGCTTTAATTTACTTAAGCATATCTAGGAGTCGGTGCCAGCCAAGGTTTCTACTTTAAGGACGTTACCTAGAACCCACAAACTGCTTTACTACGTAAAATAAATGTTCCTTAAACTTGCTGGCACCGACTTCATAGATATGCTTAAGTAAATTAAAGCAACTAAATGACACAGTTATTTTTTACTTTTTAGTGCGTTTTGAGTCGGTTCTATTTTTTGTTATTACTCTCCGACTGGTAGTATCACAGGTTAGCCTGAACAAATTGTTTTTTTTGTATAAGTACCTATACACTTTTATACGCTGTTTGCAATTACAAATAGACACATCAATTTTATTTATTTATATGGAAATAGAATACAATCACATTACACCCTCTGGGTATATGAGAGACAACAGGCTCACATCATCTGTAGGTACAACAGAATCCACTCAGGGTTGCATGAGAAGACTTTAGAACAGACGTTTTTATTACGAATTGTTTATTCAGTAGGAAATAAAACGCGAACGTAAACCACAATCTTACCTCCGACTCTGAAATGCGGATAGTAAACAACGAAGTACACTGGCTCCCGGTGGGTTGGAAACGTGATTTTGAGTTTGTATATTGACGGCCTCCGTGGCGCAGTGGTATGCGCGATGGATTTATAAGACGGAAGTCCGAGGGTTCGATTCCCGGCGGGGAAGATTGAGATTTTCCTTAATTTGTCTTGGTCTGGCTGGTGGGAAGCTTTCGCCACCCTACCGACAAAAGCGTACCGCCAAGCGATTTAGCGTTCCGGTACGATGTCGCGTAGAAACTGAAAGGGGTGTGGATTCCATCCTACTCCTAACAAGTTAGCCCGCTTCCATCTTGGATTCCATCATCACTTAACATCAGATGTGATAGTAGTCAAGGGCCTACTTGTAATAGAAAAAAAAAATTAATTTTACGAAAGCAACGCGGACGAATTTAGAGATGGGTAAATAATACTACTCAGTTTTTTAGTTATGTGAATGGAATATTATAGAGTTGAATGTTAAAACAGAATATTTCTATATGTTATGATTTTAATTTATTCCATACTGTCGAGATTCTTATGTGTTATCAAAAGATCACATTTATCATCGCTGGCTTTAAATCTATAATGATCACTGTCTATCCGATAGTAAAAATCGTGACGGGACTTATTAAGGTATGGAGGTTCTTTAAACTAAATAACATCGGGATAAAAAAAGAATCATCAAAATCGGTACATCAACGACGAAGTTATCCGCGAACACACATAAAAACACACATACGGTCGGATTAAGAAACTCCTTTTTTTTAAGTCGTTTAAAAATATCATAGATTGCAAGAAAATGAGGTATTAATTAGTTACTTTATTTGTATGGCCAGTCGACACAAATTCCGAGGGACGGCAATTTTTATTCACTGAATAAGAGGCGATTAATTCAGCCTTTTGGGAAGTTAATTGTTAATTGACTTGATTAGACTGAAAATTACAGAGTCTTTAAAGCAATCTGATACCTTTGGAGGTTATAATTAAGTGAAGTAAATACGTTGCTTTGTTATGTTATTCAATGCAGTTGTTCTTTCAGCTTCATTTTCATCATCATCATTATTTGCTTATTTTAACGACCCTTTACTAGGGATTGCAATCCGGAAAAACGGATCCGGTAATCCGGCGGATCCGGCACAATTTAATGGTTACCAGATCCGAAGACCGGATGGTTAAAGTATTTTGTCCCTGTTTGCAGCACCATAAAGTATTTAGAATTTTATACAGATATAGTGATCCTTGTTTTTCTCTTTTCAGTTCATAACTTCTAAGCAGTCGGGTTTTTTGTTTTTATAATAATAATGTTTTTAGAATTAGTACCTGACGGTATTCACAAAATTTGATATAAAATATTGATATGATCAACTGCGCATATCGCTGCGTCCTGGAGGCGGAGGATGGATTTTTAAAACAGTGGTATTGGTTTGATTCCCGGCTGGACAGATTAAGAATTTCTGAATTAGTCCAGTTTTGACTGGTGGCTTCGGTCGTGGCTAGTTACCACTTTGCTGACAAAGACGTACCGCTGAGCGATTTAGCGATGTCGTGTAGTCAATACCCAACAAGTGAACCTGCATCTTAGATTGCATCATCCCTTGCCATCAGTTGTGATTACAATCAAGGGTTAAGTAAAAAAAAAACCGACTCAAAACGCACTTATAAGTAAAAAATAACTATGTCATTTAGTTGCTTTAATTTACTTATTCTCGGTTCTATTTTTTGTTAAAAAATTTTATTTCTTACTTTTTAGTGATTTATCGCCACGTACCGTACTCGTACTATACTTACATAGTATATTATATGGCACTAGTAGCTAAAAAGCTACCGATACCGAGTCAAAACCGAAATCGCTGTAAGCGTGCCTCCAAAATTTGAAGAGTTCCTTCAATTTCCCCAGGATATCATCAGCAGATCGTAACATGTGGAGAATGGGACCACCTTGGATGTATGCCCTTTCTAATAAAAAAAGAATTATCAAAATCGGACAACACTGTAAAAAGTTATGCGTGGTCATACATAAAAAAAAAAAAAACAAATATACGTGTCGAATTGAGAACCTCCTCCTTTTTTTTCGTCGGTTAAAAAATAAACTTTTATAATCTTTGTAGGGTTTAGGAAAAACGTAAAAACACTAAATCAAGTCTAGCTAGAGTTTATAGCTTTCAGTGAGGTACACTGTAGGTGGATCCATAACTCATGACCAGGGAAAAATATTGCTCTACCGTTATTACCTAGAGACGAATTGTTTATGAGGGTATAACGAATGAGGTACGGGAACAATGTGCAAGGTTAACTTAATTATCTACCGCCGGCTTTTATTTGGTACTTCGAGTAGCTCTGCCCTGCGGTTTTATCCGTTAGGAGAATAAAAGTAAATGACTTAGTTGGGATTCCGTACCTCGAAAGGAAAAACGGAAACCTTATATGATCACTTTGTTGTCCATCCGTTTGTCTATCTGTCAAGAACCTTTTTCTCAGGAACACGTAGAAGTATCAATATCAAGCTGAATGTATATCAAATAATTCTGTCCCTTGGAGCTGTCGAAAAATCTAACTTCGACACACACACAGTGAATCAAAACCTACAGGGTATTTTCTTATATAATCTTGAAATTTGGTACGATATAACGTCTTATAGCATAGATAAAAAAAAGACGTGTGGCACTCGGAGACTGCCACGGTAAAGCTATTGCATAGCATTTTTTATCACCTTATGTTTACCTACCGACGTCATCGGGACCGTGGCCGAGCGGTAAGGCGCTCTAAGTGCCCGGATTGCCAGACGCGGGTTCGAATCCCGTCGGTTCAGCAATTTTTTTTAAGCGTGATATTTCAAAAAGTATTTTTTTTTACTCAGGTCTATAATAGTTATATTAAGCTGTAACAAAATCAAACTTCTATGTCAACGCATCACAAGAGGTCGTCAAAACAAAGTTTATAGGTAATTTGACACGTGCAGACACTCGACTTCTAAAATTTAAATCTTTATTTTAAAATCTTTTAAACGTTTTCATTTATTTTATTTTACGCTTTAGTTCTTGATCCTTCGAGGCTCACCTTAAAAATTCATCTGTTTACTCAAGTCTATAAATTTCTACAGGTATAAATGTTTACTCTAGACTTTGTCTAACCCTATTTGTTCGCCGTCGACGGTCGTTTAGCTCCTCCGCAATTTGAGAAACAATGGATTGTTCAAATTGCTTGTTCGGGCTCGCAAAGTTTTATTCATTTTACGTGTACTCGTATATTTGTGAAGTTATTCGTAAACAAATTGTATCAAGGGGATTTGTAGACATATCAGGACTAGTCTACTAGGTTAACAATAAATGTTCTTTTTCATACCTTACTATTGAACTTCTCCAATCGCATCATGAGATTAGGCATCTAAGCTGTTGGTATTATAGTCCACAAGCACCTTCAGGATCAGGAGGACTGCCTCGTTGTTCTAATGGTACCTACCCAAGTATAAATTTAGTAGTCCAAGACACGGCACCCCGGTATATGAAAGAGATCAGACGCAGGATGACGGAAGGTACGGACTCTCCGAAACATGAGGGTTGTAGCAACACCAATAGAATAATCCACTATTGGAATTTTTCTTTAAAAAATCGTATAAATTAATTTTTATTTGTTTGTCCCGAGACTTTTAACTTAATGATCTTTAAACTATAACAACATGAAAGATAAAATCATATTACAATTAAAGCTTGTTGGAGATCCAGTACAAGGAATCATTAGTGGTTCCGAAAATCTCAAATTTCTTTGAAATTCTGACGTGTGGCTATCCTACTTTGTCCCCAGGTAGGCAGTAGGAGCAATCAATCCCAGTTACGGCTCAGCCATTATTTGCTCAGTTCCCAATCGCCCACACCCATTTCTGTCCCTACGGTTCTGTTTAACCAGCCAAAGGATTGTGGTTTAATAGTAATTTCCTTTGAAACGTACTTCAAGGGTTTTCATTTTGACGAAGGGTGGATTTTCACTTACATTAAAACTGAAATATTATTGTTCGAATAGAGCGTTGTGCTTTATTATTTATAACTATATTCTATTGTCGATTTTGTGATTCTTTTGATGCAGTGCAATGAATGTTATGCAATGCTTTTTACGATTTTTTATTATAAAAGATTTAATTTAACTCAGTATGTGCAAGTCAAAGCTTGGAACCTTAATTAAAATGATTTCTTTCTCTTTTGAGATCAGAGCCTCAGTGGTTCAGTGGTTTCTATGAGAGATAAATATCTTAGCATTCCATGGATTCACCGTGCGGGTGCCGGGTCCATCGCGTGGCTGAGAGAAAAACTCCGAACAGAGCCTGAGACTTGTGACACGGGTGTAGGTTTAAGGGTACCCTTAATGACGCGCGTCAACACTCACCTCCTCTGTTCAAGTTGTTCTCCCTGCCCAGCCAAATTCGGAAGGACCCTACTAGAGCAGCTTTGGACACTCGTTCCAATATGGAGCTTACTGCACTTCTAGTAAGGCCAAGGTCTTTTAGCAGGTTGTAGAGAGACTTCGCTGGTATACCCCTCGCACCCACTTCTACCGCGTATAAACTAACCACATAGCCATTTTTAGTTAGTTCATTAGTAAGGTCATAATATTTATTCACTTTGAATACATGGTCTTTGGGGATGTGTGTTTCCCACGGCACTGTAAGCTCAACAAGTACTATACGTTTGATTTGTTTGGAAAAAAGAAATATGTCCGGTCTAGATGTCGTAATAGCTAAGTCTTCCGGGATTTTATAGTGCTTTTCATACGTGTCCATTAATATAGTCCAATCAGGAGCAGAGCCCAGAATTAAATAAGGCTTGCTGGTGGAATTTGTACTTGAGCCTGCTTTAACAAAGTTAGTTTGTCTTTTATTCGTCGTCAACCCTTTTTGAGCTCTAGCTACTGAAAGGCTTATAGTTTCACGTATGATTTCTAGTACTCTATCGTGGCGGCGTGAGTAAAGACCCCTGTCCAGGAACACCTTGCATCCTACCAATAAGTGCCTTGCAGTGCCCACTGCCTCACCACAGGTATAGCAAGATTTTTCCGAGGCTTTTCCCCATCTTACTAAGTTACTCTGATCTGGTAGAGTCAGTTGAAAGGAATTAAGATAAAATTTCAATAAGGCAGGAGACCAATCGTACAGCAAGGCGCGCCACTTCAGAGCTAGAGGGATGCAGAACTCGCCTAAGTTTAACCACTCGTTTTGCATTTCTAGGTTCATGGCATGCACTTTGTAGTTGTCGTCCTCGTCTTGTTTAAGAAAAGATTTTATTATGTCTTGGTCTTCCTTTTTCTGTCTTGTCACCCAACCCGGTTCTATTAGCTATGATATGAATTCCGTAAAAAGAAAAGCGTAATATGTATGTATGTATGTATGTAGCGCTTTTCTTTCTTCCAAGTAGGCTGGTGGGACGCTTCGGCCTTGGCTAGTTACCATCGTACCGACAAAGTCGTACCACCAAACGATTTATCGTAGATGTAGATGTCGTAGAAACTAAAATTACGAAGTTAGGATAAATAGCAATTTATTTATATTTTCTTCTTTAGATAAATGTTTTGTGAAAATTAAAAATGATGTCCCATGTCGTGTTATTTGTGTTTTACCCCATACCGTGATACAGAGTGTACTGGAAAGTTCCCTCGAATTACCAGCTTCACTGGTACCGAACCTAAACGTTTTATTACGCACTGAGCATTATAAAAGAGCGCAGAGCCGCACCGCAGAGATTGGAGTATGAAATTACCGCTGTAATTCTCTGTAATAGGATACTAGGCTTTAATGGGTGTCAGTTATTAAGGGGCCACTAACCGCATCTGCGCTTTCCATGGACCGAAGTCATAAACCGACGGTATATTAAAAACACCAACAAATAGTTCATTCTATTTATAAAACCCAGTCCTTTTGTCTTATAGGAGAAGTAGGTTGGAGCTTAAACTTACGCCGCTCCAATGGTTTAATGTATTTGTAGTGAGATGGTAAAATCTACGGTCTCTTTTTTTTTATCGACTACAAGTTGGCCCTTGACTACTATCACACCTGATGCTAAGTGATGATACAGACTAAGATGGAAGCGGGTTAACTTGTTATTCCACACTCCTTTCGGTTTCTACACGACATCTTACCGGAACGCTAGATCGCTTGGCGATACGTCTTTGTCGGTAGGGTGGTAACTAGCCACGGCGAAAGCCTCCCACCAGCCAGACCAAGACAAATTAAGAATCTCATTCTGCCCCGCCGGGAATCGAACCCAGGACCTCCGTCGTATAAATCCATCGCGCATACCACTGCGCCACGGAGGTCGTCAAAAGTTTCCTAGTTTCCACCCTGCAGACAAAGACGTAACGAAAAGACTGTAAATGTCATCCTCGCTTCTATCTTAGATTGTTTCATCAGTTACCATCAGGTGTGAATGCAGTCGAGGGCTGACTTTATTACTACTAAGGATCACTTGGATGAATAAATCAATATTTAGAACTATAACCCAGAACCTCGTAAGGCAACTTACCAATGAGGCAGTTGGGTAAAGGACAAACATCAAGGTGTAGATTGCTATCGATATGTATTAAGTTTTATTTCGGTCGATGGTATTGTATCAGGTTTTACGGCGGTCGAGTTCAAACCGTAAAACTTAAAATGAACAGGAAATCGTAAAATATATAACAGTCTATCAGATATCTGACCTTAAGGTTGGCTATATTTTAGTGGTATCAAATTCGGACTGATTGTTGCTCAAGACTTAAAATTATATATTGTTTTTTTGTATTATTTCACAAAAGTTTGACTATGGGAGCATAAAATGATTTATTGTTAAAGACTTTTTGTTACATGGAGCTTTAGGAATGTATGTAGTCCTACCGTCTTTGCTTTCATAGACCCGTCATACGGGATAACTCCTAGTTTACGAAAATATATATTTAGTACTTATAATACAGTAAGTAGTAAGTAAGTACAGCTGCTCGCCTTTTTATAAAGGTTACTTTTAATTTATAGGACAAATTTTATATGTAGATAATTTTAAAACAGTTATTTCCAAAAAACAATCATATTCCCTAATAAGATTGATGGGCACAGGGAACCTAAGACAATAATTATTTATCTATGCAAAACATAATACGCTATGATACAGTTAGAGAGTGGTAGGGCGTAAGAGCGTAAAGGTAGAGTTAGGATCTTTGCTCTCCAAGAGATCTGATAATTTTTTTACACTGCAAGTGCATTTATTTCGGTATAACTTTGCATGAAAATGTTTACTGACTCAGATAATAAGCCAAGAAAATCCAATATGCCAACGTAGCCGACAAAATACAGAAAATACAACAAACATCACATATTGCGGTTGCAAATAATACGATTCTGTAACAAAATGGCGCTCTTTCATTGCTATATCAGAGCGGATCCCGGGGGAAATGATAAGCCCGACGAAGTTGCATAGCTCGCACGGAAAATATACAACTTTGAATTAGATTAGCCATGGAAAATGGAAATCTGGAGCGAATGAAATGAACCAATACACAGATTACTTGCCTTCAAAAGTTGTAACTACGCTATTTTTGTTATTAAATTAGTTTAAAGACTTATTCACATACCTATACATATACATGTATTATATTATTAAACAACTTTAAAAAAGGAGTTTCTGAATTCGACCGTTATATATTTTATTTTAATTTTAAACGATCAATATTGTATATCTGAATAATTTTATTGTATTGTACGTTCTACTTACGTACAAATACAATACAATAAAATTATTCAGATTTCTTATATATCAGAAACAGGGAAAGTATTTACAAAAATTGAAAAGCATTCACGTTTCTAGGTAGATATATTTATAAAAATTTGCACATAGTCCGTTTAGATTATTAGATATGAATAAAATGTTTAAAGATTTTAAAATATTTCTCTCCCATGGGTAGAAAAATTTTCAAGTTAGGTTTGCGGAAATTGATACATTGACTATATATTGCTATAATATAAAATGCAACAACGGAGTTAAGCTTTCAACCATATCACAATTCTAGGTGCGTCTGAAGTATTAAATTTATTTTTCAATAAATTTAAACGAATTTTTGGAAGCGTGGGAACAGAAATGAACAACAAAAGCAAATAAACTACTGCATTCAGTTCAAAATTGTGTGACAAATTTGTCAGCTGCGAACCCGCTTGAATATTTAGTCTCCAATGTTTGGACACTCGACACGAACGGTCCCTAGGGATTAGACGGCGCTCTGTTATAGACTTTTGTATAGCACAAGTGAAGCACCACGACTTCATCTGTTATTTTATTAGAATTTGCAAATATCTATTCATTTATTTTGATGGTCCTTAACCGGAAAAGCCTACGTCTAACGACAAAGAAAGGCCTTGCTTCAGAATTTTACCGTTCAAAATTGTAACAATCTTTTTAAAAGGGCAAACTACAAACTATAAACAAAGAGATAAACTTGCACCTTCGTGTGTACTTGTGTAAAAGCCTACAACTACCTACTCGTATTTACTTGGAGGACAAGGTCGTATAATGACGATGACATTTCGCATGGGATTGAAAAACTATTAGAATTACAGCGATTGCAATGATGTTAAACGATCGGTAGGAACCGGACGGAAAACTTTTTTCGATAAAAAACAGGCTAACGCACCGTATGACTGTTCTTTATATAAATAAACAGTATATGGCAAAAGTAAATACCGTTTCAGCATTATAGCTCAAG
Organism: Mycalesis mineus; assembly: GCA_034621355.1. NCBI lineage: Eukaryota > Metazoa > Arthropoda > Insecta > Lepidoptera > Nymphalidae > Mycalesis > Mycalesis mineus. The sequence goes on along the minus strand of CM067884.1, from coordinate 17,790,701 downwards.
ACAAACGATGGCGTTTAACGTTGCCTCGTTTGTACAAGCAGCGCTTGAATATACGAGTGCAGATGTCTAATTGTTTATTTGTAAAATACCACTATAATTAAGCTGAGAACATAAATAAATAAATAAATATTAAAAAAATATTATTTAGCCCCAAAGTAAGCTTAGGTAGCTTGTGTTATGTGTACTATGATAACTGATGAATATTTTTATATACATTATACATAAATACTTATAATAAGTAGATTAACATCCAGACATCTATGTCATCACACAAACATTTTCCAGTGAAGCTTAGGTAGCTTGTGTTATGTGTACTGTTTCATATTAATTCCAAAACAAAACAACTCATTTTTTTTTAAATGAAAGCAGGTTAACTTATAAGGTGTAGGATGAAATTCACATCCATTTGGGTTTTTTACACGATATCGTACCGGAACGCTAAATCGCTTGGCAGTACCGGTTTTTGCCGGTAAGATGGTAACTAGCCACGGAAGCCTCTCAACATCTAGACCTGGACTAATTAAGATAATCTCAATTGGCACTGCTGGAAATCGAACCTGGAGCATCCGTCTTATAAAACCACTGCGCATACTACTGCACCACGGAGGCCGTCAAGAATTGTTCTTGGCACAATCTTAATTTCCTCGAACTCACACACTCGTAACAAAATTTATCAAAATTGGTTTTGTATTTTCTGAGTGAAACTAGGAGTTATTTTGTTCCAAAAGTCAGCAGATGAAAATAATTCTACTAAAATAACACGATAGTTTTAGTTTGGAAGAAGGTCACCCAAATTAATGAAAGCTTCGCACACTATTTAGTGCATGTAAACCAGACAGTCGCAAAGCGCTCCTAAATCACAAAGGAGTCTGCCCGGTAGGGAAACTAAATACCTGCTCTATTATATACCTACTCTAGCGAGCTTTTTGAGAGTCGACCAACTCATTAATGTACGTTCTGTCTGCCCGATTTACCGCCAACCGACCACCCGCTTTTCAATTACGACTACCTCCTCCCGATCTATATAATACCTGTATGTATTGTACAATGTACAAATAGATAAATGTAATTATTTTAAGTGTTTAGTCTGGACTGATTCATTAACAAAATTACTACGTTTAGAAATCAGAAATTGAAATATTTTTTAATAAGATATTTAAATGTTTTTATGAAAGACGGACATTATGTGACAGTCTATTGTTTCGTGATAAGCAGTACCTAAATAAATAGATATTCGTATCATGCTTTTTGTAAAGCCTAGCCTAAAATTTCCAACCGATAATTTTTGAAAACATTTTAAGGTACATAACGTCGCGCTGTCAAAATTGCATTACGAGTCTTACTAGATACTAAAGTGTATTTCTTGCCGGAACACCGCGGTATTGCTTGACGTCAGAAAACATGGCGGCAGCACTTCTGCCAGCTCTCATCACAAACAAACTACACTGAATAACTGCTTTGAGAACACTTACAAAAGGAACCTTGTTAATTGCCAAGCTGCTAATTTCAAAGCATTGTCATGTCTAGATAGTCGTCAAGTGCTCTGAGACGTCTAAAGACCTTATTAAGACAGCTTTGAAATTAATAGAAGCTGCATGATAATATAAACCATCTTGTTAAGATAAATTATCTACAAAAGCATTTTCATACTAACACGTCCTGGATATTGTTGATTTTATTTTTAATGGCCATTTTTATGAAGCTGAAAGCTTATCCCATATCTATAAGTATGATCTATCGATAAGTACAGATTAGTAATTTTGGATATAGCAGGTTTTAAAGGTCCAGACCCTCGATCGTCCAAGTATAACGCCTAATTCTTCTTTGGTATTTCATGAGAAGCCATGTTCATAATAGCGAGATATAAACTGTGGGTATGTCCGTTGCAGCATAACACCCTTTACCGGACATATTTAAAGTTTATATCTTTGACTATAGACCTAATAACCCTTTATTACACACGTAACGGGTTTAATAACCTAAAATTTAATGTAAACAATATATAGATTAACTGTAATATACATCAAACTATCGGTCTTATTCGACATTTAAGGAATTGATTTTCAAGTTGATTCATCCGATGGACGCTATATAGCCTCTTGTAAACACTTCCAAACACCACAGTTTGAGCTGCCTGCATTCCGCAATATTATTAGATTTAATTGATTAATTTAATAGTCTTACCCTTGACATAATAACAAAAACAAGATGTTATTTCAGCAAAAAGTTGTATTAAATCGACATTAAGTTAGGGAAAATTCCAGTTTTCCAAACACAACCCCTAAATTAGATTGAGCCTTAACTCTCTGGAGGGAAACCTGCGTTCAGTGGATTCCATCTGAATAATTCATCTAATTTACTGCCTTTATTCTCCTATTTCGGAGTTTATCCGTCGTATAGTTTATGAGATGTAGTGAATGTGAAACGTTTCACGTATGGTCATCATCATGTTGTATTTGATGACATACCTTCTGCTGAGATCAAACCTATTCTTTTATTAAGAGACGATCTCCTTGTTGCAGCGGTATGTGCAGTAGATTTATAATGCGGTCCTAGGTTTTATTCCCACATGGTCGATTGAAAATTTTTTAATCCAGGTCAGCATGTCGACTCTGTAACAATATCCTCTATTTAATGTATCGTATTAGAGAGAGATCGTCTAATCGACTTACATTGTGGAATTTAGTAACAGAATGTCCTGCGTTAAAAACGCGTCCAATTTAGCGTTTACCGTTCCAGTACGATGTCGTGAAGAAGCATAAAGGCTAGATTTTATATTCTAACATTTCTTAATTTTCTTATTTATTTCCGCTTTTATCTTATTGCTACAAACTTAAAAGCCTCAATCTGTAACTTTAAAGGATTAAAATAAATTCGGAAAGATCATTAGTCGATGCTTTAATTAATTAGCATGTGATGTATTTTAATTACCCTTGTACCTTTCGTTCGGGGAAAAGGGATTATTGGTCACGATTACGAATAAACATGTGTAAGATTACGATTAATTAACCAACCGAATTAGCAATATATTTCCAAGTTGTCAAGAGAGTCCTAGAGATAATTGGCCACAATTCTCCGTACCTCAGTTGTAAACGTCGGAAAATCGCACGCTATATTTGTTATAATCTAAGCACAATCTAAGCCCTGAGGTTCCGACTTACGCGGTCACGACAATAGAATGTGCTAGACACTGAATAGTACAGACACATAAATATGGCTGCCACACCATGTTGGGATGACATTTGGGCAGCCATTTGAACTGAACACGAACTAATGTGCTATTCTGTGAACTTCTGTAGCACATGCATTATTGCATCCTCGAGTACAACGCTGTCGCAGCGACGAATTACCAAGAGCACTTGGCTGTTTGGTGTTTCATAAATTATCTTTCGGTAGAGTAACTTGGCTGTTTGGTGTTTCATAAATTATCTTTCGGTAGAGTAACTTGGCTGTTTGGTGTTTCATAAATTATCTTTCGGTAGAGTAACTTGTGCTTTAGTTGCATGTTACAAAGCAATACGTATAGTGATTTTTATTAACTTTAACTTCTTGAAATACTATTTCTGTGCATTTTTACGTCGAATAGCCAAAATTTTAATGTGTCAATTTAAATAAGTCGCCAAATACTTTTGCTGAATGAAAAGATAATGACAGCTTGATACTCTAATTATCTCAATGTAATATCCATCCAAAGATTCATCCATCCATTATCTTAAAGTACGAATCTTCTATTGGCCTCTGTTAACCCAACAAATACACTTAACAAGTAGGTAAAGAGTTTCTTTTAATTTTCATAGACAATGAGATGATGAATTTAGAAATGATTGGTAATAAAAGCGCTTAAATTAACTTTTTTTAAAAGTAAATTCAATGATGAAATGGTATTAGAGAATTAAAACAGTCTGTTAGCACAGCCTCGTTATATTGTCCATTGTGTGTTATTGTGAGAAGTATTTGAGGTATCTACTTATGTTGTATCAACCTAGTACTTCTAATGCATATGTGCATCATGTTTCAAGATTAAAATAACTCTATGTTTGGATGTTTGTTAGTCAAATATGCAAATAATGCTGAACGGATTTTGTAAAACATATTGATTTTTATACACTTAAATTACTTTTTATCCCGAAAAACTAAAATAATAAATAATAATATGTTTTTAATAGCGTTTTTTTATATATAATTTTATAAGCATTGTTAAAAATTTAAAAAATAATTGTAAATAAATAAATGAGTGAGTGTAGTAGTGTAATACTGAAGCCTACTTAAATATCTAATATATAAAATTCCCCTGTCACAATGTTAGTTACCGTACTCCTCTGAAACGGCTTTACCGATTTTTACCAAATTTTGTTTGCGCAAATTAATTATCAGCAGGTTAAGCGTGAGAATCGTACAACATCTGCACCGCGCCACGCCAGAGCTACTATATAATTTTTTTTTAATTTTTAATGCAAAACAACGATTGCCGGGTTAGCTAGTATATATATAAATATAACTGGACTAACTTGCCAGTGCATGAAGCTAAAAAGTTCCCGCGGGATTGATTCACGCGGACGAAGTCACTGAAATCAATTAGTATAAATAATCAAGTTACAAATGAGCAAAGTTTTCTTAAATTTATTAACAAAATTGATTTACCGTATCAAAGTTATACGTATTTAAATTATAAGTTTTAAAATTGCTTAAATTTAAATTTAATCGTTAATTAATTCAATTTTGAAGTTATGAATTTCCAAGTTACAAGTACCTCGAAGAGCAGTGGATTTCAAAGCCTTGAGGGACAAAACACGGTCTAGTGAACTTTTGTTACGGAAAAGAGAGCTAGCTGGCTTTTCTATTTAGATAAATGTTTAAAACTTAATTCGTCCAAGTGGTATTTTGCCTTTTTTATGATCTTTCTAGAATATTTATGCTTTATATTGCTGTGACCCACTGTGCTGTCTCAATGTGAGTAGACGGTCCGTGTTAGATGTAATTAGTACCAATTATCACTATCAGATTTTAACGTTAATCTCCTCTCCTATGGAGGGAAGTTTTGCCTTGTAGTGGGCGAAAATGAATATTAACAATTCTATCGCTGAAGGCATACGGTCAAATGGTTTATTGTTCCTTACCTTCCTAATCAACAACTGAATTGAACAATTCAGGAGTATGGGTTAAACTGAACCCCTGAGTTATCAAATATACATTGTAATTCATTACAGGTAATCCATAAGTTACGTGATAATTTGCGCAAGCGATTACCGATCTTTATTACAATAGATATATGTATTACATTCACGTGCGCTTATTTTACGACCTGTTGCAATATATTTGGCTGTACCCGTTTACCGTACCGTCGGAATATAAAGTTGAGGGAATAGAGAGTGCATAATATATGCAACGTTGCAGAGCTGTAGAATGATACCGTCTGCATTATTCGTATTTAATTTGGAATGAGATCGACGAAATTCAAATTCGTTTATATATTTTTGTTATTTGTAACTGACGACACGAGAATATTTGTAACTTTTTTTATTTACTTTTTGCATTTATAATATTTTACGACACCCGACCTTCGTGGAGTGGTATGTGCGGTGGATTTATAGACACATAGAGGTACTAGGTTCGATTTCTGGCAGGGCCCATTGAGATTTTCTTAATAGGTTTTCTGGTCTGGTTGGTGAGGGGATTTAGTCGTGGCTAGTTACCACCCTACCAATAAAGACGTAACGCCAAGCGATTTAGCGTTCCAGTACGAAGAGGTGTGAATTTCATTCTACTCCTAACAAGTCAGCCCGCTTCCATCTTAGATTGCATCATCACTTAACATCAGGTGTGATAGCAGTCAAGGTATAACTTGTAATGAATTGATGAAAAAAAATACTGAAAGGAAACTGAAACCAGCCGGCTGCCGCTTAGGATCTGACTCACTACTAGTGAAAACTGTGATATAAAAAAGAATAATAAAAATTTTCATCGCATCAATTTTTTTCATCCATCTATTGCTTGTCACATTACAGCCAGCTACGGAAGAAGAGTAAAGTGAAAGGCGCTCGACAGACCAGTCAAGGACAATATGGTGGCGGAAAGCTTCACTTTGTTTTGGTTTTTAAAAATCACACATTAAATTGTTTCGTAGACTAGCATGAAAACTTAGTAATAGTAGAGCTCTCTGTGATAGAGCTCGCTCCGCTGTACTTTCTGACGTCAAGAAAAAAAATGTGTTTCAGCCTGAAGGGTTAAGCGGCAAAATTACAGGCACATAAAGCTAAACACCGGTGCCTAAGGTTGACGGGCACAAAGGGTACAAAAGAGCACTCACTAAGTAATTTTTCGAGCGACTATGTGAATTTTCGCTTTCTTTGTTGTTAAACTCAAAATCTACAAGACGATCTCGTGCGGTTCGCACTAATAGATAAAGTCATTCCTAAGGAAGGTCTCAGTATACAATTTGTTAAGGTTTAGTGTAAATTGGCTCAAATATGAAAGAAAGAATTATGTTGTAAGTAAGTTTCCGTTGAAAATGCTGCCAGATCCCTTAGAAGTTTTAGAAAACAATGTGTGATTGTTAATCTTTATTTGAACTACAAACAAAATCATATATTTATGGACAAATCTATATTTTCTGGATACCCAATTATTATTTCAATTTAATAAAAAAAATAGTCATCAACATTTTTTTATTGTGATACACTATTATAACTCCTAGCGGGCCAAGTCTCGGGCGTCTATTAGTAAAATAAAATAGGTATAATATGCCACATACTTGTCCAAAGTAACTCGTTAAATTTAACTATAAAATTTTTTAACAAAAAACAGAACCGACTCAAAACGTACTAAAAAGTAAAAAATAACTGCGTTATATACTGTTATAATAGTTGCTTTAATTTACTCAAGGATATCTATGAAGTCGGTGCCAGCAAGTTTAAAGAACATTTATTTAACGTAGTAAAGCAGTTTGTGGGTTCTAGGTAATATTGTTAAAGTAGAATCTTTGGCTGGCACCGACTCCTAGATATGCTTAAGTAAATTAAAGGAACTAAATGAAACAGTTATTTTTTTACTTTTTAGTGCGTTTTGAGTCGGTTCTAGTTTTTGTTAAAATAATTTTTCTTACTTTTTAGTGATTTATCGCCACGTAACGCACTCGTACTATACTGTCATACTATATTATACGGCTCTTGTAGCCAAAAAGCTACCGATACTTACACAATACATGAAATCGCTGCAAGTGTGCCTATAAAGTTTAAAGAGTTCCTTGTTGCCCTTTCTAAGTAATAACTATAAAAATAAATCAAATGTCTCTTTATTATTCTTCCATAAAGGTCCTTCTTACTCTATTAAGTTATTTCAAATTGTATACGAGTACGAAAAGGTACCATAGACAATTATTATTGCCTTCCAGTCCGTGGGCGAAGCCTCGTGAGTGACCCCAGGGTATCGGGTAGGCTTCCCGGGCGGAAGTGGGGCTTGTGTGCTAACGGACCGCGACCAGACCTGTTTGTGTTTATGTATAACCGATTCGACTCCCGGCTGAGGGCGTGGACCGCTCTTTTGTGTCCAGTCATTGTGACCGAAATGTTACACTCAGTTTGTTTATATTGAGGGCTAAGTTACAAATGACCTCTGTGTTAATGTTCGACTACTCATAAATATCAAAATGAGTTACTATGCCCGTATTGGTTTCTAAAAAAATATGTTATTGCCGATAGAGTCGTAACTAGCGACGGCCGAAACCTCCCACCAACCGGACCCCATTAACAAAATATTAATCGGCCCAGTTGGGAACCCAAGAACTTCGACTTACTGACTAGGCTGACTGGCTGCAAAAAATATGATAGTTAAATTTTTGTCGGTTATTTAAACCGACACATGAGAACCAGATAGGCGGGTTCTCTAAGATGAAAGTTACAGGTACGTTATAAGAAAAAGGCTTGAATTTTGGTTGCGGAGTGTCCGTTTTTTTTATACATAAGGACATAGACATAATAGAAATAATACATAAACAAAACATAAACAATAAAAAATAGTAAAAAAATACAGATTAAAAATACTAATTATCTAATGCCAAAATCAGACTAAAAGTTGGCGTTGACAATGTTAATAGTATTCGTAGAAGAATCCAGATAATTACTACTGCATGCTAACTTCCGCCGCCAACCAGCATTGTTTTGTTGTACAGCAGCGTGTGGTTGCCTGTGTAATTACAGGCACATGAGGCTTAACACCTACTCCACCCTCAGGTTGACGGGCGCTACAAAGCTCAAAGTAGAACTGTAGCCTTATAATTGTAGGAATCTTGCTTATGGGATTGTAAAGAATGTGTAGTGATAACTGAATTAAAGATTGAGACAAACACCGTAAATAAGATACAGGTAAAGGAATATAATACATCTATACTAGCATTATAAAGAGGTAAAGTTTGTAAGTGTGTAAGTTGTACCGACAAAGACGTATCGACAAGCAATTTAGCGTTCCGGTACGATGTCGTGTAGAAATTTAGACTGCATCATCATTTAACATCAGGTGTGATAGGAGTCAAGGGCCAACTTGTAGTCGATAAAAAAAAAAAAGTTTGTAAGTTTGTAAATAAAGTTCTGTCGCGGCTAATCTTTGGAACTACTGATCCGATTTTAAAAATTCTTTCACCAGTAGAATGCTACGTTATCGGTGAGTGTTATAGGCTATATGTTATATTTGTATTGTATATATTATTTAACACTGATATTTTTTGAGAATTCGATCTTTGATCTTTTCTTTCAATTTATTTGGCATGGTCTGCCATCCATATTTATATAACATACGAAAAAGTTTGTTCGTTTGTTTAAACGGGCTTATCTCTAGATCTGCACGTCGGGTTCTAAATTATTTTGTTTATTATGAAAGCTAGACTCAAAAGCTTGCCATATATATATATATATATGCTTAATGTAAATGTACAGTAATATCATACAATGTTTTACAAAAATCTTTAGTACACGGGAAGGGACGGAGGATATTGCTTCACGGGAAACTATTAAAAATTAAAAAGTGCGGGAGAAGAGCAGATTTTATATAAAAGTCTGTCTTTAAAATTAAAAGGGTACCTTGGAGGTTTTCACGCGGACGAAGTCGCGGGCGACTGCTAGTTGGTTAAAAAATATAAACACGGTGCTTGGTGGAAAAGAATTAAATAATTGAATATTATTTGATGGACGTTCGCGCTTGCGTTAACTAAGGGTATTTTCAAATTCAAATATAAAGTAATAATATTGAAAATTAACAGCCACATCGAATAATTTGGTTAGTAAAGGCCAAATTAAGCACGAAGTCCTTGTGTCTGCCACAGAAAGTCCACGAACATGTAATAGGTGTAGGTACACGATGGGACTCCACTGAATATTTTTCGAGAAAGTTTTCAGTATAACGCGAGGGTTCCGAACATTTTCACTCCCTCTCAAATTCAGTTACTTACTTAACTTAATTCTTAAATAACAAGACAAAGTAAACCAAAAATATTTCACAATACTCTCTTGGTATTTGAATACACTGTTAAGAATATTAAGTAACCGTGAATTAAAAAACCTACGTAAAGCTAACTTAAGTAATCTGAGAGCATGTAAAAATGGATACACCATAAATCACCTCTTTCAAACTCAAGCTTGCGTGGGATTATTGAACTATTACACTAAAACAAAACTTATTTCTAAACGTTTGGAGTGTGGGTGTCACAAGAACCGTGAAGACAATATAAAACTTCGACGTCCCACATTCAACAGATAGGCCACTAAATTGCGAAAAACTGTTTATTTGTTCTGAGTGGATATCATCTAGCGTCAAGTGGATTCAGGTAGTATTTTATTCGCTTCGCAATAGCTTTGTAATCTAACATTGTAGAATCTAAATCTACTGAGGAATTTGTGGTTTTGAAGTGAGAAGGAACTGGGTGACTTTTCATTTATATTCCTCAGGTTATTATTTATAATGAACTCTATCAAGTAACAACGGCTTCTATTCTGTATTTTACACCAATGACGGACGGACGTAAAAGAAAGCGACAGTAAACTCTTCTATCGAGCATGTAGATAGTTGATACGATCGAACGGTAGAAGTAGAAGTCTATGGTAATAAAGGATGCCATTGAAGTTCTTAAAGCCCCGAATTACTTCCATGGATAAACTCTTTAGAAAATTATTCTTATCCTTCAAAGAATCCTACTGAAATATTTTTATTAATTGGGCACAAGAGCTATGAACTTAATGTAAGGACTTCGTGTCCTTGTTTTAGAACTCAGAATTAATGAGCGAAGCGATAATTCCATGGCCCAGGTATCACTCACGCTTTATTGAAGACGACTTATGATACCTAATTAGGGTTGTCACCTTATCATCTGAATACGATGAAAACTTCTTTAGCTTATATTCCTTAACTAGTCGAGAATCCTTTTTACATTTTCCGGAATAGACAAACTTAGATTATAGTAATTTCAGGGTTACAAAAAGGAGAAGAACAAAAGAAGGAAAGAAAACAGAAATATTAAAATAACTGTCCTTTGTGGGGTAATTGTGAGTTTTTCACCGAGCCACTGCGTAAAAACGTACTCACTTGTAACGTCAAATTATACAGAAAAAAAGCGTTTACTCTCACTATAACTAGATGTCGCTACTCCAATTCCATATAAAATTTGCGTTTACTGTTCTCGATATCGACGCGGTAAAATCTTACACTAGGCACATTGTTCAAGCTAATCTCTGGTTCTATTGCATTATTTTGTTAATTATTTACTCATAAGGTAAAGTTATTTGTCAAAAAAAAATTCCTTGCAGAAAAATTTCCATACGCTGATATTATATGTCGTCTAGATGTTATTTCTTATTATCAATGTTGTTAATAAATCATAATTCGCATCCTTAGATTGAGGCTATTAATATGCCCTAAGCCCGCATCATAAAGTTTGCACAAGTTGTTTGTGGCAACCCTAAATCCGAAGTTTCGTTAAAGCTAATTAAGTTCGTACAAAACATCTCCACATGACGGGCTGCCATTAATCATGCTCGTCCTAATAAGATGCATCACATTCGGGTAAATGGGTTGAAGGAAATCATTACGGGACATTACGTAATCGGTCAATGGGACAAACTTTAGTATTACGTGGGTGGGACGATTACATTAGTGGTTTAAAATGAGAGAAAATGGAGATAGGTAATCTTATAGACTTGGTGATAGCCTTCAGCCGTGGTTATTATTTACTATTGCCCATTACTCAAGCTCAGACTTGAGAGCAGCTGCCGTAGGAACGAGTGACGGGGTGGATGCAGGGAACCTTATTACCCGTATGATCTCAAGCGAAGAAGAGTGGCAAAAATGCGCCCATATGCTTAGAGACACAATAAAAAGGAGGGAGGAAAAAGAGAGAGAAGAACGGAGAAAAAATAGAGGTCACACAATAACAGGAAGGTCAGCACGAAGAAATGTTAAACGGTTCCGTGCTTTCCGAGGAGAAGTGGAAGTTTATTTTTAGTCCGTGCAAGTCGGACATGCCCTGCCGACCACCCGGCAGAAGTCCGTAGGGATTTTTTTCCTTCCCAATAATAATAAAAAAAAAAAAAATTACCCATTACTATGCCAGGACGTTAGTCAGGGATAAAGAGAAGAATGTTTATTTTCTAGGTTTATTTTAATAAAGGGCTGTGGTTCGGGGCTTACACACAGGCAAAGTAATTTTTTTGTTTTTTTTTATCTGCAATAAGCTCGCGCTTGACCACGATCTCACCTGATGATGTAGATGCGATCTAAGGTGGGGCGCGCTTGCTTAGAAAATGCCTATTCACTCTTCTTTAAAGATACCCAAGTTAACCAAGTTAAGATAAGATTTTCATGTGCGTCTGATAAAATAAAACAAAGTGTCTTCCCACCATTCCTTTGTACGCTTTGATTTTTTAAACTGTGCTGAAAATTTTAATTCGGTTTTAATAATTAGAGCTACATAAGATAAAGGTTTATATGATTAAATTAATTAATGAATTTCACGATTCCGGGTTTCCTAGTACCTTATGAAATAAAAGCTACCTTTATTCCTTATAAGTGAGTACTATTATTTTTAATCATTAGGTACATATTAGCCCTTGACTGATCACACCTGATGTTAAGTGATGATGCAATCTAAGATGTAGGCGGGCTAACTTGTTAGAAGTAGAATGAAATCAACACCCCTTCGGTTTCTATACGACATCGTACCGTAACGCTAAATCGCTTGGCGGTACGTCTTTGTCGGTAGGGTGGTAACTAGCCACGGCCGAAGCCTCCCACCAGCCAGACCCGGACCATTTCAGAAAATCTCAATTGGCCCTGCCGGGAATCGAACCGGGAACCTCCGTTTTATAAATCCACCGTGCACACCACTGCGCCACGGAGGCCGTCAAATTTACATTAAGTTTGTTTGTTCTTAATGTAACGGGACATACGTGGACTACGATTAATCTACTTGTTGTTGTTGTACTAACAGAAATGTTTTCAATCGATTGTTAATTAATTGTCATTTCACTCACGTAATATACCTTATTTCCTTTATCTCTTTAATCGGAAACCTTTTTAAAGAAATATAAGTCTATACTTATTAGATTTACGCTCAGACTGCTTCGACACTTATCATCAGGTGAGATTGCAGCCAAGTAATAAAATAAAGTATTTATTGCATAACAGTCGTAAACATACTGCACATAGTAAAACGTTGGCGCCTTCCCAGAGAAACATTCCCACGGGTTTTTCGCTATTGATCGCCTTATTTGATTGCGCCGGCGCACCATTTCTTATTGCCATAGAAACTGGTCCAGTTCCCATGATGTTTCCAATAATAAATCATCCGTTTACAACAAGTAATTTAAATTCTATGTTGCTGACAATAAGGTTGCAATTCCGACTGGTTGGCTGAGTCAGATGAGACGTGTCGGTAAACGTTTTGTTATTAGAACTTTAATTACGGTACTATAATTGCTTGGTTGTTACCGAGCCATTACGTTTTTAGATGGAGCCAGATGGTGCATACAAATTTTTAGCAAAAAGTTATAATGATCTAAGAGTCCTTGAAGGCTAGTCCTACGTCAGTTTATAAAAGCTTTTTTTTTTATCGGCTACAAGTTGGCCCTTGACTGCTATCACACCTGATGTTAAGTGATGATGCAATCTAAGATGGAAGCGGGCTTACTTGTTAGGAGTAGGACGAAAATCCACACCCCTTTCGGTTTCTACACGACATCGTACCGGAACGCTAAATCGCTTGGCGGTACGTCTTTGTCGGTAGGGTGGTAACTAGCCACGGCGAAAGCCTCCCACCAGCCAGATCAAGACAAATTAAGAAAAATCTCAATCTGCCCCGCCGGGAATCGAACCCAGGACCTCCGTCTTATAAATCCACCGCGCATACCACTGCGCCACGGAGGTCGTCAAAAAAAGTTTCCCAACCCTATGAAGACTAAGTACGATAGACTAGTGTGGAGCTTTGAATAGCTAGCTTTGAAAGAGAGCAGGTTTCAAAGGTCCAGACTCTGAATCATCCAAGTGTACCAAAAGTATAATTTTGTATATTTTTTTTGTTATTGAGAAGGCACAATAAATAATGTTTCTAATCGCCAGACAATAACTACGTGGCAAGAAGTACAATCTTCAACGATGTTTTCCGTAGTTTTTCCATAAAGCAACTACTTGGCAGATTACTGACTTCCGTATTGATGGCAAACATACTACAAAGAGACCAGCTTGACATTTAAAATTGTAAAAAAATTAAAAAAAAGTCCCTCTTTATAGGTACTTGGTCAATTAAGGGTCTTGACTCAGGCTGTTAAATGTCCTACAGAATGTCGTAATAAACGCAATAAATTGAGAAACAGTAACCGTAATAATTATCAGACGCTCCCAAATAGCGTAATTATTTGAAGTATTCGATTCAGTATTCTATTGATTAGGGCACGATAATTGCTTAACTTTACTGAGTTGCTTCTCTTCCAAATATGGTTTTATAAACGGAATACCACTGTCCAACTGATTCATCACAAAACCTCTGAATCTGCACACTCACAGGATCACAGGTCGTAGAAATTCTAAGTTCTTTCCGGTGTTGCTTAATTGGCTGGTCGTACCAGGAGCTTCCGCAGTCGTTAAAAAATTAAAGCGTATTAATTTAAATTTATGACCTTGAACTAGAGGAACATAATAATATTTAAGTCCACCTTGCTCATGAGATTACCGTCATGTGGAATGTTGATTCAACAATGATTGTTCCTATAGTCGTTTCAGTCAACGGTCTTATAGCGAAAAGCTTTGACGAACATCTTAAAAAGCTTTCGCTTAATTGTTGGATCAAGGGTCGGATACAGAAGGCAGTAATTCTTGAAACGGCGCGTATTGTGAGGAGGTTCCTCACTCTGGAGCCCTGACCACCGGTTGCTTGGACCCCCGGGCCCCGCAGCAGGCGGAATGATTTTTTTATAAATTTTTAATAGTGTTTTTATAATTGTTTTATATAGCAATGTTGAAAATTTAAAAAGAAATGTAAATAAATAAATGATAGAAAATAAAAATACGTTTTTTAAGTTCATATAAACGTCCAAAGCAATGTTCAAAGTCAGACAAACAATCGATTTTCTTCTCAACAGCTTATCTTCGCGAAGTTTACAAATAACAAACACTCCACAAAAGTTAAGACGCAACATTCTTTTGTTCGGAAACTTTTGATGTCTTTTCCGATCACCCGACATTGGAGAAAAGCAATTCCCCTTTAGAAACACTGCGAAAGACAAGAAAGTTCCTGGTTCTCATTAGTTTTAATGGTTTTAGTTTTTCTTAATCTTTACCTTAGTTTGCTCAGTGAGTACCTATAGTTGCTGCAGATTTTTTAGTTTTTAAGGTACATTAAAGCAAATCAAGCAAGACATTCTTTGCATTCCTTATTAGTATGATCTTCACCAATGTATTTTTAGTTTGATTAAGGAATTTTACTTATAAAAGAGGGTATAAAATATACGAATAAACGATTTCTGGCGATTCCAAAAGTGACATCATTATCAAGTATTATTTACAAGTTCAGTAGCAGCCAATAGAAAAGTGTCTTTGACATTTTGTGACGTACGCGATCGTGTAGCGCGCAAAAATATTAACATGTATCTCAGACACCTTAAGTGTTTATTTTGAGATTTTGATATTTAACATATCTCAAACACTATAATAGAAGAGTAAAATATTAAATGAGAGAGTTGAGCTTTCAGAAGAGTTTTACCTACTTAGCAAATCTTGTTTGACAATTTACTCCAGGATAAATATATATATAATGTTTGTTGATCAACTTTATCAAATATTATGTGACCTAAGCCATCAAAGCCTACGCAAAATGATAAGATCGCAAGCGGCGACCCTTTAGAAATTTCCAAGAGACAATATTGACACTTGACAGATTCCCACGAAGTTTAAATCTCTAATAAAATAAAATAAAATCTCTAAATAAATGTTTCTAAAATAAAAATTAAATCTCTAATAAAATAAAATAAAATCTCTAAATAAATGTTTAAAACATTGTAGAAACTCGTTAACGTTGTATTGTTTTGTTGCAGGAGGCAACAGCGTCGCCAAACTGGATTTCCTTTGACTTCACCGCCATGGATTCTGAGAGGTAATTTGTTGTTTTTATCTGTTACATTTTGTCGGTAACGCTTCAGGATATACCGAATATTACTACTCCGACTTAGAGAAATTTACCCGCCTTACTACATTTTGGGCAGGATGATAATCTCTCTAGTTTTCTTTCTTAGATCGATCGTAGTTCGATCTCACACCACATCACTTTACTATCCGGTGAGATCATAGTCAGGAGCGAGCGATATATAAGTTATGAAAATCTCCAAATCCTCTTCTCTCTTACAAGAAATGGGGGTCAGGTGCATTACCCACCAATTAGCCCCACCCACAACCTCACCCCATTAAACTGAAATACAGAACCATCAAACTAAAATAACAAATTTTATTGGTTGGCAACTTTTAGCAACTCGTCTGACCTATTTATTACTTTCAAGCCGGCTTTGGCTCGAATCCATTTTTAAATTATTCAATTTGAACTTTTAAAGTTAGCATATGGCCCACTTTAAACGACGTAGTGCAAATCTATACGTCATCATAGATACGTACAAATAGTACCTTCGTACACTGACTCTGTCTGTGATGTTATGTTACGGATTCAAAGGGTTCAAACAAATGACAGTGAAAATTAAAAAAATAACTAATTTAAAAGTTTTCGGTCTTACAAATTTAAAAGTAATTTATTACTTTTACCCGTTTCACTTTTCTTTACTACTCTCTTAGCTGTTTTAGGGCGTAATTATAGACTAATTAAAGGGAACATGTGTAACATAAAACCGTACCATCATTATCCACTATGTAAAACAATTAAAGAGTAAGCTAAATCTGTGTGCTAAATGTAAAAAGGTATAATTATGATTCATTAAATAAAACACTGACTTCTACTTTTACCTTAACTTACCTTACCAGAGATCTTTTTTTTTATCGACTACGAGTTGGCCCTTGACTGCTATCACACCTGATGTTAAGTGATGATGCAATCTAAGATGGAAGCGGGCTAACTTGTTAGGAGTGGGACGAAAATCCACACCCCTTTCGGTTTCTACACGAAATCGTACCGGAACGCTAAATCGCTTGGCGATACGTCTTTGTCGGTAGTGTGGTAACTAGACACGGCGAAAGCCTCCAAGACCGAGACAAATTAAGAAAAATCTCAATTTGCTCCGCCGGGAATCGAACCCAGGACCTCCATCTTATAAATCCACCGCGCATACCACTGCGCCACGGAGGTCAAATCAGGGTTATTAAACAAACGAAGTGACACTTGATCTTTATTATATCAATTCATACCTACAGTCAAACTAATCTCCTTTAAATTGGTTTAGTTTTACCAATCTGCCTCACATTAATTCAGACGCAAATAAGTTTATAATAACTTCGAAATTAATCACGTCAACTACTAATATCCTGCCGACTACATTCCGGAAGTCGTTAGGCGATACAGTTATGTTAAGTTACAACTTCCATTTATAAGTAGGATAAGTTCAGTAGCACATTTATATTAGCACTAGTTATCTGCCCTAGCTTCGCATATAAATTGCCACAAGATTTATCTGCCACTTTGGCCCGGTGCCTCACTCATTCGCATTTATACATTTGGTTCTAGGATATTTTAGGGATATTTGTTTATCTTTCCAAAAAATTATTATGTTGTTATATTAGTAGTAGTTCGGAAGTGTCAATAGTCATTGATGTTTTATAGTTACTAACCTAGTGTAGATTCATTTTGATAAAACTCCAATATAATAGATACATACGTAATTTTTGGTCTGCCTACCTCGTTGGTCTATTTAGCTTAAGATCACGAGGTCTTTGATTAGATGTCCTTATTGGGCTATGAAATTCTAAGTTTCTCTTTCTTCCTTTAGTTTTGTAATTAATTATAGCCCCGTGCCTCGGAGAACACGTTAAGCCGTCGGTCGCGGTCACTATCATTAACATCCGATTTGATCGTTAAATGTCAAACACACCTAAGCCTAACCCGCATTAAAATTAGCTGATAATTTTTATCTCTCGTAGCGGAGATGGCTAATCTCAATATGAGATGGGCTACCATGGCCAAAATTCGGCCAAGAAAAGATTATTATAGCTACACAACACTATTTTCCCTGGAAAGGTAAGTAAATGGGTGTTAAACCGCTTATTAAACGCAGTATAATCCCGCCTAGTGTCGTAAACGGCGGGCGGGCTAGGGATCAATGTCCAATTTGGTAGGCAAATCAATTGATACTACGATAGTCCGATGACGGCACCCCTGCTGCATAAATTTGGCTCCTTTTCAGCTTTATGCCATGCCATGAGGATGTTATGAATAATTCAGGAAGAGTTTTTAAATTTTAAATCGAAAATTTTGTAATTTAAAATCTAATTTCTACGTTCTACCAACAATATCGGGATGGAATGTTATTTTTCTAGTAGAAGTGCTTTTTGTGACAGCTCATCCGGGGAAGCGTGCCATACTTAAATCTGCCGCCAAGCAGAATTTTTATTATTGCAGACTGAAGGTCATGGTAGCCGGTTTAATCATAGGCACATGAGGCTTAACTCCTCTGCTTCAGGTTCATGGACAATGGACGGCAATTTGTTTTCTTTACATGTCCTATGAAGTGTTGCTCTGTTTATAAGCGATTGTTTTCCACTTAACTTCTCCTTCATGTGATATCTCCTCTCCGGATGTTAGCGACCATTACGGCTATATTGGATGCAGCAGTCTTTTCGAGACGAGATTTTTAAACCAGGATGTTCGTCGTATGCAAGGTCTTTGGCATCCTTCGATCTTTCCCCGTATTATGCGCTGCAAGATCCGATATTTATCATGACGCATGATGTATCCCAGGTATTACAGCAGTGTTTCAAATCAGTGAGTTAGGTCTTCCAGGGGGCAACTTTAGGAAAACTACCAAGTTTCATCAGCAAATATATTCTCTACATAAATGCTGGTGTGCCATGTTTTGTTCCGTAAGCTATTCATATTTGCGCCAGATTAAATAACATCCTGAACTTGAACAAGCTATATAAAATACAATTTGACAGATTTGTAAATAAATCTGTCATCTCTACTCTACAAACTCACAATGTAACAAGACTGAAAGAGACAGATTCCGACCTCAATGACCGGTGCTGTATTCTGCTCGATTGTTATTTAAAGTTCAAGGCAGGCTGGGTGCTTTAAATGGAAACATTGAGACAAAAGATTCTTTACAGTATCTTAATGTGAAATCCATGAGGCATCTTCGTATTGATTATATAATGTTAAAATATACCTACTTTAATATCACACTAGTTAAAGTTTGCGTTTATATGCGTATGTTTGTGTTACTCCTTCAAACCGCAAGTAATAAACCGATTTGATTGAAATTAAGAAATTGAGATAGATTATACATCTGCAATTAACAACGCATTATATTTCTAAAAAGTGGAAGAAATTATGCTGAATATTCGGATCATAGCGAGTGACACTGGTCACGTCATTTCCACCATAACCATGTTAGATGGATCCTTAAAACTAAAAACTGGCCAAGTTAGATTGCTGTGCAAAAGGTTCCGTACAAAACGTTTGCTGCATGGGAGACCCACTTTGTAAAACTACTGTTTTCAGCTGTAATTGTTAAAGCGACAACAAGAGTACATTATTATCTGTGAAAAGTTACAACTGTTTAACTATCACGGTTAATTAGAACTGCCTGGTGACATAGATCAACAGTGGAGTGTTAGTAACAGGGTTCCGTTCCGGTCAGGGTAGGTAAGGAACCCTAAAATCGAAAAAACTTTGCCACTTTATGTAATGATTCATATTTTAAATCGTACACCGAAACACATAATAACCCTGCTGGCGATCCAACCAAGCCTATTAAAGAAAGATAAACCAAAAGAAAACGTACAGACAGAAAATATGAAATTGGTTTTGGTTCATTGAAAGTTGAGATTTATTGAAGTTTTGTTCCATTGAAAAGCAAATAAATGTGAATATTCAAGATATCTGAGATAGAAAATATTCCGTAGTATGGTAATATAATGCTGAATAGAATTCGGGCGATCCACTTACCTACTTTGATTAAAGTTTGCACAGCGAAAAATCTTATTATTAGATAGATACGTAATTTATTGTTATCTTTGTGAACTCGAATAATGACACTATTGTAATTGTAATTTACAACATCTGAAGATGCTCCAGTTTTGAATCATAACATATTATACAGATTTTTTGTGAGATGACCGCATATTTATCGTCGAATATGAAACTTTCAATAATTCTTTTTAACCGACGACCGAATAATTCTTTTTATGACCACGCATAACTTTTTACAGAGTTGTCCGATTTTGAATTTTTTTTATAAGAAAGAGCACACTTCCAATGTGGTCCCATTGTCATCATGTTGCCTAAAGTTTAAGGAACTCTTCAAATTTTATAGGCACACTTGCAGCGATTGCGGTTTTTGTGTAAGTATCGGTAGCTTTTTGGCTGCAAGTGCCTGTGACAGTATAGTGCGAATACGTTACGTGGCGATAAATCACTAAAAAGCAAGAAATAAAAATTTTTGACAAAAAATAGAACCGACTCAAAACGCACTAAAAATTAAATAATAACTGTGTCAAGTTGCTTTAATTTACTTAAGCTTTTGAATCGGTTCTATTTTTTGGTTAACAATTTTTTTGAGTGTAACATATTAGATTTGTGTCAGAAAATCTAGCAGATTTATCGTCAAATATGAAATTTTCAATTAGTTATTCGTTCTATAAATGGACTTCCGCAAAAAAGTATCAAAATACCTTGCTCGCGAGATTATTGCCAGTTAGAATGTTGCGTCGGCTATTATTGTTGCGATAGTCGTTCAGTCGATGGTCGTATAGCGACACAAACAACGATGACAAACATTAAAAATGTCGGATATAGGTAATTCTTAAAATGGCGCGTATTGTGTGGAAGATCCACAATTTGAAGCCCTGACCACCGGTGTCCTGGGCCCCCGGGACCGGGCCGTCTGGAATTTTATAAATTTTAATAGTGTACTTTTATTAAAAACAATGTAAATAAATAAATGAAAGAAAATGAACTTACGTAAAAATGTTATATTTGTATTATTTAACATTGTTAAAAAATAAAAAATGGTGCATATAAATAAAGGAGAGAATATTTAAACTTCCGCTTCTGTACAATATTCCTAACCTTGCTCAAGTATGTATAAGAAGTACTGCAATAAACGTTGCAACTGCCGACAGCGAGGATGTAGCTAGATTTATTACCTGCAACCAATGTTATACTGCACCCACACGCGATTCGATTTCAAAAGATAGGGCCGTGATTTATCTCCTTGGCGATAACCTTAGGGTCCAACTATCTTTGGACCATAGACACTAATGATCTATGCACTTGGCTCGTTTTGAATCTCAGATCTTCGTACGTGGGTCGATATGAGGCTGTTATATCGTTTCCTAGTTAATTAAAACAATTGCATTGAATAGATGATTTTAAGACCTCTTTGTTGCAGTTAATGATCTGATTTATAGATGAAAATATTAATTTTAAAGTCACGGGCTGGCTGGCACCGACTCCTAGATATGCTTAACTAAATTAAAGCAATTAAATGACACAGTTATTTTTTACTTTTTAGTGCGTTTTGAGTCGGTTCTATCTTTTGTTAAAAATTTTTATTTCTTACTTTTTAGTGATTTATCGCCAGGTAACGTACTCGTACTATACTCTCATAGTATATTATACGGCACTAGTAGCCAAACAGCTACCAATACCGAAACAAAAACCGAAATCGCTGTAAGCGTGCCTCCAAAATTTTAAGAGTTCCTTCAATTTCCCCAGGATATCATCATCAGATCCTAACATTATGACAATGGGACCACCTTGGAAATATGCCCTTTCTAATAAAAAAAGAATTATCAAAATCGGACATCTCTGTAAAAAGTTATGCGTGGTCGGTCATACATATAAAAAAAAATATACGTGTCGAATTGAGAACCTCCTCCGTTTTTTTCGTCGGTTAAAAAGCTAAACTCATAACGGTTGGCGGATTTTCTATAGTTTTAATTTTAATTTGTAAATTTCATTCCTCATTTAAAAAATGTAAAGTTCCGGTTCAAAAGGTTTTCTTTTGCGTCTGTTCCGCTCGGTTATAATATAAAATAGTTATTTCTTAACTATTTGCTATTTATTACACCAATGCTTTTACTTTTCTTATCACGTCCGTACGTAAATATAGTGTTTATGTTTAATGCAGGTGTCATAGACTTCATAACACGTAGACAGGCACTCGATAGCGGGGAAAGTTTGCACTTGTTTCAAGCCCTGTCTGTGCATAGATAAGCTGTAATTATAATGATGCAACGCATATCATTAAAGCGGGTGTCGAGGAAAGTGGAAATGTGAAAAGTGTTGGTCAATGACTTTTTAGGTTTTACTTTAAAAATATTATGTCGCCATAGACTATGTAATAGCAGTTGGTACTAGAGACACTGATGAACTTGACCTTTCTGTCTTTTGAATCTACTTGTAAATATATAATAAATAATATTGCTATGTTCTTTTACGCAGTTTTCCTCTACTCTAACACTGCACTAACTAAAAATGTGTGTGAGTGGTTAGTTTATACGCGGTAGAAGTGGGTGCGAGAATTATACCAGCGAAGTCTCTCTATAACCTGCTAAAAGACCTTGGCCTTACTAGAAGTGCAGTAAGCTTCATATTGGAACGAGTGTCCAAAGCAGCTTTAGTAGGGTCCTTCCGAATTTGGCCGGGCAGGGAGAATAACTTGAACAGAGGAGGTGAGTGTTGACGGCCGTCACTAAGGGTACCTTTAAACCTACACTCGTGTCACAAGTCTCGGGCTCTGTTCGGAGTTTTTCTCTCAGCCACGTGATGGACCCAGCATCCGCACGGTGAATCCATGGAATGCTAAGATATTCGTCTCAAATAGAGAGGAATAATAATTATCAGCAGTCTATATTTACCCACCCTTTAAAGAAGGGGACTTTGAGTTTGGACTCACCACTCAATAACAACGAGTGTTGGCGAGCTTAGACAGCTTAATGCAACGCTTTCCGGATCTCTAAATATTTTCAGAAAATTTTTTATTTCGAAGAAAAACTCAATGTTATATCCTAGCCCAACCCAGGACTCGAACCCAGAACGTAAGCTAATCACTGGACAAACCTGGCATAACTAGCATGCAGCGTGCCTTACAGATAATGTGCCTCTGCCAACCCAGGAATAAAATCCAGAACATACCTAACTCGTAGTCATACAGGCTATCCACTGTACTAACGCGGCAGTTTGTCTCTTATCATAGTACACATAATGGTTTGTGTTAACCAAAAGTGCTAACATCGTCAGCATGCAGCAGCACTCTGTTTACACGCGAGCATGCCCATGGCCCGTGGGAACTAAACGCAATTCCGGAATAAATTAACACTTTGCATAGTTAAGAAACTGCGTTGTCTAAATCTATACAGTTTTATGATCTCTTATAATATTGTTTTAGGAGGAAAACTTCAGTAAAAGCTTTTTCTTGTTTAATAGTAATTTAGACTTGGAACAAAAACAATTTTGTTCTATACAATACTTTAACTAGTAATATAAATCATGTCAAAGTTTCAGTCTGCTCTGAATAAGGCTAGCTGTGCTGTGTACAGAATCACATCTTATCGGGACTGTTATACTTGCGCAGATTGTTATGGTACAACTTCAGAGCTGAATAGAAGTTTAAAGCAATTTGTTTGAGGAATTACTTCTGTATGCTTATTGCCGCAAACAGCAATGCTATATTCTAGTGTCGGTTCCGTGTCTTCACACAGATCTAGGTTAGAGGTCCCCTAATTTTTATTCTTGTAAAGCACTTTTAACATTTACCTGGTCCCGGTAGACCTGTAGAGCTACATTTATATTTTCCAACTTGTCAAAAAATGTGACAATTAGATCTAAATGGAGTCCATTTGGACCACTTTGGGACAGCACATTTTAGGACTATTCAGGCATGAAAGTATGGCCCTGTTATAGGCAATAGTTTCCCACATATAGGGTGTTTGTAAATGCATATGCTTGTCAATCAACTATTACTTATTACGTTTAGTACTTTAGTCTTTGACATATGTAAACATTAAAAACATACTGCGTTATTATAAAGGTGTGTAGGAAAAGTTGTTGGAATATATTGTATTTTTCTATTTCTTTATTATACTAAATTCCTTTCTCCATTAAAGTTTCTCTACCCTTGCACGGCCTGCGTTAATAATTCCTGCCGCGTTTCTGAAGGAAATTTTCCCATCTGCGGTATATTTAATATTCATGAGTGCAATATTACGATGTTAATCTTGTTACACGCGACCTTTGCAAGTCTAGACTTTAGATTTCTTGTATGTCTAGTCTAAGATCAAGGATAATTTGATCTAACACTTATCTAGAAGGTTTTTTTAACTTTTAGTCTTCGTTTTGATTTTGCTATGAAAAATCATTGAAAATTTATTTGAATATTTTATTATAATGATACAAGGGGAAGGCTTATACTCGTAAATATTTTGCGGTTTACCTCAATAGATTAGAGGTCCAATGTCTCCAAATATTCTTTTACGCGTGAAGTCACAGGCGTCCGCTAGTACGATATATTTTAAAATGAACTTTAACGTAGCATTTCAATATATAAATATTTTCAAAATGAAAACCGCACAAGAAGCTTAAAGAAGCTGTACAAAGGTCCGCTACGTTGCCCCTCGGCATACGAAGCTCATGAACAACATAATCGGATTTACGCTTGGTTAAATGTTTCCTTTTACGTGCTTCCTTAGCGAATACCCTCAAAAACCCCATATTTCCCTATCTTCCGGTCATCTGACATGATTATTTAGAGAGCTAGATTTTTGAAAAATGTATAGGTTTAAGACCCTGGTTCTCAGAATTATCGCGAAAGTTGGCCTCGCTGACACCCTAAGCAGTTGAGGACTGATCTTGGATTCAACTCAATTGCGATACCTTTTCACTACCTCGTTAGAGCTGTGGTTTACTAATACTAATAATACTGATCTTTTCTTAATTAAACCTCTGGACTATGATTACAATTAACAAATACTAATGAAGGTAGCGTAACCGTTACAAAACTTTAAACTACGGTATAGTGTTATGAGTGGTGGATTCAAATTAAGAAGATCCTGGGTTTGATTCCCTAGATTGAGATTTTAATTTTAATAAAATATTAATTTTGGTCTGACTTGAGATATTTAATCGTGGTATTTAATAAACCCTATCGACGAAGACGAACCGCTAAGCGATTTAGCGTTCCGGTACGATGTCGTGTAGAAACCGATAGGGATGTGGATTTTCGTTCCACTCCTAACAAGTTAGCCCGCTTCCATCTTAGACTGCATCATCACTTAACATCAGGTGAGATAGCAGTTAAGGGCCGACTTGTAGTCGATAAAAAAAAAACTATGCCCGCAAACCCACGTTGGAGCAGCGTTGTGGGTCGAAGCCTCCTCATATCACAGCTTCTCCTATAATCAGGGATGTTGGGTCTTGTTGTGAACTTATTTTTTTAATGTTTCAATTTTATCAGTCATGATTAAAGCAAGTCAGATATATAGTATTTTTAATTTACGCTTACGTCATAATTACCGTAATCGAAATAAAAATCCAAAAATATTCCGTAATTATCTGCACAAGCAATCGTTCTACTTCCAACACCTGTATATGGTCATATAGGCGCCATAACGTTCACTTCACAAGAGATCCTGAATCCGAGCCACTTGTTGCTCTGAATTAAAACCTAAAGCCACCTGAGTCGTTGCCAAACAACCAACGGCCTTGTCGGTCCGAACAAGAAATGCCGCGGACTAGCCAGCGTACAGAATTATGCACCTCTACATGATAGATATTATAAGGTTGTGTGCACCAAGATTTCGGCTATCATAACCAACGGTTAACATAAGCTAAACGTAAAATTTACTGTTCACGACAACTCTTTATATATGGCAGGGATGTTTGTTACTTTTTCACGCAAAAACTACTGAATGGATTTTGATGAAACTTCACAATAATATAGGTTACATATCACAATAACACATAGGCTACATTTTAAACCGAAATTCCCACGGGAACGAGAACTAGGCGGGTGAAACCGCGGGCGTCCTCTAGTAAATAATAAAGTTACGCTAACCGTTGGTTATGACAACCGAAATCTTAGTGCATACAAGCTTTAAACAATGTGGTCCGCCGCGTCTGTTTGTTCGTCGCGAAAAACTCAAAGACCTACCTGATCCTAATCTGATCATACGAGTACCTACGAGACGAACTTTCATGCGGTTTGTAGTGATAGATCTGAAAGACTGCTTAACGAATTTTTAGCTGTTGAATGATTTCTTAAATATGGTATACAATTTGTTAATATTTTGCGTAAATTGGCTGAAATATGATGATCATTATTGTATGAGACGGGAAAGCTTAAGCGGCGGGAGAGCTTTTTTCGGAAACGTGCTTGCTATTGCTCTTTATATAAGAGATCCTGAATTCGAGCCACTTGTTGCTCTGAATTAAAACCTTCGTACACCTGAGTTGTTGGCAAACAACCAACGGCCTTGTCGAGTCGAACAAGAACTGTCCCGGTCTAGATGACGTACAGTAGGCCTAAGATGCACACGTAAGAGATATCTTGTAGACAAATAGAGAAACGGTCACCCATTAGCGCGCAATCAAAAATATAGCTGTCTCTTTTGATGCGTTGGGGTGAAAGAGAGAGCTAAGTTTCCGGTTTTATCGCTATCGAGCGGCGATATGTTATTGTCGTTGTCTACATCACTACTACTTTTCGTGCATATCTTAGGCCGTCAGAATTATATATTATTACATATTAGTCTGCCTGTCGTGATTAACTCAAAGTCTACCAAGAGTAAGTTCCCGTAAAAGTAAGAGTTCCTGAGGAAGGCTTTTGATACATAATTCGTCATTATTTTGCGTAACTTGGCGTAATGAAGTACGACAATGATTGTTGGAAGAAAACGCAAACGCTGTCAACTTCGTTTGCGGTATAGCGAAACAATGAATGATACGATTATCCCTCTTTATACAAGAGATTCCGAGTCTAAACCACTTGTTGCAGCGAATTATAACCTCCGCACACATGGGCCATTGCCAAACAACGCTCAACGGCCTTATTAGGCTTAACGACTTATTTCGCTGTCTCTCCATCTTATAAAATTAAACATATCAGATACGATCAGTTCTTGTATATGTGTAAAATATTTATTCCCCCGTCGACTTATTTTTAATTATTTGTATAGAAACGAGAGACTAGTCTACGCTTTATTCTTGTTTTAACAAAATATGAAGTATTATATCAAAGTCCGTCCAAAGTTATCATCAGAAAAATATGTAATAAATAATAGACATCTCCGAGGATATATACAAATAAGTAACCAAACAAACCAACTGTACATTCGCTAAACTGAGTTCGTATTATCCGCGAACGCTTTAATCTTCATACATTATTCAACCGGCGAAAGTAACTTACAAAACGATTAATTTTAAACATTTCGGTGATAGGAATAAGGTATATTTTTCGTTGGCTCACATATCCTGCATATGAACCGAACACTCTTGATACTTTAGACATAGAGGTTATGTGTAAACATTTTTCGTGTGTATTGAGTAATGTCTTTTGTTTGTCAAGGTGCCAAAAACTGGTAATGTTGTTCTATGTTAAGGTCATATGGTGACGTATCTCGAATATAAGACAAATGCATCTTATCTGTATACAGCGTCTATATGTACGATAAAATCAGACTACTAAAGGCTTTTTTATGCTTTGCACTAATGGATAAAAACCAATATAAATTACATAATATAAATTGCAAACGCTGCATTATCTATTTGAGATATAACATAACAATCTACTCGCTTACAAAAAACTCCGCGGTGCCATATGTATAACATTTAAGGTAAGTTTCTTATATTTATTTTTTACTTAAAAAGGGTCGTGCATTTTTATTTGCTTTTTAGTGTTCTGGGAAGCTGAAATTCTTTACGAGTATTTTGGAATACGATTGACTATGGGTGATTATAAGTATACTTAAGTCTTAGTGCTGAAGAACTGAATCAGAATCATTAGGTGGTCTAATACCAAATTAACGAACCCCAGCAACAATAGCTTTCTTTTTAAGATTCTGACCTTAAATAATTATCACCATTACTTTCACATAATCTAAAAATTACATACCTATTTACAATTCAAAATAATCATACAAATTTCACTGAATAAAGTTATTTTGACTTTGACTTTGTAAATTACTTTCATTACCAAAACCTAAGTCATAAAACGTTTTTTGAAAAATATTAAAATTTTCATCTAAATCCTGAACTTACAATACCTGCAAGCACACTTAGATTATATTGCATACATGCAATATGGGTATACATAAACATACAAATCGTATACAGAACAAGATAACAATTAACAAATAAAAACCGAAAAAATCATGATATTCTGAGTAATTGTACGAAATTGTGATGACTTCCGAAATAATACTGTCCGAAACTCGCCCATATTTGACTTTTTCTTAAACGAGGGTACAATAACAAAACATCAATTCTCCAAGATGATTGATACTCGAATGCGTCAAATTAATAGAATAGATTTCGACCAGCAAACAACCATTCATCTTTATTAAGGTATAAATCCACGGTGATTAATTGCAGCCTTGTCTCGCCTGCCAGACCTCTTCATAACAAGCTCGAACTGCGACGATTAAGACTGTACCCGAGTTTACGCATAATTTCATTATTTGAAGCATTTGTACGCACAAATTTCTGGGAAACTGTCTCGTTGTGGCAAAGTGAAATTATTTTACGTAGAAGAGCTGTTTGGCACACCAACTCACATTGTACGTGCGTGGGTCTCTCCTGAAAGCTCTGTATCTCTTGAAAGGTGGGAGGCGACGTCCTCCGTGGCGCAGTGGTATGTGCGGTAGAATTATAAGACGGAGGTCCTGGGTTCGATTCCCGGCGGGGCAGATTGAGATTTTTTATAATTTGGCTTGATCTGGCTGGTGGGAAGCTTTCGCCGTGGCTAGTTACGACCCTACCGACAAAGACATATCGCTAAGCGATTTAGCGTTCCGTTACGATGTGTAGAAACCAAAAGGGGTGTGGATTTTCGTCCCACTCCTAACAAGTTAGCCTGCTCCCATCTTAGACTGCATCAACACTTGACATCAGGTGTGATAGCAGTCAAGGGCCAACTTGTAGTCATTAAAAAAAAGGCATGACTGAAATTAATTGTGAACAAGCTGATATTGATGATGATTGCATTATAGGCAATGATTTTCCACTTAACTTCAATTATCTGTCTGAAAGGCATGAAATTTTTGGCACACGAGGCTCATAACCTACTCCTGAGGTTTTGTACCTCTAACGTGTTCCTGTTTTTTCCTTTTGCCACTAGGTGTGTTCTTGGTCCGCCAGTTACTACAAAAAAAAGTAGGTTTTTATAAGAGATTGCTTATGAAATTTGTATACCAATGACCTCTAAGGCCGGGCGCCCATTGTGATTTTTTGTCACGGTAACATTTTGTTGCCGTCACCCTCTGTCACCATCAAGGCGCCCACTGTAAGTAACTGTCACCGGGTGACAAAGTGAGCTTATTTGAGTTCTAGATCGATGTCAATTAGGTTGCTGTAATATGTTCTCTCAGAATACACGAAAATGAATTAAATGAAAAAGACGCTAAAGGGTGCATCCTATATGTACACTGAACACATTACTAAAATATATATTTTTTATTCTGAATTAAACTGAACACTTTAAATTTATGCATACATTTTTTAATTATATATGGTTTATTGTAAGCAAGGGATTACATACAAAGCGAAAAAAAAATATTTTAACTAATTAATGGGGCACCCAAAAAAAATGAAAATTATAAATTTCCATACAATAATTTGTTTCCTTTATCTATACAAATTACTTTTAGTCTGCTTAAAAATATGAATAATTTTATAACATTTTGAGGCATCTCCTTTCAAACAAAAAGTGATTAATTTTTATGTGTAGCATGCGTCTAATCGGAACTTTAAGCAGCCCAATAGCGAAAAGTCGCCCAGTGAGCGCACTCGCATAGCGATGCATAAGTCGAGTGACAGTCACGTCGCCAGCAGACGAAACTATTTGTCACCGTATTGTCACGTCACCTTAGTGAGCGCACTCTCTAATATCTTCATTGCACTCGATTAGGTGACTTAAAGTCACGGCGACAAAAAGTCACAGTGGGCGCCCGGCCTAAGTTATCGTAATATATTATTTTGAAAATCCCTCATCACAACGTGTAAGCAAACCCATCTGGCGCATTGCCAGCAGCGTTTGTGTAATTGGTTGATGCTGCGACGCCTAGATGTCTAGTGCCCCCATTATATTCCATCTACCCTTTAGTAATGTGTTTCAATGTAGATATGAGTTCTGAAGTAATTAGATTTTTAGACTGAAAATTTAATGACTTTTTAGGTCATTTGAGTAGGCATGTATGTCTGGCGTTTGAAGTGAAAAATTCATTAGGCGTGTCGATACATTTTTAGATGAACAAAACGCGTGAAACTCGGATCATCGTCACCGCTAGCGATTATTTAACTTCTACCGGCAGTCCCCAATGACTGTTCCGCATCTTTGGTAGGGTCCTGGTTTTTTGCTCGGATAATTTCAAATTGGTTCAGCTCTGATGACGGATCCTGGCCGTAGCTTTAATTTTAAATACGTAATTTGTTGACTTTTACTTTCTTGATTCGATACTGGTTTGTTTGATTGGGTAATTTTCAAATTATACTGGTTTGTTTGATTGGGTAATTTTCAACAATACTGATATAGTTGACAAGGTGATAATTAACAAATTAAGCTCCGATCATTGCGGTCAACTTATCACTATTCTAAACAACAAACCCATGAGCAACCAATGGTTAAACTTCAGGCCAATAACTGAAGGTAAATTAGAGAGATTCAAAAGCGTAATTTGTAGCAAAATTCCAAGTCTATCTTTTGTTAATCGTGACCCTAATATTCTTTTTTGTGCACTTTTTGAGACAATAGACAGTGAGTTTTCTAAAATATTCAATTTAAAACGTGTTAATTTAAGCCAAAAATTAAAGTTCAGTGACTGGGCTACTGTAGGTATTTATAAAAGTAGAGATAAATTGTATGAGTTGTATGATGAAAAACAGTATAATCACAGTCAAAAATTTTCGGAATTTGTTAAAAATTATTCAAAAACATTCAAACGCGTATGTATTAATGCAAAATCCATACACATGAAAGAGTTACTAATTAGAGCTGACAATAAGATACAAACCTCGTGGAACATAATAAATAACGCAACTGGCAAAATTAAACCTCGCCATATGAATTATGAATTAATTGTTGATAATAAAAAAATAAACAATAAAAACGAGGTTGTAAATGCTTTTGAAGACTTCTTCCAAAATGTACCTATCTTATTAACAGATTCGCTAAATTCGTCTCCTACGTCAGCCCAGAGGTTACTAAGAGACAATGTGAAAGAGTGCAACATTCTATTTAAATTTAATTATGTAACTGCTTTTGATATTATAAAAACATTTAAACTACTTAAATCAAAGAGGACTGGCGATCTGTGGGGGATGTCAGTAAAAGTAATATCTAATATAATAAATATCATTGCTCCACACTTAGCTGTTATTTTTAATGAATGTGTGGACTCAGGTACTTTTCCAAACCTAATGAAACATGGAAAACTTATTCCACTTTTTAAATCAGGCGACCAAGCAGATCTCAATAATTACAGACCGGTTTCAATATTGCCAACACTAAGTAAGGTCTTTGAAAAAATAGTTTTAAATCAACTGCTTAGTCATTTTAACTTAAATAACTTACTTCATCCTGACCAATATGGTTTCACTAAAGGTCGCAATACTACTGATGCAGGTGCAAAACTATTAAAACACATCTTTGATGCCTGGGAAAGGTCTAAGAATGCTATTGGCGTATTCTGTGACTTGTCCAAGGCTTTCGATTGTGTTAACCATAAAACTCTTTTGCTTAAGTTAAGCCACTATGGTATTAAAAATGTTGCACTTAATCTCATTGCCTCTTATCTTAGTGATAGAACTCAAACGGTATGCATTAATGATATAAAGTCAATTTTGGGTCCTTTTCTATTTTTAGTGTATATCAATGATTTACCATACCATGTTAGCGACATTTGTGAAATTGTACTGTTTGCTGATGACACATCTTTAATTTTTAAAACTGATAGAAATAAATGTGACTTTGACGATGTAAACCGTGCTGTATCGCATGTGTCGCATTGGTTTACTGCTAATAATTTACTATTAAATGCAAAGAAAACTAAATGTGTTGAGTTTTCTTTTGATAAATGGTGAAACGCTAAAGATGGAGAGTTCTACAGTCTTTCTAGGAGTGACCTTGGACTGTAAACTTCAGTGGAGCGCTCATATAGAGTCACTGACAGCTAAACTTAGCTCAGCAGCATTTGCAGTGAGAAAAATAAGACAGTTTACCGATGTAGAAACAGCTAGACTGGTTTATTTTGCTTACTTCCACAGTGTGATGTCTTATGGCATCTTGTTGTGGGGAAAGGCTGCTGACATAAATTCTGTCTTTATACTTCAGAAACGAGCAATTCGGTCGATTTATAAACTTAAACCACGCGAGTCCCTTCGAGTCAAATTTAAAGAAATAGGAATTCTTACAGTAGCCTGTCAATACATATTTAATAACCTAGTTTATGTTAAACAAAATATAAATATGTATAAACAGAAAAAGGATTTAAACGACCGTCTTCCTAGAAATGGACATAAGTTAGTCATATCAGCTTATCGCCTCCGAAAAGTACAAAAATCTTTCGTAGGATTGGGTGTACTCTTCTACAACAAGATGCCCAATTCAGTTTTAGATCTGCCATTGCATAAGTTTAAACAATGTATTAAAACTCACTTACTGAGTCAGGGTTATTATACTATCGATGAATTTTTAAATGACAAAGATGTTCAAAGGCAATTGGATAGGCTTTCAACTTCACACAGGAAGTAAAATAAATAACTTTATGTAACAACACACTTAATATTGTAAAACTGATAATATTATAAAAAGAGCAACTGTTGAGTTTCTTGCCGGCTCTTCTCAACAGGGCCTGCCTTCCGAGCCGGTGGTAGAGTCACTACAAATAGTCCAATTTGACGTTTCAAAAGTGCTTGTAATAAGCCTACTTGAAATAAACGATTTTGAATTTGAATTTGAATTTGAATTGATTCAGATCTGGTACTAGACTCTCGCAATAGCTATATCACCGTAAAACCAACATTAAGGGTTGTACTCCCTGGTGGTAGGTCTATTTAATTTCCGGTTTTAAACCTTAATAGGTCTACCAAATTAGGGCAACGTTTATGTCTAAGCCCCAAATGCCCTCTTTTATAAGGAAGGAGGGCAGTGGACCGTTAGAATATGCTGATAACGATGACAAGTTTAATAGACAAATAAATGTATGAATATGGACGATAGACACTGTATACCAAGTCTTATATCCTACACAGGTGCTTCTCAAACTTGTGTTGTCGTTGTTATTTACAAGTCTTCTTGTTAAGGTAGCTCTACATCTTCAAACTTTGTGCACTAAGTTTTCACTAGCACAATACTAACTTCGTATATATTGCTAAACTTAGTTCCTTAGACTATAATGAGTCTAAGGTATAACAACAAAAGTTCCTTTTGTAACTTCTCGGCTAGTTACTGGTGTTGTAAACAGAGTTTGAAGGCTAAGTGCATTTTGATACGTTGTCAACTGAAGACATACTTTTATGAAAACTTAATGTACGCAACTAGATTAAATTTAAATAAGAAAACAGACTAAGAGCAAGTCGGACTTGTAGATAGACGTTTAATTAAATACTTAATTACGTGATAATAATCATAAAAAACGCCTATTTCTGCGGAAACCGCATTAATATCCGTTGAGCACATATTTTAGAAGTGCATTACTAGACTATTACAAAAAATGTTGTTCTGCTCTTCTCAATTCTTGGTTAAAAAAAAGTAAATCTGTTTAATGGCAAACAGTTTCTAATGTTTTATTGTTAAACTGTGGCAATCATGTACACGAATCATCTGATGTTAAGTGATTGCCTCCTAAGGCGCACTTAAAGCGCTGTCTTTGATAGATTTGTTCCATCGATCCCTAAATAGCCCTCTATCAAAACAATTTGGAAACACAGCAGGAAGTTGGTTCCAGAATTCATTGTTCTCAGATATCACTGGTCCTGACGTTAGCAATTTTCGCCGACCAACCATTTCCCGGAAAATGTAGTTAATTCCGCGTTGTAAGGAGGAATTTATTTAACGAATAGCGCGTCCGTGATAGTCTAAGAGCCTGTGTTGAGAAGACCTTCGTCATTCTATAAACGCTGATATAATTTGTCAGTCCATGCTTCTAACCATAGGTAAGAAGCATCTGAGAGTCACGATGACAAGAGTTTAGCGATTTACGACAAGATTTCTTGTATTATCCCAATTAAAATAACAACATCTTTATACATGGACAATTAAAAGTCACATAATTCGGTGAGCCGATAAATATTGAGGTTCCAAGGCGCTGCAATTGCAACCCCACCATCGGAAAATGCAGTGTTGTTCGTCCGTCCCATCACTAGGTAGACAGACGACATTAAACGCACCTATCGTAGGGAGCTGCTGGCAACAAGCGGCCCAAGATCGTGGTGTTTTTAAGTCACTACAAAAGGCCTGTGAGGTATTCAAACAAACTGAAGGTTGACCTTTGATACATGCTACCTCCCAAAGTAATATTTGTAAAAATTTACAAACAAAACAAACTTTAATGTTTTATAAAATGACGAAGACTTAGCTATCACTGGCTCTCGTTATGTACACTTTAATTTAGAAGTGGGAAAAAGTCGGAAAATATCGCGCAGTAATTTGTGCGGTCGTGTAATTAAAAAGGTTTTCTTTGTTGCTGAGATGGATATTACGGAATATATATGGAAAGAAATTAAAAGTATTCCAACAGCTAACATCATCAGATTATTTTAACGATCTAGGCTTCCCTCCTTATAGGAGAGGGGGTGTGAAGCTGACACTCACCGCGCAGCTTCAATGCGGGGTGGCGGCCTAATATGTTATTGATAACAACCAGGATCGATGGCTTTTCGTCCTCTCCGAGGCAAGGCGGTGTAACAACACATAAAGTTCATTATTATTCATCAGGAAGATAATATAGAAGATAGAAAGCTCTATATTTATCGCTGGGCCCAGGAATCAAACAGGACACAAAAATATTTACAAGTATTTATTTAACTTGATATTAGTTTTGTGTGAGTCTAATGAAACCCAAATCAGAGCGTGATGTTCGATTACACTTTAATGTAATGATGACATGGAACTGCTCTGATGATGGAATCGGAAGTTGGCCATAGGAACTCATTTTACTTCGCAAAATAAATGAAATGTTGCTAAAAGTGCATATATAATAAAATATTGCTTTTTTAATATAATTTCAAATATCAACTTTCTACCAGGTTCTATTTGATAAATATTATCTGTATAACTGTCATTGTAGAGCCTATATCAAACCATTAACATGCTAGTATTGTCATTTTGTGTTTATGCTGAGCTGCTAAGTCATAAAATAACTGAAATCCGTCAAGTAGTTTTTGAGTGACTAATTAACCTCCGCTTTTATTTTCTTTCTATTTTAAACAACAACTAAATTATTTATACTAATTAAATTTCCGCTACAATAATCTCAAAACAATTTCTGACCGGTATTGCCAGTTACAGTGGGGGAATTAATTAATTTATAGCTACGAGCGAGATTTTATTCAACAAAGAGCGAGCCAGTGTTGACACACTTTAATTTAGGAACGGGGAAAATGGGAAAATGTTGGAAGAATTATCATATTTTCAGACACTTCTGAAGCGTAGGTTTTATCTTATAGTAGTATAAAAATAAACCTGTATATGAGTATGTTTATATTACTTATGTTTTATGTAGCGTAAAAGAACGTAGCTAAGTTACAATTTTTGTAGGTTATTTATGTTTAAGAACACGACATTAGTAGTCATTCGATTGAAGCTGATTTTTTTAACATTTTTAAATTCGATATTTAAATATTAAAAAGTAATAAAATTATAATAATGAATATACGAAGTCATAATCAACATTATCATCAGTTTGATATCTACTCCTGGGTTTCCTGCAAGGCCCCTAGAAATGTTCAAGCATCAGGGCCGCCGATGTCCATCGTTGTCAGGGGGAGACTAGGTACAGCATTCCCAATTGCCTGTGGTACACCCTG
Source organism: Mycalesis mineus (assembly GCA_034621355.1). Classification (NCBI taxonomy): domain Eukaryota; kingdom Metazoa; phylum Arthropoda; class Insecta; order Lepidoptera; family Nymphalidae; genus Mycalesis; species Mycalesis mineus. The sequence continues at coordinate 17,754,775 of CM067884.1, read as the reverse complement.
CAAAAAGACAAGTCTCAAGTGATCAAAGTCGTGCAGGTGACACATCATTAGTAAAGTATCGTTGTGACTGATAACAAGCATCTGTTTCAACGGAACAGCGCCGGTAACCACCTGCGGTCGCCCACGGTGCGACGCTGCCGGTCAACCGTGACGGACCCTATCCTGTGTACTTTCGCCTTCAAAACACTGCACAAACCTTTCTTTTATTAACTGACTTAAAAAATGGAGGTGCTTGTGTCTCTGTGATTTCTCAATACATCATGATTTTCGTTATAGATGAGGACAAAGATTTCAGGGTAGTGTATAAATAAAAGTCCGGTGTGTTGTTGTTTAAATATTTATAACTGAGAGATATTACAAAAACTAGAAGCCAAGTTATGGTAGATATATGGAAAAAGTCTACAGTAAAAAAAATAATTTGCTTTTTATATTGTATTTGTATTATTTTAAGAGAGTACAGAGACATTGACATACCTTTCAAAAATTGAATTATATCTTTGACCTACATAGGTATTATCTTAGATATTAAAATTATGAAATCTAGAATACCTGGCGTTATTTTGAAAAGCAAATACCTTAATATAAACTCAAAGCATATTATATTAATCTAAGTCAGCTCTTGCTTGTTTACATAGTTTATTGATTTTCCGGTATTCCGTCTTAGCACTCCCAGAGCAAGCTGAGAGCAATATTACGATTTGGTTGGTCTATTTACTCTACTGCTGCAATCATAGATTAAAGACTACTAGATGAAGTCATAACGCGGCTGTAGGTTCAAGAGCGTGACATACTTATTTCATTCGGCCTTTATTAGAAAGTGACACAAGATTATTTTTTGTCCCTTTCAGCGTGTTCGTTTTTATTGTTTGTCAAGAGTGGAGTTTGTGACAGACAAGGGACATATCTGAGCAATTATTAGCTTTTTATTAAATTTGCTGATAAATAATATAACTTTGCGGTTACGATATTAATTTAAACGTTATCGTGCTATGGTGGGTTGTAATATTTTCTGCTGCAACAGTCGCAGCGAACAGAAAATCGAAGGAATTACGTTTCATACGTAAGTAGGCATAAACTTCATTGATTGATGATTTAAAGCTTAGATATGTTATTTATTAGCAAATTTCATGTATTATGCGTTTACTAAACTATCTTATATAAAGTAATATTTCGTATTTTACGATATTTTAAAACATAATTTTATGATGTACTTTAAATGTTGACATGTCATGTCAATAAGGCTGATTTGCTGTCTCACGAGTGGACACGCTATGGGCTCTATCTAGTTGTCTTTAATCTATGGTTGCAATTATATAAACAAATTTCAAACCAGTTTACCTATAACTGTATCAATTTGGGGAAACTATCCTTCTAGTGTTCCATAAATTATTAATATTGGCTTTGGCGAAATGATTTCAAGCAAGCCCGTGATCGTATTATGTATAACATCAAAAAATTACATCAAAATGTCTGCAAAAATTTTTTTCATCCACGGAAACTTCCGATCAAATATCAGTAAGACGCAAAAAAACTGTTTTATATACGAAGTTTTTTTTTCGCGACAAAACCAGACTTTTAGGTTATTCTTTTTCCTATTTTTTTCATTTTTTGGTAAATATATCATGCAAGTAAGCGAGTCTACCGGGAGTCAGGGCTCCAGAGTGAGGAACCTCTTCACAATTTGCGCAATCACAAGAACTGCCGCCTTCTGTTTCCGAACCTTGATTCAACAGTTAAGAGAATACTTGTTGGTTGAAAGCTTTTCGCTATAAGATTTGAAACGACTTTGAACAATAATCGTCGAATCAACATTCCACATGCAGGTCCAAGTATTTGATATTTTTTCCTTTTTGTCTTTCACCAGATTATCGTCATGTGGGACAGTAAAATCAACAATCATTGCACAGCGCACTGATCGATCGATTATCAATATATCTGGTCTTATTGGTTACAATATACCTATCAGTGATAATCGTTCCTAGACTCCCAGTAGAGCAACGCACTGCCTACCAATTTGACCGCCTGGTATTAAGATTTACATAAATACTTTGTTTTAAACTTACCAAATACGAAGAATTAATTTTTTCATTTCTAAGAATACTTAGTCATATTTGCATTTTTTCGGTTTTAAGCTGAATTACCTATTTAAAATTGAATAATTTAGAGCACTTGTTTATTCGAATGTACTAAGTTACTCCCGTCGCGTTCCTATTGTTACTGCTAGAAAAGGACAGGAAAACTTACTCATAAAGTGACATTAAACAAACGAATGAAAAGTCTTTATAAAGGCATAGTTGGCGTTGGTACCTTGTGTTTTGTTTTAGAATTATTTTGTGCTTTGTTTTAGAATTATTTCAATGTTTTAAACTTTGTTTCTGTTTGTATTCCTTTTGAGCGGAAATATTTGCATTTCTATTGTAGAATTTATATGGCAAAGTGTTTTCATGAATATCATTCAACGCAAATGAATTCAATGCAAACTCAAAATTGGTTTATTTCAAATAGGCTTAGTTAACAAACACTTTTCATCAAGGACAAAGTCTGTTTAAAGTAATTTTACTACCGGTTCGAAAGACACAATATTGGTCGTAATATGCTCGAGTCATTCAGGGTTCTTAAACATGAGTTTAATTTGATTGAAAAAGCTTATAATTAGGAACCTCGGATCGGTTTTAAATAATAGTATATATGCCGACTGTAACTGATTTGTACTATTTGTCTATAACCATATTTTGTATTCCTATTGGTGTGTTAAATGTGTCAATTTGCATGGTGGATCCATTTTGTTTTTAATTATGTGTTGAATATGTGATGGGGTCTGTTGTATCAGTATTAAATGGAGTGATGTCATATACTTATACGTAAGTATTATAATTTTGCAAGATATGTATTATTTATCCTAACTAATATTCACTTGTCTGTCTGTCTGTCTTGCTTTCACTCTACAACTACTGAACCGATTTAAATGAAATTTGGTACACAGTAATGCTAGAGCCTGTAAAAGGACATAGGCTACTTTTGATTGCGAAAAAAGGGTTGTAAGGGGATAAAGGGGGGATGAAATGTTGTATGAAAGTATCGTCATTTTGAAAGCTTAAGACCTATTTCTTAGGCAGTTGATTAGATATTAATAAATATGACATTCAAAGCTTAGAAAAATTTTGCCGATAATATCGCGGGCAAAAGCTAGTATACTATAAAAAATACACTATTAAAAATTAAAAAAAAACGAAATCCAGTCCGCCTGCTGCGGGGCTTGGTGCTCAGGCAAAATCGGTGGTCAGAGTGTTCGCCGTTTCAAGAATTACCACCTGTATCTGACCCTATATATTACAAGTTTAATTTATTTTAAACTTTTGCTTAATTTAGTGTGTTCATATCAGCCTATTAACGGCCCATTACAGGACTACAGCTCCCTCCTTATATGACAGGAGCTTTTATCCGCCATGCTGCATTATTATGAAAATTGCACAAAAAACACATACTAATTTCAAAGATTCATAAAGATAAATAAAAATATATTTATTTATCCTTTTTTAATCCTTTTAACCTTTTTTGATAATTTAGGCTTGATGAAACAATAACTTTTTCTCAACAAATGAATGTGAGCAATGTATATTGAGCTAACATTTCGCGTGGATTAGAACGATAAATCACCACCTAAATGTTACATGTTGTTAAACTAACATTTGCGCTTTCCGACACGCTACAATTTCCGCTTCCGGTAGTAGTAAATCTTGAGTAGAAGTGGATAAACTACTTCAATAATCAAGTATGTTTATGTTAAGAAGTCGTAGATTTGACTCAAAGTCATGATCATACAATGTAACATCCACGTTTGACGACCTCCGTGGCGCAGTGGTATGCGCGGTGGATATATAAGGCGGAGGTCCTGGGTTCGATTCCCGGCGGAGCAGATTGAGATTTTTCTTAATATGTCTTGGTCTGGCTGGTGGGAGGCTTTCGCCGGGGCTAGTTACCACCCTACCGACAAAGACGTACCGCCAAGCGATTTAGCGTTCCGGTATTTGGATTGGATTTTCATCCTACTCCTAACAAGTTAGTCCGCTTCCATCTCAGATTGCATCATCACTTAACATCAGGTGTGATAGTTAGTCAAGGGCCAACTTGTAGTCATTAAAAAAAAAATCAACTTTAAGCCCACTGACTCGAATTAGGGCAGCGTGGTGGGTATAAGCTTCAAATATTAGGAGAGAATCTCGGTATTTGTAGACCGTTGGCTGACTGATGATTATTACATTTACTTAGCTAACCATGCATTTTCATGCAAAACTAATAAATGTATGTGAAAAAGTACATTTTGGGGTCAGTGTCGGCCAATAAAATATAGCTATATCTCGTAGTTTATTCGGAAAAAAATAAAAGTTTCTTAAAAAATCTAAATAAATTCAGTCATCGGAGTACATACCAATTACTATAATCATTAATTTTCTAGTTAGTGAACTACGTAGAGAATATTACGACGGCCGAGGAAACGAGAAAACTTAAAGCTCTCAAGTTCGACGTTGTAGAAAAAACCTTTAACAAACTATTTCCAAGAACATTTTCTTTTGATACTGACGCTTTGAAGAGAAAACTTAATTTTCTTCGAACTAAAAGACTTGCAGGTCTCTTTGGCATAGTTTATGTTCTTTACGATGAAGGTACAGGATTCGATTACTAAAACTAGGATTTATATGAATGCAGTCAGGCTTTATTTTGTAGAAGTTCATTACGAACTATGGTGTAAAATGATTCAAATGCCGTAGAGAGCGCGAAGAACTAATGCTGTTCTTAAACAACATTTTGAAGCCTCGTAATTTAATGGTTAAAGGACTAAATTTAAAATAGAGATGTCATGGAATTAGATCTCCCTCTTTCTCCTGAAAACTAATCATTGCCAAAGTGGAAGGTAAGAATCCTCGAGGATCCGATGGTCAGACCAAATTTTTGCCGCCGCTCTCGGTACAAAATATATGAGACTCTAGAAGTGAAAAGCCGTTAATAAATTGTTATTAGTGCTTAGTATCAAAATAAATAATTCCAATATTATTTACCAAAGGAAACAATATTAGAAACATGTTTGAAGTGTACATTGAAGGAAAATACGTCCAAATGGCAGAGTTAAAAAGTTTTACAGCGAGTTCCCTTTATACATTTTCCGAGAAAATCAACTTTTCTATTGAATTGCGAAATATTAAATGTTTCGAGTTATATACCCTGAAGTTTAATTTCGGTATTAATTTTAAACTGCGTTATTATAAACTGTTCAAGGGTAAATTATTTGCTTTTAATTAGGTAGTTTAATCAAACTAAATTATGGTGGTATAATTTCATAGCATAATTAATTGCAGCCCTGTATTTTCGTGGTTAAAGTATTTACGACACATTAATGCAAAATAATATTCTATTGCGCCGGTTATTGTTTTAATATTATTATAGTGGGGACTACGATATAGTTCTATAATATCTATAACAGACCCAACAAAACTTAGAAAGAATAAATATTTTAGGAGCAAATTCTGTTGCCTAGGCAGTAATTAATTCTGGAAATGGGTGCTGACAAAATGTAGTAATGGCTAATTTAAACAGTGCGAGCTTGTTCAATCGAACGTCAAAGGCGAGCCGAGCTACTGGCGTACGAGTAGGCCAGTCGAGTAGCTGCTTACTGGCTAGGCAGTAGCTCGCATAATGTAAACTAGCCATAACTTTTGTGCTTCATAGCACTGTCGAGACAGTAAACAGCGCGATCTTAGCACTCGCTGTTACTTGTTCTGCACAACGCAAACCTTCAGAACGTTCTCTGCTTTGTTGTTAAAAATATACCTACAACACTAACTTTTAGATTATCTAAAGGATTGTAGAAATGTAGAGGTTGCAATTTTAAGCATATTTTATACAAACGAACTAAATAGCGAGGTCCCGCTAGAACGTAATCCCGGGCTATTGCACAATTTACCATCCCCTACTGGTGCTAATATAGAGGAGTTTTGTCATGTCTTGTTGACTTTTTTGGGTAGAATCACAAAAATATTAATAATCAAATGTTTAATCCGCAGCGAAATTTAAAATCCGCAGCGATTATTTTTTTATGTACTTTATATGATCGCTAAATCCAACACGTGAAAGGTATTCATAATTGAGTTACCGTGTACGGTACTCGTATAACCAGCTTGACGCGTTGTGTTTTCTGCATTATAACCTTTATTACTTACGTAATAAGGCACATAAAGGGAAATTGTGTCAGCTTGGGCTTATAAATATGAAACAATGTATACGGGAGCCATTCTTTATCCGTTATTTCGTGTTATTTTACCTGGAACAAGAGGGAATCTTATTACAGTAACTTCGTACAATGCGTCAACATATGTTACGTTTATCCTACTCAGGTTGAGCCCGAATAGTTTCACGATTGCTTACTATATGTTGTGTTCTGAAGGCTCCAAAGTTGTTCTGTTAGCTTTCTGAATGCTATGCTGACACAAAAAAAACTAGAACTACAAATTATTTATTTTTATGCACTATGAATTTTTGTGCATTACTATAGATAGAAAAAAATAATTGTGTAGTTATATGAAACTATACGATGAAAATGAAATTTTGCGTCGCCATAGCGGCCTTGGCTGCTCAGCCGAGCGCCTTTTACTTACCCCCACATTGTGGTCGACTGTGATGCGACATATGGGCGATAAGGGCGAAAAATTCGAGGCAATGGAAAAAGTTTCACTTGAAAATATGTTTAATAGAGCTCCAAAATATAATTATTTAGCAAACGTAATATGAAGCTTGAAATATAAGGGACGGTGGTGCTAATTACATTTTGCGAGCTCTAAACGCTCACAACAAAAAGTTTATTAAAGTAGGCGCCCAAACAATAATTAGCTTGTTCGCTTTGAAGCGCATACGGGCTGTGAATATGGAATAAAAACATAATGAGCCTTCGCTATTTTGTTCTTCTGTTCAAAATAATGGAAGAGTATTTATTGACGTAACACAGTATTTTGGGTGCATCCCAGTAGTACCCCATACCGTAGTTCTATAGAACTGTTGGGATATTTTCCGTGCTGTCAAATTATGTCCCAATAGTTCTATATAGTACTGTAGTATAGTTATATTTCATTTTGTTTTTAACAAAAAAATGTTCCTTGCGACAAAAGCTAAGTTGTTAAAACCAAGTCGTAGTTGTGTCTAAAAAAATATTCTCTTATTTTAGAAGTTACAGGGGGACACACATTTTACCACTTTGGAAGTATCTTTCGCGCAAACTATACAGTACAATACTATATTAAACACCTCAATACCATATTAAAGACGTTTTGTGCAAAGCCCAATAATATAGACCAGTGCATTTATAGCAATCAAAAAATAAAAACTATAGATATTTTATATGTAACGTAAAAAAATCGCAGTAGGATTAGAAACCCATTGCAAAAGGAAGAGAATATCATAAAATGAAAGAAAACATAAAATACGAGAGACCAGTGCAGATAGCTTTAAAAATAATGAAAAGAAAAAAAATCGCAGTAGGTTGAAACCCATTGCAAAAGGAGAATATCATAAAAATTAAAGGAAGAATAAATTACGGGCGATCTGAGGTCGGGAAGGGGTGAGGGTCTAGGGGTAAAAAACGTTTTTTCTCGATTTCCGGCAAAACTTAAAGTCCTACGGAAAAGAGTTGAATAGCAAAGTTGTAGGTAATAAAAAGATCTAAAACTTTTGTTCTTACACTTTTTTCACATAACCTCAAAATTTATGTGAAAAATTCAATAAATCGCTTTTTTTTATTTTTATGTTTTACAAATAAAATTTTATTTTTACGAAATTTGGTGAAAACTTAACTTTTTATGTCTCAAACACGCTATAATTTAATTGCAATATTTTATTTTTTCACCTAATTTAAATGATATTTATTTAAAATTAGGTGAAAAAATATCAGCTTTTTTCAAAAAATTGCTATGCTTTCTATTCATTAAAATCTCTATTTTCCGATGGCGAAAAAAATATATGTATCACCATAGTAAACCTTCTCAGAAAAGGCAAAAAGTGGGTTAACGGTTTTTACAGCTGCAACGAAATAGCAGGCGTAGATGCCTATTTATTACTATTTTCTTCTTAAAAGCTCTGAAAAAATTCAAACCTCTACGTCAACGCAATCATAAGATATAGCCGCCCCGGATTTTTTTCTTACGCTCGATTTCGTTTTTCAGAAAAAAAAATTGCCTTGTTTAACAAGCATATAACTTATTATCTTGACTTTTTAATGTATTTTTCACGGTAAACCAAAGTATTTTTTGAAGATATCTTTATATAAAATGAAATATCGGAAACTACACTGCTGTATTCAATGTTATTTATATAAAACCACGTCTGGATGGCTGACAGAATATAAAAGGGAAAATAATGGAGGCTACAAACGATAATGGGAACAATAGATGTGGATTCGGGTTTCATTTCCGATGATCAATGCTCAAAAGAAAAATATTTTCAGTGCCTAGGTTTTTGTATTCTCTAATTAACTATCGATACTGTTTTATCTGCCTTATACGAGTATATGTAGTTGTTATCGTAGACTTAACAATGTCGGGTTAGTTACATTAATTATATCGCCAGTACGAACAAAGCTGGTGTATATTTGACACAGATGTAGCTAGTATCTATTTATTTGTATATAAAATTAAATATCTATACTAATATTATAAAGAGGTAAAGTTTGTAAGTTTGTAAATGGATCTGTTGGGGCTAATCTTCGGAACTAATGATCTGATTTAAAATAATCTTTCACCAGTAGAATGCTACGTTATCCGTGAATGTCATAGGCTATATTTTATATCTGTATTGTGTATATTAACCGAATTATCATAGTTTTTGTCAGACCACAAAAATCTGTTAAATCGGCTTTATGAGCGTGCGCTACCTTAACTATTGAGAATAATTGAAAGCAATGTATGTATCTTAAAAAGTTCTACAAAAAAGTCCGCGACAGCATATATCTATCTTTTATATTTTAACAGATATAGAACTTTTGTGTTTTAAAAAATCATTTAATTCATATGCTTACGTTTACGTCATCATTAATACAACTTAACTTAAATCCTTACCATAACAAATTATTATATTATTATTAATAATCACAAGGATATTATAGAGATAAGATTTGCCTTTTACAGTATGTTAATTATTATATAGTTTCGGAAATATTACAAAATTTCTAAAAAGCATAACACTGCCGCTATAACGTCCAAATTAAAGTTTCACAGCCCCGACAACCTTTTTTTATTTAGAAATCTTAATTTTTTTTTGACGCATTTATTTTACTCATGCTATTAATCCTTATCAAAATAAATTACTTCATCACTAAGTCAGGCAAATAATGACAGCTGTCATTATAGCTCCGTCGCTACCCGGGTAGCCGCGGGCCTCAAAGAAGGTTTGAATGTCAGGCCCACAGGGGTTAAGTTGACCTCCTCCGTGTTATGTTATACGTACTGAATAGGGGTCAACATTTTGGTACTGATATTCTTTGAGAATTCGATCTTTGAATTTATTTGGCATGGCAGATCATGCGTGTCGGATTGTAAAATTATGAAAGCTAGACTCAAGAGTGAAATAGACTATTTAATATCAAGCTATACACATTAGCTTGCCATAAACATATATTGTTAACGTTGATGTACTATTATAACGTACAATGTTTAACAAAAATGTACATCTTTAGTACACGGGGCGATCATGCGTGTCGGATTGTAAATTTTTTTTTGTTTATTATGAAAGCTAGACTCAAGAGTGAAATAGACTATTTAATATCAAGATATACACATCAGCTTGCCATAGAATATAGTTAACTATAAAAAAAAATGGCTATAAAAAAAATTAAATTGAGAGGGGTAGCGGGGAATGAGCACACTTATGAAACTATATGAAAGTCTGTCTTTAAAATTAAAAGGTTATCTAAGAGGTTTTCACGCGGACGAAGTCGTGGACGACTGCTAGTTATTTATATATAAACATAATACCACATTTGGTTTGTTGCACCCTCCAACCTGTCACATCCCTTCTGAGATGGCATCCTATTCTAGTGTTGTTTGACGATGATGGTGTTACATCTTTTGCAATTTCACATCTACGAATTATTAAAATTCTGAAATTTCAGTAGTTCCGAAATTTTAAAAGATTAATATATTATTACAAACATAAATAACACCACGCCTTATTCCCATTGAGGCGTCGTCTTTTTATTCTACGTCCTTTAATTTGCGAAGGTCCTTGCATATTTCCTTAACTTCTTCCAATCTCATTGAAAATATTAACAAAACACTACATACCTGTTAGTAAAAAATGCTAACTTGAACAACTTGAGTCATTAGTTTTCACAGGCCGTCACAGTGTTTTAAAATTTACATCATCAAACACTACTGTCCTAACACTTGTCACACAAGGTCACACTTCGTCGATTCCTTTCGCCCGACTATTATGTGACTTAATTTATGGTTGGCACTTGGCCCCTTCCTCTAGGACAATTGTGGTCTTTTGTGAGTTAGACGATAATGACCTATGTTTGTATTGTCCACAGTCGAAGCGAGTCGGCTCTCAACAGCCCGACGGAACCGGACATATCGTTGGCAGCCTCTCTCACCGACCCGCTGGAAGCACATACGCTCGATGATGCACGAAGAACCATCAGGTAAGCATACTCCTTCTTCTTCTTGCTTGTCCTAAAATGTGTATGAAGAGATCTCGTATAGAGAAAAAGCCATATCGCCGCCAGCTCTCTTTTGCACCCCGGCGCAACGAAGAGAGCGGTATGCATTGCGCGCTATTGTGCGACCGTATCTTTTTTTGCCCACACGATATTTTTCTTTTCGTGCACCTTATGCTTACTAGGCCAATTCCACAGTTAGCCGATGCCGCACTTGGCCATGGTGTTGGCCGTTATGCGTTGGTCCATTGGTACTGGTATTCGCTGGTGTCGTTGTGAGGTTGCTCTAGAACTTTACCACCCAAGTCACCCATGATTATTGCTCTTATTCCGCTACGCATTTTTGCACTGAGTAAATTTCTAATAATAAAAAAATATCTCCGGTTGAAGTTTGCGAACTGCATCTAGAAAGAAAAATAAGTTAAAAATATCATTTGGCCATACATGTTGCTTCACACTCATAGTTTTAATAGCTATAAAAAGAACAGACACGTCTACAGTAAGGTTATTTTTAACCAATAAAAATAAATTAACTATAATTCTATTTTGCTTTCGTTGTTTTCAGAGATCTTCGCATGAAATATCGCGCGCAAGCCCACCAGCTGCTGACATGGCGCCGCTCACAACGAACTCAGGAGGAACTAGTCACACGTTTGCAACGAGAAAAAGCTGAACAACTCAAATCCCTGTCCAGCCAACTCCTCTTATTCGAATCTCGATTGGTTCGCAAACAGAAGGAGATAACCAACATGCTTGCCCTACGAGAAACCATCATTATCAAACAGCAAAAAGTGATAGAGTCCCTTCAATCTAAACTACTCGATAACGGTATTGATACATCGCAAACGATCCCTGACTTTAGAGATATGTTACAAGACACTCACATCACAGGTGACTTTGATTCTTTAAACGATTCCGATTCTGCTGTCATAATGGAAGATGTCGATTCAGACTGCAGTAATCTGCCCAATGTGCCAAGATTTAGGTCAGCTAATCCCGATAGCGTTACCATAGTTCGATCGATCTCAGATGCTATAGATCCAAATTTGAAATACAACATCGTCAGGCGTTCGAATGGATTTCTGCGAAGGCCAGAAATTTTAGAAACAGTTTACAGCGTAGAGGAAGAAGTTGATGGTGATTCTACAAAAGGTTTAAGCGCGCAGAATAGCACTGAAAAGGAGTTAAAAGATTTCAACAAAACAGACGAGCAAAAGTATAAAGAAACGAGCCTTTTAGCTCAGAGACGAGATAATTTCCGGATGAGAAGTAATGTACTAACGGGTGAAGTCAAGAGTATTGATAATGAGAAACAGGCTAAAGCCAAAAGTAATAGTGAACTGTGGTCGTACAGCTATGTGCCAAAAAGAATGATGCCGCCAAACGACTCGGATGAGGAAGTGACTTCTAATCCAGAAAGTGATGAAGGAGAAACAGATCCGCGGCCTAATCACGTTGTGACTTATAATAGAGTGATGTCAAACCACAGGAATGTGACCAAACCGAAGGACGTTAAGTACAAACGTATAAACAAAGCAAAGTCTAAAAGCCTGGAGGAATTGCGCGGTAGATTAAAGAACTGGGTTGAAAAGGGAAACAAGCTGTCGGACATGCCACTGGAGCACGCTCAAAGCTATGCCTGAATGATTGTATCTAGTTCCTTGATTTATCTCTGTGTGGAATTCTCGGAGAATGTACCGCTTCACTTGAAGTCACAATGAGAAATTCTCAAAGCTATAAATTACGTCAAAGGTTCACCTGACGGCTTTATTCCGCGGAAGATAAGCGCATTTACAATTAGATTTAAATGTGACGTCTCTCACGCCTTGTCTGCATTCTCACCACAAATGTTTTAGTGTAATCATCGAGTGATATAATTCTTTCCTAATATGCCAAATTGTGTGTATTACGAGGCTTGTATATCGGAGTCAAATTAAAAGATTATTAAAATATATTTTAATTAAAAGTATTAATAGTGCGTAGTTGAAATGGAACTTTGGGTACTACAGTAGACAGCTTTTAATGTTAAAAAAATATTTCGATTATCTATCACTATAATACAATTCTGAATTGTGTATTTTCATGGTAATTCGCACACATATACAGTTGTTACACACTAAGCCGAACTTAACTATTAGAATATAAGCAATAATATATTTTGAACTCCTTTTCCATCGCATATTTTATATGTTTACAGTATATTTGTACGTGTATAGATTTAGTCATCTTCATAGTGTTTAATACAATAAGACGTACTCGTATATATTTCTACCACACTATAACTCAAAAAATTATAAAAACAATAAAAATATGTCCTTTTTAAGTGACGAATAGAAACACCCAGAAATAAACTACATAATGGATATAATGTATAACCTATATTATATTGTATTTGTTAGTAAAATCTGAAACTTCAAATAAGTATTTTACCGATTTTCTTGTTGTTAACAAGAAAATATTAAATACATTTTTGTGCACTATTCTTGATACTTGAACTATTGTAAAAATTTTCTATACGAATTAAAGTGTTGTGCAAAATAAATAATAGTAATTAATAAATTATATTAGTATCTGTTAAAGCTGCTTTAGATATGTCAAATTTAAATTGGAATTTAATGTTATAATAAGGTTGCCATCTACAAATATACAACTAATTATTTTGTCAGCTTGTTTATAAACGAATTTGTCATGTTATATTGATGTATAAATAGCAAATTTTATAATTGAAACGAGTTGGATACCATTGCAATTGCTGAACGTTTATTTATAGGAATTTTAAAGACTAGCAACCCTGTTCTTATTTACAGGCAATTTATTGTTACGCAGCCTATTAATGTTAAACAAAAAATTTTACTTCACGCGTAAAGTATCTACGATCTTTACAAGAAACATTAAAGTTTTATTGATTGTTTATATTATAATACATAATTTGTGATTAATGTTGGGTTGTGTAATTAATATAATATGGTTCACGTTTAAACCAGTTTTAAAATAATAATAACTAAAAACTTTGCTTAAAAGTAAAGACCATATTGTATTTTTTTGGTTATCCTAAAATAAGAAGAAACTAACACCAAACGATGTCAAAAAGGATTTTGAGTTATGTTTTTTTTTGTTCAAATTAGTTTTTCTATTCAAAATTATGCACGACTGATTTTTGTCACACTAATTAAGATTTAATTTGGAATTGAGATCCTGTGATTGTTAATTAATGTTTTCGCCTCTTGTCTTAGTTGTAAGTTGTATAAATAGATTTAAGTACGTTTCTGAATAAAAAATACCTATTTATTATATGTCGGTGCCAATTGTTAGTTGTAATTCTGGTTTCTGCTATACATGGTTCATAGAAATATACAGGTGATACTACTATTTAATTAAAAATTAAACAATAAAGTTCATCAGTTATCGTAGACTGTTAGAAATCGTTGTTTTTCTAAGAATACAGTTAAAAGAATTAATGATCAAGATTGTTGTAAAGCACTTGAGAAGATTATGTTCTTAGAAGAAATAGAAAAAAAAATTAAAATGTTATTAAAATTCCGGATGTAATCAATGAAATTACGTAAAAGCTCAAAACTGATCATTTGCTCTATTAAGTCAAAAGTTACATTTAAATATTAAAGTATTAATAATTGTTATGTTTGTTTAAATGAAAGTTTTTATCCAAAAATGATTTACCTTTGAGTTATAAAATAATTTAATTTTGAATGTGTATTTGTAAATCACCTGTGTATAAATGCATATATCAATTTTTCAAATATATAGAAAATAAATAATAATAATTAATGTCCACATATCATACATGTTGCTGTACCACAAAATGCTTGAAAAATATATTTTAATATAATATACCTGTAGGGTGCCTAAGGATGTACCTAAGCGATTACATGTTCTATTCCGATTATATCTCAAAATGCTGAATAAAGGATTAAAGAAAATGTCTTTATTTTATTCCTGTACTCAAAAACACCCTCGTTATCTTGGAGACATGATATATTTTTAAAAAGGAATCCTTAAACGAAAACCAAATGTCCTATTAATGGCCTGTCCTGAAACTTGGACAATGCGTATCGAATTCGATATTGGTATCACTTTCACGTCCTATTGCCATATAAAACCGAGCGATATTTTCTGTCTTTATGTCTTAGGGGGTGTCCTACGTATCTAAGCGACAAACGCGACGCGATAGTACGCGACATTAAGTCTCATTTCGCGCAGGCTGCTACATAGGACGCGAGAAGAGATTATCGTTTTTTCGATCGCGTTCGTCGCGCTGTTCGTGTTGCGTCGTGTTTGTCGCCTACGCTGGTCAACTCCGTTAGCCTCACTCATTACTGTAGGCGAAGATATCCTGTTGGAAAATTAAGTCTTGATGTATTACATAAACAACTTTTTTATTCACCTCATAATTCAGAAAAATCTGTGTAGGTGTCATTGACACGCAGCACCCAGAAAGTACTTTAGTATTCGTTCCCTATCAGCCGATAGTACGAGCACTAACGATTTTTATATAATACGACATTGTGAGTCTCGAATTGGATTTATAAAAAAGTTCATAACAGAATATCGCTTCAGAATATTAATTCTACAATATGAGAAACTTGAAGCTGAAAATATTTTTGTATTTCTCGTGATTGGTGATAACAATGTTACGAGCACTAATTAAACAACGCTTGCAATAGAAAAGCTTTTTGTTTATTTTTGAACAAACATTTTCTCGCGGCATAAACAAGGCCCGACAAATTAAATTGAGGACGATACAGCAACTGGAAATTGGATTGTTTCAGTAAGTAAGGTTCTGGAAGATAATTGGTACACATGGCTTCTATTAGGACCGTTAAGCTTTTTTTATTACATTGCAAATAACTTTATTACATTGCAAATAACTTGATTATACTTACTATGACTGGAAGACATTGGGCAATACAGCAGTAATTTGCAATGATCATTTATTTTTTTAGTGATCTTTGGCTGAACGAGCAGAAAGTTTACCAAATGTAGAGCAGGCAGGCATCGAAGAGATCTACAGCTCAACGTAGTTGATACCCCTAGGACGTGTACTGACCGGTTTGGTTCCTCATACTTGTACGCACTGTTAAGATATGGAATTTTGACGGCCTCCGTGGTGCAGTGGTAAGCGCGGTGAATTTATAAGACGGAGGTCCTGGGTTCAATTACCGGTGGGGTAGATTGGGAATTTTCTCAATTTGTCTTGGTTTGGCTGGTGGGAAGCTTTCGCTTAGGCTAGTTACTACCCTACTGACAAAAACGTACCGCAAAGCGATTTAACGTTCCGTTACGTCGTGTAGAAACCAAAGGGGTGTGAATTTCATCCAACTCCTAACAAGTTAGCCCGCTTCCATCTTAGATTGCATTATCACTTAACATCAGGCGTGATAGCAGTTAAGGGTCAACTTGTAGTCGATAAAAAAAAGGAATCCTCCAACTTTCATTTTTCCTACCACCTACAATTTGGTTAACTTCAAGTCGAGAGTGAATATGCATCTTCTAGACAAGCGCGTTCCATCGTAGGCTGCGTCTTCACTTACCATCAGGTGTAATTGCAGACAAGCGCTAGCTTATAACAGAAAACAAAGTAACTTTGGTAGGTATAGCTGTAGTTCAGTATTAAGCGCAGTGGATTATAAGACGGAGATTCTGGGTTCGATCCCCGGTTGAGCCCATAAAGATTTTCTAAATTGGTCCAGGCTTGACCTAGGGGCTTTGACCGTGGTTAGTTACCACTATCGACAAAGACGTACCGCGAAGTTCTTTCATTGTAGATTGCATCATCACTTAAAACCAGGTGAGATTGCAGACAAGGATTAACTTGTAATGATAAAATTTACGCAACCACGGAACCAATTTTTAAACTTGGGTGTTGATATAATATTCCGATGTGTTCAAAATTGTGTAGGTATTCTTTTGTAAACTACCGCAGCATCGGAAATGCGGTCCGTGACGAGAAAAGATGCGGCTAGAAAAACTCGTCACATGCTCTTTTTACATAAATTACAATAATTAATATAAATAAGCATAGGTAGGTACTGTGTAACAATCAAAAGAACAGTAAAATACACTACTCGACTATTCTAACAAGTCAATTCTTATATTTTATTTTACGGCCTGTAATCAAGTACTTTCAAATGATCTGACAGTCGACAGATTAACCTTACGTTACCATAGACAATATCGTATAGTATTGTCTATGGTAACAAATTCTAATATTTTAAAATGCTAACACAATGCAAAAGATAGTCAATAATTGCCTATCACATTCAAAAAATAAAATCAATTTTATCCAACAGCTAACAGAGCCGATGGTAAATATAATCAAACTTTACGGACCCATAAAAAGTTTGTCACAGACGTGATAATAAATTTACCGAAAGATTAATGGAATTACGAACGTGTGTTAACATGGATATTTTATGACGGTAATTCGATAAAACCAGGCATAGTATGATGTATCTAGACAACAAAAGCGACTTGATAGGTTATTAATTAATAATTGAATTTACATTTATACTTAATTTTCATTATATAAATAATCTACTAAATTTCATATAGATTTTTTAAATTAATTTATTACCGGATAGTTGCCGATTATATTTCTATGCCTTGAAAATATTATTTGTTTTCTGAAATGATTGCCTTATTCGCTGAAAACGTGTAGGTATGCAAAACTTTGTGTCAATGAATTGGAAAGGAACTTAATCAAATCTGAATTTCAAGTTCCGTTTACAAGAGGTAAGCAAAAAAAGTTACGGAAAATATTTATTTGCTTCTTGCCTTCTGTAAAAGCGCTTTTGAAAATTCAAATTCTTCGGTAACGAAATGCTGATTCTACAAAGAATAATAATAAGCAAGAAACTCAACGTATTTTTTCTTCTTATGTGTTTTCTATTCTTAATGTAAGGCTAGGTAATGAAGCGTCAAGTTCATTAACTACAAATTATGATAGTCATCTCTTTTTCTGTGTTGTATTATTAAATAAAGTCAGCGCTGTTTACAATTTTGTATTATTCAAATATAGAAAAATTAAAAAAATGGAGCGTCGTGAAACAGCGCTTCTGTGCCAGTCTGCGGTAAACTTAACTGTGTTGTGAAAAAGAAAGCAGAGCCGATGCCTAGAGTCTGTCATTTTGAGGAGCATAAGGGAAAATATATATGCGCGCAAAAGCAATACATTATTCCGACCATAGATAAGCTAAATTAAAGGAAACGCGAAACGGCTTCCATTTCGTTTTTGACCGGGGCATAAAGAATGATTGCAATCTACTCTCGAGCCCCGGAATTTCGCTACAAACAGATGAACGTTGGCGAGAATTATGGACCATTTACAACAGGTCGTTTCTTTTTACCCCATTTTCAGAGTAAACGGGTAATGGTGGAGAAAATTTGCGGACACGATGCTCGGAGGATAGAATGTCACTTTGTACAAAACTTTTCCCGTAAATAATAATTAACAAGGGTGTAACAGTTATTTCTGTTTAGAAAAAATTGAAAGATATACTTTTCTTCAGATTCATGTCTCAATTACATCCAAGAATTAACGACCATATTTAACAGTAGCCCATACAGTAGACCATATCCAATTCTTTTACTAATTTTCAGGGTGAACGGTAACGGTTTAAAAAATCTGCGAAGTTAGAGCTGCACTTAAGGAGTACTTACTTTGCAGGAAATTAAAATTTATCGCATAAATAGCTGACAAGTGTGTAGCAGTCAATTGTGAGAATAAAATGTTGAAATACATAAAAAGGCGATATATACCTTAAACCCACCTGCTTTACTGCGGGTTGATGAGATTAGGGTATTTTAATGGCGTTAAATACCTAATAATTTGTCTATCAGATGTTTGTGTTAAAACCCTGCGGAGATAGATCTCAAGGGAAGCCGCTTCAATTGTCATTTACCTACATCAGAGAATTAACATATAAATTTTACAATAAGGTAACTTTTTACCCCATTTTTAGGGTAAAAATCTGTGGAAGAGTGATAGATAGACTAACTTTGGGGAAATTAATACTTATCGCGTAAATAATTGACAAGTGTATAAGGGTTGTCTTCAGGGTGTTACCGTCATTTATTTTATATGAGAGGTTTTCCCTGTGGAAAAAAAAGGTGGGAGAGAATCTTTTATGACTTTATTTTTACGATATGAAACCTCGCTCGAAGATAGAGTGTTATAATATAAGACAGTTTAGATTAAGAAATCTTAGAATACTCGATAAAATTGATATAATTGAAAAAAGATTGATATACAAAATCGCAATCTTATCCTAAAAAGATCCCAAATGGGCTTAAATTATTTATATTTTTTAAGCAGGCTGAAAGTTATTTATATGGATTGAGGACAAAATTAATTATTTGGAAAATGAATTTCAGAATTTTTGGGATCACTTTACTTAATCCTTACTACTAACTACAAATAAACCATAGATAATACAAAAATTGTAAGTTTAAAACGAGACGAATATCTTAGCATTCCATGGATTCACCGTGCGGGTGCCGGGTCCATCGCGTGGCTGAGAGAACAACTCCGAACAGAGCCTTTGGTACCCTTTGTGACGCGCGTCAACACTCACCTCCTCTGTTCAAGTTATTCTCCCTGCCCAACCATATTCGGAAGGACCCTACTAGTGCAGCTTTGGACACTCGTTCCAATATGGAGCTTACTGCGCTTCTAGTAAGGCCAAGGTCTTTTAGCAGGTTGTAGAGAGACTTCGCTGGTATACCCCTCGCACCCACTTCTACCGCGTATAAACTAACCACATAGCCATTTTTGGTTAGTTCATTAGTAAGGTCATAGTATTTATTCACTTTGAATACATGGTCTTTAGGGATGTTTGTTTCCCACGGCACTGTAAGCTCGACAAGTACTATACGTTTAATTTGTTTGGAAAAAAGAAATATGTCCGGTCTAGATGTCGTAATAGCTAAGTCTTCCGGGATTTTATAGTGCTTATCATACGTGTCCATTAATATAGTCCAATCAGGAGCAGAGCCCAGAATTGAATAAGGCTTGCTGGTGGAATTTGTACTTGAGCCTGCTTTAACGAAGTTAGTTTGTCTTTTATTCGTCGTCAACCCTTTTTGAGCCCTAGCTACTGAAAGGCTTATAGCTTCACGTATGATTTCTAGTACTCTGTCTGGCGGCGTGAGTAGAGACCCCTGTCCAGGAGCACCTTGCATCCTACCAATAAGTGCCTTGCAGTGCCCACTGCCTCACCACAGGTATAGCATAGATTTTTCCGAGGCTAAGGCATTAAGATAAAATTTCAATAAGGCAGGAGACCAATCATACAGCAAGGCGCGCCACTTCAGAGCCAGAGGGATGCAGAACTCGCCTAAGTTTAACCACTCGTTTCATTTCTGTTCATGGCATGCACTTTAGTTGTCGTCCTCATCTTGTTTAAGAAAAGATTTTATTATTATTTACCTGAGCCCCTGCCATAAATTGTTTGTAAAATTGAAGCCAAAGTTTTCCGGCACCCTCGTCTTTAGGAAGTGATCCCAAAATTATTGTAATCTCTGAATAGAGTTGAAGGGTCAGCCGAGAGTGCTAGACCAAACCAAGACTTCAATGTTTTTATGACATTTGCATCTAGTTTTGCCAGATGGGTTCTGCCAATATCTAAATGGCCAAGTCAGACGTGAAGTGAGATAGTTGTCCTTTTTTGTTAATGGGCTGTTGGTCTACCTTATTAGGTCATTTATGAAGTTATTCAAGGGATGGAGTGCGTTCATCTTTCTACCGAGGAACTTAAAAGGCAATGCTTCAGCAATGGTGGTTACACTTTGGCCACTAATAGAGAGACCGGATCATAAGATGTAAATTTAGTATTTCGTCTCCCCAGACATAGACAGTAACATTTGCTTGGCTTTACCCTCAGCCCACCAGTCCATGAGCAGAACTCATCCACTACATTTAATAGCTCCTGACAGTGTTTTGGGTTTCGTGTCAGTAAAGCAAGGTCATCTGCAAAAGCTAAGATGGACTCTGTATATTTATTGTTGATTTTAAACCGATAGCCCCATTTCTTTTCTTGAACAATTAATTTATCTATTAGAATATTGATGACTACATTAAAAGCTATTGGGGATAAGCAACAACCTTGAAACAGCCCCACATGGTAATGTAGGGGTTTTGAGTACTCATTGTTTACTGCTATGGTGAATTTCAATTTTGAATAATAAGAAGTGATTAAATCAATAACTAGATCAGAAAAATTGTACCACCTCAAGGCGAAAGTCAATAGATCATGCTGGACAGAACCAAACGCATTTTCTAGGTCTATCCAGCAGATCGTAATTTGCCTTTCATATTTTCTAGCATCCTTGAGACTTTCGCCTAGCAGTGAATTGTGTTCCAGGCAACCAGAAATTCCGGGCAAAAACCCTTTCTGGTGATTAGGCCTGAAATACCTATTGTTTATCATGTGCTTTGTCATTTTTGTTTGCAATATACTGAAAAATAATTTAGAAATAGTATTAGTTAGAGCTATCGGTCTAGTGTCCTTTGGATGAGTTACTTCGGCTTTTTTTGGGATGAGGACAAAAATCGCTTCGCCAAATGTCGCTGGTATTTGTTGTCCTAGCCAGATCTTTTTATTTTAAATTTATTATTAAAATTAATTTAAACTGAATCATGTCCAAGTTGTGAAGGTCACACAATATGATAAAAGCAAATATTATGTTTTGTAACCTATGAAGCCATTGATAAATAAAAACCTAGCTCAAAACTAAAATGAATTATAACAAAACATATATTTCATTTTATTTAACAAAATGGGCGTGCCAAAAAATATATTTTAGTTACCGTTTAGTTGGCAACTGGAATAAAAAGCCACCATTCATACAAAATTAATTGAAATCTCATTTGATCAAAATTATCAAACCCATTTTCACAATCACAAAGTTCTTCTAGTACATGAGAGTAGGTATCAAATAATTTGTAAATAGACACACGAGAATTGTTCGCTTGAATAAATTAAACAATACATTGTACCAGGTAGCAACCCTGAAAAAGATTAAAGATTTGTAAACTCACTTGTAACATTGAGCTTTCGGCGTTCAAAATTTAATTTCAGAGATCGATCCGAGCAAGCGTTCGAGATAAGGCGTCAGCTCCGAGATACGCCGGGCACAAAACACGCCGTTTTACAAAGAGATTTAGATGTTTGCTGTATTGAAGATGTCTTGAAGCGACTTCAAAGAGAGGCGATCAATTCAGCTTATTTTTATATTTGAAGTTAAAACAAAGAATTGATTTAATAGCCTACTTTAGCTGTGATAGGCCATTACTGGGTCAGACCTTCTTAAGGGAGAGGGTATAGAGCTTAAACCAACCACGCCAATGTAGTTTTGCGGGTTGAAAATGATAATAATCGATTATGATATCTCTATCCTTCTATTAAACAGTTGGGCTAATTGTTTAATAGAAGTAGGTGTCAATAAACCCTAGAGCTCACGAGTAATACCTCATATGTCTTAATCGTGGAGCTATTATGCCCAATGGTTTCCATCTCGAAGGACAATTGCTTTACTAAATTAAGGTTCTAGCGAATAATCAAAGAATTTTGCAATTTTAACCAGAACTTTGTGCATAAAACTATTATAAACTAAATCTCTAACTCATTACCATTATTTTAGCAATATATCTTTATTAATTGTTTTATATTCTAAATTGACTGAGATATGACTAGCTTCGTCTGTGACCAGTTGCGACCCTACCGACAAAGGTGCTACCTACCGCTAAGCGATTTAGCGTAGCATAGATCGGTATGATGCCGCGTAAATAAATCTTAGATACCTACTTACATTTTCCGAGTTGGCCGCCATCATCTAACACTGCATCGTCACTTAACATCAGGTGAGATTGCAGTCTAGAAGACTAACTAATAAAAAGATGTATTGTTTATCTACCTAGGTAGTCTAGTTCCTATTTATTACTTTGCTCACAGGGACCACAAAAAAAAATACGTCCATTTAAACCATGTCATGAAAAATAATAACCACGTACATAACAATGGTTTCCGCTTACGGAGCGAAATGGCTTTCAATGCGTACCTCAAACATCTGTTGGAGGCTTTAAGGGCGGATTACGGTGAAGCTCGGGGGCTTTACAAAAGATGCTGTCCTTTCAACGCCTGTTAGCGGAGCTTTCTCGTACAAGTGAAACACTGAGATGTTGTTAGCGGCAAATAGATTTTACTTCGGTATATCTAGAATGGAGGTAAAATAAAACAAACGATCTTTTTCAGTAAAAAAATTTCAATCAAACAACGTCTGGCTGAGGGAAGGCCTCGGTTGTAGATACTGGGAAACATGTACCGCCAAGCGATTTAACGTACTGATACGATGTCGTGTAGAAACTAAAGGAGTGTGAATATTACTCCACTCCTAACAAGCAAGCCTAGTTCTATCCTAGACTGCATTATCACTTATCATCAAGTATGATTGCAGTCACGGGCTAATTTGTAATGCATAAAAAATTTAATGTACCTATGACGGCGCCTGCGTCATCGTACGCGACTAGAAAAAAGTCTGTGAACTGCACGTGTACCAGCTACGCCCTATTGCGGCTGCGCATCGTTCGATACCCCCACTCACCCCACT
Organism: Mycalesis mineus; assembly: GCA_034621355.1. Lineage (NCBI taxonomy): Eukaryota > Metazoa > Arthropoda > Insecta > Lepidoptera > Nymphalidae > Mycalesis > Mycalesis mineus. Next base: position 17,731,455 of record CM067884.1, on the reverse strand, counting down.
ACCTGAGTCATTCTAAGTCTAGGCTCTAGCGTGGCGCGGTGCAGACGTTGTACTTTGCTTATGGCTTAACCTAGACAGCTCTGATAATTAATTTGTGCAAACGAATTAATTATTATTCTCAGCTTGAGTCGCAGTGTCTTAGGGTTACATTAATTAACACGAGACGTTGCGTATCATTGTAATCCCATAATTTTCCAGTAGTAATCCACTGTTAATTAGGTTGCTGTTAATTATTCTTTCAGTTCTCTATTTGTGGTTTAGTTATAATTACTCTAAATACAAAGGCTTACCTTATTATTTTATTCACTATTTCTGACCCTATGAGATATTTTTGTAATGAATGTGGAAACCCCAGATCCCTCACACACGTAATAATATCACACACATCTTATATGAGAGGAAAAACGGAGTTTAGACCCACCACGCTGTTGGGAAAGTTACAGTGATAATTGTACAATTTTATATAGATCACTTACATTTACATGTTCACTTGAATGGCCGGGACCGACGGCTTTTCTCTTCAAAGTACGGCGATGAAACACCATCAATTTCTCATGGGGCTAACAACTTCTACTTCGTTTCCGATGGGTACCCCTCCCGAGAAGTCGAGAGCAGGACTTTGAACCGAAGCCAAACACATCGCAGTCGCCGTCACACAACAAATGGATTTGCATGAATCTATAAGTAGGTATGCTTATAAATGTTATTATAATTTTCTTTGTTGTTAAATATAGATTCGTTAAAAATAGCTTGATAAATTGAAGTAATTATCCAGGTACTGCATAAAACTCATAAAAGAGAGCTTTAAAAGCTTTTTTTCCCGCCATTAGCATATCGAAGACAGTTTTTCTAATTATATAGCTCGCGGCGGAAAATGCTAACGAAGCTGCCCACGGGATAGAAAATAAATTAAAATGAAATTCTAGGTTGGACTATAACATAAAAACATTTTCTTTTTATCCTACAAACTTTTAGTAGCAGTCCGGAGATATGACATTGTTGGTACTTATTATACATGCTTTGGAGAGCGCCGAGACAGTCGATCCCGACTATTATTATTAACATGTGATAGGTTTGGCAAACCACGGTACCTATGAGGCCATCATGCGACAGTTCTAAAGAAGTAGGGTGCAAAAAAGAAATGCCATTTTGTTCAGTTCCTTGTACTTTTATTTTCTTTTATGATGAACTAGCTTTTGCCCGCGACTTCGTCCGCGTGGAATAAGTTATTACGGCAGCCTAATTTTTCTAAGCTTTGAATGTCATATTTATTAATGTCTAATCAACTGCCTAAGAAATAGGTCTTAAGCTTTCAAAATGACGACACTTTCATACAACATTTCATTCCCCCTTTAACCCCTTACAATCCTTTTTTCGAACACAATTAAAAGTAGCCTATGTCCTTTTTCAGGCTCTAGACTTACTGTGTACCAAATTTAATTTAAATCGGTTCAGTAGTTGTAGAGTGAAAGCAAGACAGACAGACAGACAGAGTTACTTTCGCATTTATAATATTAGTTAGGATTAGGATTTACGATTAAATAGATGGTTTACCTCATAGTCACTGCAGAACCACGCGAGTCCCTTCGAGTCAAATTTAAAGAAATAGAAATTCTTACAGTAGCCTGTCAATACATATTCAATAACCTAGTTTATGTTAAACAAAATATAAACAGAAAAAGGATTTAAACGACCGTCTTCCTAGAAATGGACATAAGTTAGTCATACCAGCTTATCGCCTCCGAAAAGTACAAAAATCTTTCGTAGGATTGGGTGTACTCTTCTACAACAAGATGCCCAATTCAGTTTTAGATCTGCCATTGCATAAGTTTAAACAATGTATTAAAACTCACTTACTGAGTCAGGGTTATTATACTATCGATGAATTTTTAAATGACAAAGATGTTCAAAGGCAATTGGATAGGCTTTCAACTTCACACAGGAAGTAAAATAAATAACTTTATGTAACAACACACTTAATATTGTAAAATTGATAATATTATAAAAAGAGCAACTGTTGAGTTTCTTGCCGGCTCTTCTCAACAGGGCCTGCCTTCCGAGCCGGTGGTAGAGTCATTACAAATAGTCCAATTTGACGTTTCAAAAGTGCTTGTAATAAGCCTACTTGAAATAAACGATTTTGAATTTGAATTTGAATTTGAACCATCGCTTATACCTAAACATAGCGCTGCGTGTATGAACAAGGCTTCAGGCGAAATGTTACACCACATGTGCTCACAGGCAAACACTAACCTTGAATAACGCAGTAATAGTAATCCGGTAGTTCTTCTAAACATGTCGGTAATGCTTCTTAATAAGTTCTTCTTCTTTTACTTCTACCTACTACTAAATTACCAAAGTTATGTCTATGTCTGATGGTCTCCGTGGCGCAGTGGTACGGAGGTCCAGCTAAAATTATCAATAATATATAATAATATATTATATTATAGTTTAGAGAAAATTGTAGGTATTCGTTTATTTACTGAAAACCATAAAGTACCTCAATGTGATTAGCATTTGCTAACACTAAGGTAAGTACATACACTACAAACAACAAATAAAAGGGCACATACACATTTATTCGTTAGTTTTTGATTTTAACCAACTTCGAACCAAAGCTTCGTAGACTTAAACTAGTGTTTCACAATCAGTAGGTACATTTTGCAGGCTTTGGAATTTTCATCGGTCTTTCCATGAATTTTTAGTATGTGATGTTCGTAGGCATCAACTGTAACCTTTAAACGCAGTTTTCGACAACATGTCGCATACACCTTCTATAGTTTGCAATACAAGAGCAAATATAAATTTTCTATATCAGAAAAGGTTGCGAACCTCTGATCTACATAAACGTATGTGATGAAGCGTGGCTATTCTCTAATTAATCGCATCCTCGCTCTCGTCGACGCTTTGAAGCGCATATTACATTTACGAGGATTTAATTACCTGCCTTTGAACGAGCGGTGGCTAATTGGGAACCTATCTATGCATCAACTATTATATTAGTTTCCTGTTCCCTGAAGCACTAATCATGTTTGTGGAACCTGTATTTTAAGCTTTGGTTACACTCCGAGGTCCTGTCTTTGGAAGAGTAAAATTAAGTAAATAATTAATATGTAAACTAAACAAATTAATGTTTTTTTTTGTTAGAAGACAAGATTTTTACTAAAATAAATAGATTAGTTTACGCCGCGTTCCATAAACGTAGACATAAACGTAATTAACCCTCGACGCAAAAAGAGGGGCGTTATAAGTTTGATGTGTGTATCTGTGTGTGGCATCAAAGCCCCGAACGGATGAAGCGATTTAAATTATTAGTATATAAACTCTACAAGCATATAAAAATTGAGTTAAAATTAATTAAATTAGATTATTAGGTGCGCTCATTGTACACAAAGGTTTAATATTTGATTTATTGAAATTAATAAAGCTTACTTTTCCAAGCAAATTTTTTTTAAGTCAAAATTTGAAAGATATGTCATAATAACAATTATTATACGGGATATAATAATAATTATTCAGGTATTTTAAAATTGACTGGATATAGCTACAGTGTGTTTCCGGCCTAATGTCTACTACAATATTCAGTCACCAGATTATTGAATATTCAAAGCAATTAGTAGCAAACTGTAAAGTCAATATCAATCTACGTCCTACGTCTGTTACAGATTAATGGAATAGTTTTTAACCAACTCCAAAATAGGAGGTTCTGTAGACCCTATGTATTTAGGTAAATTGTCTTGTGTTATACTTTGTCTTTGTCATTTTTTAAAAAAACGGATGATTTTCACGAAGACCGCATAAATGTCGGCCCTTTAACTTATGATTAATGTTATAAAATCTCAATTAGCTACAGACAGACATTTACATACTAACGGGCAAACAAACAAACAGAGTGACGCACAAATAAACAAATATTTCTTACGTCAGCTTTTTTGGAAACAGTATTACGAGCTAACGAGTATAGTCCGCGTATTTTAATGGCCTACTAAACGTCCAAGCCTCTTAACTCATATTACAAGGGATTTGGAAATCAGACCCGCCACGCAGTTTCAATGTGAGCTGGCGGATTTTATTATATTTGACTATGCAAGTGCTGGTATTAATAATGATCGGAATCGACGAATAAGTAACGATGCTGTCCGAGGCACCAAAGTGTACTTAGAATGTCTTGGTAGGAAAAAAAATAATATTTTATAGCCCAACCTAACCCCCTAGTACCTCTGATCCGCAGATATTGTACTCGGGCTAACCATTGTGAAAATAAGGCAGTGTAATGCAGTTTAATTATGTTAGGTATAGATTTAGATCTAAGAATAATTATGCATATAATTTCCTATAATAACAAATTTTAATACCAATCACAAAAAAGTTTAGTATTTAGTAAAGGCACATTAGGACCCGGTGTGGCATTACCTTTATGACGATAGCGCTCGTTAAACTATGAATGAATTTTAAAATAATAAAATCATAAATGAAATATTTCAAAATACATTTATCTAAACATTAGTAGGTACGTGTGTTTTTTCACGTTCGAACTACCTATCACTTTAAACAAAATGTTTCGAAACATCGCTCTTTCACAATATTTGAATGAAAAGTGGATGTGATTTGTATTTTCGTATATAAACACAGGTAATTGGGTCATGGAGGTTATTGGCGCAATTCTGAGAGAACAAATTAGTTCGTAAAATGAATAAATTGGTGTTTCTGTGTTTGATCGTTGGTCTTTGCCAGGTATATTTTTCCACATTTATTGACAGATGTGCATTATTGTATTTTTTATTCAAAATATTGATTGATGATGTGTTTAATGGTAGCACCTATTATTAATTATAGCTCTTCATAGATAGTACTACTACTCCCGCCAAGTTGCCTTTGTTACTAATTTTTACTTTATATTGTTTATATTGCCGTTTTAACAAAAAATGGCAAAAAGTGTACCAAGTGCTGCAGGCGGGTTATGGTGCTGCAGGCGAGAACAAACGTAGTTTTGGTAGATGGTTTTGAGTTAGTGGTGGTTTTGTCCCCGCTTGCATCTCCATAAAGTATTTTCCATCGAATTTTATATAGATATAGTGATCCTTGTTATTCTCTTTTCAGTTTATAACTTCTAACCAGTCAGGTTTTTTGTTTTTATAATAATAATTTTTTTTGGATTGTCTATGAAATAGAATACTGTGCGGAGTTTAAAAGATCTAAGAGTTCTGTAAATTCTAACATAGGAAGTATAAAAGGAAAGGGAGGAAGCTTCCTGGTTTAGTTCAAAATATCTAAGTATACGACTATATATTTTGAACTAAACCAGGAAGCTTCCTCCCTTTCCTTTTATACTTCCTATGTTAGAATTTCGCATTATACTAACTTTTAGATAATTATGTCAAGGTTTACCATTGTCTCCTTGTTTCCAGACCATCCAAGCCTACTGTGTGAACAGATGTGAACCAGTAGTATACACGGCTGTTGCCACGTGCCAACCTGCCTACGCGCCCTGTGCTACCCCATGCGTAGCCCCCTGCGCATGCTCTGCCCCCTGTGCATACGCTACCCCATGCGCGCCGCTTTGCATGCCCTGCCCCCTACCAGCCTGCTCAGTGTCTGATTGTACGGACACGTGTTCTCTATGTACGAACAGTTGTGACAGTGATGATCCGGAATGTCAATGTCTGAAGGCTATGTTCAATTTCCCGGATGTCGATTACCCGACGTGCTCGATGGGTATTAAAAGATGTTATTGTTAAAGACAATCAAAGTGCTTGTTAAATGATTACTGATATTCTACAATAAATAAATTAATATATATTCCTAGAGTATTGTTTTATTTATATGATAACCCGGATAAATATTATTTTTAGATTAATAGCCTACTATATATATATATACTATACTATTATTGCCTACCCTCGTTGGTCTAGTGGTTAGCCTATCTGGCTTCGATCCTGTCCATTCGGGCCTGGGTTCGAATCCTAGGTCGGGTCACGGAATAATTCTGAGTTTATCATTCTTCTATGAAATTCTCAGTAAATTCCAAGCCCGGAGTCGGAAAGTTGTTGGTGTTACACCCCCGTGCCTTGGAGAACACGTTAAGCAGTCGGTCCCGGTAACTGTCAACAACATCTGATAGTGATCGTTAATAAATTAAACATTATCACCCTAAGCCCGCCAATCCACATTGGACCTGCGTGGTGGGTGTACGCTCCACATTCCCTCTCCTGTAAGGAGGGAGGCCTGGCCCTGTAGTAGGCCGTTAATAGGGTGATGATGATGATGACGACGACGACGGAGACGATGATGATGATGATTGCCGACACCATGTGCACATGCTACTCCATGCGCGCCACTCTACATGCCCTGCCACTACCAGCCTTCTCAGTATTTGATTGTATCTATGGACACTTGTTCTGTATGTATGTCGAAATGTCAATGTAGGCTTAATTTCCCGGATGTCGATTACGCCTCGGGCTCTATGGGAATCAAACGGTGTTATTGTTAATACTGTCAAAATGCTTGGTAAATGATTCCGGATATGAACAATAGATAAATTAGTTTGGAATATTACGTTGTATTATTTTTGGCACCAAATCCAACGATATAATCGTATCTCGATATAACGATATAACGATATCTCGTATATTCGGAACTGACTGGACGACGGTGTATTTTATATGTTTATTAATATAATATTTATTTATTGGTTTTTTGACACAGCGTATAAGAACAAAATAATATAACAAGAAAGTATAGACTGGCGATAGCAACTTCTATACAATTACCACGTAATAGAGAGTCATTCTAAACTCTTTTGAATGTCTATGGTATTGTGATCAGCTCGTCTATAATTCTGAATAAGGTCTAGCTTTGACTGACAATAATCAGAACAGCACAGCCGGGCTGACAATAACATCTTTGTGCCATGGCATACCAACGCACCTAAAGTAGGCCTAAGCTGACCCTGCAAATCTTTTGGCTAAACATAAATTATGCAAAAAGCCGGATCCCAAACACTATTTGAATAATCCATTATTTCTGTCCCGGGGCAATCCGACGCCTGCCTTTAATCGCCGTTTAAAGATTAACTTTGGTCAACCGCAAGAATATTTGAGATTCAAATATTTTATTCAAATAGATACTAATTTATGTGCAAGGTTGATATTTATTTATTTTAATTTTCATCACTGGTATAGGTAAACTCACTGCAACGACATAATTGCAAACGTGCTATAATTTTTCTTAATTTGTCTTGGTCTGGCTGGTGGGAGGCTTTCCCCGTGGCTAGTTACGACCCTACCGACAAAGACGTACCGCCAAGCGATTTAGCGTTCCGGTACGACATCGTGTAGAAACCGAAAGGGTTTTGGATTTCATCCTACTCCTAACAAGTTAGCCCACTTCCATCTTAGAATGCATCATCACTTAACATCAGGTGTGATAGCAGTCAACTTGTAGTGTAAATAAAAAATAAACCTTTTAAATTAATTAAATCTCTATCATAAAGTTTTGCTTGTAGGGTAGTTAATTTACCTGCTAACCAATAAGTAAGTGTATAATAATTGAGCTTAGTAGTTCAGAACTGAACTGTAGTTAGTAGTTAAAACTATTACTATTCAGCTAATATTATTTTAGTGAAACGTTCTCGTTAAAATCAACCACATATTCGAAATCAAACACGTAAATAAACAAAAACATCGACTACATGTTCGGAGTGCGGCGTCCATATTGGTTCCCGCGTTTTTATTGCGAGATAGGTTTTGACCACAGTGTAAAAATGTCAGCAGAATAATACAACCGACACAGCAACAATGCATTGTGTGGTTTTAAGAAAACATCGTGTTTACAATTCATTAAAAAGGCTCAGGCTGAAGGTGCGAGCTATAAGAATTTTCGTAACAAAAATTCATATCTTAATTATTTATTCATGCTAGCTGTCAAAAAAATATTATAGAAAAAATCAGGTGTCCCAAAAACATGTTATTTTAGGTTTTAAACCTATGTTTTGTTTGCTTTAAGTTAAAAATAATTCAGTGATTAATTGACACTCGGAATAAAAATTCACCTACCATGCAAAATTGGGACATTTCTTTTGTCACGAGCTATAAACTCAATAAGTTTTCAATTAAATACCTTGACACATTCACTACACTGTGCCACAGTTATGTACGTCACGTGCCGTGCAATGTGTATTCCGAGTAAGCCTTTCATTTGGCTCTGAAAATGTGATGAAATGGAACTCATAGTAATGTATGGCAGTATCCACTTTGAGTGTCACAAATCACACAATGTTAGAACAGACTTCACAGTATTTACTTAGGCTTTCAAATATCTCTGAATAATCAGATTATCCTCTATAAAAAGTACCTACTTATTGTTTTATTGTCTTCAATCATAATTCATAATGAGGTACCTTAGAATTCTTTTTAACCTGTCTTAATTATCAGATTGTCGTCTCTTACAAGTAGGTACAGAAATCCTTCGTAAGCTGGAGTGGACCTACTTACTCTTTAAAACAAGATCCCATTGGTTCGCGGTTTCTATGATTTTAAGACAATGCTTATTCAGTAGAATCGGCCAAGTTCTTCTGCCTTATATCGGCATCGATCGGTCATCCCCGTCACCACCGAACTTGGTCGAGTGGCTGTCAAAATACTACTCCGCCGATATACTCTATCTACGAGTATACAAAAGTGTGTCGCGGAAGGATGCCTGGCTCTGTCATGTCTAGTGCAGTATAATTACGTAATATGAAACGTTCTTTGTATAGTCATCCACACACTAGCGTGGTTTTTTTATCACAAGTTAGCCCTTGACTGCAATCTCACCTGATGGTAAGTGATGATGTACTTAAACTAAGATGAAAGAGGGCTAACTTGGCTAACTTGGCTAACTTGGCTAACTTGGGCTAACTTGGTAATTTCGACACGACATCCTACCGGAACGCTTAATCGCTTGGCGGTAGGTAGGTACGTCTTTATCGAACTAGCCCACGGCCGATGCCTCCCGATAGCCAAAAATCGAAATATTATCGAAGGTAAGAGGCAATGTAGTTGAAAGTTGCAATAGGTGTGTTCGGTGATAAGGATTCCGTTTTTCATGCTTTTAGGAGTTAAATGTAAAATAAGCCATTTTTTGGTTTTTTATTAAGATCTTTTTAAAACGCGCTTAGTACGCACACGGCGGAGTACGCCTGACTTTGAACCTGAACGAGGCTATTAAACATGAGCTTGTTCAAGCAACGCGGTGCAATCTAAACTATTCGGGCATACTTGCTCTGAAAATAGGCATGTAAGCCCTTTGTCTATTTCAAAATGAATTGATAGCTCCGGTGTAAATTATTTACATACCTAATTGAACAAATAGAGATGCATTTAGATTTACGTTCCTGTTAGACCATGAAATCGGCAACTCGTGTTGTGGTTTCAATAAAGCTGACACGCAAAATAATATGTTCGTGAAGCTTTAACAATTATTATTGAAAATTTCCAATAAACTTGACTGGCACTGAGTAATTTATTAATTAATAACGGCTGCAGTATCGAGACATAGACTAAATGAATTAATGAAGAGCTTCCAATAGGTATTAAGCAAAAAACACATTTTAATATGATAAGGGCGCTCATTCGTCTCTTAGAATTTCAGTCACTTTTTTGTCCTGTAAGCTACGGCTACAAATTATAGGAGTTCAAGACCTGGATAGAGTTATAAAATATTATGTATGCTCTCTTTTCTTCCAAATAATCTCGATTTGGAAGTTGGTGCTATTACATTTTCGTGCCTCTGAGAGAAACTACAGCCGTCAGGTCTGATAAATAATTATAACATCTGATTTTAATTGTTACAAAATCTTCTAGTCTCGTGGTTGTAAGGTGAAAATCCGAAAGACTTTAAGGAGATAAGTACCTGTACTGCCTAATTGGAGATAGATTTATAATTAAAATTTTACCTAAATCTGTAATAAACGGAATCATTTCATGGAACATCAACATAATTATGAATTAAAATTTGGATGCTATGAGTATCGTATTGTAAAGTTATTACCTACTTGACACATCTGTCTATAAATGTAATTACTCTTTGGTGTCAACAAAACCTTTTCAATATACGTGTGCGTCCGACAAAAGCATTTTCGACAAGTTAATTGACTCTATTTTTAACTTGCCCAACTCTACAAACGTTATTTTATGAGATTTACAGTGGAGTTTATTTAGGCGTAAGTGAAGTATCTACTAACCCTAAAGTCTATAACTTAATGGCCGCGACTTTGCTCACGTACATAAATATGAACGTGAGCAACTCTGGCTTCCCATTAGTTTTATTCTCTTATTTCTGAGAGTGTGCTCAGGAACTGTTCAATATCATTCCTCCACTACCGTTCTATCATTGGACTGCCAGGCATCGCAAAGAAATTAAAAAAGAAAATCGCAATAAAACTTTATTTCGTGTGCAACGATGGCTTCTGAAGAAGCAAATAAATAAACGGCAGTATAATAAACATAATATTAAAATTGATGTTAATGTGACAAACTGTGCGGATGAACGGGCGGTCTACCCCAGGGGCCTGGTCCTAGGGGCCTCCATATTGATATTCAAATTCTAAATAAGGCTTTGGAGGCTTTCTCTGCGGGTTATATGTACAAGTGTTCAGGGATCTAGTTCTTGCCAGATAAACAAAAGATAAGCGATGTTTTATATTTGTTTCAATAAAATAGTTGTTTCTAAGCTCCAAAGTTAAAGGTATCCATAATGCATAAAAGGGGCCCCCCATTTAGCTTTGTCGGGCTTAGATCGCCAATGGTAGTAAATAACCATGGTGATACCACCAACTGTAGTCTGCGCCTAGTTGTAGCAGTCCCACATACCCGTCCTGCGTGCAGGGGATGCGTAAATATATTTCCCAGCGTAAAAAAAGGCCTTACTACTGCTCTTGGAGTTTCAGCCGTAGCACGTATAATAATATTAATAAAGCCTATGTTCAACAAATATAATGGGTAACAAGTTTGGGCGATTAGTCTACACAAAATCCCTTGAATATATAAGGTACATAAATCATAATTCATAACCCAATAATAGGCACCTTAACGTTAGGGGTTGGATGAAGCGAGCTGAAATGACTCGCCGAAATTACAGCGCCGTTAAAAACAGATTAGGATCACATTAAAATATTCGCAAATTCGTTTCGCATTTTTTAATTTTATTTTACTTAAAAATGTCTTTGTGACAGGACTTGTTTAGAGAAGGCCTACAACAAAAGAGAGTTGTCGAAAATAGGAAAGCTTTTCGTATAATGGCGGCCAAACTTCATTCAGAGGATGGCACCACGTGATGATGGTGATGGTACCTAGTAGTACGCCTTCTAGCCTTATTTCTTTTGCCAAGCATTATAGCGGTGTTAGATATGGTTGTGAATTAAATTTTGGCACATAAGGCTGTTTTCCTCATAGTCGAGGAAATTGTAATACTTTCCGTTTTATTTCTGTAAGTTTTCCAGCTATATTTCTAACACAGGTAGTGGCTACTATAGTAACCTAAGCATCAACTGAGTTTAACCATATTCACTTTAGGAGGTAGCAGTTAAATAGGATTGTGTTTAACTGTTTTTATTTTCAGGTTTAACAGTTATATCTAAGAATAGTTTAACTTCAATTATGAGCTTAGCGAACAAAACATCTGGAACATTCTTCAATTCAGCGGCTATATTCTTTACGGCCTCACGAATCGTTTTATCTATTTTAACTTCAACAAGTAACCATTTATAAAAATCTTGAAAGAATTTTTTAAACGGATCAGGTTTGTTAACACTGTATATATGATCCAAATCGGACAGAACGACTTGCATCAGCAGTGCATCGTGCGACATTCTTTGATCTTCATTTGTCTTTATAGCTTCTATCCTTGCTTGTACAATTTTTTGTACAGTTAACAGTATTTCTTTTGTGGGCACTTCACTAGAATAAGCCATATCGTTTAATATGACTTGAAGTTCATGAGCTACACTTTCGCTTACGTACATATAGAAATCACTATCGGTAAGTGCTTCATAGAAGTATTTTATGAAAAGTCTCACTTTATCATCGTTCATTGTCTTGAAATGTTCGAGTAAAGTGTTCAAGGCTTGTGTAACTTCATATGATTTTATACAAACATTTTGTTCCACACAGAGTTTAGTTTGGTATTTTATTTCTACCAACACAGTGGCTATAATCAGTTTTCTATTAAGCTCCTGTTTTATTTTACTTACATCTCTTGCTTGCTTTTGCAATTCGTCCACTATAAATATAGACGCCATTTCTTGGAATCTTGTACAAACTTTTTTTATGGTGTCTATCCAATAATAAACTTCATTTTCTTCTTCCACATTAGAGTTTGCGGTTTCCATTATATGCCTTGCGATGTCCAAGTAATGTTTTAATTGTTGTTCATAAACGATGTCACTAAACGTATCGTTAAGCGTTTTGTTGATAACTGTTTTTATAGACATAGCTAGAACTGAGATAAATTCCTCTACAAAATTTGATGCATGTTCACAAAAGGCTAGGTTACGACAAAGCACTGCTCTTCTAACAATCAGTACAATGGGATTTTCGTCTACCGGAATCAAGGACCGACGACCATTTAGGAATGTATTTCCTAAAAAGTGTGATAAGGTTTCTATTACATCTTTGCCCAAGCTGACGCTGCCTTCCACGTTTAATTTAACACTGACGGTCTGATTAATTAGTACTGCAACAAAAAAATTAATCTTTGGTTATCGTTCTTATGTATATTGGTACCTAAGCATTTAGAGAGCTAGCAAGCTACCTTATTCAAGAAGAGACATAATATTTTAAGCGGATATTATTTTGGAATTCGTAATGTTATTAGTTAATGATCTTTTTATTAAAATCTCATCTGGTATTTTTGTTAATAGTAAGGTCTTAGATCTATTTTTGGATATTAGCGCCACCCATCGGGGCGAAAAGAAGCCGTCTAGGTGAGTTATTTTAAGTATTATTATTTACACAGAATAAAATTATTCTAGTTTAATATTTCTAGAAGCCCGTTTTTAAAATGAACTATATGACAATTTTCACTTCACTCACTTACAAAGTTTAGCTAACAGTATCGCACAATTCCCTCACAATTCTGTACACGATACACTTAGTTTTCTGCGTAAATAACTTGATTTTCTATTTTTACGTAATTTTTGATACGGAGCTCAGTGTTGATACCGACAGCGCCACCTGTCACACACATGAGCATATGAGCATATGATTATGGGACAATATGGGCATGGGAAAAGGAATAGAAGAGGTCAAATGTTCCTAAATTTCTGTCTGCAGCATAAATTGAAAATAACGAATAGTTTATTTTTAAAACCTGAAAAGTTATGGTGGACATGGCTTGCGCCAAACGGCAAAACAAGAAATCAGATAGACTACTTGGTCACAAATGCTCCAAAATACGTAGAAAACCATTCAACAATTAACAAGTTACTGCATCCAAGCGACCAACGGCTGATAAGATTAACTTTACAATTAAAAAGTATCAAACGATCTCGGGCATTCTGTAGTACAAAACAATCACTTAAACATCTAGATCGCATTCTCCTTGAAAAAAAGATCGCAAACCTGCCAAAAGATGTGAACATACCGGTGAGGACATATTATAACCTATTCGAAAAGGCACTCTTAGACAGTCTTATTTCTTCATCAAAAATAAGCAAATGGAATCATGTCATTACTGAAGACATTATTGACCTAATAACTAAAATCCATCTTATTAAAAATAAGAAAAATAGAACGAAGGAAGATAAGAAACTTTTAAGTAAAACCTATAAAGAAATAAATATCAAAATTAAGAAAAATATAAAAGATTTTAGACAAAATACCATAGAGCATTTTATAGTTAAAACAGGAGGCACAAAGAAGGCATACAAGCAGTTAAACAGCAATTTCAAACAAAGAATGACACATCTACAAAACACATCAGGGTCTGTTGTAACGAATCGAAAAGATATCATGAACATAGTTACTCAGTTTTATGAAAATCTTTACAAAAGCAGTGACCAGGACAAAAATGTGACTCTCCGATTAAACAATATTGACTCAGTTCTACCGTTTATAAAGGATGAAATAGAACTGTCAATTAAAAATCTAAAGGTATAGAAATGTCCAGGACCTGATGGGATAACCAATGACATTTTGAAAGCTGGTCTAAATATTTTAGTTGAACCACTCACTACATTATTCAACCTAATTCTAAGACAAAAATCAATCCCTGAACAATGGACAAGCTCGGAAATAATATTGCTCTACAAGAAAGGAGATCCAAAACAAATAACAAATTACAGACCCATAAGCCTTGTATCATGCGTTTATAAAATCTTTGCAACAGCACTATTACGACGTATAACAAGAATTATTGTCGAAAATCAACCAGTTGAGCAAGCAGGTTTTATGAAAAACTTCTCAACGATTGATCATATCCACACATTAAAGAATGTTATAGAAAAATACAAGGAATATGACAAACCCCTATATATAGCCTTTATCGACTACTCAAAAGCCTTCGATTCTCTATATCATAATTCTATATGGCAATCACTCAATGAGCAGGGTTTGAATAAAGAATATATAGATATTTTAAAAGAAATTTACACTACTAGCAAAGCTCGGGTAAGACTGGAAGAACCAGGACCATATTTCGAAATAGCACGGGGAGTGAAACAGGGGGACCTGTTATCACCCAAATTATTTATCACTGTCCTAGAGAGTGTTTTCAGAAAGCTTGACTGGGAAAACAAGGGAATAGGGATAAATGGCAAATATTTGTCAAATCTTCGTTTTGCTGATGACTTAGTAATACTTTCAGAAGACCCAGACGACCTACAGGTCATGCTTAAGTCATTAAGCCGCGAAAGTGCGGCTGTGGGACTGGAGGTAAATGAGAGCAAAACGAAGATTATGACCAATACAGCTGAGGTGCCCATCTCTATCGCATCGTCTACAATGGAATACGTTCAAGACTACATTTACCTCGGTCACTTGGTTTCCTTTAAGTCTGGTACAGAAAAAGAAATGGACAGGAGAATTAAAAGCACATGGAACAAGTACTGGGCCATGAAGGATGTCTTCAAGGGGAACTTGCAAATTAAATTAAAAACAAAAGCAATGGACGCATGTCTTACGCCATGCTTGACATACGCGGCCCAAACCTGGCAAATAACGAAAGACACTTTAGACAAAGTAGTTTTTTGAAGCTGAAGCTAAAGGACAGAGTAAAAAATAAAGTAATAAGAAAAAGAACCCAGGCCAAAGACGCTGCTAAACACGTTCTACGTCTTAAGTGGAAATGGGCAGGCCACATTCAGAGAGTAACCGACAATAGATGGTCCCAAATAGTAACAAACTGGTACCCACGGGGTTCAAAACGGAAGCGAGGCAGGCCATCTAAAAGGTGGAGTGACGATATTGCGCACGTGGCTGGAAGTACATGGCAACGCACAGCTAGGGATAGAGCACAGTGGCTTAATATGGAGGAGGCTTTTACTGCGTTAAGCAGTCCTTACAGAAAGAAATGTTTAATACTGTAAGGAAATAAAGCTATTTTTTATTTTTTTTTTTTTTTTTTTTTTATATGACAATTAAAGAAATTTTTGTCAAATTATTTCTTTTGCCAAATGCAAATGCTTTTGGAAAATTAATAATATATGAATGAATTTAAGGTTAGCAAATCAAGTAACGCCATCTATCATAGCACAGGTAAATTGAGAATAACGTAGGTCTACACACAATCATAATTTATAAGCAAAGTTATAAGCGACACATTTATCTCACCTAAAATAATCAGGAAACAAAAGCTTAGATGTCGCATAATAGAAATAGGTACTAAAGTTATTGAATCAATAAAATTTTTATGAAAAGGAATTCCATTTCATTTTGTGTTCAAGTAGTTCTCAATAGCTATAAAAATTATTGTTACTTTATAGTTAGAACTATATCAAAATAAAGTTATAAAAATATATTATTTTTTTAATCAAATATTTATTAAACTAAATAGATATAATATAAAATAAGAAAAAATATATTGTTGCCTACCACTGTCTCGATTATATTTAATAAGGAAAGTATATATAAAAGTTATTTTGATTACATTGTACCTAATCTAACATATAATATTATACCTAATCTAAGATAATATTCCTTCCGGCGGCGGCAACTATTATTACTTAAACAAATATTATTGTAATAGATTCCTGTAGCCTAACCAGGAATGGGGTGCTACAAAAAGCAAAATACAGTAAAATTTCAAAAACATTTCAAGATTTTTTTGTTTTTCTAGTCAGAATTCCATTCATTCAGTCCTTAACACTGTGTATTTAAGCCCTAATTTTTTTATCTGTGAACATTTGTTTATGGTATTAACAAGTCATCTGTGATTTGAGTGACATCTGTGATTTGACAGTGACGTTTGTACTCTAGCGGTCTACTATCTTTTTGTTTCGGCCATTTTCGCCGAAAGGTTGGTGTTCTTTTTCGGTCACGTATCCTATCGTGGCCGTGAGATCACTGTGATATATTTCTATCAAGATGGTGCAGAAGAAGGTAAAAACCATGTGCGTTAATTGTATTACTTTATTTTTGTTCAAAATAATTTATAAACTGTGGACTCTGAAAATTTAAGTGTGTGACCATTAGGTGTTGTTTTCACTAAACAAACACAATAACATCGGTGTTTAGAATATAATTTACAAGGTATTTTAGTACGAAAGTGTAAATCGTTGTTTATCATTTAATGTTTCGCTATAAAAAAGTGTAAATAATTATGAATAGCAAGTTAGGAAACACATAACCTATTTGAGGTAACAAACGTGATGGGACTTTAACTTCAAATAAACGAGGATTGTATTTATTGATTAAAGTACGTTCGATATTCTGATTTTATATACCAAGAAACGACTATAGGAATTATAACTTAAATACCATTTTTAAGAATTTAACTTTGGCTGTCGTACTGCCATAGAGGTTAATTTTTTTATAAAATGCTATAAAGGAACGCACGTGCAGTTTTCATGTCTCAATATTTAAGCTGGATGCTTAATGTTGTTAGTCTATCAGTTATCCTTTTTTAATATAGAAGAGTAAAGATTAGTCGGAAAAGCTTTAAAAAGATTCTTATATTTACAGCCTAAGAAGAAGGTAGGAAAGAAAGTAGCGGCCGCTCCATTGGTCGTGAAAAAAGTTGAACCCAAAAAGGTTGTAAACCCACTATTTGAGAAGAGGCCCAAGAACTTTGCCATTGGTAAGTTCAAGTACTAACAAATATTTAAATTTTTTTCTATTGGTTTATCTAGTGTGGTTTTCTAGTCAAAATGATGTTAAAACTTTTCCCCGAACAATCATGTGGGTGAAAAATAACGAGCTTTTTAACACTGATTGACATAAACATTACAAAATAACTTTACTTATTACAATATTATAAATGCGATAGTAAACAGTCTGTTTGTGGAACAACCACGCCTAAAATACTGAACTGATTTAAATGAAATTTGATACAGAGATAGTTAATAGCCGTAGAAATGATATAGGCTACTTTTTCAAAAAACTGTAATAAAATTGAATTTCTTGCTGATGGAGTCATGGGCATCCCCTAGTAATACATTAAAGGTTGGTGCAATATTCAGTTTGTTCACAACTTGACCTATCTTTCATTTTTATATTTGTAATATTTTTTTTTATGAAGTATAAATTACTGAACTAAGCTTGTTACTGTTCTTATATGTTGTGTCTAATTATATATTCCACATGCACAAATGCATACATATTGCTAATCTTGCAAAAGTCAAAATTGATGGGGAATGTGGTTAATGGTTACTAGTAGGTAGAGGTGGCTTTAGCCCTTAAAACACTTATGTGCAACCAACATCCTTGCACTTTCTAGTAGGTAATTTCAAGATTTAATACATACATTTTTGACCACAAGTATGAACTTGTTCAAATATGTTGTTGAGTAAATGATTATTCAGCAAGCAATTGGTATTTGAGTTAAAAGTTAAATTTGCTATTTATTTAACAAGCTTTAGGGTATTTAAGAGCTCCAATGCAATGCTCTTTTTTGAAGTTTTTTTTTATTTTTAACGACTAAAAGTTGTCCCTTGACTGCTATCACACCTGATGTTAAGTGATGATGCAGTCAAAGATTGAAGAGGGCTAACTTGATAGGAGAGGACATCATACCGGAACGCTAAATTGCTTGGCGATAAGTCTTTGTCGGTAGGGTGCTAACTAGCCACGGTGAAAGCCTCCCACCAGCCAGACCAAGACAAATTAAGAAAAATCTCAAGGTCAGCAGAAGTTCCACAAGTAGCATGGCAATAGTTTTTGTTGGTGGATCATCTCTGCTATTATTCTTGCTCTTGCGTCTGTTTAAAAAGGAAAATAGTATTGCATATGATGAACTAGAGGATGCCTGTTGCATGTTTCACATGCCAAGTTTGTTCCCATGTGAATTTCAAGGTAAAAAGTAGCTTATTTCTTACTCTACTATATTTCTTACATGCAAACTACATTATGAAGTTTCATATAAAACCATCCATATGTACAAAGTTTCGTGTTTATAGTATTAATAAGGATACCACAATACAGTCATCACAATGAATAGAGCCTGATTGTTTATGTGCATATTTATGAGTTCATTGTATCTCCACAGGCCAAGATATCCAGCCGACCCGTGACCTGTCCAGGTTTGTGCGATGGCCCAAGTACATCCGCATCCAGCGCCAGAAGGCCGTGCTTCAGCGCCGTCTCAAAGTGCCGCCACCGATCAACCAGTTCACCCAGACACTGGATAAGACCACAGGTTTGTAATCTTTTGCTCTAATTTCTTGTGATGTATTTGTTTAGGGCATGATATAGCCAATTAGATATAGAAGCAGGCGATATGTTGTGACACTACTGGTTACCCACTACTATCATGTACCTTAGGCTTGTGACTATTTTATAGAAACAAGTAGAATGGCCTGCTGCTGCCATCTGTAGTATAGTTTTTAAACAAGAATAATAATATTACTATTTCCCCAAATATCCAAAAGCCTATGGGAGATAACAATAGGCCAACGGGAGATTAAACCAAATACCTCTCATATTGGAGTGTGGCATCTTAACCAAATGGCTGTTGATACTTTAATATTTTAAATTAGTATAAGTAATATATGTCACCTATAAACAACCAATATTTCATTTCCAACTCAAAAGAAAGATTGGGAAGAATGTGGACATAGTTCAGTGACCAATAATTCATCACAGATTCTCTTGGTTATTAGTGGCTTTTAAACGCCAATTAAATACTTTAATATAAATAATTGTTTGTAGATTTTTATGATGAATAACCAAATGCAACGATGATAGCTGTGATTATCACAAAAACTATACGAGCTTTTTAACTCTGAAGTAACCAAACACTGCTGCTAAGTTATACCTTTATAGCTTCATTACTAATTTATATGTAAACTACGTTTCAGCCAAGGGTCTGTTCAAGATCTTGGAGAAATACAGGCCTGAGACTGAAGCAGTCAGGAAAGAACGCCTGAGGAAGGCTGCAGAAGCTAAGGTACCAAACCTAAGTAAACCATTTGTTATTGTCTTATATATAAAATTCTCGGGTTAGTCTTAGTTTAGTTTTAGTTTTAATTTTTTTATAATGTGGAATTAAAAAATACATACCACTCAAATTATTTTTACATTTTTTTCACATAGGGGTCTACACGATCAACCCCTATGTAATATAATATAAATAAAATGTTTACTAGAAATAATATACATGGCAAAACAATGTTTGCCGGGTACAGCTAGTTATTATATATTATATCAGTTATTATTAGACCAGTTTGTAGGGCAACAATAATTCAAATTACACATAATCTTACATTCTCCCCTCTTCTATATGGAGGGAGGTCTGGCCCTTTAGTGGGCCGTTAATAGACTGATAATGATGATGATAATCTTACAATGATAACCTTATAACATTTTAACTGTGTAGTATATATTCTTTACAACCTCTCACAAACTCAAATGACTGTCTAAGCTCAAATCAATGTTTCAAGTAGGCTATTATATAGAAAAGTGAAGTCTGCCAGTGTTTAGAGACATAGTGACAGTGTACCAATTAATTCAAATTCAATTGTAAAAATTGTTAAATATTCAAAAAATTTAAAAAAAGGTGCTACCAAAAATTATGTAATGATTAAAAAATTATATTTTGCTGCTACAGTGTACATAACCAAATTATTTAGTAAGTATACACCCACATGCAAAAAAGTGTTATTGCAAACTTAATAAAACACCAAAATGAAAAAGAATAGATACTAAGCTT
The DNA here is from genome assembly GCA_034621355.1 of Mycalesis mineus. NCBI lineage: Eukaryota > Metazoa > Arthropoda > Insecta > Lepidoptera > Nymphalidae > Mycalesis > Mycalesis mineus. Next base: position 17,711,115 of record CM067884.1, on the reverse strand, counting down.
TTTAAGAAAAAAATGAGTAAAACAACCTATCCTTAAAATATAGAAGTATGTTTAAGTATAAATCACGTTGGTTCCACAATTTTTGATATTAGGTTATTCTTAAATATAGAAGTATGTTATTCTGGACTTTTTTGTAGTTGAAACAAAGAGGAACAATCCTCCCATACAGTATTTTGTTATATGATGTATTCCATCTTATCAGTGCTTGTTCTGTTTATAACAAAAGCTCCCAGGCGGTTCGCCTCTTACAATAATTCATATTTTAGCAGATTTATACAAAACCTTAGCAAATTATATTCTAAAACCTTCCAAAGCTATCTATTGGTAAAAACTGCAAGTAAATCTGTTCAGTACTCTATTGGGAACAAATAATTTGTTGTTGATTATTTTATAATATGTAGTGATAGATTGTCTTATGTCTAATTACTGAAAGCACTACTCAATTGCAAATCCAATGAATTTCAGCACTGTCAAGTTTGTTTAAGAAATCCTCAATATCAAATCTCTTATATTATTAAGAGATTTTTATTATTTGAGCTACACATCAATTTTATTGGCATTTATTTCTAAACAACATGTATAAATATGACCATGATGCATAACATTCTGTTCCTAATGCCATGAGGACCATTTCCACCAAGATCTCTGATAAAAACTTTCAAACACCACACTATTACTCTTATAGAGACAACTATTAACTGTATTTACTTGTGTGTTTGTAAGGTCGCGAAGAAAGATGAGCCCCCAGCGAAGAGGCCAAACACTGTGCGCTCTGGAACCAACACTGTGACCAAGCTCATTGAGAAGAAGAAGGCGCAGCTTGTTGTCATCGCCCACGATGTTGACCCTATTGAGGTATGCATTTCATTACTTCAATGTTTCTTGTATGCTATAAATATTCTATTTTTGCAAGGCTGGTTTTAGTTGTAAAGACCTTGGCCTTACTACAAATGCAATAAGCTCTATGTTAGAACGAGTTTCCAAAGCTGCTCTAGTAGGATCCTTTCCTAATTTGGCTGGATAGGGAGACTAACTTTTTTTTTTACTGACTACAAGTTGGCCCTTGACTGCTATCACACCTGATGTTAAGTGATGATGCAATCTAAAATGGAAGCAGACTAACTTCTTAGGAGTAGGATGAAAATCCACACCCCTTTCGGTTTCTACACGACATCGTACCGGAACGCTTAATCGCTTGGCGTTACGTCTTTGTCGGTAGGGTGGTAACTAGCCACGGCGAAAAACCTCCCACCAGCCAGACCAAGACAAATTAAGAAAAATCTCAATCTGCCGCGCCGGGAATCAAACCCAAGACCTTCGTCTTGTAAATCCACCGCGCATACCACTGCGCCACGGAGGTCGTCATGCACAGTGAGAATGTTGACGCGCGTTACTAAGGCCTCTCTTTTAAACCTACACTTCTGTTATAATGATAGTTATTGATATCTACTAAAAAAGTTTTTGCATTGAGCATTCATTCCTTTTATAGTTTCAACAAAGTCAAGAGTAAAAGATATTAAAATAAAAAAATATATTTCCTTTTCTATTGGTTTATTATTTACTTATTGTTTGTTTATTTCCAGTTGGTACTGTTCATGCCTGCCCTGTGCCGTAAGATGGGCGTCCCGTACTGCATTGTGAAGGGCAAGTCCCGCCTCGGAGCACTGGTGCACAGAAAGACTTGCACGAGCTTAGCGCTCACAAATGTTAGTACAGATTGTTTATTGTATAATTATAGGTGTTGGATGTCAACTTCCGGTAAATATTAAATACTGACTTCAATGGCTCGTAAGGGTTAAGAGACTGGACTGGATAACTCTCGTCCTGTAGACTATAGTGTAGGGTGGGTCATTATCACTTTATAGAGAAATAGTGTTATTTAAAGTCCATGTTTTCTTTTCGGACACAAGAATGACATTTTTTGGTTTCATTTTTGTGTTCGTCAAGAAAAAAATAGATGTGAATATTGAAGATCTGTTTGTGAATTTCTACTACTGTTTGTGTAAGTAAAAAATATACAATGATTTCACCCCTGTCGGTCAACAATAATGTCTACTATTCTATGTACACGAGATGTCTACGCATTCTACGCTCGCTCTTTTGCAAAAAGTAGGAATGACAGCCCTGCAAAAGTAATTGCCTGTGAAGTGAAACAGTGAAGTTGACGATTTTATATTGTAGCTGTCAAATCATGATGGAAACATAATGATGATTTATTTGCTATCCAAATGCCATGAGGAAAAACTATTCTACCACCAAAAAAGAATAATCTGAATGTTCCATCAATCTACTAGACATTTTTATGTGTTGGTATTGAAATAGTGCTAATAAAACGAATTGTTGTCAGGTGGAGTCTGGTGACAGAGCCGCCTTCTCGAAGGTGGTGGAAGCCATCAGGACTAACTTCAACGAGCGGTATGAAGAGCTCCGCAGACACTGGGGCGGTGGCGTGCTCGGCAACAAGTCCAACGCCAGGATTGCGAAGTTGGAGAAGGCCAAGGCGAGAGAGTTAGCGCAGAAGCAGGGCTAAGCCAATAAAACTTTACTTTTAAACAATTTTGTGTTTTTATTTTTGTACCTTTTTATATACCAAATAAAATCAAGCCACGAAGTTTATTCCGGATGATCTCCAAGTACACACCAGTCTGATTATAAAAATTCGTTTAGACTCAAGAGAAACAAAGGTAGACCATAGTATTCCCATAGTAATCTGAACAACGCGAGCCTCTACTAGTAGATAAATGATACAATTTTTTCGGGCTAATTTTATGATCAATCGTTATGCTGAAAAATAATTTTGCTTAAAGCTCTTAGATAGATAACAGCTTAAGTGTCTCAAACATAATTATATTATTTTAATTTTTAGCTCAGGTAATTATTTGCAACCTTGTATAACTAAACCTGAGTCTAGACTCCAAGGACCAAGCAACTTTACTGATACTCGACTATTACTTTTTTGTACTGGATTTTTGTAAATCAATAAAAAGAAATTAACCTCGGTGAATGCTATATTGATAACTGTGATTATGAAGAAGCGCCATCTAGTAAGCTTGTTAGAAAACACCAGATCATCTGTACATGACATCTGTTGGTTATTGTACAAACTCCGTAGATGCTTCTACGCAGTTTTTAACCTACCTACTGTCACTTTTTATAGATGTCGCTAATGTTTTAGTAAGTTTCAAATCCATGTATTTGAAATCCTACTGGTTACTGGTTTCAATGGGAACGGCTGACTTTGTTAGCGTGTGTAATATTTTTGAAATAATGCAGATCAACAGATAGGTATGTTAACAGGATAGCACACAATTAAGTAAGGTTTGTAGGCCTTCTAACCCTAGGGGAAATAATGTCGTGACGGCGTGACCGTTATACAACTGTTAACCCCTGGGAGCCTGACAGTTGACAACTGCTGTCAGTGTCAGTTACGGGCGTAGTGCCCTCCCGCTCGCGCGCTGTTTTCCATTTCGGTCTGATACGTTACTCTACAAAAAATTAATAAATAATCTTCTTTTAAGCCATATTTCACCATTCTGTAAAATGTAATGACTTGATTGATATATTTCCTAACTTTTATCTATCAAAATGTTGATATAATCAAAACGTTATATATTTGTTTTACGGGTTCAACATTTTGGAACTATGTTTTGCGTTAGATTACGAAAAATAAATGGAAACACAAACAAAGTCTAAAGAACAAGTGTCTATGCTATCTATTTATGTAAACAATATAACAAAAACAATTGGGATGTTTACCATAAAAACACTTGAAACACGACTCCACCCGACGCTTCGAAGTATAAAAACAGCTAGGGATGTGTTCTTTCACTTTTGGTAATTTTATCGACAGTCATCCTTTTTGTAAGGTATTATTATAATAATGTGAATAAAAATAAAATTATTCTCATTTTTATTTCATTTTACTTTTAACTACCTACATATTATTATTTTTGAAATGTACGTGAAAAACTCATTCCTATACCTATACTACCTGTGCTCAGCAGTTTCATGCACGTATATTCCGTTGCCGTGGGAATATTGTAGTATTGTTCTGAGCATCTACATCGTGAAATGAGTAACATGTTACAAGACCATATGTCATATTTCTCCCTTATTTATATCTATATTTTTTACACAGGGACCTGTAGTGCTAAAGTTCAAGGTTAAAATAAAACAATATAAATTCAATTAGACATTTTCTAAAGTAAAAATTTTATTACATTTAAATAATAATACAATTATAAATAAAGCTATAGGCTAAAGATAACCAATTGTTATTATTTATTGATATTATTATTACCCTAAAAAATATTCAGTAAATACATTTAAAATATAAATTTCTCGTGTCACGGTGATTGTCATGAAATTTTGTGTGCATATCAGTTAGGTCTGCGAATCGTAAAACATCTATTTTTCGTCCCCCCAAATGTTAAGAGTGGTCCACCCTTATTTTTATTTTTTACAATACTACAAAATGAAATTTTTTTATTACAAAATTAAAAGTTTACATAAATACATACAACGCTAAATTGTCACCCCTCTAAGATTAACCCCTTTTAAAAAATGTTTCCTAGAATAATAAACATGGCAAGGCCGGGCAAGAATTTTATACAGATATAGTGATCCTTGTTTTTCTCTTTTCAGTTCATAACTTCTAAGCAGTCGGGTTTTTTTTGTTTTTATAATAATAATTTTATTTGAGACTTTATTTATAAACATAGAGGTACACTTAATACACTTTTTGCCATTTTTTGTTAAAAAAGTAATATGAACATAAAAATAAATAAAAAGTTATTGTCATCAGGTACTCTTGTACATGTACCCGGAACTTTTATGATTTTTTTTTGTGAAGAAACAAAATCTAAACATAAATTTTCAAGTAGCTTGTATTTACTTTTTATAATTAATTTATACAAATATAAATAAAACCAAATTTATCGACATCTTTTACACACGGCGATGTATCGATACATCATTATGTCCCACTTTACAAACAAACGGATTCTTATTGGTTACCGGTAAACCGTCCTTAGCGCTTCACAAATAAAGACCAAAATAGCTCGTTTTACCAATACCAAACGAAACTGTTTTGTTTGGTATTGACAGACCAAAACGGTCGCTTTGAAGTCAAGAAACGTCAAATTTTAGTTGCACAATAATAAATAATTTTCTAATATTTTACAATAATATGTTAGTAAATACTTATGTAAACTACTTCCAAGTAAATTTTATACATTTTTAGTAATATTTACTATCATTCACATGCGTAAATAAGTCGGTAATTCGGGAAGATACGTATCAGATGTTTTCATGATTTATTTAAAATTTTCGATGTATTTCTTAAAACAAATAACGTGAAAACAATCACTGTATGCAAAATAATGAGTTTTGTAATAAAAATTGTACTTACATTCAATAAATTTGCACTAATCACGAAAACTTCGAGCACTGTCCAATAAGATTAAAAATAAACACAAAATAATACCAATTTTAATGTCAATGTCTTGGAAATTTATCACAGAATATGAAACAATTCTTTTTTTAAACTAAAACTTAGTTTTTAGCGCCTAATAAAATTAAACCTTCGTTGAGGCCCGCGGCAGCCCGCGGCTACCCGGGTAGCGACGGAGCTATAATGACAGCTGTCATTATTTGCCTGACGGTTGCCAGGGGACCCCTCGGGGCTGTGAGACTTTAATAGCTTGTTTTGTTAATTAGGTGTTTTTTGTAATTGCTTTTGTACGAGTAATTGGACGTTGCTTATACAGCGATGTAACGTAGGGGCGGTAATATTATAACTAATCTGTAAATTTACTACGCATGTAATTTGTTCGGTTTTAACTGTCTTGAAGGAGGTTGTTTTATATTTATAGGTATGTCTGCAATTTTTGACGGTTTCCGTGGTGCAGAGGTATGTGAGGTGGATTTACAGATTTGTTTTGGGTTCGATCCCCGCCTGGGCCGATCGAATTTTTTTTCTGGCTGGTGGGAAACATACCGCCAAGCGATTTAGCGTTCCGGTACGACGTCGTGTAAAAACCATGTCATGGATAACTACTCATAACAAGTTAGCCTGCTTCATTTTCTTAGATTGCACCATCAAGTGTGAAAAAATAAAATAAAATCTCAAGAACTATTTAGATGTACAGACGAGAGTTTAACGACGTATTTGTAAAAGGCGTAACTTTACATTGGCGCAGAGTCGGTACGTCGCGACGTGTTGTGTGTTTTTCCTATAGCATATTTATCTATATTTTAGAGTTTAAAGTTTTCTTGTAGTTTCTTCTAAAACTCATGGTCAGGGTTTCGAGTCTGGGCTGGACTGTGAAATGTTAAGCTTTCATTCAAAAATTTTTCATTATAAATGGTTACTCCGCAGTGGGAAAATAGGGGGTGTTATACCTCTCGGAGATCACCTTAAACCGTCGTTCCGCGTTATTAACATATTCTGTTAGCATTGACATATTAATACTATGGACTTCGGGTCTAATGCAAAATTTACGTCAAAAGTGTCCCAAGATATTTTATACACACTAGGATGTATTTATGTTTTTATACACAAAATAACATTGTAATGTATGTCTTATCGTATTGTTATACAGTCTAATTTGCAACGGTCTAATTGCATGCAATAAGTAATCTGCTTCGATTGACGGTTACCATGGCAGCCTTTTTTTGACATGACAGCTTCTCGTGAAAATAGGACAACATAAATGGTGTGGAGTCGGTAGCTTTCAAATTTTTTTGGCATCTTATATTTAAATATTATATTTACAACAAATTTTAATTTATATTTACATATCCCTGACCTCTATATGCTGGGATAAATCTTGTACCAAATAATAATTGTTGTAATTATCTTGTATAAAATAATAATTAGTTATAATAATATTTAATTACAAATCAAATCCACAAATGTACAAAATGATATGCCACTCGATATAGTTCTTTACTTTGAAATTTCAAGTTCTCGATATTTTCCTCTTTTTATTTAAACTGAAAATATATTTTTTTACTTCAATGACGTTAGATCACTTTTTTAAATAACTGTTCCTAATTTCATGTAGATAATTCTTATAGTTATCAAATTAATATACCATTATGGTCAAAGATATTTGATTAATATTCATGACATAAAAAATAAAAGTTGACATAATAAATAAAAATTTTTGAATTGAAAATAATCTAATTATTTTAATTCAAAAATTAAGTAAGTAAATAATTCAAATGTAAAACAACAAAATAACTCTATGCAGTCGTTGTTCTAAAACATTTTATTGCTTACGGCAGATCCGAACTAAATGTGGTTAATTAGATAAATATATTGCACTCCTTCTATCCTATACGCGGGTAGCGTATGGGAAAAGGACAGATAGATACTTGTGTTCATTTTGGTTGGTTATGCAATTCGTTTCTATAGTTTATTAAAATTTTAATAAAATAGCCTGTTTCAAAGCAAAATAATACTTTAAAATCATCAGTAAATATTTACTTACTGAAAATATGGTACACCGTCTTCTTTTTTCACCTTACTCGGGTAGTTCCTACAAGTTTTTCATAACACATTACGGCATTATTGACGTGTATTCTGTCAGTCAGCTAATATGAGACTGAATTGCGATTGGAAGTCATTTCGCGTTTTGGCTTACTTTTGGTTCGGACACTTTTTATCGCTGACCCGAAGTCCATAGTATTAATATGTCAATGTCTGTTAGTGATCAAAATGTGCAAACACTCACTCGAAGCTCGCCAACCACGCATTGGAGGAGTATGGTTGGTCTAAACTCCATATATCCTCTGCCATGAGGAGGAAGGCCTGGTCCGGTAGGCCGTGAAAATAAACTGATAATGTAACGACGATGTTTAAACATACGTAAGACGTAACAATCATTTTACTGTACCTAAAATATAAAAGTATTCATGCCTCATAGTTTGAAGCATCTGTAAGTTACAACACTCGCATTGATTATTTTTCGTCGCATCGTATGTTTTATTTCCCATGGGAGTAAAATTATTTTTGCGGGGAAATAAAGTAGGAACTATCCGGTCCTTCCGCGCGTTGTATACTACGCGCATTACAATTATAATAATAGTGATATTAGAAAATAATTAAAATAACGATTTATTTATATAATTAACAAAATTATAATTATAATTAACTTAGTTGACCACAGGAAATTTAAAAAAAAACCCAGCTGCAATGCGGGCTTACGATCTAGATTTACACATCCTAATATGATATTTTTATATCTGTGATCCAATTTGTCTGTATCTATGCTAACTTAATTTACAATTTGAGTCTATTAGATGAGTATGGTCGAGGTCTGGTTGTTGAGAGGTTTTGTCATGTTAGTTACGACCCTACCAGCAAAACATATCGCCAAGTTAGCATTACGGTACAATATCGAGTAGAAATCAAAAAAGAAGGATCTTCAATCTTCAATTGCACCATAACCATCAGGAGCACTAACGTGTAATAAGTAACGAAGTAAAAAAAAACCTTGAACTTTATAAAATTATTAATCACTATTAAGTCTCACAGGCGTCAATCTACATTAAACGAATTCTATTTATATAAATATAAATTTCAGAAGTAACGAATCCGTCTTTAAAGAACATTTGACATGTTTCTTGTCTCCAATTACCATACTCTACGGTGCGTAAAAGTAGTCCTTATCGTATCAATTTACCGTCCAAACGAGCAAGGGGTGGAAATGTAAATGTTGTGTCACGTCGTAGTCAATTATGCTTCAGTTTAATTACATTGAACTCGCGCAGTAAAGTAACTATCCGACTATTGTGAAAATTTCAATGTTTGTGTTATTTACTCAATCACATTTAAAGTTTAATTTATTTTGAAGTTCATTATTATTACTTATGATTTATTTTGTTAACCTATTTATCAACGGAATTGCTGTTATTACTACATGGCCAATTTGACTGTATGGCAGGCTCAAGATGCGCACGAATGGGATATGACGTCTTGCAGTCAAAAAGACAAAAGGGTGCCCGACTGCGCGCCTTCGAATAAATAGCTTTTTTTCCTTCCGTTGGGGCGATAGAGAGAGCCACTATTTCGCGATGATAATTATGTCATTTTCTTTATACAAGATATCTTTCGAAAGCATGTTAGGCTTGCTTGTCTAGCATTCCCTTCTTATAGGAAAGCCTACTACTGAGTTCCAATTTGGGTCGGAACTCGGAAGACCCAAGGGTGAAAATGTTGGAGATTGAGCAATCATCAGATACTTAAAATAGTGACCGTAACGTTCTAATATGTTTTCCAAGCTAAAGAGAGTGTAGCACTAAAATCTTTTCACTCCTGGGCAGCTGCATTGAATTTCTTAGAAAGAAAAGCTTTCAAACCTTGGCCCTCATAACATAAGATAACCATTGAACTAATGAAGCAGTAGGGCACACGTCATACCTGTCATATATTGGTAACTTGATATAACATATGGGATATCTTTTTATCTCGAAATAACTCATACAAAGCTATCAGAACGGATGAGTTGTGTCGTCGCTTCCGCTAGCGTTATCTTTTCTCTCAAATAACTCATTTTCTTTATCTAAAAACAAGTTTGTGGTTATTTTGTAGAAACCAACCTACGCAGTATACGTAGTAAGTACTGCAGTAATGCTTATTGCCAGTCGGATTGTAACTATTTTTGTAATTCACATCTCTTTGTGTCTATATGATAGGAAAACTCACGAGAAGTGAGTGACATGTGACAGTGAGCTAATTTGTATCCTGATATTACCTCGGGAGCGAATACTACGCAGGTGAAACCGCGGGAGTCCGTTAATAGGTATATTATAAATGAGGTACACAAGTACGGAATGAGAAATGTAGTAGAGGTGGGCATGTTGGCTTACCCACCTCTGCCTCTTATAGTAAAGAACTGTAATTCCCACATACCAAGCGGTAACGAGCAAAGTACGTATAAATTAGTTTTATCACAAAACTACGCAATACAAACCGTGGGTAGAGGTGGGCATGTTGGCTTACCCACCTCTGCCACATAGTAAAGAACGAAGGTAAATTAGTTTTATCACACAAGTACGAATACGAAGTGTGGGTAGAGGTAGGTTGTCTTACTCACCTCTGCCTCTTACAAGTAAAGAACTGTAATTCCTATATACCAAGTGGCAAGAAGCAACGTACGTATAAAATAGTTTTATCACACAACTACGCAATACGAACCGTGGGTAGAGGTGGGCATGTTGGCTTACCTACCTCTGCCACAAGTAAAGAACTGTAATTCCCACATACCAAGCGGTACCGAGCAACGTACGTATATCCGTTTTATCACATAACTACGCAATACGAAGTGTGGGTAGAGGTAGGTTGTCTTACCCACCTCTGCCTCTTACAAGTAAAGAACTGTAATTCCCACATACCAAGCGGTACCGAGCAACGAAGGTAAATTAGTTTTATCACACAAGTACGAATACGAGTGTGATAGATATACTTATGTTGTCTTACCCACCTCTGCCTCTTACAAGTAAAGAACTGTAATTCCCACATGCCGAGTGGTAAGGAGTAACGTCGTAGTGTTCGCGTTATCCTTTGTCTCCTCTCCCGTGTATGCAGCTTGCTTACAAAGGGCTGGGTAGGGTTACCATGCGCCTCTCTTAATCTCCATTATATATTTTTTATTTATTAATATAAAGTACGAGTGCCTTGTTGTTATTATCTTTAGTATATTTTTAACGGGCTTGGCCCCTTTATAGGAGAGGAAATATGGACTTTAAGCCCTAGTTAGAGTTACAATGGTGGATTTTGTAGAGATGTGGCGAACTCGTACAAACCTCCTTTTTCTTTCAGGAAGGTTTCATGGCTCTGCATGGATAAAATAAACATTTAATTTCAAATATTATTCGAATCGTCGAACTAAATTTTCGCGATGCGTGACAATTGAATTTGAAGATCAGACTGGCCACTGCCAGATCGCCACTACCGTCGGTGGATCCTATTAATGTATTGTTGGCAGCATTGCGAACCATAGACTATAGAGGTGCCGGTTTTGTATCGTTGTGGTAGACTGAAGCAAAAAGTAACGGTTACGGGCAGTTATATAAGCAAAGCCCTAATGGTGAAGTAATTATTATTTTGTGTGTTCTCTTTGTGTGCAGTTTGCTGCCAGTTAATTTTGTTAAAAGTTAAAGTGTAATAAAATGTAAATGCTAGTTAAGTAAATATGTGATTACCTGATTGTCATATTGTTTCATTTTGATTTTATTTAAGGAAGTTTTGTAATAAAAACGTGTTGATGTTATGATTAATGTTCTTTTTTTCTTGTGCCTTCTGACCCCTTCTGATGATGTTTCTAATAGTATTATATTAATTATTTTATTTTCATACAGTTATATTTATCTTTCATGCCTATTATTTGGCTCGCGCAATCTCTAAAGGGCTCACTGTTACAGTTTAATGATAAAGGTGTGTAACATCATGAAATTCCTAACTCTTAAAACATTTTTTACTGATAATTTCTTCGTAGAATCAAATACTCAATATTTCATAGCCCTACGCGGGACTTCAACCCGAGAACTCCAAAGCCACATGGCTAACCACTAACCCAGTGGGGCAGGGAACTTCAACAGATATCTGGAGTAAAATATTAAATTTAAATGACGTAGTGTACAGCTGCGTATCTATCTAAATATAACCCAATATCTAAACAAACATTTCCTTCAATTCCATTCAAGAAGGATGAGAGATGAAACTGAGATATAATTATAACTAGCGGACATTCACGCCTTTGCCCGAAATAATTATTTTTTTAACCGCAAGTATAGGGGTCTTAACTAGTAAAATCCAATTTGAGATTTTCTTCCAGATCTGGTTGGTAGGAGGCTTCTACTGTGGCTAATTACCACCTTGTCGACAAAGACTTATCGTCAAGTTATTTAGCGTTCCGGTATGATGTCGTGTACAAACCGACGGGGAGTGGATTTTATCTTAATCCTAAAAAGTTCGTCCGCTTCCATCTTAGGATGCATCCTCACTAACTACCAGATGTTCATGCAGTTAAGGGCTAACTTGTAGTAAATAAGAAACAATCCATCCAATGCAGGTAATTTGGTTACCCCTTGTACGTGACCCTTCGCTCTTGCCGGCAGGCATGCCATGTGTGGAAACGTATTAAGATCGCTCGAGGGCTGAAGCGTGTGGTGTGCATGCAAAATATAATATTTCTAGACAACCTTTTTCGAACTAAGACCTTCTTGGCTAGACGCAAAAGTATCGATAGCTACAAAGAGGACATATAAAAAGACAAAGTTGATTGATACCATGGAGGATTTGTTATAGGTTCTCAGAGGATTTATATAAAGAGGTAAAAAGGATTGATAACACGGAGGATAGTCAAAAAAACATTGGTGAAACTAAAAAAATGTTTCCTTTACGAGTATAAGTGCTATAAAAAATTGCTTCATGCCAAATTTCAAGATTCTAGGTCGATGAAAGTACCCTTTATGTATTTCAGAAAGGAATAACCCTTCTGAAATTTTTGTTTTTATAAGATTGCGTTGACATAGAAGTTTGATTTTGTTACAGGTTAATTATAGACTTCAGTATTTGAGTATTTGATTGAATTTCAATTGATTACCTCTACGTGTTCATGAGTTACTAAAAATTTACGGTTTCCGCAATTTTTCCTTTAACTGTAGGTATAAGACGTTGCTTCATACCAAATATGAAGATCCTGTGTTCGTAGGAATTGCTCTGTAAGTTTTGATTTCCTTACAAGTGTCGAAAATTTGCCGAAATTCGCGGATTAAACGGCCGTATCTTTTGATCTTTTGATCGCATTGGCTTGGAAGTTTGGTTTTTTCACAGCTTTAAGGGACGGAAGACTTGAGTACCTATTTGATATAAATTTCAGCAATGAGGTCCACGCATTTCTGAAAAACAGAGTTGTGACGAGCAGACAGACGGACGGACAATAAAGTGATCCTTTGGAGGCACAGACCTCTAAAAATAACGGTTTCGTTATAAAATGTCATTTGCTTAACGTATGGGCGTAGACGTAAAGATAGAAGATGGAAGGTAGGAAGGACCCTGTATTTGAAAAATATCCGCCGACATGTTTTCAATTAAGTAGGCGTTACCGTAACAGGAGTGTTAATTTTATGTCACTGTTTTACCCTCTAAAATTAAATGTTTGAACTATTGTTAAGTATATATATAACCATTAACCTCTTTAATTAAATGGTTGGGTTGGATTCGAATACTTTTCACTCAGATAGCTATTTTAATAACATACTTCGTTTGAGACTAGCACCAGCCTGGTCGCTAGTTTGAAATATAATTTACCGTTTCGTATAATTTGTAGGTAAATTCTTATATTAGATGGTTATCCTTGCTTCTACGGACTATCCTCTACGAATTCCTGACTGGCATGCGAAAAATCTTTCTCCTTTTCAAAAAAGAGAATAAAATAAACGAAGGGGATTCAAGAAAGGTTTTAATGATAAAAGCTCGAAGTGAAAATTGTCCCTAATTACGGTATATGTAACAAGCGGTTTAAATTGTTGAACCGGGAATGGTCCTTTATACGCACGCGCCACGAAAAATAACAGGTACAGACGTCTGATCACTCAGTCGCGAGATATCGAGGGGAATCGCGCACGCGTTTTGCTGTACGGGCAGTGGCCTTTGCATGAACAAATTATTCTTTATTAATTAAAAATAATAAACGTCAAACCACCCCGCTAATAGATGGTTCTGAAAATGGAATGTGATGAATTTGGCGCGAATTAAGGAGGCGGGTGTCATGGGGATCATTAGTCGTAGATCTGTGCGACGTATTGACTTTTCGTGTTTTGTTTAGTGATAATTTTGTGATAGCGAGTGATGGCAAGTGGATATGGGTGTGATAATGGCAACCGTTTACGACATTGGATTGCACTTTGTATTGGATTTCATGGTAAGAGCTATTTTATGCGCACGGTGCTTAATGAATTGGTATCATTTTTTCCATTTTTTTCTGTAGGTTCGGATACTTGTTTATTTTTTAGTGATTTGTTGGCTTGATAGAGGTAATAAGATGTTGTTATGTATATAATTTAGTTGTTGCTCTTAATTGTTTTATTGTAACGAGAATATAGCCGCGGCCGAAGCCACCTGTGGAATTAATACAATATTACTAGATAATGTTGAGACTTTTGCGATGGTCTCAAATGCACTGATGCGACTTGTATCACAGAGGCACAAGTTCGACGCTTGTTCAAGGTTTAGTTACTAACACATTCTTAAATTTATGCTAATATTAATAATATTTGACGGAATAATCAGATGGTTTACCTGAGATTAAGTGTAAAATCGTTGGCTATAACGGACGGCCACGTATAATGCGCCTGTCAACCTGAGCCATTGGTGTTAAGCCTCATGTCATGGTGTGTCAAGGACATGACGAGGCCATTAGACTCAAATTCTTAGGAATCAGAATTTTGGTACTTAAATTCTTAAAAGGGATACTTTTATAAAGCTAAAAATAAAAGCAATAGAAAAAATTCTCATTTGTCATCAATAAAAAAAAAATTCTTTCCTGTTGAAGATTTAATAACAGAAAAATCTAGAAAATGATAGCCTGAACTTTTCGGATTTATAACCGAAAACTATATTAATTTTACTATTACTTGTGGAATGCCGATTCGGCATCAGTATTTTCTGATATCAACGATTTGTGGAAGTTCGAGACAGTATCTATATAGGTATAGACACTTCTAGGCAAATGTGCATCTACCTTGACTTCATTTAATTATAGTACTCTATTATGATTGATCGTGGCGGTATTTCCCCGAATGATATTCAATACTATGTCCTACTTAACTCTGATGCCTTGTTGATCAAAGTCAAGTAAGCCTATATGGCTTCCATCACGAGGTCCTGGGTTCGGATCGTGAAATAATTCGGAGCTTCTCATTTAAAAAAATCTTAGCTTGAAGTCGCGGAGTTGGTGGTGCTATATCTACGTGCCTCAGAGAACACGTTAAGTCGTCGGTGCCCTAAGCCCAACAACCCGCATCTGAGTAGCGTGGTGAGTCCATATACCCTCTTCTACAGGGTCTTCCTTCTTATACTTGCCCTGTAGTGGGCCGTTAATAAGCTGATAATTATGATTATGAACTCTACTCTACTGCCCTAATAAGTATTTTCAGTAAATATATGAACTCAGTACTAATATTCAATTTTTTGCTATTCTTCGCAAAAAACCTAAAAAATAGCTGCCTTTCTCCAAGACCTAACAGAGGACGTGCTCAAAGGAGCACGTTTTACACTTTAACCGGAGCACACTCTACAGATACTTTCTGCAGAACAATAAAATAAATCAATTGTTCATAATTAACTTCCGTACAATAACGCTCGCTTCTATTTCATATTTGTATTGTTTATTGGCTACTGACCTCGGAAACGTCAATTTTATAGTAAAACATAAATTCCAACTGATCCCGTGTTTAATATTCTCTCTCCCCGTTCCGTTCGCCCTCCTCATTTACTGGCGGATTGGGTAAAAGTAGGTTAAGCATCGGCCTTATTAAAAATGTTATGCAAATCGATACAAAAACTTTACAGAAGTACCTAACTCAGTATTTACTGTACTAAGTTAATAGCCCCAGAGCTGGTGAATTATTCCATTCAATTAGTGAACAAAATGGTTTGTTGCGTGCTCTGACTTTAACAATGCATTTAATCAATTATGAACTTTGTTTTTACATTATTACAGTTAACATAAACTGCAGTAAATGAGGTTACTGGCAAAACAAACTTTGCCATAGACTTATGAATTCAATATTTAATTTCTAATTTAATAGTAGAGAGTATATAATTTTGTTTTATATAATTATACATAGCAATTTTACTTAATATGTTTTAAATAATACATACCTACTATCGTATGGGCCCGGCACATTACGGATTATCTGTTAGCAAAACTGCTCTAAACTTACCTGAAATCGTGCGAAATTCGATCGAATGATTTATGAGTGAGTCAATCATTTAAAAAACTAAATATAATATGTGTTAAACATAACGCACACGTATATTTATTTCAAAAAGTCCACATAACATCTTCCATTCCATTTTATTACATTTTGTATTCGTGTTGAAGCTATAGCACAGATACGCACACATATATTTATTTCAAAAAATCCACATAACATCTTCCATTCCATTTTATTACATTTTGTATTCGTGTTGATCCTATAGCAGAGAATCAAACCAAAGGACATTCAAGTCTTGAAAGCAACGCACCAGCGGATTCTACGCGTAGGAATTATATTCAAACTTTAATATTACCTTCAGAATGCTTTCCTCTTCCATTCCTACTTGATTCCTACGCCCTACAAGCTATTAGCAAGTAATTTGGCGTGTAGGCGGATCTCTTGAATTCTTGTATAATTCTTCTACAACGGTTTTAATGAAAAGAAATGTAAAAAAAATCTTATTATTAAAACAAAAAACCTGACTGCAGCACCATAAAGTATTTAGAATTTTATATAGATATAGTGATCCTTGTTTTTCTCTTTTGAGTATGTATGTCCTTTCTTCGACGCACTCAGGTTTTTTGTTTTGATATAATAATTTTAGTTGAGCTAAATTGTGGAAGTGTTAGCTTATGATTTTAAAATGAGACTGTAAACTGGGCACACTTGTGCCATTGTTTCTTATATCGGCAATATGGATATGATATTAAATTTCTGAAATGGTCTTTTTAAGAATTTAAATATCATATCCATATTGCTTTTTAACAAAAAAGAAAAAAATACACACGTCCCCTCTTTTCCATACCATATATAACACCCATTTTGAAAATTTATATAGCCTATGTCACTGCCACAATATTTACAAATTCAACGACACCTCACATGTCAAAATCCGTTTAGGCTGTAGCGCGTGCCGAAGAAATGGACATACATACATACGCTCGAAAAACATAACCCTCCTTCTGACGCAATCGGGTAAAAAGGAAATACCTACGCACTTGCAATTATTTTAGGGTAGCAGTCAAATCTGAATATTAAGTAGTTTTTAAACATTATTTATTATCATATCCGGTAAATTATAACCCCTATCATTATCACCCTAAGCCCGTCAGCCCGCATTGGAGCAGCGTGGTGGGTGTTAGCTCTATCTAAGAAGCGAGGTCTATTTCTGAAGTGGGCCGGATTAACTTTATAAGAAAACTGAAACAGGAGAGTAGATTTAGACAAAATGTATTTTTGCCTTTAATATTTATAGTTTTTTGCATTAGACTACATTACGTTTCTGAAATATGTAAGAACTAATAACAAACACGCTCACCTATAGAGTTACTCAAACTGAATAACAATGTTATTCCATCTATTCCAGTTTCTATAAAAAGATTTTAAAAAATTTAGCTAGAATTTGTCCACTACAGAGGTTTCCAAGTGTATTGTGTCTAACTTATATAGAACGCTGGCTTCTATGCGAGGGTTTGCATTTATAAGATTATTTTGGCGACGCTTAAGTATTCCTAGTGTGCTCGGAGGAATCTCGTTTGATGTCAAAGCTACGTATTCAGACGATGCATAGTGCTTGTCTATTACACTGTATCTATTCCGCTTTGGACTACTGGTTTTTGCAATTACTATTTATTTTTAGTAGGTATTTTATTTTAATAATGTTATATGAAACCCAGAAATGATTTCTACCGTTGACAGTGAACAATGTAACCGATGTGCTCATCATTTTAAGCCTATTAATGGACCACTGCAGAAATAGGCTACCTTCTTTGTAGGAGAGAGGGTATGAAACTCACAGGTGATAATGTTTAAATCATTATCGATTGCTATCAACATACATAAACATCACGCTGTTCATGGGTACTGGGTCCGGCTTAGCCTGCTTGCAGACGAACTGGCCATTATTTAAAATGTCCTGAATGTAAACACCATTTACCCTCCTGTAAATCTTTTTCGATTTTTTATAAGAAACAATAAGCTCCCTCTAATTATTCCACACACACTTTTCCGACTTTCCAGCTATATAAGCTAACCACTAATCCAGCGAGGCAGTCCGTGGTACTCATATGCCCCAAAATGATTTAATTAGAAATGCAATATAGGTACCTATACGAAGACGTTTTGTTCTTTTTTTTGGCGATGAAGTCAAGGATGTTTAATCTTTTTTAAACTTTAGCAGTATACCTATATACTCGTATACCCAAGAGCAAGATCCTCTGCAGTGTTAAGACTTAATTATCTAACTAAAAATAAACAAGAGTTGACGCCGAATCAACGACAACTAATTAAAGAGAGGCTATTGTGTCTTAGTGGCTTGTTTCTCTCAATCAAGAGATACTAAATACAAACGATTAATTAAGTAAGATCACAAACTGAGTTTTGGGATTTTGAAATCTGGAATTTGAAATTATACACTTGTGTGACTTTCCGAAAATGGTTATTTATTACAAATATAAATAAAACTGATGACCTACGGATTCGAATGCGGGCTTCATAACTAGCTCAGCGAGTCGCAGAACTGAAGTGGCAATGGGCGGGGCACGTAGTTCGAACAGCTGATGGACGTTGGGGGCCCAAAGTGTTAGATTGGCGACCCCGCACCGGAAAGCGCAGCGTTGGTAGACCCCCAACCAGGTGGACTGACGACATCAAACGTGTCGCAGTTGGAAGTCCCTAAAGAAGGCCTATGTCCAACAGTGGACGTCTACAGGCTGGTAATGATGATGATGATGAAATAAAACTAAGTAACGTAATAGTTTATTTACATAAGTGACATTTTTTAATGACGCACGAAATAGGTTTAAAGAACATTAATTATTTAAATTAATATGCTGCTAAACATACTGGTCATGAGGTTAGATTCCTTAACTGGGTTATGAAAAAAAGATCAATGGGTTTTTCTTTTTTTGACACACTATTTTCAAAAATCCCTGGCTGACGTAGAGCAATCGAGGCCTAGTAAGGCCCGTGCCAAAGTATCATCACCCAAAACTTCCTTCCTTCTGTCTTTTTTCTGGCGCCGTGGCGCAGTGGTATGCGCGGTGGATTTATAAGACGGAGGTCCTGGGTTCGATTCCCGGCGGGGCAGATTGAGAATTTTCTTAATTTGTCTTGGTCTGGCTGGTGGGAGGCTTTCGCCGTGGCTAGTTATCACCCGACAAAGACGTATCGCCAAGCGATTTAGCGTTCCGGTACGATGTCGTGTAGAAACCAAAAGGGGTGTGGATTTTCGTCCCACTAATAACAAGTTAGCCCGCTTCCATCTTAGACTGTATCATCACCTAACATCAGGTGTGATAGCAGTCAAGGGCCAACTTGTAGTCGATAAAAAAAAAATAAAAAAAAATCGCCTAACACAAAACTTCGATCGGTCCTAAATCTCTGTTTCTAAATTCAGCTGCTTCTAGATTCAGCTAAGTTAGTAATAATTGAGTGCGTATAAAAGGAAAAACTGCAGAAATTTTAAGCTCTTGTGTTTTTCTATCTTTTCACCAGCTTGGCTGTTGGGCAGTAAAAATACGCTAATAATAATGGCTAACTTAAAAAGCTTGCAATTAAACGTATAAGTAAAAGTCCAGGTAATGCAGTCGGATCAAATCTCGCAAGCGCATTGCATGGTTGAGTTGAAAGGTATAACTCGACTCTTTCACGTAAACGACGCGGAAAGCACCGTATAATGCGCGTAGGTTGTACTGGATAAACGAGTGCGAACTAAGCTCGGCAGTCTGGCGACGGTTTTCACTGAGTAGGGTTTCAGGGTATAAAACACTATTATTTCATCGTGTAACAAGCAAACTGTAGACAGAGAGTTTTTACTGGTATACCACACGCTCCCACTTTCACGGCATACTCGTAAGTATTAACTAGCCACTTTGACGTGAAAACGTCTTATAATTCGATAGAGCCGGCTGCACGCACAAAAAAACATGACTCATGCCGCGTTACCTCGCTTTGAGGCGTTCCATGTAAGGCTTGAAGTGCAAGCGAGAGCGCAGAACGAGCGACAAAGAAGCACAATCGGCCTTTGCGTTCGTCAGCGTTCGACATCCGTCTATTAAATATAATTATTAAATATATTAATTTTAAATTAAAAATTAATATATTTATAAATTAATATATTTATTTAAAATATAAATTTATAAAATCAAAATCAATTATTTTATTAATTTAAATTAATATTTATAAAAATATACTTAAATTAAAAATTTTAATAACCAATTAAACGCTACCATTCCATCAGTATTTTCTTGAGACGTTGTCACGTTCAACTATCGTCAGTAAACCGACTTTACAGACAACCATTTTTTTACTTAGCTAAGTATTTATATATAAACGCCATTTCAAAATTCAATTAAATACGCCTCGATAAGCAATGTACACTAAAAGCCGATCAAAGCTTTCCATATAAACATTGTCAAGTCAACTGCTTCATTGGCCCTCGCGGCTTGGAGTCAAATCAATCGAATCATGAAATATTGAGTGTTTTTCTTTGAAAATCTTAAAATCAACCCAAAGGTAAAAAAATTGCTAAAGTGTTATAATATTCTTGTACTTCAGAAAAAAACGTTTACGATTGTGAACATCTTATAATGATAGTTAATAGTAATATTTTTTAACTAACTCGTGTTTGTTAGTTAGTCAAAAACCATCACTAGTCAATTATAAACTCCATTGAAGCAATATTTGTATGAAAACGGATATTTAAAAATTCAGCAGCTATTCAAAAGCTAAACAGAGCTACTGTTGTACAAATTGTCGAATTCATTTGCGCGCTCGTCCATCATTTGCGAGGAATATCCGTGTTCAATGGAATACGCGAATCGGTAAACAATGTACACCGAGAGACGACGAAATTCATATTGAATGGATATTGTCGACCCAACTGCCTGTGATATCATGTACCTACCTACCTACACACTACTTCAATATACTTAATATGGAAGAAATTTGTAGGTATTTGATAACAAATAAAGTCCTGAGATCGATTCCTAGATTTTAATGTGTGTGTCTTGTAATGATTACAATTACAATGACGACATTAATCTGCTGCTAAATAAAACTTCAATATTTTGTAGCCCGATATCTAAGACGCAAACTGAGGTTCTCATTGTCCGAAACCGCATGTTGCTGTATACGTATCTACCTCATATTTAATACTTAAATTTTACAGTACAGTAACCTAATAAAAACATATTGTACGAAGTAATTATGTATTTTTATGCCGTTAATATAAATTACAGTTGAAAGCTCTAGGACCGTGAGGATTCGACACGAGCTAACTTGGTTTTTTTCCATTCCGAATTGATGATGCGTTTAGTTGTCACCTGCCATGACAGAAAGCTGTCTTATACATTTTTAAACAGGATTAACATTGCCATTCAACGTGGCAATGCTGATAGCCTTCAATGGAAACGATTTAAAAGGCTAGACACCAGTGCAAGAATAAATTTAAAAAGCCTAAGAGTTTAAATTAAATTTTTAATTATTTTTTATGATATAAGTTTAGGATATTGTCCAACAGTAAAAGCTTTTAAAACATTTATTTATTTAATTGTAAATATTTATTCTATGCTCAAATTTTTATTATTTATCTCTCAATTAAAATAGTTCAATTGTTTAGATAATAATATATTTTTTTCTATATAATATATTTACTATTTACCCGACTGTGTCAGAAGGAGTATTATTTTTTTGATTGACTTTATTCGTGTGATCCTCAAGGCAGCACTTAACACTACATTAACATTGTTCACAAATATCACTAACTCAAGGTTTAGTCCATTTCATTTGGTAATAATATGATTTCATTTTTGAATTTGTAGTGTGTGTAATTGTATAGTGGTAGGTACCTATAGTGCTGTCTGTATAGATGCGGATAATTCTTGGTTTTTCTTACGATAGGAGAGTAAAAATGAAGATGGTAAGAAGCGGATACTGACTGTTTGTTGAGTATAGTTTTTATGATAAAGTGCGAGTTTTCATCGTCATCTGTTTGCATGCTAGCTTTGGCGGTATTTCGCTGTACAATTTGTTCAAAAAGTGATCAGTATGAAATATACTGAAATATACGACTATAAAATGGCACCGAACTCCGAGTATTCATTTGGAGTTACAAGGTCCGATAGAAAACCTGCGTACGTTGCACTCCGATATAAGAGCATTCTCAGGAGATGATAATTTAACAATGTTCAATTCGTAATTGGACATAGTAGAGTACGTATTGCTTTTCCTGTTAAATCTGGATAACTTTGTGGGTTCGTCAGTTTTTTACGGAAATCAACAATATTATTAATAAATTATTAACTTAAAACTGTTAGTATAAACTGTTAACTCGCTCCTAGGCTAATGCGTCAGCTCATATAAAAACATGTACGGCAATGTTTTCCCATAGCAGCGGAGGCTTTGCCGCGGGATTAATGGAATATTTTCGAGAGCCAGTTTGTTTTGGCTAGACTGAAAGCGGGCCCGAAACCTTATTAACTCAGCTGGAGGTAGCTCCTACTAAGTAGATTACGGCATTTTCTAAATAGGTACAAAAATATAAAGTAATTTTATGCTTTAATGATGATTTAATTTTTTTTTAAGTTATCTTGCCTTCAAACATTCTGACTCTAACCAAGGAGTCCTTGGTTTACAAATGAGGACCTGAGTTCGATTCTTAGATTTGAATGTTAATTTAGAGTCTTGTGATGATTACTATCATAATGACGATATTAATCTGCTGCTAAATAAAACTTCAATATTTAGTAGCCCGATCCAAGGTTCTCATGGTCCACTCGATCGACGAGGCAGTTACTTGACTTATCTCTTGCCAAAACAATTTGAAGATAAAAATATAAATATACGATCTGAAAAAGATTATAAAAGCAATCCGTCGGGAATCAAACGTGAGTAGATATTTCAAGATCCTAGGCCTTTGAAACGTAATCTTTCCATATACACGAGTCCTTCCCTTAAGATATTGTAGTGTAAGAGATTGCGATAGAAAAACTTCGTCATTTAATAAAGCTGATAGTTTTGACCCTTATTTATTATCTTACCAGTTCTGGAGGATTCAAGTCACTTAAACCCCCCTGGCTACGGCCATGAATATGGTATCTTTTTTACCCGACTGCGTCAGAAGGAGGGTAATGTTTTTCGAGCGTATGTATGTATGTATGCCCATTTCTTCGGCACGCGCTACAGCCTAAACGGCAGAACGGATTTGGACATGTGAGGTGTCGTTGTCTTTGGCAAAATTGTGGAAGTGACATAGGCTATATGCATTTTCAAAATGGCGGCAGTAAATGGGGGAAAAAGGGGGAATGTGCGTATTTTTTTCTTTTATCTTAGCAATATGGATATCAAATGAAAGGTTGTAAAAAGACCATTTCAAATATATAAATATTATACCATGTTTATATTACTGTTTTAACAAAAAATGTCAAAAAGTGTACCAAATTTGTCGTCTCTTTTCTATACCAAAAAACCCGACTGCTTAGAAGTTAAGAACTTCACTATATCTATATACAATTCTAAATACTTTATGGTGTTGCAGACGGGGACAAACGTAGTTTTGGTAGATCTTTCTTTCCAAAGTAGTAAAGTATTTTGTCCACGACTGCAGCAACATAAAATATTTAAAATTGTATATAGATATAGTGATCCTTGTTTTTTATAATAATAATTTTATTAAATTAAGGAAAATATACTCGTAATCGTATATATATTTATATTCCTTATTTTTTAACAGGTACAACTATGTACAATAAAAATGCAAGTACATAAGTGAGAATATCCAGTGTATTTAAACGTTCAAGCCAGCCCACACCCCACTAACTTTCCGATCGCTTTCAAAATGTGGCCCTGCATAAAGTCAGAATTTAAACACATAGTTCAGTAACGAGGTTGGCATAGTTGAGATATAGTTGCGAACTACGCCACGGGTTGCGTCGTGCAAATAAACTGCGTACTTTGCACACTTACTCGAAAAAGCTCTTTGTGTTCGATGTGAATGTTATAGAACGTGGTTATATCTTATAGATTTAAAGAGTAGTAAAGCTTAAGAAGGCCTGACAATGATGATAATGATGATGAAAGCTTTTTGTGACAAAGCTCGTCTAGGAGAGTAACTATGCTTTCATTCGGCAGTAAGAGATTAGATCATCAATCAACCATCTAATCTCTAAAAGGCTCTATCTTTCGAAGCGATTGTAGAATTAGCTCTCTTCATTATTTATTGTTAACAACCAATTAACTACAATTAATATTGCAGATTTTAAGAGTATCTATTTGTATTTGTATTTGTATTTGTATTTATGCGCCCTGTGCCAGCGTGCGTAACTACGCCCTACAGACTTGTAACTCTAAATAAGGCATTGTTTTTAAATGGTCTGGTAATTTCTGCGACCTCCCCCCTCCAGGTTCTGCGCCCTGTGCCTGGGTACTGCTGGCACTGCCTTAGTTTACAACACTGCGTCCAACGTGCAAACTCCTCACACTGATTGTTTTAAAATGTAGCAAAATTGAATCTCATACCTAAAGTGATGACATACTTTACTTACTTAATGATTTAATCATCATCGTCATCATACCATCCAATGGACGTCCACTGCGGGACATAGGCCTCGTGCAAAGACTTCCAAACACCACGGTTTTGAGCCAACAGCATCCAGTGGCTGCCTGTAACCCGCTTGACACCATCGTTCCATATAGTGGGTAGTCGACCAACACTGCGCTTTCTGTTGCTCTGTCACCGTTCCAACACCTTGACCCTATCATCCTTCGGCTCTTCAAACTACATACCCTGCCCGATTCAGCTTTGCGGCCCATTAACTTTTGTTCTTCAACGGATCTCTTCATTTCTGCATCGATCACGCAGAGGTACTTACTTCAAGCATAACTCGCTCTATCACGCGCTGCTTGTCCGAGCCTTCTAATGAGGCTATAGGCTCGTTATAGTTAGCAATGATGTGTGTGTAATAATTTAATACAACAATGAAACACTGGCACTCAACACAAGTATAATTGCTCAAAAGCTCTTCACGGCTGCCTGAACTCAGTTGCCAAACATAAGTTGCTAATATAATAAATTTACAATAAACCGTCCGTCTGGCATCACCTACCCATTGCGCCCCTAATCAGTCCCAGACAGCGGCTAATCTAATAAGAGGGGCGGCAGAAATTCCTAACTTTATCTGGCCCAGGGAAGCCATTCGCAGTTTCGCTAGAAATCCTATTAAATTGTTAACTCAAATCATTTATACATACCTATCGGTGACCAGGTTCAGGGTAATACGTTAATGCGGTGAGTGTTATCTTTACAATGTTATAACTAAACTAGCTGACCCGGCAAACGTTGTTTTGCATTAAAAATTAAAAAAAAATTTTTGATGAAAATTAGATAGTAGCCGATTCTCAGACCTGCTGAATACGCATTCAAAATTTGGTAAAAATCGATAAAGTCGTTTCGGAGGAGTACGGTAACTAACATTGTGACAGGAAAATTTTATATATTAGATATATAACACTATCTACTTATATATTTATGGGGATAATAGAATTATTATAGTCAAGCTTAAAGGCCCAGTCAATAGGCCTACCTCCTTATAGCAGAGATAATATGAAGCTCAATACCACGCTTCTCTCTCGGTATCGGTACCGACAGCTTAAGGTGCTGGTGTAACAACATCAACTTTTCGACTCCGGTCTTAGTATTTTACTAAACATTTCTTAGAAGAAAGAAAAACTCAGCATTATTCTATTGAACTACGCAGGCTTTTTGTCAAGGGCTAACTTGTAGTGGAAAAAAACCATTAAAGGAATTGAGATGTCGAAACCATCTGCATATTAAATCAATAATGAAAAGCGAAACTAACGATCAAAAGCGGGTCCACACATAAAAGCTAAACGTCCCAGGTGCATTCTTTAACGGTTCAGTAGTTCACAAAAGCACTTCGGCGGCGATAATGGGGCGCGCAAAGAACGACATTATTTCCAGCCTTTGTAAGGGCTCGCTGGTAAATACCTGGCGATAGCTTTTAATCCTCTTATGAAATTGTTATTATGCAGTGCGTCGCTGCTATTATTTCGCTTTATTCTGCTAATCCTATTTCCGCAACGAGTTGAGGTTAGTATAAGGTAGTTTCATTGAAAATGAAGCTAATTAATTAATCATTAATTATCGTTATTGTCAACCTCTTATCTTCTAATATATAAAATTTCCCTGTCACAATGTTAGTTAACATACTCCTCCGAAACGACTTTACCGATTTTTACCAAATTTTGTATGCGTATTCAGCAGGTCTGAGAATCGGCTACCATCTAATTTCCATCTAAATTTTTTTTTAATTTTTAATGCAAAACAATGTTTGCTGGGTCAGCTAGTATTAATATATGATGGTAGTGATGATGCAATATAATATGGAATCGAGCTCAATTGTTAGGAGAAGGATGACATCCGCACCCTATTTGGGTTCTACGCGACATCGTACCAGCTCGCTAAATCGCTTGGGTCATTGTCAGCAGCACCATCATCGCAATTATTCTAAAAGACCAGCATTGGACTGGGCTTCCTCGAATCGTTATGTTTTACTTTTGTAACCTCTTGTAACGATCTTTATCGATTTGATAGATGGAAAGAAACTCTACAATCAAAGTTCATATAAAATGTTTAAGTAAGTACTTAACACAACTCAAAGTAATTGGATATGTAAGTACATAAACAATTACTTTGCCTTGTGTTGGTTTCAGCTAATCTCTGAAACTATCAGTCAAACTATTTTTGCATATGATAGCCACTGATACAGGAGAAGTAACAAAGGGTATTTTTTTCCTGATATTCCAACGGAAACGGAAACTACGCGAGTGAAACTGTAGGCTTCCGCAAAATTATTATCCTCTAATATATTTCTAAATAATAAACATAGTCGGTACCTGCTACAGCCTACTCATTGGATGTCACTCATTGACTGTTTTACTATTCAGGCACAAATTGATTTAAAGGTTATTTTAGAGAACATTAAAGCAAGGCCTGCTTCAAAAGGACGTAGGCGGGAATTAGTAACGTAATGCGATTGTTCAAATCGATACATTGGATAAGTGACCGGCAGACCAATTTTCAATCCGAGGGCCACCCACGGAAAATTGAATGAATTTTAAATAAGCACCATAATAGTTGTGGTGGGCAGACAATTATGTCGCCTACACATAACCCTGTGAGGGTAAGATTTTGAATAGGGATGTACTACACAACATATCCCTATGGAAAAGCAAAGGAACTTCTATTTAGTAAATAGCTCTGGAAGAGTTAATCTCTAGGGCTAGTAGAACGGAAAGGACGAACTGTCTCTAAAAGGATATATTTTTGAGACTTAAACTTCATGTCTAGGCAAAACAGTAAAACCTGTACTGCGTCTTCGCCGACAAAGACAAGATCTCTGATTCCTAACATTGCCAAAACGTGATTTCCAACAGTCATCAAGCTTTAGGACTGGAAAGCTCGTAGATCTCACCGCTCTCAGCGTCCCACTAAGCCAAGGTCCCAGTCTCGAACGAGATGACCTGAGAGAGACATTCTGTCCTCCCACGTTCTAGCCCTCAACATTGGTAGAGCTATCGTGCTTGCCTAAAAACCCCTAGCTACTAGCCTAACATTAACCTACAAAACTCGTTAAGTCTCATCATCTAAACCAAGGTTTAAGTCTCGTAAAAAACGCTAGCCCCGTGCGTTGCGCTTCTCCACAAAAGCTTTGGGCTTTGGCAGTGCTACTATGGTCTCTACAACCTTCCACTAACGTTGCTGTGACCCTATTGAGAAACCTACAAACGAACTACTAAAATTAAAAAAGCTTTCCAGTTGATCTCAATACATTTGTTTAGCTAGGCACTGTCGTTTGTTCAGCACGGAGCGACCTTGCTCTGAGCGTCTTATAGCCCTTGGCTGGCGCTCGACGGCTGTTGTGTAAAATAGTCTTATTCATTTTCGTGCCTACTATTAATCAGTACAAGACGGTTTAAGTAAAATCTAGCGCCGCAGACACGCTAGTAATCTAATTAGGCAGTTAGAAACAGTTCTTAGTTTCGCTTTAAGGTCTTATGTTTCATTAATATTTTTCGTTTGATAGTTTTTGATATATGTAAGCTATATTTGTTATAGTGCGAGCACCTTTTGATGTAGTGCAAATCTAAAACTAGGTCAATTAGCATTTCCTTGCAAGATATTCTCTATTTATATTATGTATAAATAGTATATAAATTCCCTCTACATATGTGCTCGTATATGACGATAAAAACTATTTCTGTAATGTTTTAATTTTGTTATTAAAAGCTTCATATATCATTCTCTTGCCTGTTCCTGCTCTGCATTGGATAATTCAGATTGGTTATTGATAGTTATAATATGTAAAAACAATAAGTAAAATCAGTTTTACAAATATTTACGAAAATCTAAAACGAATTAATATAATCCAAATCTTTACAACTCAGAATTTGTTTTTCTCTTTCTTAGAAATTACTGGCATTTACGGTATAAGCTCTTTATTGGATGTATAAATAATATTTTTCGAGTTAGAACCGTATTCTTTCACAAAATTAACCTTTATTGTTAAATATAAATTGTCTCCAGCGTAGTAAGCTGACAAAGCGCTTACGAGCGATTCTGAGGTCGCTTATTTGTTTATTTGCTTATACAATACGACGTTGGTTCTTTTCTTCTGTTCATGGACTGAGGCTATTGTTGTACGACAAGTTTTGTATTTTTTATAATGAAAGCTGGCTTATGTGGGGCATGAGTTAATTTTCAAGTTTAATGGAGAACAATAGATGTTCAGGCCTGTTATATTGTGGTTAGCTATAACTAATGCAGTTGGTCTCTGTGGCTTTGGATCGCGAGGTCGTGGCTACGAAACCTGGGTCATGCTATAAAATGCTGAGCTTTTCTTCTTTCTAAGAAATTTTCAGTACAAATTCTCAGCCAGGAGTTGGAAATTGGGTGGTGTTACAGTTTTGTACTGGGAAGAGCACGTTAAGCCGTCGGTCATTGTGAAAAGTATTTAACACTAGAGGACGCCCGCTGTTTCTCCTGCGTAGTTCTCCTTCCCGTGGGAATTTTGGGATAAAACGTAGCCTGTGTGTTAATCCAGTGTCAGCCAACTCCACACCAAATTTTTATCCCTTCTTTTATAAACAAGGAGGCCTAGACCGTAGGCTGTTGCAGTCGACTGATATTGATGTCAATAATGATAGTATATAGTTAAGTTTGTTACCGGGTCTTCTCGATAGAATCGGCTCTCCAAACTGCTGCCAGAGTTAGTACTCACTGATAGAATAGATTTTTAAAATGCTTATAAATTTTAACGTTTCGAATTTGAATACGATTTGAACAAATGATATTATGATGCATAAAGACCAACCAAACTGATAGACTAGACTAGACTAGAAAACTAATTTATACATTTCACCCTCTAAATCAAATTTTCAACTAACACTTTTTCTATATTTAGACGAACCCTGGTATTACACCAGGGTTCGTCTAAATATAGAAATCGTGAACAGTGAATACAGTTATCGCCAGAAACCACGCTGTCAACAGATTAAAGCCTCCGCCAGTACGCTGATATCAACCTGGCATAATTCCAAACCTATCTCCCTCACTATTTGTTGCTCGGATTATATTTTCAACGGGAATTGAAAATGATGATGGTCGTATTCATATTGCTTTTTATGAAAAACTGTTGAATAGATGCTGGCGTTAAATTGCGGAAGCTCATTATAGACAAATAGCTGAAACCTGCGACTTAGTCTAAGAATTGTGTTTGTGTTGTAGGAGGAGAGTGTCTGCGTGAGTATAGATAGGATTTTGCTATGCCATTGGAATCATTTACTCTTTCAGAAATTATAAAGCGTTTGTATTTATCCAGGGACAAACTATATATAGCTAAATCGGTTAATTGGCGGTACGGCGTGAAGGAGTTACAATGCTACTACATGTTAGGCACGACCACTCACAATTATTGTATTTAGTTTTTTTCAAGCTATTGTGTAGCTTTTATCGCGGGCCTTGAGCGTAGAGACCGAATACAGAAATTCCGTAACGAAAAAACCTAACACCCCCTTAGTATCAAAAACATAATATCAAAAGCACAATTTCGTCAACGACTTGGCTTAGCGGTAAGGCGCTCTAAGTGCCCGGATTGCCAGAGATACACGGGTTCAAATCCCGTGGGTTCCAAAACTTTTTTTTTTAAGTGTGATATTTCAAAAAGTCATTTTTTTTTAAAAATTACCGCTAGGCCACGGTCCCGATGACGTCGGTAGGTAAATATAAGTTAATAAAAAATGCTATGCAATAGCTTTACCGCGGCAGTGTATAGGCTAGCGCTTGGCTACGATCACGCCTGATGGCAAGCGAAGATGCAGCCTACGGTGAAACGCGCTTGCCTAGAAGGTTGAAGATACCCATTGCAGGTGGTAGGGAAAACGTGCGCTGGAAGGGCATTCCATATTTTTGCAGTTCGAATCAGGAAAAAGGAAGCGAAACGTTTTGTACGCGTCCACGGAATATCGACTACGTATGGGTGTAGACTAATATTTAAACAACGATTTTGTATAGAGATGCAAAATCGTACGTATAAATAATATGTAATTAATATATTACGCATTTGTTCAGTTTTCCGCGTCTGCACAGGTTTTGCGGCAAACAAATGTAAAATAAGGACAGTATGACCAAAATCATTTAGTGATACGAGAAGTGAATAAGTGTAATTAGTCCCTTATTTTCAACAATCGAGAAAATAAAATCAGTATTTTCTTAAAAACTAAATTTACATCGAAAGGTTTTATTGTTCTACTTTAGAATGGATGATCGAATGTTCATGTTTGTAGGCTCCTTGGTAACTGATAAAACAATCTTTTTCCTCTAGAGTTAAATGTGATATTTGTTATTTTAAATGGCTAACATTTTGAGCAGGAATGAAATATATTTCTATAAGAGAACAAATATCAGTAAATTTCCAAATACAAACATATTTTCAGCTCATAACTATGAACTTTATTAAAACAAAATTGTCTAGATTAGGCAGATAATCCGAATAACGAGACTGATAGTCCCGGCGGGATGTATTTATTTGGAATTTGGAAAGCTGCCAGATTTATACTGAGGATAAAATATTATTATAGGTTCCTGACAATTCAAACTTTTCATTTATAATATTATGTGACTTTTCTGCCTCGAATATAAATAAATTGCGTGTATGAATATATTTCATAATTAATTAATTGATTTTCCATTTTTTGGGCTTGTAAGAACTTCCAAACGCCATCGCCTTGAGCCACTTACACCTAGATGTTACCTGTCTGTTTTTAACCGACGAAAAAAACGGAGGAGGTTCTCAATTCGACACATATATTTTTTTTTATGTATGACCACGCATAACTTTTTACAGAGTTGTCCGATTTTGATAATTCTTTTTTTATTAGAAAGGGTATACTTCCAAGGTGGTCCCATTGTCATCATTAGGATCTGATGATGATATCCTGGAGAAATTGAAGAAACTCTTCAAATTTTGGAAACACGCTTACAGCGATTTCGGTTTTTGTCTGGTATCGGTAGCTTTTTGGCTACGTGTGCCGTATAATATATTATAACAGTATAGTACGAGTACGTTACATGGCGATAAATCACTAAAAAGTAAGAAATAAAAATTTTTAACAAAAACTAGAACCGACCCAAAACGCACTAAAAAGTAAAAAATAACTGTGTCATTTATATTTTTATATATTATGTAAAGCAGTTTGTGGGTTCTAGGTAACGTCCTTAAAGGAGAAACCTTGGCTGGCACCGACTCCTATATATGCTTAAGTAAATTAAAGCAACTAAATGACACAGTTATTTTTTACTTTTTAGAGCGTTTTGTGTCGGTTCTATTTTTATGTCCTTCACTTAGTGGGGAAAAGATTAACACTATGCTTTCTAGTGCTCGGTTGTCGTTTCTGCACCACGGGACATCCACATCAGCTCTTTGAACTATGTGCCCCATTGTCAGTTTAGCTTACGATATAACGGTAACTTTTGGTCCTTCTGCGGATCTCTTAATATCCGATTAAATCATGCAAAAATATTCAGAGCATAGTTAATTCTATCGCCCACTGAGTGACTATATGTCTTGCTATGGCATATAGGAATTCTTACAGTAGCCTGTCAATACATATTCAATAACCTAGTCTTTGTTAAACAAAATATAAATATGTATAAACAGAAAAAGGATTTAAACGATCGTCTTCCTAGAAATGGACATAAGTTAGTCATATCAGCTTATCGCCTCCGAAAAGTACAAAAATGTTTCGTAGGATTGGGTGTACTCTTCTACAACAAGATGCCCAATTCAGTTTTAGATCTGCCATTGCATAAGTTTATACTATCGATAAATTTTTAAATGACAAAGATGTTCAAAGGCAATTGGATCGGCTTTCAACTTCACACAGGAAGTAAAATAAATAACTTTATGTAACAACACACTTAATATTGTAAAATTGATAATATTATAAAAAGAGCCGGCAAAAGATATAATATTATAGAGAGAGTTGCCGGCTCTTCTCAACAGGGCCTGCCTTCCGAGCCGGTGGTAGAGTCACTACAAATAGTCCAATTTGACGTTACAAAAGTGTTTGTAATAAGCCTACTTGAAATAAACGATTTTTTTTAATATAGTTAGCGACCAAATCTCGGATGGATTGATCATCGCTTATAACCCGCACTGTTCGAAGATTTTCCTTTTCAGGCACTCAGGAATTTTGTCTGAAAAGATCGCATCTGTTTACAACACTAGAAATAAACGAATTGGACTGTTCTTTAGGTGACATTTCCTTTATCTTTTTCCCCATGACGTTTTCTAGGGTGTATGAGACACGAGCCTCCATTTGTGCAAGTTCTCAAACGTTGGCATCGTTCCAAACACATTATGCTTTGCGGGCACTGTACTATCCGTTCGTCATTCGTCGTACAAAAACTATAAGCAGCGAAATGCAGCCTAAAATGCATGTGTTTATGACTTAAAC
Organism: Mycalesis mineus; assembly: GCA_034621355.1. Lineage (NCBI taxonomy): Eukaryota > Metazoa > Arthropoda > Insecta > Lepidoptera > Nymphalidae > Mycalesis > Mycalesis mineus. Next base: position 17,678,088 of record CM067884.1, on the reverse strand, counting down.
ATCTTACTTTTTTTGGTACATCTAATTTATGAACTAGTCTTTGTCCGAGTGGAATTTATTTGTTTAACTAATAGTGATCTAAAACTAGTTGACTGCCTCGTCGGTCTAGTGGTTAGTCTATCTGGATTTGATCACAAAGTTCTGGGTTACAATCCTGGGGATAGTGGAATAATTCTGAGGTTTTCTTTCTTTTAAGAAAATTTCAATTAACTCCGGCACACCCCTGGCTTCGGAGAGCATGTTAAGCCATCAGTCCCAGTGACTATCATCAATATCTGAAAGATAATTACGAACTTTAACACACAACAACAACAACACCATTTAATAAATGAAACAATAACTCGGACAGCATGTGATGGAGCCGTCAGTCCATGTCACTTCATCAATATCTGAAATGATAATGATGATTTAAAACTATTTTTATGTACACCATTGCTGATTTTAATAAATGAAACAATAACTCCCTAAGCCCGCCAACCCACATTGGAACAGCGTGATGGGTCTACGCTGTATGTCGCTTCTCGTTTAAAGTGGGAGGCTTGGTCCTGTTGCGGGCCGTTAACAGGCTGACTATGATAATGATCATTTAAAACATTTTTGCTCTATTGCATTTGTAATGAAACCAGTTTAAGACATTTCGGTTGCATAGTTCACAAATGGACATATTTTACGAGTAGCGTAGATTTCACTCCAAAACCGAAACGCCCTCAAATATCGTAGACTCTGCGACATTCAATAGCTAAGTAACATTATAGAGTGCTAGTTTAGTAGATAGCCTTTGTGGTATATAAAGAGGAGAGGGGTTGAGTTCTGTGTCGGACACAATTCTAAGCCCGGTTAAAAAATTGGTGGTGTCATACCCTTGTGCCTTCGAGAGCACATTGATACCTTCGGTACTGTTCATAAAATCATAAAAGGTCATTATGATAAATCCACGACTTGTATTAATTTAAAAGGAATACCTAATTAATATGTTAAAACAAGATAATAATCCAATATTTCCTTCAAAAGAAACATCAAGCTTACCTACGAGTAACTCTAGCTTGGGGAATTCTCGATTCTGAAATCAGTGGACATTGTGATCGATCCTTACAACAAATATCTTCAATTAGTAACAGTGGTTGAACAAGATAACAAAGTCGCTTGGAATCTCTTTGATCTGTCAAATAAATAACTTGGGATTCAGATAATTTATTATTTGATCAAAGATTGTTCGAGCTTACTTATTTTACCTATAAAATGTTACAAGTCATCATTATTATTAACCTAATTAGTGTCCAAAGCTGAGCCTGGTGATGAATATTATATGTACAACATATTAATTATATGATTTTTGTAATAGATAGTCTTTATTAGATGAAGTACTTAATAGTTTAGTACAATAGGGAAGATGACTCTTAAATTGTTTATTACTTTATTATAAGGTAGAATAAAAATAACCACGAATGAAAATTATCCAACGTTACACTTAAGCGCTTAAATCTTGGAGGAGTCCCTTTCTTGCTAAATAAAAATGTGTACTGTGGGGCAAGTGCGAGTTTTTCACCGAGCGACTGCGTAAAACCGTAGTCACTCATAACGTCAAATTATATAGCAAAAAAAAAGCGTTTACTCTCGCTATGACTAGATGGCGTTATTGAAATTCCATATAAATTTGCGTTACGTTTTTACGCAGTCGCTCGGTAATAAACTCACACTCCGCACTCAGAGCTACTGTGGCGTTACAAACTATGACGTCATAGGAATGTACGACTCTGTCTAATCAAGTCTATACGTCTTAAAATTATAATGTCTTATAATTTTTCTGTTATTTGATCTATTATTAATATAGTTAGATTTTTATCAGTTACGTTTTAAAACAGTAGATTCATTTAGACTAATCAAACATTCGTTAATACTTTACGTAATTATTAAATAATGGTTATAATAAAATCATTAAATTAAATTAAAGCTATAAAATAAATGACTTTAAAATGGCGGCGCTACTCTAACCACTGCGCGAAAATCGTCACAGTTCTAAGGGTGATTTAGTTGAAGCGTAACTTAACGTAGATTCTTGCATTCTTGTATCTAATTTATCCTTTACCTATTTAGTGGAGTAAGTATGGATGGAGATTATAAATATGCAGCTTTGTGCCACGTTTTTTGTATCATTGCTTTTATGGAATTGCTTCCACCATAGAAGCAATTTTAAAGATTTTCGATGTGATAATACGAATCTTACAACTGAGTTCCAATACGGCAAGTTTATTTATTTAATTTGGAAAACCAACCGCTGATACATTAATACGTGTTTATTTCTTTTTTAAAATAAATATGTTAATTTTTTACATACAAGCATTCACTATGTGCGGTGAGTGGTTGGTGTGGGGATGTGGTAGTCATATTTTGTAGCTTTTGATATTTTTACTAGGCTATAAAATGTTGAGCTTTTCTTTTTTCAATAAATTCTGTGTTAGATCCTCTAGAAAATATATATTCCTTTAAACCTGTTACCAATCACCAAAGTTTTATTAAACACGTTGCCTGCTGTATTATCTTTGGGCATGCACTGACAAGCTTTCAGCTTTTAATCTTTATTAAAAGACATAGGTCACACTCGTGCTTCTTAATGATACCCGGAACCGATGCTGTTTACTGAGTTCTGATATGGCATGTGACACGACCACAGCAACTGCTATTGAGGATACTGTAACTTTAACAACTGTAACTTCACTGTCCCTTTCTGCAGCCGTTACACAATCCATATCGGTTTTGTCCTCGTTCGGGTGGGTACGTGTACGATCATCAAAGAGACCGATGTTTAAGTTGTGAATGTTCTGTGGGAAACGCCACGTGGCTGTCAATCGATCAGCGCCCCATCGCGACATTTCCGAATGAAATGTAAATTAGGTGAGTATCTAAGCGTACATACATCGACGTTAATCGTTAGTCGGAAAAACGAATCTATTTTTGGTTTTCTGTCAATAAAGTATAGGCTTACCATTAACCAACTGCTTCGATGAACCAATGGTTAGTCTATGTGGTTTCAGATCATGAGGTTCTAGGTTCAAGTCAAAAATCTCAACTTCCGAAGCCCTATGCACACAAAATGAAAATCATTGAAGCCGTTTCCAAAATTCAGATTTTATACATGTCGAAAGTAGGTCGGACATAGTGAATAAAATAATAGGGTATTTGTATTTAGAGTTTATAACTAACCCTCAAATAGATAACTGAAAGAATAATTAACAGCAACCTAATTAACAGTGAATTACTACTGGCAAATTATGGTATTGCAATGATACGTAACGTCTCGTGTTAATTAATGTAACCCCAAGACACCGCGACTTAAGCTGAGAGTAATAATTAATTCGTTTGCACAAATTAATTATCCGAGTTGTCTAGTTTAAGCGATAAGCAAAGTACAACGTTTGCACCGCGCCACGCCAGAGCCTTGACTGCCCACCAGTTGTAGACCCGCTCCTTTTATACAACTTAGAATGACTCAAGTAGTGGGGTGAGTGGGGGTATTGAACGATGCGCAGCCACAAGAGGGCGTAGCTGGTGCACATGCAGTTCACAGACATCTTTCCAGTCGCGTACGATGACGCAGGCGCCGTCATACATATTATACTAGAATTGCTTAATAGATAATGATGATGTGATCGTTATTAGAGTAAACATTTATCAAATTAAACATTTAGCAATGATTAAAAATATTTGTGTACGTTCCTTCGAATTCTAATCATATTTTACCATATCAATACAATAATAACTTCAACCATATTATTACGAATATATCTTTTTCGTCACAATTTTAATATAGAAATCGATTTAATTCCACATGCGGTATTCCCACAACCATCATCATTATCATACTATATTAGACTAGTATTGGGCCAAGTTTTCATCATTATAGGAGAAGGATATGGAGCTTACACCCACCGCGCTGATCCAATCCAGGTTGCCGCGCTTAGGGTGATAATGTTCAATTTCGTAACGACCTGTATGATATGTTAATGATAATGATTAGGGTTTAAATAGGAATAAGCTGACACTTAACGTACTCTTCAAAGCACTGCATAGGGGTGTTACATTACCAACTACAAAGCTTCGGGCTGTGATTTTTAATTAGAATTTCTTGCAAGAAACCATACCCTAATATTTATAACTCGACTCAGAACACGAACCCAAGGACCTCGTAACCATTCACACAGGCTTACCACTGCACCAGTGAAGCAGTTATTTATTCGTCGATTCTCTCATTTTAAAATTGTGAGTAACATGAGAAATTTTGTAATATGTAATTTACTTTTTGAAAGGGAATGTTTTATCTTTTAAAACGGAAATTTGTATGACGTCAGACGTAAGTACGTCACGGTTTGGGAATGATAAATTGACGACAGATTCGTAAAACATATTCAAATGTCGTGAAATATAGGATTTGTGTAGGTAGAGCCAATCCCATGCCGGGAGACTGCTCGGAGTTAGATTATGAAAAAAGATTTACCTACATTATATCGTGTTTTATGGGTTGTAATCGTGCATAAAATACGTGTTATATGTGCTTACAACCTTTATTGGGTTATTAGTAGGCAAAATAAAAAATACGATGTGAAACTTAATAACTTTTAACATTTTATTTTAAAAAATTTGTATAGAGGAAGATGGGGAATAACAGGTAAATATCGTGTGGCTAATAAGAACTAATTTTAATAGACACTAATGTAGTTCTCATCCAGGCTGCGACGCGCCCAATTTGTCAATTACGATTTATAATATCCTGTCAATTTTGAAATCATTAAGTTGCAAAGTTATGTTATTCAAATATCGAAAATTCAGAAATGGAGAAGTGCGCGGTTACCCTTTGCTTCATTTTTGTATAATTCAACTTCGTACTTTAGTCATGCAAAAATAGAGATGAATTTGCTATTAGCAAAGTTAACGACGCGTCGCTTTTCTTCGCATCGACAGCAGTCTGAATAAAGTCTTAAAGAACATCGTTAACACTCAAAAATAGAACCGACTCAAAACGCACTAAAAAGTTAAAAAATAACTGTGACATTTAGTTGCTTTACTGGCACCGACTCATAGATATGCTTAAGTAAATTAAAGCAACTAAATGACACAGTTATTTTTTAGTTTTTAGTGCGTTTTGAGTCGGTTCTATTTTTTGTTAAAAAATTTTATATCTTACTTTTTAGTGATTTATCGCCACGTAATATAGTCCTACTATACTGTCCTAGTATATTATACGGCACTTGCATCCAAAAAAGCTACCGATACTTACACTAAAACCGAAATCGCTGCAAGTGTGCCTATAAACTTTTAAGAGATCCTTCAATTTTCCCATGATATCATCATCAGACCCTAACACGATGACAATGGGACACCTTGGAAATGTGCCCTTTCTAATAAAGAAAGAATTATAAAAATCGGACAACTCTGTAAAAAGTTATATGCGTGGTCATACATAAAAAAAAATATATACGTGTCGAATTGAGAACCTCCTCCGTTTTTTTCGTCGGTTAATAAAATACATACAGATCGCTAATTATTATTATGCTCTCTTTTTACCAACTTATGGAATAAAAGAAGCGATTAATTAAAAAAACATTCAAACATAAGTCGGCTAGATTTTTCACGCAATCTACAAAAATACGTGTATTTTCTCGGGAATTTTCACAGTGAACAAATAGTCAAAAATTCAACAAAGGGAAGTTTAGTACAAGCTCTGCACCTAACATGAAACTTTACAGACAACCCTAACTGGGCGGTGTTTTGTGTCTCTAAAAAGACTTGTGTACCGATTCCGATTCGACTGAGAATCGACAAAGGTTAATCTCGATTGAAAATCCAAAATATTCTCCACGAATTTATGAATATCAGCCTATATTAACCCGACGAAAAAAAACGAAGAGGTTCTCAATTCGACACGTATATATATATATTTTTTTATGTAAGACCACACATAACTTTTTACAGAGTTGTCCGATTTTGATAATTCTTTTTTTATTAGAAAGGGCATACATCCAAGGTGGTCCCATTGTCATCATGTTAGGATCCGATGATGATGTAGGCACGCTTACAGCGATTTCGGTTTTTATCTCGGTATAGCGGTAGCTTTTTGGCTACCAGTGCCGTATAATATACTATTACAGTATAGTACAAGTACGTTGCGCGGCGATAAATCACTAAAAAGTAAGAAATAAAAATAATTTTTAACAAAAAATAGAACCGACTCAAAACGCACTAAAAAGTAAAAAATAACTGCGTCATTTAGTTGCTTTAATTTACTGAAGCATATCTATGAAGTCGGTGCCAGTAAAGCAACTAAATGTTACAGGAACATTTATTTTACGTAATAAAGCAGTTTGCGGGTTCTAGGTAACCTTGGCTGGCACCGACTCCTAGATATGCTTAAGTAAATTAAAGCAACTAAATGACGCAGTTATTTTTTAATTTTTAGTGCGTTTTGAGTCGGTTCTATTTTTTGTTAAAAAATTTTATAACGACCCATTAGCTCCCTCTGACTTAGGGTCCGACTCTCATCTGATAGTGATCGTTAATAAATGAAACATTATCACCTTAAGCCCGCCAACCCGCATTGGAGCAGCATGGTGGGCCGTTAGTAGGCTGACTATGATGATGATGACGTACGCAAACCAATGTGTGCTTTTGAATACAGAGAGAAACATTGAGGACTACGAGTACAACTGTTACCTATTATGAAGAGAATATAGTCGAATCCGAATCGTGGGTAGTGCACAAGCGTTGTAAAAGTAATGTTCATGTTATTGTAAACATACGTGTTGAAAACAAACACTGAGCGACAGCTAAAAATAAACCTATGTGGAAACCCTTTGAGTAGAAAAAATACCTGCACAATATACAGTGAAAATATAGAAGGCTCTTGATTGCTCGTTTCTGTATTGTTTGTTATTTGTGGATTTAGTTATTTTCTCATTTACGTTGTTAAAAAATTTAGAACTGAGTAATAAATATCTAAACTTTACAAGTTAGATATTTATTAATCTAATATATAAAATTCTCGTGTCACAGTTTTCGTTGCCATACTTCTCCGAAACGGCTGGACCGATTTTGATGAAATTTTTTGTGCTTATCCGGTATCTATGAGAATCGGCCAACATCTATTTTTCATCCCCCTAAATGTTAGGGGTAGTCCACCCCTAAATTTTTATTTTTTATTTTTTAGACAAAATTTGAAATTTCTATTTTTTTATGATTCAACATACAAAAATACATACAATCCTTAATTTTCACCCTTCTACGATCAACCCTTATTTTTTAATAGCCATTTTAGTAATTTAATCATTTTTCCTCTCCGGTCGAAAACTGATCAATCGTTTGTGTCAGCTAAAGATGGACTAACAAAAAATATTGTTCACGCTATAGCATTAAGAGATTGATATTGTTTAATAGTGTTACTGTCGTAATTGTTTAATTAATGATATATAATTTTAAGGAATAAATTATAATAACTTAAAAATAATGTTTGCCTTTTGTTATTTTTATATTCCCTCATCGTTCACAGTGCTCCATGCTTATTTCACGCATATACCACATTCTTACATACATACAATATACACATTCTAACATACATACATACTTACAATAAGTAAGCTATTTTTTGTCTACACTAGAAATTGCTAGGAAATTATTTATATGGCAAAACAACGTTTGCCGGGTCAGCTAGTTTTATGTAAAATTTTGCCTCTTTGTCAGGCTGCCCATCACCCAGGCAGCACTCCCGCGCTGAACTGCGATAGATATTCGTTGCGCAAGAAAGCTGCCTCCCTGAGGCGCTTGCTCATCTCCTTGTAGAGCAACTGAACGCTTCTATCCCACGGACCCATCGTCTCGAATGAATTCTTATGGAGCGTCCAGACAACTGTATTTTAATATTTTTGGACGCTCCCGTGCGTCCACCGTCACCCTGGCATATCCACTGGTCAATTACACATCATCATCATAATCATTACCAGCCTGTAGACGTCCACTGTTGGACATAGGCCTTTTTTTAGGGACTTCCAAACACAACGATCCCGAGCCGCCTGTTGCCAGCGGCTCCCTGCGACACGTTTAATGTCGTCAGTCCACCTGGTTGGGGGTTGACCAACGCTGCGCTTTCATGACCGTTGCCAGAGCCAGGAATAGTGGAGCTGCCGGGGACTAGGGGCTGTTGCTTTTAACGTTCTCCCATAAAAAGAAATGCCCTATAGTGACCACGCTGGGCAGGCGGGTTGGTCACCGCAGGGCTGGACTATTCGAACCAGTGTCACTGCTGCCTGACACTGGTCACATTTTGTAGTCCAGCCTATTTGGAATGGTTATACCGCCATTCATCGGTCGCCAGAGCCTCGTCGGTCCATCTGCAGGGTGCACCGCGAGCAGGTGAGGTTGACATTTGGAGAGGCTGACTGATACTAGCCTCCCCCTTACACCCCTTACATTTATATACACAATTACACATAGGACGACGCTAAGGTATTGGCACATGTAACATCCCATTCTCCAGGGAATCAATGACACCGTCACTTACGATCTGAAATAAAAAATAATAAGTATCGATATCTTATCTCATTATTTCACACGTTAAATAACTTGGAAATTTGCCAGTCATCCACTCAACAACTTGTGAATGTTAAACAAATACGTTTTAGCACCATCGCGGGTTTTACGTTATACCATCTGTTTCAAGCCCGTACTTGAATGTTAATGTATGTCAAGAGCCTTTATAAAAACGACAGTGGAAGAGAGTTTCATGCTTTTGTTCTCAAGCTTTCGAATGTTATGGATGAGTGAAACTTAAGGTTGCGCTGTCCACATTTTATCATGCATAAACGTATTGAGATTATTTTAGCGTATAGGCTCTCGATGTGTCTCGATGTTTATTTCGTAAATATTGTTTTACCAAGTTATTGGCTCCATTCTTAGCAGCGTAACCGGGTTTTTTGGACAAGAGCAAGCATCGCCAGAAGCGCCTCGGATGAGATTAGAAGGAGGGTCGAACGACTCTCCTCTAACTCAGACCTCGGCTTAGATGAACGTCCCAAATATGTGATTTGGCAAACTGCTGGATAACATTACAACCACCAACCTGGAACTGGCAAATCTCGTCTATGAAGAGGGATGCCTGGCTCAATAGTGGACCATTTAAATAGACTGATGATCACGGATTAGGATTACTGATATAGGTAATAGGTATAGTTTATCCAATGATCAAATTACCAATATGGTCGAAAAGTTCATCAGTATATTCTGTGATATAGGCAGTACTAACCTATGGATAGGTACACGCAGAGGACTAAGTGGATTGGATTAATTCTCGTAAAAACTTTCTATTTTCCTCTCAATTTGATCAAAGTAAGGCGGAAAAGCTTATCGGAAATTTTAAATTAGAAAATTTTACTAGGTACTTTATACTATGCAGTTTACATTAAAGTAGTTACAAATTTTTTATACTTCCTCTAATCTAGTTTACAATTTTTTAACGGAACTTATGGAAGTTTTTAGTTGGTAGCAGGTATTCAGTAGAGTTTTTATAATAGAACTCGTGCAGGCAATACCATCTATGCCTCAAGTGAAGAGGCTTAGCGTGCGATATTTTCAATTTCGCCGCTTTTGGTCCTAGGTTGGCGTCCTGGGTTGGGCTGTTGGATTTTTAACTTTTCTTTCTTCCATGTAAATCTCAATAAAATTTCTAAGTGGGACATTGGAATTATATTCTGTGCCTCGGAAGCACGTTAAGCATACATACCACTGCGCCACCGAGGTCGTCAAAAATGGCGAAGATTTATTATTAATTATTTCCAATACATAAAATAATGTAGAGCCATACAAGTCAGCGTCTATCTTATCTTATCTTTTAATTGGGAGCCGCATCTCCCGGATGCACTCAGCCCTCTCCACTCTTTTGTGTTTGCTCTATCCACTCGTACGAGCTCAAGGGCTATCTGGCTTTGTCCCTTCCGAACTTTCTTTTCTTTCCCTATTCCTTTTTTCCTTTGTAAAAAGAATGTATAATTCATATTGTCATAATATAACGATCGATAACGTGGTACCCGCCTAATAAAAATTCAAAATACTAAGAGCTGTATTCCATTAGTATTTTGAAAATATTGTTTATTATTTTGGAGGAGTATTAAGAAAAAAAATAATAGGACACATATAATGTTAATTATATAAGGGATTTAAAAAATGTTAAATGTTTTACCGGTGAAATTCTCCTTCGTGGATTTGAATTAGTGTTTTAAAGCAATAAAAAAAGTACGACACATTACTACTAATGGAGAAGTATTGTTTTTTTTTAATTTTAGCCCATATTTTTTACATTTTCACACTGTTTCTTTTTAAAAAAGCACGTGATATTTGCCGAAGCTACCGTGAGATTGCGTGAGCTTCGGCTCTATTGTATGTGTTCAATGAATACTCTATCTATTTATTGTCAGTGGAAGTTACTCACACATTAAAAGCTTTTAAAGAGGTTGGCGATGAGTATCTGTTGACGTGGCTAATACAAATAACTCAGGATTAAATGAATAAACGCTCAGAGCCAGGTGTCAATTTTAATGATTTTGAAGCGCGTTAACTTCGTGTCGAGACTCGGAAGCGAGTCTGGGAGTGCAGCGGCGACGCGCCTGTAATTACTGCAGCGCGGCTTTCATTGCAAGCCTACCATTTAAATATCGGATTATAAGCTCCCAGTTAATAACAGCAGTTATCCTAGCTTCGCAATTCTATTCAAGTAGAATGAAATATGTACAGTCGTGTATGAAGCAGTCTGCTTTTCTTTATAAGTCAAGGGCGGCTAATCTAATCCGATTAAGAAAGAAAGATTGTGGTCAGAAATCTTTTTTTTAACCGACTTCAAAAAAAGGTGGTTATCAATTCGACCCGTATGTATGTAATATTTTTGCGTATTTTTTACATCTAGATAAACACTACCTAAAGATTCCAATTATAATTTGCTACTTACCTTAAACCTAATCGCAAAAACTTCAAGTCATTGATATAACATGGAAAATGGCAGACAAGTCTATTACAAGATGGAAATACAACGGATTCGTTGCCGTAACCGTGGCGACTAATCCCAAACTGAAGATAACACCTGATAAAGGAATTCCTTTATCAGCGGTATTAACTAGCAATTGCTAGTTAATGCCTTACCGAGTCGAACTTTGCCAAAGTTGAAGCGATTCAAAGAATATTTAAATTCTTTTAATACTTTGCCAATAAAGTTCAACTTCTGGTAAACCTGAAAAGAAAACCTTTTAATGTAAACACCAAAAATGATCCAAGTATAAAATGCTATCTGTTCCAATGCTAATCGGTAAAACTTAAAGTCATAGATATTACTTGGAATTGGCGAACGAGTATTTTACAGGTGGAAAATGCAAAAGAGTCGTTGCCGTAAACGTGACGACTTATCCCAAACTGGAGATAACTCCGCTGATAAAGGAATAGCTGGTTAATACCTTGCTGAGCCAAACTTTGCCAAAGTTGAAGCGATTCAGATTATTTAGTCGATTATTTTAAAACAATTTGCCGATAATGTTGGACTTTTTAAGTGCTCGACTTTTAATGTACATATGGTATATTCTAGTTCTCGTTCCCGTGGGAATTTCGGTATAAAATGTAGCCTATGTGTTATTCTGATATGTAACCTATATTATTGTGAAGTTTCATCAAAATCCATTCAGTAGTTTTTGCGTGAAAAAGTAACAAACATCCATACATCCATACAAACTTTCCCCTTTATAATATTAGTAAGGATTCTCGTAAATTACAAATGATAAGTAGGTAAAGCTTTAAAAACATGTGATGGCCAGAACTTCGTCAGTACATAAGCTTTTGTTAAAGCCTAGACCTCACTTTAACGACAGCTGTATAATTCATATTTAGTTAATTCGTTTTTATTAATAGTTTGATATACTTAGGTATATTAGTCAATACGCAATTTGACTCAAAACTTGAGTTTTAGAAATTAACCAACGGTTTGCTAATTGTCATGATTAACCAGTAGTTACCTAATTATGAAAAAATCATCATCAGCCTTTTAAACAATGACTACAGAGAATGATCTCTCATATAGGGACGAAAATTTGTCGTTTAGATACCACTACTCTAGTCCATTGTGGCTTGGCGCACTGATTTCTAAAGAATATTTCTTTACTAAGGTTATATCTAATAGTTATAACATATTACAAATATGATGTGAATCGATCTTGTCTCTGGCCATCAGCACATTTGGTTCAAATGTGAAGTATAAAATAAATGGTAACGTGTCTGACGAGGGTCCTAATCGCTTATGGATGATTTAGCTGAATGGATGATACGTGACTGTAGCAATAGAATTTCGTCTAAATCGTCGCATTATATTTTATTTGATGTACATAGGCTTTTTTATGCAGGTACATCACATATAGAGGGTTGTCCATCAATCGAGATGTTTTTAGGATTCTTGAAACCTCAACGGCGTTTCAGTTATTAGGTCGGACAAGAGATCGTGAATTCGATTTTTTTAACCGACGAAAAAAACGGAGGAGGTTCTCAATTCGACACGTAAATATATAAATATTTATGTATGACCACGCATAACATTTTACAGAGTTGTCAGATTTTGATAATTCTTTTTTTATTAAAAAGGGCACACTTTCAAGATGGTCCCATTGTCATCATGTTAGGATCTGATGATGATACCCTGGGAAAATTGAAGGAACTCTTTAAATTTTATAGGCACACTTGCAGCGATTTCGGTTTTTGTGTAAGTATTGGTGTGTTAAGCTTTTTGGCTACTAGTGCCGTATAATATATATACTATGACAGTGTAGTACGAGTACGTTACGTGGCCATAGCTCACTAAAAAGTAAGAAATAAAATTTAATTAATAATAATAATAATAATAATAATAATAATAATAATAATAAAGCCTTTATTTCCAAATTTAAAAGTATACAATACATTTCATTGATTTTAATAAACATGTCATTTTTAATTCCTAAATATAATATTGCGTCATTTTCTTTTTCTGTCACTTTTTCATTGGATTACCCATCTTTGGGTGTAGGCCTCCTCCATCCTTTTCCACATCCATCTATCTCTCGCCAACCTCGTCCAGGTGTTCCCCGCAGCCTCGGCGATGTCATCGCGCCAGCGCCGTCTCGGCCGACCTCTCGACCGGCGTTCGTCTCGTGGGTACCAGTGCAGCACTTTCTCCGTCCACCGTCCATCCGTTGTCCTCGCGATGTGTCCGGCCCAGCGCCATTTGAGAATACATGCTAGTTTTGCCGCGTCTATGATTTTTGTCTTATTTCTTATGGTTGTATTTTTAATTTTATGTTTTATTTTTAGGCCTAGCATGCTTCTCTCCATGGCTCTTTGAGAGACCTGTATTTTATAAATTGTCTCTTTAGTAATTGGCCACGTTTGACAACCGTATAAAAGAGATGGCGTCACTACAGAGTCCATTACCTGTTTTTTTCAGTTTTACGTCCATTTGTGATTTAAATATGTGTTTTAGGCTCCAGTATGTGGCCCAGGCCTTTTTTATTCGTCTTTCCACTTCATCGATATAATGTCCTTTGAAGGAGACATTTTGGCCTAAGTACACATACTCATTTACATATTTAATGTCTGTGCCCTGTACCGAAACTTTATGTGGATCGCTGTTGGACATCACGCAAGTTTTCTCTAAGTTCATGTGCAAGCCACACTCTCTGCTACGGGAATCTAAAGTGTTAATCATATACAAGAGCTGTTCGTGATTTTTTGCTAATAAAACTATGTCATCGGCAAAACGAAGATTATTTAAATATTCCCCATTTATATTTAAGCCTAAACCCGTCCAGTTTAGCTTTCTAAAGATGTGCTCTAGGAGAGCTGTGAAAAGGTTAGGCGAAATGGGGTCCCCTTGTCTCACGCCTCTATTCACTTCAAAAGCTCTACCTCTCTTTTCAAGTTTTATTATGGCTTTTCTCTTTGTATATATTTCTTTAAGGATATTTATATATTTTTCGGCGATTTTCTGTTCTCTCAGAGCACACCATAGAGACTCGTAAAAAATGGAATCAAAAGCTTTTGAGTAATCAATAAAAGCTATATAGATTGGTTTCTTATACTCTACATATTTTTCCATGATTTGACGTAAAGTAAAAATATGGTCTAAGGTAGAGTAATTACTTCGAAAGCCAGCTTGTTCTCGGGGTTGGTTTATTTCAAACTCTCCTTTTAGCCTATAAAGTAATACATTAGTAAAAAGTTTGTATAAGCTTTGTAATAAGCTAATAGGGCGATACTTATTGATTTCTTGGGGGTTGCCTTTTTTATATAGTAGCGTAATGATAGAAGTTTCCCATTGTTCCGGTATCTTTTCTTGTTGCATAATGTTATTGAATAGTCTCGTTAAGATAGGAGTTAATGGCTCGGTTATTATTTTGATAGTATCATTCGTTATGTTATCTTCTCCTGGGCTTTTCATACATTTCAAAGAGTTGATACCGCGCCGAATTTCACTTTCTAGGAAAACAGGAATGTGTACTATATTTTTGTCTCGTATGGGTAGGTTCACTTGCATATTCTTTGGCATGCTGTACAAATTTTGATAAAATTCAGTTGCTACCTGAATAATAGTGTTTCTGTTTGTACAGACGATTCCTGACGAATTTTTTAGAGTTGGTGTCCACTCTTTGGTATTATATAAGCGTTTATTTCCTCGTTTTATTGATCTCCTTGTAATTAATTCCTCTTCAAATATTTTTAATTTATATCTTTCTTTGTTATTTTTTATAGATTTTTTAATATTTTTGTAAAGATATGTTAAACGTTTCTTTTCGAAGTCTGTTTTTATTAATTTTGCTTTAAGTTCTGTTCTTTCTAAAATTAATTTTTTCACGTTCTCTGTCACAAAGTATTCAGTTCGATTGTCATATTTTCTGGCCGGTATTTTACTGGTGCTGTCACGGATTGTATTTACAAGGTTTGTATAAGTTTTTTGAATGTCATTTGTGGTTTCGGTTTTCTTTGATAATTCTATAAAATTGGTTTTTAAGTGTTCGCGTTCAATTGGTAGATATACTGACGGTTTTTTTCCATAAGTTCTTCTCGACTTGCGGCTTTTTCCATGAAAGACAAGAGTTGCTCTCACCATTCTGTGGTCTGTTGGATGCGAGGTAGTAATTACTTCCAGATTTTGGATGTTTGAGACATCATTCTTTTTCGTAATAAAGAAATCTATTTCGTTGTGTATATATCCGTCAGGCGATTGCCATGTCCATTTTTGTTTCGGTTTCTTTTTGAAATTGGTATTCATTATGAACAATTCATTTTCTAAACAAAAATTAATAAGTCTAGATCCTCTATTATTTCGGTTTCCATATCCCCATGGGCCCATTACTAAGTTATCCTCTGGGTTAGCATGGCCGATTTTAGCATTGAAATCTCCTATTAAATATGTTTTTGTGAGAGTATTTTCTAGAGCTAATTCGATATTGTTATAGAAACACTCAAGTTCTTCTTCAGATGATTGTTCTGTCGGTGAATACACTTGTATTATGCTCATTGAGATGTTCTCTATGTGTATATCCAATCTAACAACTCTATCAGAAATGGCCATAAAGTCTATTATATTGTTTTTAAATTCTTTTTTAACCATAAATCCTACCCCATTTCTTCCACTTTTTTTCCCTATGTAAAGTAGGATGTATTCGTCATGCTCTATGATATGAGTTCCTTCTTTCTTTACTTCTGATATTCCTAATATGTCCCATTTGATATTTTGTAGAGCATGTTCTAATTCTTCCAGACGACTTATTCCTACAAGAGACCTTACATTAAGCGTGCCAATGTAATATGAATGTTGAATGGAGGGTGACGGTCTACTACTCCCTCGGGGACCAGCCGGCTTGGGAGAGATACTGTTCTTATTTGATTTTTTATTTATTGGATGGAGAGAGGCCTTTCGTTGCTAAGTTCTAGGCGGCGGTGTTGTAGAGCTTGATAATGTAGTTTTTGTCATCATATAAGAGTCAATGGTTGTTCTATTCTTCTTATGAGCGTCAAAGGCATTTTGCATTGGCAGAGTGTTGGGAGAAAACTGTGACTTCCTTTTATTACTTCGAATATTTGTACTCTTTTGGTTTGTTGTAGCTCTATGTTTGGTAGAGTTTTTATTGTCTAGCGATATTATTTTGTCATATTTCATAGCAATATTTTCCCCTTGCTGTCTTCGAGAAATGAATTCTTCCTGCAGTTCCTTCCTTTTTTGAAGGACTTTAGGTGTAAAGTCTTCTTTTAAGTAAATACCAGTCTCCTGTAGTAACTTTTTCTGTCTTAGAATTTGTATTTTTAAGCCCATAGTAGTTACAGATACTACAACAGGTCTAGTATTTCCATTTATTCTTCCCAGTCTTCGGACTAATTCAATGTCTCTTCTTTCGCAAGGTATTTTCACAGTGTTGTTTAATAAATTTAATATTATATTTTCTAGATCACTGTAATACTTTTCCTTTTCCTCTAAACCAAAAAATACTATATTTCTTTTCTTTAGTTGTTGTTCTAATTTATCCAAACATGTCTGCTGTTTTTCGTATTTTTCTTCTAGTTCTTTAGTTTTTAATTCCATGTTTTCAAATTTTTGTGACATATTTTCATTCAGTAATTGCAAATTATCTTGGACTCTATTCATTTCCTGCTTTTGGCATCGCAGATCTTCCCGTATTTCCATTAAAACTTTCATCATTTCTTCCATTTTGTTTCTGTGTATATGTATGTATATCAGCGCCCTCTAGTTTGAGTATTTGATCTCGACAGTGTGTTAACAGATCGCTATTTGGGTTGATATATCGCCCTCTAGTGGTACAGAAGTGAATTACCATGTAAAATGCGTTAGCAGTAAACAGTCAGTGTGTGCCGATATTAAGTTAGTGATGTCGTGCTGTTGCTATTGGTATATTATATTTGTATATTTATTGGTATATTATATTAGTTGCTATTGGTATAAAATTTAATTAGTAAGAAATAAATTAAAGCAAACAAATGACACAGTTATTGTTTGCTTTTTAGTGCGTTTTGTGTCGGTTCTATTTTTTGTTATTATAAATATAAATAACTGGATTGCCAATTTATTTTGCTTAACTAAAGAAAGTTCAAAGGTCTTTGAAGTATAAATAATATGAAGCCCCCCTTCATTGCGCGAGACGTTGCGTTATATTTATTGCTTTCAAGTTTCGACGTAAGGAAAAATCTTTTGCGAAAATAGTTATTTATGCCACTGTTAAGTGATGAATGCTGTTATAACACTTGGATTATGTGCGACGAGGCGAAGCAAGTGTGCACACAATACTTTATCTACGACTATGAAAAATCTAAGTAAAAATTATAATTTTTTAACCCCGCCGTGCAGCCAACATGGCGCTGATCCATTTTTCAAATACGGAAACCTGAATTTTCGTAGCCAATGCCATGGAATTGGGACTATTTCAAAATTTAAAAAAATCATGGTAGCACAGTTACCCGTTTAAGCAAACAACCTGTAGGAATTAATAGCTTTATGTGTTATGGTTTTTATTGAGTAGATTACGAAATAGGAGTAGAAAAATACATTTTCTGTATCTGATACTACAAAAGAAAGACAATTTTTACTCCATCAGAAAAGGCAGTTATATTTAAAAAGTCAAAGCGATACACGTTCCTTTATAACGACGTAAGCAAGAAGAAACTCGGTCCATTTGTCGGTGGAAATCGTTTGATCATATCTCACGTACGGGCAGAATTTGTCACGTTGGCGTTAACGGTGCTGTCGTTCAGCTTATTTCTTTACTAAAATGGCTAAATGTTGTATCAACTGTTCGGAAATTTCACATTTTACAAGTTGAATTCACACGAACTTTCTTTCATAAAAGAATTAGCTATGCTTTATGGACGTGATTAATATTTTTCTTTTATTTCCAACGAAGTGACATTGGAACTAAGTGACATAACAATTAAACAGATTTTAATATACTTAGGTAGGTACACACATATTGCTCAAATTAAAGCAAGACACGATTTAAAAAATAAAACCCAAAAATAAATACATATAAAATGTCTTGCTGCGACAGCTTCCCAATGTCTAATCTGTCAGAAATACCTTAACGAATATAATTTTTCTAACTCATAAAAGCGGTATTTTATCTGCACATTAACATATCACAATGGATTCACAACTTCGCAAATCTAAAAGAAAAGTCTTTTCCATTCGAAGTTTATGAAAGAAAAATATCACAAAGTGCGATCTTCGTAATCCCGAAATTGCTCTTAAAGACGGGCCCCATAAACAAAGTGCACGGTACACAAAGGCCTGAATTTTGAAGGTTTTAAAAACGCGAACAACCTTGACCTGATCAAGCCTCTCGATGGCATGAAAGGGATGCTGAGAGCCGTCTCGACTTTAGTGAAAAAGCAAATCCAATTATTGATTGTATGAGAAATGAACTATGTAATTTATGTGTAGCATAGGTATTGGATTCAATCAGCTGTTTATACTTGACCATGTCGATAGAAGCTGAGTTTTATGTTAACGCCTGCGACTGCAATAAAAGCGTAGGTATACCAAAAAATAAAAAAAAAAGACGTGTGGCACTCGGAGACTGCCGCGGTAAAGCTATTGCATAGCATTTTTTATCAACTTATGTTTTTAATTTTTTTTAAGTGTGATATTGCAAAAAGTCATTAATTTAAAAAAAAATATCTTTTTGAAATATCAAAAAAAAAAAAACAAAAATTTCGGAACCGACGGGATTCGAACCCATGTCTCTTTGGCAATCCGGGCACTTACCGCTAAGCCACGTGCCCCGATGACGTCGTTGCCGAAATTATGCTTTTAATATTATATTTGTGATACTCAGGAGGTGTTAGGTTTTTTCGTTACGGAATTTTTATATTCGGTCTCCACGCTCAAGGCCCGCGATAAAAGCTATACAATAGCTTAAAACTTAATAACAGCTCTTGTTTGCTAGGCACTCACATGACTTAACAAATCCTCTGATGGTGTCGCCTTCAATAAATTAGCCCACGAAATGAGGTCTTACGTGCGCTCTTATTATGCATGAAGAGATTCTATGGGGTAACGCAAGGGCAATTTATGTAAATGATGATTCCTTAAATTTCTTGTCAAAGTAAAAAATTGCCTATTATAATTTTTACTCACGTTTTAAATTTAAAGAGTTAAACTTTGAGGGTAATAATTTAATTTTACTATAAAATCTCTACGCAGCAACATGACAAAATGACACTCATTAAAATAACATCTTGATAAATAGGACCCATTTTATAATAAAATTTGGCCCGCGCTCGTAATTTATGATGATTTAGCATTTTGTGTAGGTAGTCCGAACGAATCTAGATCCAGTGATTTTTTTAGCGTTGTACTAAAATGGAGATATTTTATGTCATATATAAACCTTAAAGGATTAGTGCCAATTTTTGGTCGCTATTTTTTGGGAAAACTATTAATATTTGTATAGGTAGGTTGTATTTATTTTTTACCATAGTGTTCTTAAAAACTGGGTTATAGTATTTTTACCAGTATGAATATCTATTTACTTTATCATTTATTTATTAGATATAGATTCCGTTCCCGTGGGAACCAGATGTGAGCGCCTATGTCGCGAAAGGAATAACTATGCGAAATTTCAAGACAATCAAGTGTTGTGTTAAATTATTGCGTCATATGTACCCACAGATTACAAGGAAATATAAAACTCAGAAATTCAGCAACGTAATATTAGGTTTTATTGTTATATACTTTACTGGTTTCCAAATAATTCCAACAGCAATACATCGGATTGGAAAGCTACTGGTATAATGTGAGTTATGTAAAAGACCACATAAATTATGGAGGACAAATTGGGCGGGCGGATCCGTATAATTTATGTTGCATTAATAAAATATCGTCGTACGTTTTTAGAATTCTCAACGTCTTAATTGGCACGTTTTGCGTTGCTTGTACGTTTGGAATGCTTTTCTTAAATAAGTTGATCGCAACTTGAACGTGGATAACTACTGGCTGCCACGTCGGTCTAGTGGTTAGCCTGTATGGCCTCAGTTCACGAGGTCCTGGGTTTGAGTCGCGTTATGGAATAATACGAGGTTTTCATTATACTAAAATATTTTTAGTAAAAATCGAAGCTCGAACTCAGTTGGTAATGTTAGACCCTCGTGCCTTGGAGATCACGTTAAGCCATAGATCCTATTCACTAATGTAATAAAATTATATTCCAACGGCCAGAACAATCAGTTTATTTCCTCCTTCTATTACTATTGTTTCAATACAGTTGCTATTTTTCTCAATACAGCTTTCGTGTTATACTAATATTCTAGGATCTACTTTCTTCAACACTCAGGACAGAATGAATGTCCTCCTAATTTTTCTATTTTCATCTCGACACCGACTCGAAACGATAAAAATCGTTCTTGGAGGGAATCGTTACTATTGGTTTAACAATAAGTGGTGTGATCCGCCATAACCAATCTCACGCGACCAGTCATTATGTTTTCACAGATTAACTATTTTCATAAACTAACATGCCATAGAGTAATAACTTCGAGTACTTTTTTAAAAAATCATGACACTAATATCAATATCTGAGAGTGATAGTTAAATATTCAAACATTATCACCTTAAGCCCGCTAATCCGCTTTGAAGCAACATGTTACAAACTCTGTATCCCCTCTCTTATAAAGAGGGAGAAATTGACCCTGTAATGCGCCGTCAATAGGCTGATAATGGGAGAAAAGGGAGGGAGAAAGAACACGAGCAGTGAAAGTGTTGACGAGTTTTGAGGGGATGCTTTAAGCGCCTACTCCGTGGCACTGGTAAAACTATCAAGTCGGGGGATTTTCTCTGTTCCACGCAATGCCCGGCACACGCACGGTGAATACATGGAATGCTATATTCATCGGTTTGTGCCTGATGCTCGATTGGTGTTAAAGTTTCGCGTAATCTCCATTGATCCAACACATCCGGATGTTCGGAATGTGTAAACGCTTGCCGTACGTACGTATAGTTCAGGATCCAAGGCACATTTATTCACACGCACGGTGAATACATGGAATGCTATATTCATCGGTTTGGCCTGATGCTCGATTGGTGTTAAAGTTTCGCGTAATCTCCATTGATCCAACACATCCGGATGTTCGGAATGTGTAAACGCTTGCCGTACGTACGTATAGTTCAGGATCCAAGGCACATTTATTCACACGCACGGTGAATACATGGAATGCTATATTCATCGGTTTGGCCTGATGCTCGATTGGTGTTAAAGTTTCGCGTAATCTCCATTGATCCAACACATCCGGATGTTCGGAATGTGTAAACGCTTGCCGTACGTACGTATAGTTCAGGATCCAAGGCACATTTATTCATTACTATCAAACAAATTTTCTGTGAGCAGTTTTATCTTGATGCGACGCTCAACTTCTTCATTTATATAAAAGCTCTTATACGAAAAATAATATTAAAATTTTTTTTAACAAAAAATAGAACTGACTCAAAACGCAGTAAAAAGTAAAAAATAACTGCGTCATTTAGTTGCTTTAATTAACTTAAGCATATCTATGAAGTTGGTGCCAGCCAAGTTTAAGGAACATTTATTTTACGTAGTAAAGCAGTTTGTGGGTTCTAGGTAATGTTCTTAAAGTAGAAACCTTGGCTGGCACCGACTCCTAGATATGCTTAAGTAAATTAAAGCAACTAAATGACACAGTTATTTTTTACTTTTTAGTGCATTTTGAGTCGGTTCTATTTTTTGTTAAAATTTTTTATTTTTTACTTTTTAATGATTTATCGCCACGTAACGTACTCGTACTATACTGTCATAGTACTGATATTTACACTAAAACCGGAATCGCTGTAAGTGAGCCTATAAAATTTTAAGAGTTCCTTCAATTTTCCCAGGATATCATCATCAGATCCTAACATGATGACAATGGGGCCACCATGGAAGTGTGCCCTTTCTAATAAAAAAAGAATTATCGAAATCGGACAACTCTGTAAAAAGTTATGCGTGGTCATACATAAAATATATATATATATACGTGTCGTATATTCTATTCTAGACTTCATCATAATGTTAAAATACATATTTTATGTTTTAGTAAAGCTAGATTATATAGATTGTGAAGAACTTTTTAGTAAACCAAAAATATGCTATAATTTTTCGTATTTTTATTTAATATTTATGATTAAATCAAGGATTTTAGTAAATGAAGTAGCTATACAATAATCTATTGTAAAAGTGTCCGCCGGATCCTGGACTATAACCTACTCGTGTCTTGTTAGACATTCCGGGCGGCTCTCCTGCGGTCTGATAAACAAAGGAAACCGACGCATGGCGAAATTGTGTCTGGAAATTATCATTATATTTTTTTCTCAAAGTTATCTTTTAATTGCAGTTTATTAAACAAAGAGATTTGTAGTCAGTAACACATTGAATCAAATGGGTCTTACTATACTAAAGCCAAACTCGATTGAGAATATTTGTCAACCAACAAATTAAAAATGAAGGTAGAAATCACTAGTCATTTCACACCCATTTTTTTAATTAACTAGTTAATGACGAATTTATGACATTAAATTAGATTAGTAAGCCTAAAACTAGTTAATATATTCAAAGCCTTTTAAATAAGATTTATAAAAAAACAAAACATAATTTTAAATTTATTAGGCATAAAATGTGTTGCATTTTTTATCTTCATTTTAAATTTGTTTGTTGACAAGCATTCTCAATCGAGTTTGGCTTTAGTATAGATAGTTTTCTCTCATGTGTTGTGAAGAAAATAAATTTCCTCGCGGAATTTTAGGGTTTAATAAATAGCTGTACGATTAAGAGGCCGAGAAGTTTTGGGATTTTTCAAAATTGCTTTTACACCATAATCAAGTTTCTTGTAAATAAAGTTGGGTCTCTTATAATATCAAAATATAATAACAAAAACATAACTCTATAATAATCAAGTACAAAAATGTTCGTCGGCTCCTGGACTTACCTACATTGTTAGAAATTCCGGGCGGCTCTTCTACGGTCTAATAAACAAAGGAAACCGATGTATTGCGAAATTATGTCAGCGAATTATCATTAACATTTTTCTCAAAGTTATCTATTAATTGCAGT
Source organism: Mycalesis mineus (assembly GCA_034621355.1). Classification (NCBI taxonomy): domain Eukaryota; kingdom Metazoa; phylum Arthropoda; class Insecta; order Lepidoptera; family Nymphalidae; genus Mycalesis; species Mycalesis mineus. The sequence continues at coordinate 17,654,938 of CM067884.1, read as the reverse complement.
TTATTGCACTGAAAGATTTCGTGGTATGTGTAGTAATTTATAAGATAGTGGATTTATAAGACGGAGGCCTTGGGTTCGATTCCCGATTGGGTTGAATGAGATTTTCAATGTATGGGTAGAATGATTGAGAATTGGAGCAGGTGTGGCTAGTACTGCTTCGGGCGTGGCTAGCTGCTTTAGCGTTCTTGTTTTTGATTTAGATGTTGCATAGAAACCAAAATGGGTGTGATTCCATCAAAGATTCTCCTCTTTACCATTAGCTGTGATTGAAGTCTTGGGCTAACTTGTAATTAAATAAAAATCATGCGGATTGAATTAGGTAGTATGTTTAAAATTGCCTATATTTTGAAATTAGATATGATGATTGACGACCTCCGTGGCGTGGCGTATGCGCGGTGGATTCATAAGACGGAGGTCCTGGGTTCGATTCCCGGCGGGGCAGATTGGGATTTTTCTTAATTTGTCTTGGTCTGGCTGGTGGGAGGTTTCCGCCGTGGCTAGTTACCACCCTACCGACAAAGACGTACCGCCAAGCGACTTAGCGTTCCGGTACGATGTCGTGTAGAAACCGATAGGAGTGTGAATTTCATCGTACTCCTAACAAGTTAGCCCGCTTCCATCTTAGATTGCATCATCACTTGACATCAGGTGTGATAGCAGTCAAGGGCTAACTTGTAGTCAATAAAAAAAAAAGATGAGTTCTTTAATAAAGCAGAAAAGTCTTTATAAAACTTCCTCAAAGTAAAAACAATCTTTGAAAAGTTCTATTTCTCAATAAACATGTTATAACTTGTATACTGCGATGCGAGCCCTAGATAGGGCGGTGGAAAATCAGAGCAACACAACACAAAGGGAAAAATCTGGGAAAATATTTCCAAAGAAAAGCGTAAAAGTCAGCATTACCGAGAAATGTGAACGGAAAAGAAATTTCAGTTGCAACGGAAAGAAATTCCATTTTTAAACTTCCGTTGAATACCAGCTGCGTTCGCGTATAATTTTATTAATGAGGGAATTAAATACTGAGGGTAGGTTGAATATTTTTTTGCCTAGGTTAGATGGTGTGCGCCTCATACCAACGCGTTCCATATTTTATTGCTCTCTATCTTCTAATCTAATCTAATGACCTTCTAATCTATTGACCTTGACTAAAAACATGTCTGTAATCAAAAAGGGGTTGTTCTCCTATTAGCATCGTGGATTTACGCTCTATATTCATTCCCTCTCTACCAATATTGGGGTCATCTAGGTAATGAACAATCTAATGACCTTCACCTGAACTGTATAACTGATGTAATTATATATTATTATGGAGTTATTATCTAATTACCCCCAGTGGAATCGTACCATTATGATTACCCTATTTTAATAGGTCTATTTTAATATACTAATATTATAAAGCGGTAAAGTTTGTAAGTTTGTAAATAAAGTTCTGTCGGGGCTAATTAATCTTCGGAACTACTGATCCGATTTTAAAAATTCTTTCGGCAGTAGAATGCTACGTTATCAGTGAGTGTCATAGGCTATATTTTATATTTTTATTGTATATATTAAACGAGTTATCACAGTCATCGCATCGCAAAAATCTGTTAAATCTGGTTTTTACGCATACGCTGCCTTAACTATTGGATATAATTGAAAACATTGTATGAAAACTTTATGCATCTTAAAAAGTTCTACAAAAAAGTCCGTGATAGCATATATCTATCTTTTATATTTTGGCAGATTTATAACTTTTTGTGTTTTAATAAATCATATATCTCATATGCTTACGTTAACGTCATTATTTATACAACTAAACTTAAATCCTTATCAAAATAAATTATTTAATAATCACAAGGATATTATAGAGATAAGATTTGCCTTTTACAGTATGTTAATTAGTTATATATTCAAATTCAAATTCAAAATCATTTATTTCAAGTAGGCTTATTACAAGCACTTTTGAAACGTCAAATTGGACTATTTGTAGTGACTCTACCACCGGCTCGGAAGGCAGGCCCTGTTGAGAAGAGCCGGCAAGAAACTCAACAGTTGCTCTTTTTATAATATTATCAATTTTACAAAATTAAGTGTGTTGTTACATAAAGTTATTTATTTTACTTCCTGTGTGAAGTTGAAAGCCTATCCAATTGGATTTGAACATCTTTGTCATTTAAAAATTCATGGATAGTATAATAACCCTGACTCAGTAAGTGAGTTTTAATACATTGTTTAAACTTATGCAATGGCAGATCTAAAACTGAATTGGGCATCTTGTTGTAGAAGAGTACACCCAATCCTACGAAAGATTTTTGTACTTTTCGGAGGCGATAAGCTGATATGACTAACTTATGTCCATTTCTAGGATGACGGTCGTTTAAATCCTTTTTCTGTTTATACATATTTATATTTTGTTTAACATAAACTAGGTTATTGAATATGTATTGACAGGCTACTGTAAGAATTCCTATTTCTTTAAATTTGACTCGAAGGGACTCGCGTGGTTTAAGTTTATAAATCGACCGAATTGCTCGTTTCTGAAGTATAAAGACAGAATTTATGTCAGCAGCCTTTCCCCACAACAAGATGCCATAAGACATCACACTGTGGAAGTAAGCAAAATAAACCAGTCTAGCTGTTTCTACATCGGTAAACTGTCTTATTTTTCTCACTGCAAATGCTGCTGAGCTAAGTTTAGCTGTCAGTGACTCTATATGAGCGCTCCACTGAAGTTTACAGTCCAAGGTCACTCCTAGAAAGACTGTAGAACTCTCCATTCTTAGCGTTTCACCATTTATCATTAAAGACTTATTTATTTTTTTTACATTCGGTAAAGAAAACTCAACACATTTAGTTTTCTTTGCATTTAATAGTAAATTATTAGCAGTAAACCAATGCGACACATGCGATACAGCACGGTTTACATCGTCAAAGTCACTTTTATTTCTATCAGTTTTAAAAATTAAAGATGTGTCATCAGCAAACAGTACAATTTCACAAATGTCGCTAACATGGTATGGTAAATCATTGATATACACTAAAAATAGAAAAGGACCCAAAATTGAACCCTGTGGAACGCCCATTTTTGGAGATGAGCCACGTGACTTTATATCATTAATGCATACCGTTTGAGTTCTATCAATAAGATAAGAGGCAATGAGATTAAGTGCAACATTTTTAATGCCATAGTGGCTTAACTTAAGCAAAAGAGTTTTATGGTCAACACAATCGAAAGCCTTGGACAAGTCACAGAATACGCCAATAGCATTCTTAGACCTTTCCCAGGCATCAAAGATGTGTTTTAATAGTTTTGCACCTGCATCAGTAGTATTGCGACCTTTAGTGAAACCATATTGGTCAGGATGAAGTAAGTTATTTAAGTTAAAATGACTAAGCAGTTGATTTAAAACTATTTTTTCAAAGACCTTACTTAGTGTTGGCAATATTGAAACCGGTCTGTAATTATTGAGATCTGCTTGGTCGCCTGATTTAAAAAGTGGAATAAGTTTTCCATGTTTCATTAGGTTTGGAAAAGTACCTGAGTCCACACATTCATTAAAAATAACAGCTAAGTGTGGAGCAATGATATTTATAATATTAGATATTACTTTTACTGACATCCCCCACAGATCGCCAGTCCTCTTTGATTTAAGTAGTTTAAATGTTTTTATAATATCAAAAGCAGTTACATAATTAAATTTAAATAGAATGTTGCACTCTTTCACATTGTCTCTTAGTAACCTCTGGGCTGACGTGGGAGACGAATTTAGCGAATCTGTTAATAAGATAGGTACATTTTGGAAGAAGTCTTCAAAAGCATTAACAACCTCGTTTTTATTGTTTATTTTTTTATTATCAACAATTAATTCATAATTCATATGGCGAGGTTTAATTTTGCCAGTTGCGTTATTTATTATGTTCCACGAGGTTTGTATCTTATTGTCAGCTCTAATTAGTAACTCTTTCATGTGTATGGATTTTGCATTAATACATACGCGTTTGAATGTTTTTGAATAATTTTTAACAAATTCCGAAAATTTTTGACTGTGATTATACTGTTTTTCATCATACAACTCATACAATTTATCTCTACTTTTATAAATACCTACAGTAGCCCAGTCACTGAACTTTAATTTTTGGCTTAAATTAACACGTTTTAAATTGAATATTTTAGAAAACTCACTGTCTATTGTCCCAAAAAGTGCACCAAAAAGAATATTAGGGTCACGATTAACAAAAGATAGACTTGGAATTTTGCTACAAATTACGCTTTTGAATCTCTCTAATTTACCTTCAGTTATTGGCCTGAAGTTTAACCATTGGTTGCTCATGGGTTTGTTGTTTAGAATAGTGATAAGTTGACCGCAATGATCAGAGCTTAATTTGTTAATTATCACCTTGTCAACTATATCAGTATTGTAAAATATATTATCTAAACAAGAAGCTGAAGTGGCTGTAATTCTAGTAGGTTCATTAAAAGCGTGTCTTAAATTAAAACATTTAAATAAGTTAAGAAACCTTAGAGACATTGAGTTTACTTGTAAAATATCAACATTAAAATCACCACATATCAGTATTTTTTTAGTAGAAGTACTCAATCGCTTCATCACCTCCTCCATTGTCTCCTCAAAGTAATCATAGTCCCCAGTAGGTGGGCGGTACACGCACACTACAACAAATTGTTCCAACTCCACACAAGATAGTTCAACAATGCGTTCAACAGAAAGACCAACTATATCTTTTCGATTTTTACATTTTAGGTTGTTACGTACAAAAATTAGAGATCCACCATGAATTGCAGTCGTTCTGAAGAACACACTTGACATTAAAAAATTATTAATATTAACTGCTAACTGTGAGCTAGTGAGCCAGTGCTCTGTAATACATAGAATATGCACATTAAATTTTTCAACAAATAGTTCAATTTCTAAGTCTTTGCCGGTGAGGCTCTGTATATTTTGGTGTACAATGTTCAAATTGCAGAGCTCCTCCTTTGTCTTATCAACTAGTTTAAAGATATATTACAATCTATGACAGTACTAGCATAAGTACTCTGGTCAAGAATAGAAATATCAGTACTATTAGTACAAATTGTATAATTGTCAAAAGACTGTGTTACAAAACTTGTAACTGCATCGTTTAAATTGTATGCTAACAGTGATGCAACCTTATGCTTACATTTTTTGGACAGATATAGTTTATCTTTAGTCAACCAACATAAGGATGTAAATTTATTTATGTCAAAGAAAAAATATTGCGTCGCTGTGACGGAATGTCAGGTTGTATAATAAAAGATTCAGATTATAAATATGCGTATTTTCTTTCTTAGTTAATGTGCTACAGTAAGGAAATGCACACAGAACAAATTTACATTTACTTTTATTGTGTAATAATAAAAGTTTTTCTATGCATTTTATAATGTGACCCTTTTTTATATTAAAACTATCTCCAAACATCAAAATAGTGTTTGTGAAGCCTGTCATATTCTCCGCCTTGAGGCTATTTATTAAATAATTAAAACTAGCTCCTGGAAAACATTGGTTAGTCACCGGATGGTTGAGATATTGGCTCATTATTAAACCAAAACCTTGTCCTATACCATCAGACATTATAAGAGACTTTTTTGCAACATTACTTGACAGATTTATACAATTTGAACTAGAGGGAACTTCCAAATTATTAACAATACTGCTACTACACTGGTTTGACTTTAACTCATCTAATACATCACTACAGTCCTCGCTACCTACTATAGTTTCGGACATATTACAAAATTTCTAAAAAACAACTCTGCCGCTGTTACGTCCAAATTAAGTTGACCTCCTCCGTGCTAAGTTATACATACTGAATAGGGGTCATCATTTTGGTACTGATATTCTAATTAAATTGAGAGGGGTAGCGGGGAAAGAGCACACTTTATATGAAAGTCTGTCTTAAAAATAAAAGGGTCCCTAAGAGGTTTTCACGCGGACGAAGTCGCAGGCGACTGCTGTATAGCTATAATGACGTAGGCGAGCGCTAAGAAACGTTTTTTCTAATGCTCACCTACTTAAGGGGTCAAACGGGAGTCCAAGTCTACACCAAGTTTCACGCGGACGAAGTCGCGGGCGATTGCTATATAGTGATAATGACGTAGGCGAGCGCTAAGAAACGTTTTTCTAATGCTCACCACCTTAAGGGGTCAAACGGGAGTTCAAGTCTACACCAAGTTTCACGCAGACGAAGTCGCGGGCGTCCGCTAGTCAAGAATAAAGAGGAGTTTTCAATTATTATGAACTAGTAAACGCCCGCGGTTTCACTCGTGTAGTTCCGCTTTCTATAGCAATATTAGGATACAAATCGTCACTGGTCATGAGCCTGGCTATCATTTACAAAATGAATTTTAAAAATCTATTTTGCAGCATCAAAGATAAAAATTATTTTATCTGTCTGCCTTATATGCCTGACATGCCTTAAAAATATACCTTGTGGTGCCATTAGAAGATTTGTTACTTATTTTGATTCTGTTGATCGCCATAGGTGGAAAGGAACTGAAGAACCTACTCAGAAGGTTGTATGGTACACAAAGTAAAACAAATTTCAGGTTTTGTATGTAACGTAGTAGTAATTTAAGTACTGGCTGTATGAAATTTCAGCTAAACAGAAATCCTTTTTTAATTGAACCCCCTTTGTCTTATGTACTGGCTTCGCAACACCATCTATTTAAGGAAAAAATTGTCGCATAAACTGAATAATTTCCCCTTACTTTTCAAGTAACAATTAAGGATAACAAGAAAGAGACCAATTAGCAGCTTTCCCATCCTTTGTTATGGTGATTCTATAAAAGGGAATATAATTCACCGTAAAAATCTTCCACTGCAAATCCTTTAGTAGGTTAAATATAATTAAAGCCTGCGCTTTCCAGTAAGACGATCAAACTTTCAGTATATTATAGGATAGTCCGAGTGTAATCATAATGCGTCCATTTTATAGCCATTGTTGAACCAAGCCTCTCTCTTAGCATGATCTGACATCTGTGCTCTAAGCACAGTGGTGTTCCCAACCTGAAGCCTAGAGCCACACGAAAAGATTCATTATCCAAAAATGTTCTGAGATTTTTTGATGGCAAAACATGAAGCCAGTACCCAGATTCCTTCTCTAATAAAGCTAGAAGCCTAGCTCGAACTGTAGCACTTGTAAGATTTTGAATCAAATTTTTATGTGTCAGTTGAATCAATAGGACATCCCATAGTTTTTGTGCAGAACGTTCCTCTGGGATATCAGCATTGGGACACCTGACCTTCCAAGTCTCTAGAGCCTCTGTAGCATAGGCTATGCAAATGTTAGATTTAAGAATATGAGAACTTAGCTCTTGTATACTATGCACAGAGGAAAGAAAAGCCGGAAGAGCAACACTAGAAAATTTTCGCACGCCGATACCACCGTATTTGACCGGTAAAGTAGCTTGGTTCCAGGACTGATCATCAAAATGTAAATTTAGGATTTTTTAAAGTGTGTTTTTTAGGGTGGTATCCATATTTTCGAGTAGGCCACAAAATTTCCAAATTAGGCTAGAACGAAGATCATAATTTAATTTAAGTACAAAAAGGCAATGTTTTAGAATCGAAAACGCTATATGAGAATTTAGAGAGCCCAATTTGTCTGTACTAGCCGAAAATGTTTTAAGTTTTTGATCCAAACAAGGTTGAATGGCTTCGTCATAAAGAGGAGCACCAAGTAGGCAAAGTGTTTGTTTGTTAACTATTTTGATCTGTCGCAAGAACGACAGTTTTTCCGTAAAAAACAATTCGCATTTCGAGAAATTTAATTCTAAACCAATTTTACCAAAGTCTTGCTTAACATGATTAAGATCTTTAAAGACATCAATCACGTTGCCTCCAATAGTTCCATTGTCAAGATATCATATGTTAAATTTAGATGTTAATTTTGAGATATGGTTATGTATCCCTAAGCTGAAAAGGGCTGGACCTAAAGGATCCCCCTGCTGAACACCTACTTTGGACTTCATACCGTTATTTTCGAAAAACAATTCAGAAGCTGAGCTATAACACTGCCAAACATATGGGTAAATTTCGGGAAGATGCGTTGAAACTTCTTTCAGCAGAGTTGCCCTATCCATAGAGTTGAAAGCATTCTTTACGTCTACTTTCAGCAGTACTTCAACCTCGCCATCCTTTAAGAATGTGCGAGCCGAATGTACCGCTGCCTCACAACCACCTTTACTACCGAATCCTACTTGAATAGGCTGAAACTTTTCCTTTAAGGTAGCGACTATGTGTCTACACGCTAATTTTGATGCTAAACGACGAAAAGTACAGCCAACAGCGATGGGCCGGATCCCACCGTCCTTTTTATTAAAAGCACAAAACCTTGCACCGTAAAGGAAGGGTACAAAGGATGAATTTACCTCGCCAGATAACAATAGATCACATAGTCTGGTAATATCACTCAATAGCGCTCTGCCGGCGTCACCAGCAGTAACCGCCACAAGATCTTTAAGATGTTGTGGAGTTATGCCATCCAGACCACCAGCAGAGCCACTAGAAAATGACATTATCGCAGCGTAAGTCTCCTCATCCTTTATCTGCAAAAAAGAACTCTTAAGTGGTGGATCTGGAAGTAAAGAGTTGGTATTTGGTAAAGGATGCTTTTCGTTTAAGGCTTCCAGAGTTATATCATTGAAAGGAGCTAGTGTATCATTAGAAAACAAAATGCGGGCGGCGTTTTTAAGATCCCCATCCATAACCTTGTTTTCCACAATTCAAATTCATTTATTTAGCATAATTTACATGTCATGGGCCCTGTCAGAGCTTTGCTAATATTATATAAACTTAAGAAACTAATATTAATTCATAGAACCAATTACAGTAAAATTACAAATAAATTAGATAAATATTAAAGTCTAAATATAAAATAATAATAATTTGTCAAATGTTTTACGTCAAATACTCTTTTATGTCATAATAGCTTTTGTCTATAAGCCATTTGTTCAATTTGATTTTAAAGTTAACTAAATGTAATCGTTCAATATCTTCTGGCAATTTGTTATATACTTTTACAGCCATACAGTATGCGCTTTTCATGTAAAAACTACAACTAAGTTTAGCTACAACTAATTTGTTAGGATGTCTGACTTGCTTATTGGTATTTATTTCACATCTTCGTTGAAAATATTTTGGATTTTCTTCAAATTGTAATTTTGTGTCCGAAATGAAACATCAAGAATTGGAAAAACGCGGTCACCAAAACTGTTTTTCTTTAATTTTGAGCATAACGACCCGCTTTCTGATTTATTGCCATAGAAATGTCTATATAAAAATAAAAAGAGATTTTGCCAAGCCGAAAGCGAATTTGATAAAACATTTTGGATAGTTTGTGATAGGGATCTAGCTAATGATATCCTAGCTCCCCGCGGAATGCTTTTCACCAATGGAATATATTTAATTGTACTTACACAATAAAATTTCGAAGGGAACCTGGTTATCGGTATTTGTTTGATCGCACGTAGAATTTGGGCAAGTCAAAGACTGCGCTGGTGGTCCGTGGCAGCGTGCGATATGAATATTCAGCCCTCTGCGGCCCTCAAACAGCCTGCCATCGTTGCAATGTGGACATTCTAAGCATTCAACTTGAGACGCAATACGGTTCATACTTCACAACACGTATTTTACAAAAATAAAAACACTAAAACTATACACAATAGAGTCTTTAGTGAGCTTGCGGCAGCAGCAGCGGCGGAGAGGCCTGCAGAGCAGGCGGCTCCCGGCGCCCGCACCGCCGTGCAGCGTTGCCTCGCTCTGAAACAAAAACAACTGTTAATACCAAATATCGACATGAAAATATTATCACGGGGTATTCCGCGATAATATTTTTTTATCGACTACAAGTTGACCCTTGACTGCTATCACACGTGATGTTAAGTGATGATGCAGTCTAAGATGGAAGCGGGCTAACTTGTTAGAAGTGGGACGAAAATCCACACCTCTTTCGATTTCTACACGACATCGTAACGGAACGCTAAATCGCTTGGCGATACGTCTTTGTCGGTAGGGTGGTAACTAGCCACGGCGAAAGCCTCCCACCAGCCAGACCAAGACAAATTAAGAAAAATCTCAATCTGCCCCGCCGGGAATCGAACCCAGGACCTCCGTCTTACAAATCAGCGCACAGCGCATACCACTGCGCCACGGAGGTCTCCAAAATAATGATAATGAGTCACTTTAATGCCAATTTTAAGCCAAAAAACCGAGCCAAATATATTATAAATGAAAATTTTGAAATAAACAAATTTTCCTCTATAATATAAATTAAATTTTTCAAATATTTCTTTATTTTTAATCAATATCAGAAAACTTCTTGCCGACTAGTTTATGAAATGACCTTTCAACATTTTAAACTAGAAAGAATAAGGTTACGCGCAAAGAAAAGAAAACCAATAAAATTGAGCAGTACGATCGAGTATTTTATGTTGTAAAGCAAAAGCTACGAGACCTTTTAAACTGCTCGCATGTGAGGACTTTGTGGACTTTGACTCTGACAAGAGAACTAGTTTGTGAAGCGGCAGGTTCAACTCGAGTGAGCAAACGTTCCCGTTAAATAGAGGGCAGTGTCCGAGAAAAATAGGACGGGGGGTGAACCTAGAGAACTATGAGGGAATGTAGGTCACTGCGATGCATACATCTTTTGTTAATTAATTTTACTATTAAAATGGTATAATCTGTAGCATATTAATCACTGGAGGTTTTTAGAAAGTAAACAAGTTATGGAGATTGTATCACATCTATTTTCAATAGAAATTTTCATTTGGAAAATTAGCAGACCTCAGAGACCACGATCTCTCTTGAGCTTGAATTAATTCCTGAAAGGGCCTGGGTTCAATTTCCAGCGCAGGCAGCAGCTCCTTTCACATTAATCTCACAAATCTTTTCCATTAGTAAAGCTTTCCATGACTAAAACATTCATAAAATATTTTGACTATCGGGATTTTGATATACATTATAGCCAAGGTTTCTACTTTAAGGACATTACCTAGAACCCACAAACTGCTTTACTACGTTAAATAAATGTTTCTTAAACTTGCTGGCACCGACTCCTAGATATGCTTAAGTAAATTAAAGCAACTAAATGACACAGTTTTTACTTTGTGCGTTTTGAGTCAGTTCTATTTTTTGTTAAAAAAAAATTTTACTCTTGTAATACACTATCAGATGTTAATGATGATATCAGATGTGAACGGAGAATGTTTTTTGGAGGGAAAAATGTTCAATAAACTAGAGCTCGTAGAACTTGAACCCAAGATCTCATGACGCGAAACTGTATAGGCTAACCACTGCGATCATTGTGGAAAATCAAATTTAAAAATACCAAAAATAACTTGAAATGTAACTCGAACTCAAGATCTTTCAGTTATAAAGCCACCAGACACAGTAAAAAATAGTCAAGGTTATAAAGCTCACCCTAGCACCCTTCTCAAAATTACCCAACCGACCTAGGATATTATTCTAACAATGATTTAACATAAGTTTATACTATTCTCCGTACGTAAAATCCTAAATAAACATTGCTATAAGTACGCTGTCTGACCCTAGGATTACGGGTCACCCATTTTTTGTTATAAAATATATTTAACTAAAATACCCTCTTTGAATTTTTCATCTAGCATTTTATTGTTTTATTCTTGTTATACATTGTAGAGCTTTTGAATATACATTTTGTTTGCGGTCTTGAAAATGTTTAGAGAGATTCTTTAATTAAACGCTCATAGTTTATAGTCTGTAGTATGTAATAGCCAGATCTTTGTTATTCTGTAGAAACTGAAATTTTGTTAGCACAAGCTTCTATCAGAGGTAAGTAATGTTGATTAGTAAGAAATCTGAATTAATTAGTGACTTTGTAAGGTAGCAGGCTTCTTTAAGCTGAATGGTTTAAATTTTCTTTGAATGGTATGAAAAATCCCTAGTTGCCAGACACTTAGCTTCATGGCAAATTTTCGCCAGAGACCCTTAAAGTATAATCTTTAACGATGTCTAATAACGGGTTGCCATTGAAATAAGAAGTTGTTTTCTCATATTATGCTGACTCGCATTGTGAAAAATCAAAGTTTGATCTCTCTAGCTACTGTAGTACCACCGACAAACCAATAACCGTCTTCACAAACATTTTAACATTGCTAAAACATCTCACTGTTTACTCATCAATGACAGCGCTTCGTGATTTAGTTTTTGTCGTGTTTGGTATTCTTGATTAGATTTTACCTAACATCTTCGACATATATAAATGCCAAAAGTAGAAGCGAATTGTGTGTAGCTTTAATACGAAGTTGTAACTGAGACTGAAGAGGTCTTAAGTAATAATTTAATTATAAAGGTATGTAAGCATATTACAATCTTTTGAAAAGTTTTATATCCCAAAGTCATCACGGTCCAAACTCCTGTAATCATTTTTGTAACTATTACAAAATAACAAAAACCATTACAGGATGTAGTTCTATTTTAGTTATATAACAGTTTTATCAGTAGAAGGCTGTGTCTCTTAATATGAAAATAACAATGTCATCAAGCCACGGAGGCGCATTGCGATCATCCGCCATTATTGAATTAGAGTTTAATCATGTCCTCCGATCTCGGGTTAGACGCAATCTAGTGATGCCGCAGACTTATTACTTTTAAATCTGGTATAACTTACTATGTATCTATGTACTGTTAGCTTAATTATTACCAGCCACTACAGCGCCAGGCTCTGCTTCATAGAGTTGGCGGGCTGGGGATGATAATGTGTAATTTAATAAGACAACTGTCAGATGATGATAATGACCGGGAGAAGAATAAAATAAAACTAGGAATTTTTGATTATAATTTATTTAAGTCTAGCCCAGGAGGGGGTCATGACCTAAATGGGGGCCACCTAGATCCACGCTTGACCGGGACCGACGTAACGTGCTCTTCTAACGCCGGGGTGTAGCATCACCGACTTCGACTCCTTGTTTAGAAGTTACTGAAAATTTCTTAAATTCTTTCTTTCAAAACTCGACCCAGGATTCGGACCCAGGACCTCTTCTTTTCAGTTCATACCTTCTAAGCAGTCGGGTTGTTTGTTTTTATAATAGTAATTTAATTTGAGACTTTTTAGTTTTAATTTGTGGTATAGAAATGAGACGGTACACTTGGTGCATTTTTCGTTATTTTTTGTTAAAACACTAATATGAACATGATATGATATTTATATTTTTAAAATGGTCTTTTTACGACCTTTGATACCCATATTGCTAAGATAAAAAAAATACACACATCCCCCCTTTTTTCTCCAATTTATAGCCGCCATTTTGAAAATTCATATAGCCTATGTCACTTCCACAATTTTGCCAAATTCAACGACACCTCAGATGTCAAAATCCGTTCAGCCGTTTAGGCTGTAGCGCGTGCCGAAGAAATGGGTAAACATACATACATACATATGCTCGAAAAACATTACTCTCCTTCTGACGCAGTCGGGTAAAAAGGCTGAGACTTGTGAGAACTATTATGGACGTGTAATATAGTTTGAACTAGAATATTTTAGTACAATATTTACATTGGAAATTCTCTTGCATCCATGCTCTACTACACAAAAGATTACTTTCCTTTTCAAAGTAGCATAAAATTTATGATTATGAAGAAGAATATTTAAAAAAATAACTTTCTGTTTAACATTTCAGCATGTGTTCGATGTTTGTGGTTGGACTGTGGAACTACAAAATAGTCAGCTTTACTATATCCCAAGAAATTCTTAGGCAAAATCCACAGCCTTGATAAGCGAAGTAAATAGTGTTACGCAACTTGTCTCGGAGAGCAAGTCAAATGTCGTCCTGGTCGTGATATTGATAATGCCAAAAATAATACAGCTATCTTGAAAGCGTACATGCCCATAAATTAATAAGATGAGTAACTGAAAAAGTTCAACGCAAGGTTGCGGATAGTAAGGAACCTCTAAAAGAAGTTGAAAGAGACCTGTCTTCCTTGTAAAATCGTGATGAAAAACCGGTCGATCGTTCGGTCGGTCGGGAAGTCGGTTCTAATTAACAGACTAAGATTCCGTGTCGAAGATATTTGTGCTGAAAATTCCTAACCTAATCCCACAAAGTCAATATTTCCAATTTGTTCATCTCTGAATTCCCAATAAATGTTCGCCACAATTTTACCTAGAAACGTAGATAGCGCACCAGTCCAATCAAGTTTGTTTTCTAGAAACGTCGATATTGCCCCGGAGCCAATCAGATATAAAGCCTTTATCAATCATTCTGGAAATACTATGAGATGGTGATTTTAAAATATCAGAGAGCTTTTACAAACGAGCGTAGTCACGAGGGTCGCATTGTGTCGAATGTAAACTATCGACTTGTCTGTTGATGTCGTTATTTCAACTAAAAATTGCAATTGAATATATTTTTCATTTACTATATAAGATGTTATCTTATACAGTAAATGAAACACCGAGGACCGGCACCGACTTCGTAGATATGCTTAAGTAAATTAAAGCAACTAAATCACGCAATCACGCACCCGTGTCTAAAGAATCCGATGAGAGATTTTCACTCTGCCACACGATTGACCCGCTGACCACACGATGAATCTTTGAAATGCAAATTCTTATCAGTAAAGCTTTTCAATAATTCTCTCTATTCGCTAATTTAGATATAATAATACAACATAGCCTTCTGTAATATTTTTAGAATCTCATAATCCCCATATATCAATGATATGATTTTCCTTTTACCTGTACCATCCTTTTATCTGTAGTATTCATTTAACTTTGTTCTTTTAAATACGTATTGCGACAATCTTTCAATATCCTCTGATGATGTAATATTTCAACATAGTCTTAGGCAATAGGTATAACGACAATCTCAAAATCTCTACATATCAATGTCCTCCTATATTCTCCTCCTATCTGTTGGTGGTATCATATTAAGATCCGTGGCGCGTACAAATTGCGGCGATACATTAATACGACAAACGTCGTCGTTCGGTTATGATAAATGGGACACATTTTGAAAGTGGCGAATCAGCGTACCGAAATATGTGATAGATCTGGCGTTTGAAGCATTGATATTACATAATTTATTATAAGGGCCAGAGATATGATAGCGTAAATTTTCGCTGTCAGTGGAGTATTCCGAGAGAATATCTGCTACAACCGCTTTACCCTTGTACCATTGTACATCGGCTTATAGAATCGGCAAACTGATTATCATAATAGTTAAGACTATAGCTTACATTAGACTGTTTAAGTACTTTTGCCGACATGGCTTCATTATTTTATATCAATTGAAAGTTAATTGCTCAAATACAATCAATACGTTAATAATTAAAATTTCTAATTGTTACTGAATAACTTAAAGCAAACAAAATTCATTAAAATACAAAATTTATAATCGCATGTAATATACACATTTAATCTAACAAGATTAAATATATAACATTAATTCCTATCTGGCTTTGGTTCACTACGTCCAGTGTTTGAATCCCGTGTCATCAACATCATTATATGATAGTGATCATTAAAAAATCTTAGCCCGCCGTTATACTTGCGTAGTGGACTAAACCTACAGGAGAAAGGATACTTGTAAGTTGTATAGTTAGCCATTAAAAATAAACTGATTGATGGTGGTTATATATTATGTATACAGACCTGATTTATTTGTTATTGATGAGATATTCACAACATTATTAGCTACTTAAGACGGTGTCACTTTATCGCCTGCGTCATATTGAATAATAATATATCGTATTACGCGCACTATTACGCGCTTTACGGCCGCCATTATGATCGGAAATGTGCTGAGTAATCTATTGTAATGGACACTATGATACACTTTCACGTATCGCTGCTGAAGTTTCAATGGGCTATTTTGCGCACTTAGGCATGAATTTTTTAACACCGTCAGCCTAATTTTAAGGGGTCACTGCAGTGCCATTTTTATACACATTGGAGAACACCACAAATAAAAACATAGGTTACTTTTTACCCGACTGCGTCAGAAGGAGGGTTATGTTTGTCAGAGAGATGTGGGTTTGAATCTATGTATATTCCATTTCTTCGGAACGTGCTACTGCCTAAACAGCTCAATAGATTTAGAAATAAATGATATTTTGAAATATCGGGCTTGAAATAGCTATATAAATTTTCGAAATCGACTGTAAATGGGGGTATATGGGGGAATGCGTGTATTTCTTTCTCTTATCTTAGCAATATTCTCCAATGAAGTCATTAAATTGTCCTTTTGAAAATATGTTTTTGATACTCAGGGGGTGTTAGGTTTTTTCGTTACGGAATTTCTGTATTCGGCCTCTACGCTCAAGGCCCGCGATAAAAGCTATACAATAGCTTAAAAAACATAGGTTACTTTTTACATTAAAATATTTGTATTAAGTCATCATTAAGGACGACCTGCGTGGCGCAGTGGTGTGCGCAGTAGATATATACGACTTAGGTCCTGGATCATCACTTACCATCAAGCGTGATTGCAGACAAGGGCTAACCTTTAATGAATAAAAAAATTTAGCCTTCAGCCTATTTGCCTGAACAGCCTAGCACGCTAATCCAATGCATGTTGGTGGCTAAGGATGATTACTATTAGAAAAGTATAGATAGTTGCCAACCGCTTAACGTGCTTTTCTTATTTTTATTTCATTTTTGTGTTATTTAGGAGTTTAAATTTAATTTAAAGATTGCGTGACATTTCTTTTTCAGTTGGTTTAGGCTCTATAAATAAACAGTTTAACGCGATAAGAAGGTAAAGTATTTAACTTAAAAGAATAGTATGTCAAAACATGACATACCCATTCTTTTACGAGAACAAGACAAACGTAAGGCAAATAATGTGCTGGGAAATGTATGATAATATTATTCTAAATAAGCTCCTTGGGGATGAGTGTAGGCATCTATGTATATGAGTATACACACAAAATGTAAAACGAGAACAGAACGCAACTTGTGTTTATGTTTTTTGCGTTTCGTAAATTAAACATGGAAACCTAGTACATGAATAGAATCATAAGTTAAGATAGGACACTGTCACTTTTTATTAAAGCTAAAATATTGTCCATGCTCGTAAGTAATTATAGAGTCGTCGGTGGATAATTATGGAGTTTGGACCGTGGTGGTGTGGGAGGTGGTTGGTTTCAAAGGGTCAGTGACCCCAATCGTCAAAGTATGAAGCGTTTACATTTTTCTTAGGTATAAAATACAGGACATTCTGATTAAAGTCCAGGTCAAAAGTATCCTAAACCGAGGTGCACGTATGAAAGGTTTATTGAAATTGGAAGAAGTGACAGAGATATGTAAGGATCGTAGTAAGTGGAAGGACGTGGTCGCTGCCTACCGCTATGGCAAGGAGACGTGATGGTATGCATGTAAAATGAGGACCTTCCGGTTGCCAAATTTGGTAACTCTTTACTCTATAACATCGAACCTTTTAGGGTTTATTATTCTTGTGCTTTGCCAATGTTGTAAGTGTGTTTCCTCTGGTAGGTACTTCATTAATAATTTTCCTAAAATACATTTTTAAATATGAATCCCGTTGGCAGGTCACTAAAAACTAAATAATTCGGCCCGTGCAATATAAACCCGAGTACTGTAATCACTCTGCACCGTTTACACAACAACTCAAAAGCTTTTAGATTAGTGCGGCGACTGCGGGCGAGTGTTTAGCTTATATCCTCTCTGTGCTACACTTTGTATACTCTGTGAATGTTAGGAATATTTTCAACGTATTTAGTGTTAACAAATGTAAAAAATTTATTTATTAAGTGATAAAATATAACGTTAATTTGGTGATTGCTTTTATTCAAAAAAATGTAAAGAAATGAGTTTCGTAGTTTAAAATCCCTACAACCCATGCGGTCGACAAACACTCCGCTTTTCGGTAAGGGGTGTCCATTTCAGCACCTTATGATTTCAACGTACTTACATGGGCTCTTTGAAATATGTGCCACACATTGCCACTTCGGCTTTGTGACTAGTTAAGTTACGTCGGTTACTTTGATTATTCTGCGGATCTCCTTATTTCTGATTTGATTATGCAGAGCTCGTCGCAGTGCATTGATTGCTCTCTCCATCGCCTGTTGAGTGACTCTAGGCCCATTGGTGTAACGAGGTACGGGCACGTCCTTAGAGGAGAGGTCGGTCTCTAGTAATTTTGTTGTCGCAGAGATGCCGCTCTTGCACATCATTCATATTAAGTAGTTTGTTAAAATCCATGATAAGTCATTCCTTTGTTTGAAGATATAAATCTAAGAAAAATGGAATGTTTAAAAGCAGTAACAGATCTTAGCGATGAATTGAAGTTGCTTGTCGAGTGGGTATTATACACTGGATGAATATAAAGTAAGATTCATAACGGAAATTTGAATCTGTCGGCTTAGTGTGCGGTTTTTCCAAGCGATTGTTAATTTATCTTTAGAGAGGTCTTGCGGAAAGATCAAAGGGCTTCCATTAGAGACCTTCTTACGGGTAAATGGACGATTTGGTTTTGCCTACAAGCGTACATAATATAGTACACCTTTTACAAATTGGGAAGTTCAATGATGTCTAGTGCTGACATAGCATAGCAGTCAGCCGTAGCGGTATACGCTGCAAACGTAGTTTTGGTAGATCTGTCTTTTCCCGCAGGTAGTAAAGTATTTTGTATACCGTTTGCAGCACCATAAAGTATTTTATAAAAGATCCTTGTTGTTTTCTCTTTTCAGTTCATTACTTCTAAGCAATCGGTTTTTTTTATAATAATAATTTTATTTAATATATGTGGATTGCAGATCTAATAAAACAATTTAAATCGTTTTCCTTAATTAATCAAGCATACTCTCAAAGTTACACAGAAGTTGTCAGCATGTTAACCGTTTTACAACTCTGCACTCGCAAAGTTCGCCCGGCGAAGTTTGGTTCAGCAAGTTTAAACTGTACAATTGCATCAAACAGTTCCATTTTCTGCCTCGCTGGTCCAGTGGTTTCCATTGAGTTACGGATCATGAGCCTGGGTTCAGAAACCAGGATCTAAGTATTAAAATACACAAGTATTTTTTTTTTTTTTATATGTATGACCACGCATAACTTTTTACAGTGTTGTCCGATTTTGATAATTCTAATTTTTTATTAGAAAGGGCATACATCCAAGGTGTCAAATCCCCATTTCAAGGTCCCATGTCAAGGTCCCATTGTCCGCATGTTAGGATCTGATGACGATATCCTGGGGTAATTGAAGGAACTCTTCAAATTTTGGAGGCACGCTTACAGCGATTTCGGGTTTTGTCTCGATATCAGCAGCTTTTTGGCTACTAGTGCCGTATAATATACTATGACAGTATAGCACGAGTACGTTACGTGGCGATAAATCACTAAAAAGTAAGAAATAAAATTTTTTAACAAAAAATAAAACCGACTCAAAGCGCA
This sequence comes from Mycalesis mineus, assembly GCA_034621355.1. Taxonomy (NCBI): domain Eukaryota; kingdom Metazoa; phylum Arthropoda; class Insecta; order Lepidoptera; family Nymphalidae; genus Mycalesis; species Mycalesis mineus. Next base: position 17,635,534 of record CM067884.1, on the reverse strand, counting down.
CTAAAAAGTAAAAAATAACTGTGTCATTTAGTTGCTTTAATTTACTTAAGCATATCTAGGAGTCGGTGCCAGCCAAGGTTTTTTACTTTCAAGGACGTTACCTAGAACCCACAAACTTCTTTGCTACGTAAAATAAATGTTCCTTAAACTTGCTGGCACCGACTTCATAGATATGCTTAAGTAAATTAAAGCAACTAAATGACACAGTTATTTTTTACTTTTTAGTGCGCTTTGAGTCGGTTCTATTTTTTGTTAAAAAATTTTATTTAAAGAAATAATGTGTATAGCAAGCCATCCTTAAAATATAGAAACATGCCATTGGGGGCTTTTTGTAGTCCAAATTAAACAGAAATAATCCTACTACATTATTTTGTTAAAATTCTAAGTATTAGGTAGCGTTTTCGATGAAAGTTCCTACAATTATCGTCATATTTCAGCCAAATTAACAAATTACCTTAACTAATATAAAAACCTGTCTCAGGAGTTACTCTATCTGTTGGTGAAAACCACATGAAAATCCGTTTATTAGTCTTTGAGTGTATCGCGGACAGACGCTGCGGGGCCCTTAATTTTATTATGTGTAGTGATTGGGCTTCTCTTTTTTCCTAGATATTGAAGAAGCTTCGCGTTTTATAGAGCATTGAGAACTGAGGCCACACGGAGGCAGTCCTACACACATAAAATCCATATTTTTATGAGAAAAGCGCATTTTTTTGAATTTGTCTCTACTTTCAGTCGCTAAGCTCTAGTCTACTGTAAAATAATATCGAAACAATTGACACACCCTTGTACGTGCGCAATCAACGCTCGTCTTTGTCTTTGTTACTATAACCTATTGTTCGATGAATTCACTTTACTAGAGGGTACATCTCAAAAATGGTAATAAGTTTCCTATAGAATACAAGAGTGTTGGAGCGTGGCTGTTTGCGTTTTATAAACATAGGGGGCGTTTCGCAAACACGGAACGTATTTTTCCTTCTGTATTTTGATATTCCCCCCTCATGGTAAGTAAACAGTTTTAGAAGTTTTTTACCTATAATTATAAACTCTAGTCTATCTTTTATTCTATTTTCTAATCTATCTATATATCTATAACTTGCCAAAGGATATTCGGCAAGAAAGTAACCTTGTAATTTTTAGGAAAAAGCTTTAAAAATTTCTTGCGGATAGGACGACTATGATGTCCATGAATTGTTATTTATCATATTAATATTATTTGACTTGTAAATTATAGTGTTTTATTGTTTTTAATGTACTTTGGACTTGTAAATAAATTGTATTATTTTAGTCTTGTTTTGTTTGTTTGTGTTTTTTTAAACACTCAAACATTTTTTGCATGCCAAATGGGCGTGATACGGTTGGCCATGAACTTGTTATATTTTGACACCTTTTTGTATGTACTTACACTGTATCAGCAAATAAATAATTGATTGATTGAAAAACATCTTTCCATACAAACTTTCGCCTTTATATTATGCATAACATTAGTAAGGATTCTCAGGTACTCTCATCTTACTTCACAATGTTTTCTCTCGTTGTATTAAAATCAACTACAGTTATACATAACTTTAGTTATTAGTAGCTTGTTGTACAAAAATAATCCTGCACTTTAAAAATTCTTAAATCGTAAATGTTTACACTTTGGCTTTTTAAAATTGGGTCGTATTTGTGTTCCGTTGAGACTAACAATAATAATTGGATGAATTTATGATTAAAGCTCTCCTTTTAGTCTGAATCGAAATCTCTTAAAGGCCTATATTTTAAATATTAATTTTTGAAGAAAGACGGCCTTTGTGACGCAGTGGTAGATATGCAAGGTGGATTTATAAGACAGGTCCTGAGTTCGATACCCGGCTAGTCCGATTGTGATTTTTTAATAATTGGCTTTGGCAGTGGCTAGTTACCCTACCCTGCCGGCAAAGATGTATCACCAAGTGGCTTAGCGTTTCGATACAATACGGAAATGGGTGTGGATTTTATCCTACTCCTTTCCATTTTATATTGCATAACCACTTACCATAGCATATAATTGCAGTGAAGGGATACTTTAAAGTGAATAAAAAAAGAAAATCTCATATACAATCTCTTGTGGCATCTAATCTCGTGTCTACTGACCTAGTCTAAAGAATTCCCATTCATAATTATAGTTTCCAGAGCGATAAATCGTGACGTCACTTCCGTTACAAATGGCATCTTGTGTGTATTTTGCAATCTATTTTAATCCGTCTCTTCCATTAGTACAGGCCAATTCGTCATCATGATTATCAGCCTATTTTAACGGCCTACTACAGGGTCAAGTCTTTCTTCTTGTAGCAGAGGAGATGTTGTGCTTAGGCCTATGACGCTGCTCCGATGCGAGTTGGCAGACCGAGGTGATAATGTTTGATTTTGTAATGAACTAATAAATATTCGATATGCAAGAGAATTTGAATGTTAGCCGTGTTAGAGATGTAACACTGGTCTTACAGAAACGTGTATTCAGCAAGTTAGTAAAAAGAGCTTTTTAGGGGTTAATATTGTACTAAAATATGAAAAAACTAGGTTAATAGGTATTTTTAGGTGTTAATGTTAATGACTAACAGTCAAAAGTGCTAGAATTGTATAGTTACTATCTATGCAATTTTACTGAAAATTCGTACCCTGACCCTCGGCCGCGTGATCCGAAATTATAAAGGATGATTGAAATTTGACGAAGGAGGCAGCCATAGAATCCAATTCAATTTCAATTTTTATACAGTTTTAATTTTAATATACGAAGTAACAAACGCCAATTGAGCTTTACTACAAGCGGTTCTTTGTTAGTTTTGTAAACTAAATAATAATGTAATACGTTTTCCGAGTATCGCAAATGAAAAGAAATAAGAAGAAAACCGTACCTCGTTAAATATAACGAAAGTAAAATTATACAAAGAAAAAAGTTCCAAACGAAAGATGAATTTTAAATGGGAACAAACTGGGTCGTAAAAAGTTATATTTTTCCAAGTTACAGTCCCTTGGTTTATATAGGTAGGTATATTACATATAATATACAGTTTGAATGTTATAGTTATTTTACTGTCGAAGGCGGAATTGAAGTAATTCTCGGGGTATTTTTGAAATATCCTTTTTACCGGAAGTGGAAAGCTGGCTTATTGCTTTGCTGAGTTTACAAATCGGGTCCGTTAAAATTTTTTAACAAAAACTAGAACCGACTCAAAACGCACTAAAAAGTAAAAAATAACTGTCATTTAGTTCCTTTAATTTACTTAAGCATACCTAGGAGTCGGTGCAGCCAAGGCTTCTACTTTAAAGACATTACCTAGAACCCACAAACTGCTTTACTACGTTAAATAAATGTTCCTTAAACTTGCTGGCACCGACTTCATAGATATGCTTAAGTAAATTAAAGCAACTAAATTACACAGTTATTTTTTACTTTTTAATGCGTTTTGAGTCGGTTCTATTTTTTGTTAATAATTTTTATTTCTTACTTTTTAGTGATTTATCGCCACGTAACGTACTCATACTATACTGTCATAGTATATTATACGGCACTAGTAGCCAAAAGTATTCCCCAGGATATCATCATCAGATCCTAACATGATGACAATGGGACCACCTCGGATGTATGCCCTTTCTAATAAAAAAATAGGTATCAAAATCGGACAACTCTATAAAAAGTTATACGTGGTCATACATAAAAAAAAATTATACGTGTCGATTGCACGGTACTTTTAGACAAAATCTCAAGTACATATTAACATAATGCGTTTCATTTCATAGAGATTAGCTTAATGCTCTTGTATGCATTACTACATTTCCATAATAAATATTCCTAACAATTTATTTCTTAACCTGGTAATAATCCACACCTATTTTTATCTCATATAAGGCACTCCTAAGTTTAATAATAAAGCAGTAATCTGGCCGCATGATGTAATTTAAACCTAAACGATGTTATCTCACCCTAAATGAATTTTCTATGAGCATGTAGCGTAAGAGATAGTGGGCGAAATTAACATTAATTCTTGTTGTAGATGTTAAAAGTTTTACGAAGTGTAATTTCTGATTTTTTATTGTTTTTGTGTGTGTGTCAGTGAGTAAACTGGGTTACAACAAATTTCTTCAATAGCCACATCATCATGTATAAGAAAATTAACTAAAATTTAATTAAATCAACATAATTACATTGAGACAACATTAAGTGTGGAGGCTAATAGAGAAGTCCGTTTAATACCAAAGTGATGCAGTGAGAATGATTTTTGAATGATGTTCTTAAACTAGCTCTTTAGATATCTACTGTCGCTTGTCTCTCTGGATAATAAAGATTGACGAATATGAGTTATTCATTTAAGCATGTTGTTAATTTATGTTATTTTTTAATACAACCAAAAATAACTTTTTGTTTAAAACAACGACCCATACAATTAATTAAAATAATAAATATATTTTCTTTCTTTAACATTTACGTCAGCTCTCGGATTAATGTAACTGGTCTCAATATAGCCCAAAAATAAAACGTCCGTTTTCATAAAAGTTTATTTCAAACATAATATATTTATGAGCAAGAGATATTTTTTGCGCCCGGTAGGTATTTGTTGAGGATTGTTTTGTTACATTGTCAGTGAAACTGATTTGTTAACGCAAAAGCCCGGCGCACATTGATTGTAGATACGAAAAACATTTTTACCGAACGAAACTAAAATCGCGGTGCTTTCGGAGAAGATGAATGGGACGTATATCACTGCTTAGAGAAAAAAGGTGTTGCCGGTTGTATTTGTGTTGGTGATAACAAAATAAATCATCTGGCTAAGTTTGTAGTTTATACACTAAGAGGTTGTTCTGTGCAAGAGACTGTCGCGACGTTCCGCGACGCTACACGATTGCTCATTACGTCGCAGCGCGCTGCAGACTTCATAGAACACAAGCAGGGTATGCCGTTGTTTTGATTGCGATCGTCGCGTAATTGCGTCGGGTTTGTTGCTTACGCATCTGTATAGTGCGTTTTGAGTCATTTATTTTAAATGAACGATTACTATAGAATTGTCAAATAATCCTTTGAAAAGAACATGTATTTTATTTATTTATTAACGAAATTCAGAAATATGGTCATATTGGTGTAGTCCTATATATATGAACCGCATAGCGACATTTTGAAGTCGCTTCAGTTTATCTAGCTTGTCCTCATTTAAATTTAGATAGCTTTTATTATTTAAATTTAATAGCTTATATAAAAAAAACTATTATTTAAATTTTATTCACTCTTTCTTTAATTTTAATAATGAATGGACTCTAAATATTTATTTAATTTTTAGTTAGGAAACTTAGATTTAATCGAATTATTATAACTAATTCATATAAATGCTTAGACTTAGTTATATAATTTTTCAATGTCGTAAATCGTAGAAGTTTGTGTAATAATCAGTAGTCTCTGAAACCCGAAGTGTTACTTAGAATTTGCAGAAAGACGTAACGAAATGGAAGGAATGGCTTGATGATTTTTTGCTTATGAATGGTCGTGCCAAACTGACGATAAAAATGATTGAGAGCGAGTTTGGGTGAGAAGTGATATAAGTGGCTCGTAAACACCGCCAGCATTGTTTGGGTTGTAAATCTATTAAGGAATTTTTGACTGAAAGACGTACGCTTTGAGAATGTTAGGTAAAAATATTTTGACGGGAACCAATATAGTTTACCTAACGTCACGTTTAGGGTTCATTAACTTTTGTCAAATGAATCATCTTAGAACGAGAGATTAGATTTACTAATTAAATATTTTATGTTTTTTTTCCTGTTTTTAGATTAAATTAAGACGATGTCATTACTATAAAGTCATTATATCTAAAAGTGATCGTTAAAGAAACATCACCCTATGTCCGTAAACCTACATTGAAATTTCAGATCCCCTCTCCTGTAAGAAGACCCTTAAGTGTGCCGCTAAATAGGCTTATAATGATAATACCTAACTGATACAATGTATCAGTTAAGTATTATCATTATAAGATAGCAATATACCCAACCGCTGCCGAGCCCTTCCAAATAAGCACTTTTTAAATCATTAACAAAATATTTTCATACAAAATACCACAATGAACGTAAACATTTTATCGTGGCCTGTTATCATAAAGATTGAATTATGTAAACAGTATCGTTGAACCAAGGTCGAGGTAGCTTCATCAACGTTGAAACTTGGGCGCTTAAAGCTCTCGCAGACATACAATTTAATTAAGTTGGCTGACGAAATATACTGATAGGTACAGTGAAATTTATGCTAGTCCTCACAATTTCGTGTAGTTCATCTATTCAATTTATCAACGTCATCTATTTCTAGTGTCTACCGTTTCGAAAAGAAGTAATCTGCTGAAAAGAACCGAAAACAACTCAACAGTTGCTCTTTTAAAAAAAATATTGTCTTAGTTAACAATAATAATTATTTTCAATTACAATTTCCCACAGGTGCTGGTCCCCGCTGAAGTCACTCCGGCCAGCTACGAGCTTTGCCATCGTTCGGCTTTTTATGTGTATTTGTACTTTCGTCCGTAGTTAATTATTTCAAAATCTAGATTTAGGGAGCCCGCACAGTAGCGATTTTTTAACGAATAATTTAGTGGGTAACCGGCATAAAACTACAAGTGCACATGTTATAACAATTTGGTAATAATGAAATAAGGGCTGACAAAAAAGTTAAATGGGTTACACAATTCCTTCATATTTAACTGTCGGTGAACTATTGGCCGACTGATAAATCAGTATGGCGCTCTTCCAAGCAAGCACATTAAAAAGTTGGTAAACAAAATTATGAAGTCGTTCGATAGTTGGCCAACAAACAATCTGTACGTCTGCGGGAGTTCTTACTATTTGAACCAACAGGTGGCACATTAAAGAATGTGTAGGTATTGGCGCAGTTTGTACCTAATTCTTCTTTTATTAGCCACTTTTCAATGTGCGGCAATCATTCAGTATTGGTGTACGTTTGAACTGACGTGAGTTTATACAATTTTATTGACGTTTATGTTAAACTGGTCGCATTGACATGATTATTCTGGGGTATCTTTTATGTAAAAAATGTTTTGTTGAAACTCTTACAGACCCAGAATCTCTCATGGCCAAACCTTTTGTGCTCACCCAAAACGTACATGATTGTATACATAGGTTCAATATAATTACAGCTCGAGGAAAGCGTTCGGTTCAATAATGTTTCGTCACCCAACAAATGCTCAAAGCACCTGAAGAAGTTTTCAGTTCAAAATCCTGCAGACCTACGCGTACCTCCTACATAGGACGTTGCCCAATAACTCCCAATTAATCTTTTTTATTAGTCGCTTTCCAATGATCGAACTGAAATACCTTTGAACTGGCGTGCATCTTGTTATCGACGTTAATGTGGCAGTAATGCCTTTCACCGAATTCGCTTTATTGATCGCATGCGTGTATTGTTACGAGAGACCGACCGCATTTTTCTTTGAGTAGAATTTATTGACTTGACTCATCGATTGTATTCAAATTTATCAGAATGCTAGGTTTTGTCTGTGATTTTACTTGCGTTAATGTAGATTTTGCGCGTCTAAAAAGGTGTTTCTTATCCGCTGGAAATTGGACAGTTATTTTAAAAGGCTCCCTATTTTATTTAATATTCTTGAACACATAGACGCCACATTTTATGATGGTTAAGTTTGCCGTGTGCTTAAGCATGACATTAGTACTCTCCCGAAAAACAGTCAAAATGCAGAGCAAAAGTGGTAAGAAAATTTAAAAAAACGTCTATAACTAAAAAAAATTATTAACAAAAAATAGAACCGACTCAAAACGCACTAAAAAGTAAAAAATAACTGTGTCATTTAGTTGCTTTAATTTACTTAAGCATATCTATGAAGTCGGTGCCAGCCAAGTTTAAGGAACATTTACTTTACGTAGTAAAGCAGTTTGTGGGTTCTAGGTAACGTCCTTAAAGTAGAAACCTTGGCTGGCACCGACTCCTACTGCGTATACATAAAAAAAATATACGTGTCGAATTGAGAACCTCCTCCGTTTTTTTCGTCGGTTAAAAACTAAGTACTTGTACTGGTAGGTATGGGAAGAGAACAAGAATGTCGTATTATTATGTAGCTTAAGTATAACGTAGAAATACGAGATTGATCATAAAACAACTTTTGGGCTCAGGTTAACACTTAAGTTTATGGCGCAGAAAATTGAGATAAAAAGTTATAAATCTACATGCATGATTATAATATCTTAGCTTTTTTAAAATGAAAATTCAAATCTATATCTATTTGTTATTTACCTAGCAGACGTCTACGACTTCGTCCGCCTAACAACTTTTGCCATTCTTTCAATTATCCTAAGATGCCTTAGTGCGAGTAGAATGAAGTAATTATATACAGCTTGCGAAAAATCGTATGATTATCTTTCAATTACTTACTGATGACGAATGAAGCGTGAACAAATAAACAGACAATCTATGAGAGAAGTTGCTTCGTTGCTCCAGCGGTTAATCTGTCTTGGGTTCGAGTCCTAAAATATTGATATTTTTTCCTAGAAATTCTCAATCATGTCACCCCTTACTTGTGAGGGTATGGCTTGGCCGATAAGTGGGCCACTAATACAAACTAATAAAATAAATAGTGATGAAAACTATCGATTCGACCATGTATTCAAAGTGAATAAATATTGTGACCTTACTAATGAACTAACCAAAAATGGCTATGTGGTTAGTTTATACGCGGTAGAAGTGGGTGCGAAGGGTATACCAGCGAAGTCTCTCTACAACCTGCTAAAAGACCTTGGCCTTACTAGAAGTGCAGTAAGCTCCATATTGGAACAGTATCCAAAGTCTCTAGTAGGGTCCTTCCGAATTTGGCTGGGCAGGAAGAATAACTTGAACAGAGGAGTGTTGAGCGCGTCACTAAGGGTACCCTATGGCACCCGCACGGTGAATCCATGGAATGCTAAGATATTCGTCTCTCTATGACGGGATGACCAAGACCTGAGTGTTTGCCGGTTCTTGTCAGAATCTACAATTTTAACCGGCGGTAGAGTCACAAGAGCGAATAGCTACTTGAAATAAATGAATTTTGAATATGGTTTTTTTATTATGGAAATAATATAGTACAGTGCCTATCATAATCATATAAGTAGCTTTCGTCTGAGGCTTCGTGTATATATTTTATTTTCATACCTCGGGTTATCCCTTTTCCTAAATGAAACCTACCTATATTATTTTCTGAGCCACTAACAGCAAGTGTTACAAACATACAAACAAACAAGCTCACTCATTTTCCTATCGATTTTGTATCTAAAACTAACTTATTTTCATAGTTTTCGAACAAGCAAAGTTGCGGGCCAATGCGAGTCTAGTTAATTAAAAACTTACGCATGGTTTCAGTCAACGCTTTAACGATAATAACCCTTTTACTCCCAGTTTCATTGCGATTGTTGAAACTGGCTGAAAATCGACGGAAACCAACAAGCGATGCAGTACACCCGGGCCTAAGATAAGACATACGTTGGATGGCAATTTAGTGCTTGAATGCATTTCTTTATTATATAACTGTATTATGTTTACCTATGAATGTTTCCAAATGTTACACCATTTACTATTTCAAGGGCGCGACTTTGTCTGCGTGGATTTTTTTATTCATTACAACATAGCCTTCGACTGCAGTCACGCGTGATGGTATGTGATGTGATGCTATCTAAGATAGAAGCGGGCTAGCTTGTTAGGAATAGTATGATATCCACACGGTCTTTACACGACATTGTACTGGAACGCTAAATCACTTGGTGGTGCTTCTTTCTCGGTACCTGCCACAAGCCAGATCAATTTAGAAAATCTTAATCGACCCAGCCGGGAATTGAACCCAGAACTTCCGCCTTATAAATCCACTGCGCAAATCAATGCGCCGTGGAGGCCATTAAATTAAAAAAAAAATCTATAAAAGTAATCAAAATCATGTCAAAAATTAAATTCTATAACTTATCTGTGGCACGTAACAGTTATTTAACCTTGATATAAGATAATTATAATAAGTAAAATTATAATTGACAACAAGACCCAGTGGTCTGGCAATTTGTCATAAGACGAAACGTGTGTATCTGTACCCTTTCCCACAAGGTGGCCAGCGTTCAACCGATGTTCTTTACTAATGAAATAAGGCTCATGTGCTTTAACATTGTGTACTGAAAGAAAAAGACCTCGCTGATGTGATCAGTTGTAGATGCCGGGACCATCTAGATTTGTCTACGTTACGAACAGCAACAAGGCACGTAAAAAAAAATTGGATGTCTGTAAAGTCGGTTTACTGACGATAGTTGAACGTGACAAAGTCTGAAGAAAATACTGATGGAATGGTAGCATTTAATTGGTTATTAAATTTTTTAATTTTAGTATATTTTTATAAATATTACTTTAAATTAATAAAATAATAGATTTTGATTTTATAAATTTATATTTTAAATTTATAATAAATATATCAATTTTTACTTTAAAATTCATATATTTAACAATTATATTTAATAGACGGATATCGAACGCTGCCGAACGCAAAGGCCGATTGTGTCGCTCGTTCCGCGCTCTCGCTTGCACTTCAAGCCTTACATGGAACGCCTCAAAGCGAGGTAACGCCACATGAGTCATGTTATTTCGTGCGTGCAGCCGGCTCTATCGAATTATAAGACGTTGTCACGTCAAAAACAATTTTTTGTGTGACCCAGCGGTCTGGTAATTTGGCTGAAGATGAAAGTGGAGGAAGACTTCTTTTACAAAGTGTTACGTTGTTTGGAAACGATGTTCTTTGTAATGTTATAAATAAGTCCAGGTTATTGTGCTATTGCGAGGCGCAGTCGGAATCTGTTTAATACACGCCGTTAATGTTTGGGGAATGTTGTTGTAACTAATATCGAGTGCCTGGGAACTGGAATGTTAAATTATTGTGATCTCATATGACTAACTCAGATTTTTTTAGGGTTATTTCAGAAAGGTTGCAATAGTCCAAATGATAAACGTGACATAAAATATAACTGTATTAAATTATTTTTAAAAATTACAAAAAAATATTCTTAATGTTAAATTTTATGTTGCCAGGATTGTTAAAGGAGGTCGCCACATCTAACACACTCCTACCATAACTTTACTACTGGTTACTGGTACTCGTAGACGTTCTACTTTATGATGACGGTTTTTCTTTAGTTGTAGTTATAAGATAGGGCATGCGTGTTCGTTTATCCTAACATGGTAACAATGGGAACCCTGGAAGCATGCCCTTTCTAATAAAAAAAGAATTATTAAAATCGGACAACTCTGTAAAAAGTTATGCGTGGTCATACATAAAAAAAAAAAAAAATTACGTGTCGAATTGAGAACCTCCTCCGTTTTTTTCGTCGGTTAAAAATTACACTCAAGTCAAGTGAAGAAACTCAAAATCCGTTTACAAAAATTATTTTATTTCTCTTAGCTCCCTACTTTACTTTTGCGGTTTGCCGGGCTTAGGGTGATTTTGATCGATGGCTTAACGTGCTTTACATGACCCGAGGGTGTAACATCACCAACTTTCCAACTCCAGACTGCTATGGAGATTTTCTAAGAAAAAAGAAAAGCTAAACATTTTACAGCCTTATCGAACCCAGTACCTAACTGCTGAACCAACGAGAACAACACGAATATCAAATTCAAGTACAGCTAAAAGTATTTATTTAACAATGCCTCTCTACAGTAAAAACACAGCAAGCTTCACCCTACTAATATATTTTTATTTCTGTATCGTTTCAGGAAGGAACCGGAGCTTCCTCGCTACCAACAAAAACATATAAAAAGGAAAACTCGCACGTAAAAACCAATGGAAGAGAATAAATCGGAGAAAAACTTACCAAGCCAACTCACATTCCCAATTTCCATCATGTATCATTACACTAAATAAAGTTAAGTGATGCATTTTAACACACAAAGAGAAAAGTGAAATCACTTTATCCGTTATTAAATAAATTCTAGTCTTAATTCTAAAAGTGAAGTGAATTGTGAAGAGTGAATTGAAATGTAAGTGAACATTTTTGTGATATGGATGGATAAAGGTCGTGATGGGGTGTGGCCAGAGCAAAATAAATCTCTACCCGAGGAAGAATAAAAATGGCGGCAAAGGGAACGGTGCCAAAAAGTCAGGTAAGATACTTATTTCAAGTAGGTAGATCTAGGTCCACGGTCGAGAAAAGAAGATGATGCGTATAAAACTATTTTTGACGGCCTCCGTGGTACAGTATACGCGGTGGATTTATAAGACGGAGGTCCTGGGTTCGATTCCCGACGCGGCAAACTGAGAATTTTCTTAATTTGTCTTAGTCTGGCTGGTGGGAGACGTACCGACAAAGATGTACCGCCAAACGATTTAGCGTTCAGGTACGATGTCGTGTAGAAACCGAAAGGGGTGTGGATTTCATCCAATTAATGCGAAATCCAGTTGTTAATGTATTGATTCCATGAAAACCTCCACTTATCTAAATGGTAATTAAATCAATAGACTGGTAATTTGCATCGTAAAAAATTTGATTCAACAAATAAATTAACACTTAACACTTGAGTGGAATTCTTATGAAATAAATCAATACTTTTTTAGTCTATATATATATATCTTTAGATATATGCCGCAAACGATATATCAAAGGTATTTATTTATAAGTAAACTCTGTAAGTAGCAGTTATAAATACTTAATGAAAACTGCTAGATGAAAAACAATAAAAAAAATATACCTGTCGAATTGAGAACCTCCTCCGTATTTTGTATCGGTTAAAAATGGCGGAAAAGGGAACGGTGCCAAAAAGTACTTATTTTCAAGTATATCAGACGTCTGGGTCTATGATCTCGTGAACATTGTTTTCATATCAACTTTTCAAACAGGATGCACAGATTATATATTTAATTTCCCTATGAAATTCAGATCTTAAGATATTTGTGCCTTAAAGACTTCAATTAATAAAAATTAGAAACAATATCTAAGTAGGTATACAAATAATAAATCATTCAAAGGCCGGCAAAGATTGCAAATAACTATGAGTCATTTGCAATCTTAGTAGGTATAGTAAAAATAGATAAAATAGAGATTATAGAGCGGAATCTATTGTGTATTGTTTGAATGTTTGATTGTCTAAACACACTAATCTCTGGAATTAAAAAACTTTAATTTGCCTTATTTATTTTGCAATAACGTTAACAAGAACAATAAAATAATCTCATCTTAATAACAGTATAGTATTATCTTTCACCTTAATTCTTCCATTAATATACTCACATTTGACCCACATCCCAGACCCTTGGATACCGAGGAGCCTTAATATGATTTACGAGCTCTAGAGTTACAAAACACGGGTAAGATATAATAAATTTTACCTCAGAGAGTGAAATTGTACCCACGGTGTACACGTTTGTTGGATTCATATTAAGCCTTCACACCTGGCGTAAAGTCAGGTAAATGTTACAAAATTAAATGTATTCGAGAGCGGTAGCGAAATCGGTATTAGAAAACATCGCAAAATCTGTTAAAAATGGTTTCACCCGCATGGTTAATGCTCACGTGGGGATGTCAGGATTACAATTAGCCTGTGTTATGCTCATGATTCATATACAAACATATTTTTACAATCTGACTGTTAGTTTCAGATATTAGCGTTTAAACAAACAAACTCTTCTGCTTTATAATATTAGTGTACAAGTATAGATTAAATACCTTCACCTTTTGACGGTAAGGTTGGCGAGACGTCAAATATATATTTGGTCCCTTTGATATTAAGTGAAAAACCATTACTTATCACAAAACAACTCTTTGTAGGTAACACTAGAAGTATCACAATTCGCACAAAGCAACCCTACGCCCGTCACTCTGACGCTGATACGGCTCATCACCTGTTTATACATCTATTACTACTACCCCCTTGTCTACCACATACCCCTTAGACACAAAGATGCTGCTTAGCGTCGAAATAACCATGTTTGTCCCCATACAAACTCTATTATCTACTTCTAATAAGTACCTGCCCTTTCTCCTATGTTAAATATGACTAACTTTACTAACTTTATTCAGTTTTACTAGCCGGTTTAAACTTTTAGCGCACAATACATAATAGAAAAAGCTTTTAGTCAAACGCTGCTGTAAAAATTGCAAAAATCTTTGGATAAAATATACCAAAATATACGTACGCGCGCTGCGTCAGACCCTCAGGTGAAACTCATGATTTATGAGCTCTAACTGCCCGTTAACAGCTGGGAAGGACGGCAGTGGAGGGGACTTACCTTCAAGTCCATAATAATCCTTATAAACAATGCGTAACTATACCTTCATAAGACTTTACTGACTTAGTAAATGATGTAATAACTGTTTTCATAATACTCTTGCAGGATCGTCTAATAAACGAACTTTATAATGGAATATCAGCAGCATCTATCTTCATTATCAGCTTAAACTTAAACTCAAATTCGTTTATGGTAGGTTAAGTTTTAAAGCACTTTTGAAAATTATTTAAAAGTAATGGCGATAATTTGAAGTCTGCAAAAGCTAGACCGCTAAATATGAAGAATAGAAATTACACCAAACAATTTCAATTAACTAGTTAGTGACAAAAAATAAGATTAATAAGCTTAAAACAATTAAATAATGGTAATATCTTTTGAAGAACATTTTATAAAAAACAAGATAACATCATTTCACATTTAGAAGGCTTGAAATGACATGCATTTTTACCTCAATGTTTAATTTGTTGGTTTATTACCCCACTGCCCCCCACTAGTAAAAAAAGAATATAAGCAAAATATTGAAAGCTTCATTGGAGTATCCGAACGAATCTGTATTTTAAATCTCAATTTCCACAACAAGAAACTCTCTATCATACAAGTATACGCACCAACTGTTGACGCAAGCAATCAAGAAATCGATGATTTCTATAACCAATTACAGACTGCACATTGTCAGTACAATAATCAGAAATTAGTTTTAGGTGACTTTAATGCACGTGTTGGACAGCGACTACCAGGTGAAGAGAGCATACTGGGCAAATTCTGTTACGGTAATAGAGACAAGAGAGGTGAAAGATTACTCCAGTTCTGTTGGGAAAATAAATTATACGTTACAAATAGTCTTTTCAAAAAAAACAACAAAGCTATGTGGACATGGCTATCGCCAAAGAAAAGGAGAAGCCAAATTGATTATATATTGACCAATAGCAAAGAAAACATCTCGAACTTTGAAATCATATCAAATCTTACATTTCCAAGCGATCATCGTCTCTTGAGAACCAAATTACAAATCACACCGCTTAAAAGAAGTAGAGCGAATTTCAAAAGTTATAAAACCAAGCTTAATTCTTTAGACGAAAAAGTGCAGTACGAACATTTCTTAAAAACTAATATAAAAGAAATTGAAATACGTGAAACCGAAAATGTAGAGTCCGCGTACAACAAAATTAAAAATATTATAATCACCAGTTTAAATTCAGTACGACAGGAACCCGCAACGAAACGAGAGACTATCCCTGCTCACATAAAATGTCTTATTGCAAGAAGAACTGAACTAACTCGGAAGAAAAATCTGACTAAAGAAGAAAAAGGTGAACGTACTTACCTGTATAAACACATCTACAAACTATTGAAACGGGAACGTACGGAACGGAGAATGAAGGAAATCAGAACACAGCTCGAATTAACAGGTAGCTTAAAGAGAGGTCTAAAGAATCTCGATACCTCAAAACGATGGATACCGTATTTAAAAGAAGATTTCACGGGAAATAAAATATTGACAAGATCTCAAATAATTGAAAAAGCAACAACATTTTTTACCAACTTGTACACATCTAAAGATATTCCTACAGAAATTGAATTGAGCAACCAGTACTTTACTACTACGACTCTAGATAGATTCTCTACAAACGAGGTAATAAAGAAAATAGAATCTCTAAAAACTGGCAAAAGCAACGGGCCAGATGGAATTTCAAATGAAGCACTGAAATTGGGGAAATTTGTATTAGCGCCATACATAACAACTTTATTTAATAAGATACTTAATAACAGAACAATACCTAAAGAATGGGCGCAATCTGATATAATTCTG
Source organism: Mycalesis mineus (assembly GCA_034621355.1). Taxonomy (NCBI): domain Eukaryota; kingdom Metazoa; phylum Arthropoda; class Insecta; order Lepidoptera; family Nymphalidae; genus Mycalesis; species Mycalesis mineus. Next base: position 17,619,472 of record CM067884.1, on the reverse strand, counting down.
CTTTATAAAAAAGGAGATCCTGCCAATATTGGAAACTACAGACCAATAAGCTTGCAATCAAATATATACAAATTATTTGCTTCGTGTCTTGAGAACCGTCTTGCAGTATACACAGAGAATTTTCAGCCACCGGAACAGGCAGGTTTCAGGAAAAATTTCTCTACAACTGACCACATTCACACTTTAAACCTGATAATGGAGAAATATATAGAGCGAAATAGACCGCTCTACCTGGCATTCATAGACTACGCCAAAGCTTTCGACTCTATATCACATAAAAGCATATGGAAGGCTCTACAAGAATGCGAGGTACCATCGGAAACTATAGATCTCATAAAAGACATTTACTCCAAAAGCAAAAGTTGTGTAAAGTTAGAGAGTCAGGGCCGTGAAATAAACATTTGTAGAGGCACTAGACAGGGTGACCCCTTATCACCTAGAATTTTTATAACTGTGCTCCAAAGTATTATGAAAACTTTGAAATGGGAAAATAAAGGAATATACATAAATGGGAAACTCCTCAATAACCTTCGATTCGCGGATGACATTATACTTTTCTCTGAATCAGCATCTCAGTTACAGAAAATGATTACTGAACTTAATGATGTAAGCAATACGGTCGGATTAGAACTAAATGCTCTGAAAACTAAAGTCATGACAAATCATAACATTATACCAATAAGAGTTAACAGCAATGAGTTAGAATACGTTCAAAGTTATGTTTACCTAGGACAACAAGTATCTTTCTCTAAAACACGGCTTGAAGATGAGGTTAAAAGAAGAGTTAACATAACTTGGAATAAATTCTGGAGCAATAAAGAAGTTCTCAAATCAGACCTCCCCGTAAAACTAAAGAGGAAAATAATGGACTCATGTTTGCTGCCCTGTCTCACATACGGCAGTCAAACATGGGTATACAACACTAAGATAAAAAACATAATACAAGTCTGCCAGAGAGCAATGGAGAGGAGTGTACTAAAGATTCGAAGAATAAACAGAATTAGAAATGAAGACATAAGAAAAAGAACAGGAATCATAGACGCTTTGGAACATTCTCAAAGATTGAAATGGAAGTGGGCGGGCCATATTGCACGTATGGATAAAGAAAAATGGTCATATAGAGTAACTACCTGGCAAGGACCGCCTAACAAAAGAAGAAAAGGTAGACCTAGAGAAAATTGGGTAGATGATATAGTACGAAAAGCGGGAACAAACTGGATCACCAAAGCGAATAACAGACCATTGTGGGGGAAAATGGAGGAGGCCTTCACTCATAAAGGGGTCCATAATAATGTATGAAAAAAAAAAAAAAAAAAAACTTGTAAAAATGGAAATAAACGAGGCTATAATAATAATAATAATTACCCCACTGCGTCAGAAGGAGGGTTATGTTTTTCGAGCGTATGTATGTATGTATGTATGTATGTCTGCCCATTCATTTCTTCGGCACGCGCTACAGCCTAAACGGCTGAACGGATTTTAACATGTGAGGTGTCGTTGAATTCTGCTAAATTGTGGAAGTGACATAGGCTATATGAATTTTCAAAATGGCGGCTGTAAATGGGGGAAAAAAGGGAGGACGTGTGCATTTTTTTCTTTTATCCTAGCAATATGGGTACCTATACCCTTTCCCAGGTAGTAAACTATTTCATTACTTCTAAGCAGTCGGGCTTTTTGTTTTATAATAATAATTTTATAAGCATTCCAAATCGATTTTGGCTTTAGTATAGACAAAGCTTTTGAAGAAGGTAAAGCTCAATATTTCATAGCCCCACCCTGGATCTGAGGCCTAGGGTAGATATTTAAACCAACAACCACGCAAAACGGATCAGATCAAAACGAAACAAGCATGTTGGCGTACTTTCCCGATCCAGTTCCGTAAAAAACATTTATACTACCTATAAAAAAGTCAGATATTTAAAACTTTAAACATAGATAAAAATTGTTGAGGAAAAAGTTTTTGGGGCATGTAAAGACTTTTTTCTTGTTCCTTCCTTTCTTTCACTGTTCATCAAGTATGTAGTTTAAAATTGAGCAATCTTCCTCATCGTGAAGTCGGCTGGGCTCGTTGCTAGTTATGTGGCAAATTGAATTTTCTAGTAGCATCTACAATCAAATTACAGCCTGAAGCCCTGAAAAGTGTACACCTCCTACAATAAAATAGAATAGAGATGTACAATGAATAAGAAATTGATTCTGATATTCTTCCCGTAATTTCTATAAATGTTATATAGGTACACATAGGTACTTTTATCCCAGATATCAAAAATTACACTTACCGGAGCAGCTTCTTATTCTATATCAAGCTCAGGTTCGCTCGTGCATGGAGTACTGCTCCCATTTGTGGGATGGATCGGCTAAATATCAGCTTGCTGCGTTGGATTCGGTGGATCGCCGCGCTCGAAGAATCATTGGTAACGAGGCGTTATGCAATGCAAAACTGCAAACACTCGATCATCGCCGAAAAGTTGCCTGTCTGTCGGTTTTCTACAGAATATATTTTGGAGAGTGTGCACAGGAACTTTTTGATATACTCGCCCTTTTACCATAGAACTGCTAGGCATCGTAGTAGTCTGCACCCATACGTAGTCGATATTCCGAGGACGCGTACAAAACGTTTCGCTTCCTCGTTCTTGATTCGAACTGCGAAAATATGGAATGCCCTTCCAGCTCACATTTTCCCTACCACCTGCAATATGGGTATCTTCAAGTCAAGAGTGAATAGGCACCTTCTAGGCAAGCGCGTTCCTCCGTAGGCTGCATCTTCGCTTACCATCGGGCGTGATCGTAGCCAAGCGCTAGCCTATACACTGTAAAAAAAAAAATTCTTAATCCACACTTCTCTGTGGTCCAATGGTTATTCCATGTGGTTTCCGTTGATATAGTCATGGGTACGAGTCCTGAGTGAAGCTACGAATTATTGAGCCTTTCGTTATTCCAAGAAATTGTCAGTAAAAGTTTTTAGCCTAGAGTTGGGAAGTAGGTGGTATTACATCCCGTGCCTCAGAGAGCATGTAAAACCATTATTATCAATCTTTATCACTCTGTGTGGTGTGTCTAAACGTCTCTTAAAAGGAATAAGGCTTGGCTCTGTAATGATAGTTAACATAGTACTAGTAGTTGATAATGATAACTTTACACAGTTTTGTGTATCGTCAACTTTGCATAGTTAACAAAAAACAAGTATAAATTTAAAAAAAAAACTTCTTATTTTGCCATATTATCTAAGACCAAAGTACTCGTCAAGGCAAATCAAACGAGCCCAAACTCAATGAAGTTGTGTCATCTACTGTGGAGTTCCTATGACCACCTCCCATCTCCAGCACCAGATCTTGTCACGTAAAACTTCAGCTCAGTCGGAAATCGGGTATTCAAATTGAATTTGCAAGATCCGATTAGCAAAAGTATAACTAAATAAAAACTGTAATATGTTCTAGAGTCAGATAAAGGTCAAATACCTTAACAATAGTCACGTTTCACACCTGACGGGTATTTTTCCTACCAATAAATATAACCTCTATCGTCTCATATAAAAGTTATCGAAAAGGATTGCACGTAATTCGACCACAATAGGTTAACCTCTAGCCTCTATTACAAGTGGATAAGATTCTTTTTTGCTATTAAAATATTGTTAAATCATCCTATCATGTGGGTCTTTCATAAAGATAGGTTGGAGATAAAAGTGCGCGAACGTGCTTTCAAATATTCATGAAGAAAACCGCTTGAGACTAATTCCTTATAAGGTGAGGTCACACTGACTTCTAGTATATTCGCAGCATAGAATATAAATAGGTAAGCGTTTACTGCTGCCATCTCTGGATCCAAGAAACGTAAAAAATTAACAATGTTTAATAAAACAAGCAAACAGTTACAGCATAACACATGATTTTGTTCGATGCGTTAGAGCCTTCACTTGAAAAAAACAATTTGTCAACGCTCAGAAAATCTTTGATTCTTTAACTGTCAACTGTTATAATAACTCGTAATAATTGGAAATTGGTAAATAAATGGTAGATTATTATTATTAGTAATAACATAAACATTTTTTAGCTCTGTTGATATCAAGAGCACATGCACAAATTCAATATGTTATCTTTTTTTTTATCGACTACAAGTTGGCCCTTGACTGCTATCACACCTGATGTTAAGTGATGATGCAATCTAAGATGGAAGCGGGCTAACTTGTTAGGAGTACGATGAAATCCACACTCCTATCGGTTTCTACACGACATCGTACCGGAACGCTAAGTCGCTTATCTATCTACAATATTAATCTTTATCTTATACTGTAGAGTTTATTATATCTTAAAATTTTTCTGACGGTAACGTGAATATCTTTTTCAGCTGAAATAGAAGGTAAGTTTAATTATGCTTTGATTACATCACACCAATAGTTAACTAAAATAAATCCGCCGGAAATAAAAAGTCACAAAATTTCACATTCAAATACATTTTTTCAAGTCCACATTTTCAAACGTCAACGTCTCATTTCCAAATTGGTTGTTCATTTTGTGCGTGTTTTGTTTGTTCATTTCGTTGACGATTTAATTACGACGCATTTGCAATCAGAGAGTGAAAAATATTGGGATAATTTCTCGATGAGTTCCGACGTGTAATGTGACATTGTACGAAGGGGATTAAAATTACGAGTCATTACAGTGATGGAGGCTTTTAATTGATTAACAAGTTACAGCTATCTCGCGAAATGAAATCACTGTATCTGTGTTTCAATGTAGTAGTAAGTATCTCTGCGTAATATGTGTTACTGTAGTTTAGAAACGGATAGACTTATTTAGAAAGCTTATTACAGGAACAAACATCTTATGAAGGGACAAGTAAATGCAAAGTTATCAAAAATTTTTGAATACAACATTTTGTGTTCGGCTCTCATTTGGCTCGATTAATAAATAAATAAATAATAAAAAGCCCTTTATTTATTACATAATCTTACAATATTTGATATTTTAATGTTGTGTTAGTATCTAAAAAATATATTGGTTAGTAAATCTTAAAAAAATATTTGTTAGTATTTTTAGTGTACATTTTATTATTATATATTGGCTCTATTATTTTGGATATATTAACGCCTAGTAGTTTTCAAATTATTAAAAGCTTAAACTTAATTATTACTATTATTTTTTATTTTAATGGCTATTACAAAGAAATTGTTTAAAGTTAGCACTTGATTTTCAAAAATTTAAGTAGAACTATAAAGTAACTTTTACCTTCAATTCCAAAATTACTTAAAACAAGAGAGACCGAAGTCAAGTACTAAGCTTTTGTTTGAAAAAGAATAACATGTACACATAAAGCTCTACTACTAATAAGATTGATTTAATATCAGATGTAAATCTGTATTTCCAATAAAAAGTATATAAAGCCGAGTTGTATAAAGTTATATACGTCACGTGTAACATTAGCCTTAATAATTTTCTTTCCGCATTGAAGATTCCATTCTTGTAGGGAAATTTATGCGAAAAGCAGATTCTGCAACGAAATATTTTACTTGGCAATTTATCCGGTGTTTTATTTAATCATATTTAATCTATCTTTTAATTTCCTGAGTATAGTGTGTCCTATTTTTTTTAAATCAAAGTCTAAATAGGTATTTTTATTCACTGAAATCTTTGGGTTTTCTTTTGAATCGTTAATATATAATTTTTAGATTATTTGAAACGTATAATATAATTGTGATAATTTAAGTTCAGAAACTTAAAATTAATGATAAGAAGATCCCTTCTTCTTCTTCTTCCCGGGCTTTTTCCGCACTTGGCCACGATGTTGGCCGTTGTACGTGATTTCTCCGGTGTAGGTCCCCTCTGGTTTATTCCAACCAGCCGAGCTCGCTCCAGAAGCTTAGGAGGCCGCCCAGGTCGCCGATCGCTTCATGGAGTGTCGCTGAGGAACCAATGTAGGTAGCTCGTTGCTCCGACACACTGCTACATCTAAGCATAACATGTATCGGTGTTTCGTTTTCCTCCATGCAGGCTCTGCATAGAGGACTGTCAGTCATACCTAAAATTGAAAGGTGTTTGTTTAACATACAGTGGCCTGTTATTAGTCCTACTACTGTTCTCAACTTCATACGACTCAGGCGTATAAGTTTATTCGTTAATTTTGGATTTAAGTTTGGAAGTGCTTCCTTTGTGTGGTTGCACTCTGTTGTTTTGGCCCATAGCTCGGCATGAGCACTTATAGTTTGTTTATGTAGCCATGATTTATATTCACTGAACGGTATGGGCGCTATTGGTTGTGGGCCTACTACCTTCAGTGTTGCAGCTTGTTTTGCTAGTTGGTCTGCCATGTCATTACCTATTATTCCACTGTGACTTCTTAACCATTGTAAGGTCACTGTGTTTCCCATCGCAAGTGTTTCTAGGGCGTGGTGACAGTCGAGCAGTAATCTTGAGGTCGTAGAGGATTTTGTTAGAGCTCTTAATACTGCTTGGCTGTCACTGTGTATGGTAATATTGAAATTTGTTACCTGTCTGCTAGCCACAGCTATGGCTGCTGTTGTGATTCCAACGCACTCAGCCTGAAAGACTGAGTTGTGCTTACCAAGCGCTTGCATGATCTTTATGTTCAGTTCCTGGCAGTATGAACCTGCTCCTGTTCCTCTGGTGGATTTTGATCCATCAGTATACACATCGATTGTGCTCGAATTGCTTCTTGAGTATGTAATTTCTTCCATGTTGATGTTGTACGGTTTGTCTACCATGAATCGTTTACATGTTTTATCACAAATCCATTCTAGGCTTGGGTTTGCCAATAAAGCCTCCTGAAGGATTTTGGTGTGTCCTGTATATCTGTCTTTCCATAGCCCACAGGTTTTTAGTCTGAGTGCTGTCAAAATTGCCTCTTCTTTAATATGGAGGTGTAGTGGTGGTATTCCCAGAATTGCCTGAAGGGCTGCTGTTGGGGTTGTATTCATACTACCTGTTATTGCTAGTAGTGCCAGTCGCTGGAATTTTTGCAACTCTTGTTGTACAGTGATTAGAACTGTCCTTGTCCACCAGATTACTGATGCATAGGCCAGTGAGTTTCTGACTACGGTCAAATATAGCCATTTCACTATATGTGGTTTCAGTCCCCATGTTTTTCCAATCATACTTTTGCATTGGCTGAGGACGATTGTTGTGTTTTGAATTTTAGATTCAATGTGTTTCTTCCAGTTTAGCTTATTATCCAATGTTACACCTAGGTATTTCACTTCGGTTGAGAGTTTAAGTGTAACTTTGAATAATGTGGGCATAGTGATTATGTTTGGTTTTCTTTTGTTTGTGAACAGAATTAGCTCTGTTTTGTTCGGATTAACAGATCGTTTTTTACGCACCACTGTTCTATCTGCTTTAATGCACTTTGCATTATGCCAAATAGGGTGTTCTCTTGCTTGCCTCCTATTAGTATTGCTATGTCATCAGCATAACCAATGGTGTGATATCCTTTGTTATTCATTGTTGTGATAAGGTCGTCTACGACTAGATTCCACAGAAGGGGTGAAAGGACACCTCCTTGCGGACATCCTTTCGCAACAATGCCTTTGGTTATGCCATTTATGTCTATATGGACAACTCTTAGTTTTAATAGTGCGTTTATCCATTTTCTTAATGTTGTTGGCACGTTGTATCGTGTTAATGATGTTTCTATACTTTTAAACGTAGTTTTGTCAAAAGCACCTTCGATATCTATGAAGGCTCCTAGTGTTGCTATTTTGTTTTCTAGGTTATGTTCTATCTTGCCCACAACAGAGTGTAGTGCAGTTTCGGTAGATTTACCTATGCAGTATGCGTGTTGATTTGGGTGTATTGGAGTATTCATCAGTACTCCATCCCGTAAATGTCTATCAACTAGTCTTTCCAGAGTTTTTAGGAGAAAAGATGCTAGGCTGATAGGTCTGAACGCTTTTGGTTCTGTGTAATCTGATTTTCCTGGTTTTGGTAGGAAAACTACTTTCACTTTTCTCCATGAGTTGGGAATATATTTGTATGCTAGGCATGCTTTATATATTGTAGTCAGCCTTGGTGTTAAGGATTCTATACCCCACTGTAGTAGGGCTGGAAAGATGTCATCTGCCCCTGGTGATTTAAAGGGGTGAAAGGTGTCTATGGCCCAGCGTACTCTGTCCGTTGTTACTACCTTGTTGGCCAGATCCCAGTCTGATTCTGCTGGGTCATCGTTGGCAGCTTCCTCCCATTCTGTGCTTTCAAGAATTTTGCATCCCGGAAAATGTATCTCTAAGAGAGTTTCGCTTATCTCTTTGTCACTTTTTGTGAAGTTTCCGTCGGCTTTCTTTAAGGAGCCTAGTGTGAGAGTGTTGTCTCTTGTTAAGATTTTCCTCACTCTGTTTGCTTTATCGTTTGATTCTATGTTTGTACAAAAGCGGCGCCATGATGTGGTGCCTCTTTGTCTTATGATATTCTTGTATGTGTTTTGGAAATTTTTGAATTTATCCCAATCGTTGTCGTCTCTTGTATTCTTTGCTCTGTTGAAAAGGTGTCTCAGTCTACGTCTCCTCCTTTCTAGATCTGAGGTCCACCAACTGTGCAAAGGTGTTTGTTTTGTCTTGTTTCCCTGTAGGGGACATGTTTCCTCGTAGCAGGACACAATTAATTTGGTCATGCTTACAACGTTTGTTTCAATCTGGTCTGTTGACTCGATGTTGCTGTGTGTGATCTGGGTCCCTTCCATACTTTTTAGTAGGGTTTTGAAAAGTGCCCTGTTGGTTTTTCTCGGATTTCTCCTCGGTGTGTCCTGTGTTTTCGTCAGATTCAGTTCGAAACTTATGCGTCTGTGATCTGATAGTGTGAGTTTGTCACTTACGTGCCAATTCTTGATATGATCTATGACGCCGTTTGACGCCAGAGTTAGATCAATTATTGTTTGGTATCTACTCGAGACAAAGGTCGGTTCTGCGCCTTTGTTTGCTAGAGTAAGGTTAGTTGTTAGTAGATATGATACTAATTGCTCACCTCTTTTGTTGTTGGTTGTGCTGCCCCATAGGGTGTGATGTGCGTTACTGTCCACCGCTATTATCAAGTCCATGTTTTCATTCTCGCAGTGGTTTATGAGGTCCATGAACTCTTTTGGTGGAATTTGATCTTCGATTGGTAGGTATAGTGATGCCAGGACAAGCGGCCTTGATTCCACTTTAGTTTGTTGTCCTGTTCCACCTTGTATTCTTATTGTTGTTATATCTCTGAAACAGTATTGTGTTAAGAGTGTCGCTGTGACACAGCGAGGTATGTATATACATGTTCTTGGTGGATTTTGTTTACTATCATATAGTAACTTACCATGGCAGTTGCCGAAACCACACACCTGATTTCCTCTAACCCACGGCTCTTGGATTAGAGCTATGGTTTCAGCTTCTTCCTCCAGCTGCATCCGAAGATTGGCCGTTGCTAGCTGCTTATGCTGGAGGTTTGCCTGTATAATGTTTACATTGCTGAATGTTCTGGTTTATGCGTCCCGGGGGGCGCATTCATCCAGCAATGTATACAGCGCTGCCCTTTCCGCTGTTGTGTCCTCATCTGAGCTCGATGTGCATATTTCGGGGGTCTCGTCCCATATCATCGCACTTGTTGAGGGTGCGACGCTTGGGCCGGGGTCCGAGGTTTCCCTTTTCACTGTGTCAGCTGACCCGGGTGCTGAGTCAGCTGTCCCTTGTGTGGCGTCAGCTGACCCTTGCCCCGTCTCAGCTGACCCAGGTGTTGGGGGTTTTTCAGCTTTCGCTGGTTGGTCTGCAGAAAGGTCTCGACCGGGTGGGTCATCACGAAGTTCTGCCCCATGGAAGAACTTCAGATAAATCGACCCGTGTGAGTAGTTTACCCTTCTGCCTTTCGACATAATGGTGTCGATATTCTCCTGCGGTATTCCTAGAACTAGGAATACCCCAGGAGGATCGCCATTAGTCTTTTTGAAATTGTGCAATGTCCAATTTTGGACATTGTACATCGTGTTTTGTCGGGAGAGGATGCGATGTAGTCTGCCAACCTCTCCACGATAGTTCGGCACATATAGTGCCGATTTGATGCGTTTTTTAATGTCGCATTGTTTGATGATGTCTAATTTAGTGCCCTCTCGTGGTGACTTCAGTCTGGGTAGGACTGCATGCAGCCACTGGAGTGCCAGGTCATTTTCACACCATATTTTCAGTACGCCTTCACTAAGGAATGCTCTTCCTGAAAATACGGGTGCTTGTGTTAAAATTACTCCAGGTATGGGATCTCTGCAGCAAGCTTCAAAGATCTCCTCCTGGAGTTGTTCCTGTAGGGTTTTTGCCTCTTGTTGTGTCATGTCAGAGTTTGGAACGAGGGAGAGTGCGACACTCAGGTGTGGTGTGGTCGCTTTCGCATAGGACTCCCCCGTTCGCTTGGTGTTATCCGTCCTCGGTTTCTTGGTCTGTCCGCGCGGTGAGATTGTATCATCTAGTCTGTCCCGCTTTTTGGCAGTCTGACTAGTTGTTGGGTCAGGATTTCCACCCTTTGCATCAGGCTCGCCTCCGCTCCGCTTCCTCCAGAACTTTTTAGTCCGAGGCGCGACGGGGCGTGACTGTTGCTGGGTGGAGATGTTTACGCACGTAGCGATGTTGGGCCCTGCTGACGGGTTTTGGCTAGGGCCAGGCCGGCTGGTAGCCTTCATGCTGTCGGCGCCCGCGCTTGGGACAGCGATCTTCGCGGAGGGGCTGCCACCTTGATTGGTGTGCTGCCCACTACCGCTTGGTTCACTTGAGTCCCCCGCACGGGCCCCGTCCGCTGTCGGCTCCTGCCTTTCCGTCCCCAACTTTTGCCCGCTCCAGCTAGGGCCCGGGGGATTTAGGTGTTGGGTGTCCGTCCGTCTGTTTGTCATTCGTTTCCTTTTGTTGGCCTTCGTTTTGTGCTTCGGAACTACTTGGGCCCAGGCAGTGGCCAACGGGGGGTCGGGAATTGCGACGGCAATTGAAGAAAGGTCGATGTCCTTGTCACTGGTAGTTGTCGTTCGTCTGGGCTGGGTGTCGGTTGTCAAGTTACTAGCTATGGTCGGGTCGTTCAAAGTTTGTGTCGTGGTCCTTAAAACATATTCAGGTCGTCGGGTGTGCTCGGGAGCACAAGGCGGTACATTGCCCCCCCCCCAGAATACATAGGGCGGTCTGTAGCCACACCCCCGTCCGTTAAGAGTGAGTCAGACTCACTAGTCGGTACTGGCGGTGTCGCTACAGCAAGGGATTGCCCGTTTCCGGTACCCCCCTGGGGTAGTCTACTTTCTTTTTGTGCCGTCTTCATGGTTTCCGTTTATGTGTTTTAATGTGTAGTAAATGTCTGTTCCAGTGTGTTGTGTTGTGTGTGTGTTTGGATGGGGACGTTAGAAGGTAGGATAGGGTTAAGTTGGGTAGGTGCTTATATGCTACAGGTTCATGGGAAATTTGGGTATTTGGAACCTTGCCAGTGTTGGGAGTGTCACTGGCCCGACCCCTTGTTCAGGGCCCCTTATAAGAAGGGACTATCGGCCATCCACAACCCGGCCGACCCGCTCGGTCCCATGGGAAATGGGTCGCTAACAGGAGGGTTGGGGCAGTGGGTCCACCGTAATAGAGCCACCCCCCAACGGCCCTGCAGAGCGCGAGAAAGAAGAAGAAGAAGAAGAAGAAGATCCCAAATGTGCCTCGGTTCGAGAAGACCCCATAAAAATCGCGCAACGTTACGGTGCGGTTAATTTATAAGCCGTAGGTCCTAGATTCGATTTCACGTTGGGCCGATTAAGATTTTCTTAATTAGTCTTAATCTGGCTACTTGTTATCCTGCCGGCAAAGACGTACCTACTGCCAAGCCTTTTCGCGTTCCGGTACGGTGTCGTGCGGAAACCGATAGGAGTGAGGATTTCATCCTACTCCTAACAAGACAACTCGTTTCTATCTCTGATTTCATTACCAATTATCTACACACTACATTAATTAGTTGTAGTTGCTGTCAAGGGCTAACTTCTCTATTGATGGAGGCCTGGCCTTAGCTTTGCTACCATTACCAAACTGTTTTACGTTGATCAGTGTGGTTAGTGTGAGATTTTACCGCATCGATAACGGAAACAGTAAATGCAAATTTTTTATCGAATTGGAGTAGCGCCATCTAGTTATAGTGAGAGTAAACGCTTTTTTTTCTATATAATTTGACGTTTCGAGTGAGTACGTTTTTACGTCGTCGCTCGGTGGAAAACTCGCACTTGCCCCACAGGCCTAATAAAAGTAAAGTTTTCACTAATATTATAAAAGGGGGTGGCCTGGATGATCCACATCCATCAGCATCACTATTAAATGACGTTATAATGAACTCATAGCCTGTACTAGATGTAGTTTCCAGTTGTAACGGCCGTCGGTGCCGAAATTCGCTCGGAAGAGTAATTGGATTATACCTACATGTGGCTAAACCTTAACGTAATTTAGCTTTAGTGGAAATTCAAAGTACATTATCCTTTATAAATATTAATACTGGAAGGGTGAATTTTATTGCCTAAGCTTCTTAAGTTTGGGTCCGCCTTGTTATGGTTCTAAATGTTGTTCCACTCTAATGAGTTTTGTTTGTTTTATTATTTTTTGGCTTTTGTTTAATTCTGGTGAGTTGGATTTGGAAATAAATTAAAATTTGCAAGTCTAATGAGTTCTATGTAGACTTGGAGCAATATTTGAATAGAATTTAAATTTAAGAACACATATACCTACTTATCTTTTATTTCATTGTACTAAACTATTTCAAGGAAAGCTGGACGTGAGAAATAACAGTAATAACAGTAATAACGAGTAATAACGAACTTCATATGTCGACTACAAGATATTTTTCTACTTCGTCCATTTTCCAGCATTTTCTCCGAAACAGGAATCACCGACTTATTAATTTCCCCGTGGTCAGAATTTATTAAAAAAAATAATTTTGTTATATAAATAAAATCTTATTAAATAAAAAATAATTAAAAATATCATTTTTTTAGTCCGACCAGGGTTGAACGCCGACCTGACCGGGTTGAACCTCATAACCCGGTGTCGCACTTACTAGCCAATTAACCAACAAAGTATTTTCAAATAGAAAATTAATAAACGGAAAATGTTGCCAACTCTATTAGTTATTTACAATCTGTTACTTGAAAATGTAAACAGTGGAAATTGGTTTTTCACACAACTCTCGTTGGCTCGTTTGTTTATTTTAACGTTTTTTTGATTTTTATTGATGTCAGTTTTTTCGTGTAAACATTAGAATTTGTATATGTAACAAAAATTAATTTGGGATAAAGCCTTGTTTGTTTGGTATATATTTATAAAATTCTAATAAAGATCTGTCGGGGCTAATCTTCGGAACTACTGATCCGATTTAAAAAATTCTTTCACCAGTAGAATGCTACGTTATTGGTGAGTGTTATAGATTCATATTTATAAAAATTGTAACATCGTACAATGTTTAGCAAAAATGTAGATCTTTAGTACACAGGACGGTATGGAGGATGTTGCTTCACGGGAAACTATAAAAAATTAAATTGAGAGGGGTAGCGGGGAATAAGGACACTTTACATGAAAGTCTGTCTTTAAAATTATAAGGGTAACTAATAGGTTTTCACGCGGACGAAGTCGCGGGCGACTGCTAGTTATTTTATAAACAAAAGGTTTATCAGCTCATACAGTCACACTTCTACCACGGTAGGTAACTATGGAGTTAGGGTGGTGCCTTCTAAAGTCTGGTCCAAAGCTTTCAGTGCTCCAATTATAAAACGCATTTTTATATTTAAGAAAAATACTAACAGTAAAAATGTTTATTTTATTACTGACTAACTTTTGTAGTAACTGAATGTTACCACCATACATAGTACTACGAGTCTACGACAGACTTTTCCAACACAATTCAACGGGTAAATTAATTTCATCATCCCTAGGTGAATTCTGATTTGATGAGGGCGTTGTTATTAATGGAATTAAGTGACTAATGAGACTTGACTCCTACGTATGTCTGAGGTATGTACAAGGTTGCAATGTAGGTAGTATTTATAAAACAAAATCCTTAAATATTGTTTGTTTGGCCGTATCGTTCAAGCCACTGAACAAACTTTTTTCCACCTTCCTTTTGAAATAAATACTAGAGAAAAATCCAAATACTAATATTAAAATAGAATTATGTGGTTTATTATAAATATTCCTTAGCTAATGGTAAAATATAGCACGCTAAATCGTCAAATAAAAACAATTTTATACTTTTTAATGCTTTCATATTTCACAAGAAGAACTAAATAGTCGTACAAAACGGTCTAGCTATTTCACAGTTGGCCAACGAATATAATCTTATAAACTTCGATAGGTTGTTCAACTGCTTTGTTTTCGGCCTTTTAACCGTAGCTAAGCTTTGAGCTATTGAAACTTGGTTTGCTCATCGTAAAATTGTCGGCAGGTGAAACTTATACAAGTTAATTAATGTTTGTTCCTTAGCATGATATGAGAACTTTAGGAAGTGTACAGGTAACACCTGACGTCATATTATATGCTTATTTTTCTAAAAAAAATAAATACCAAATTATGTACTCTTTTTTTTACGTGCTCGGCTAAAATTTTCTCAACTGTATGCTTATCAATGATTAAAAGAATACAGAAAGTGAAATTCAAAATTACAAGTGTTAGTATTTTTCTACACATAATGAGTTTATAACAAAAAGGAGCCATCTTATATCAGTTGTTACTACCTAACTCACATTTTATTTCAGTTGTTACTACCTAACTCACATTTTATATCAGTTGTTACTACCTCACTCACATTTTATATCAGTTGTTACTACCTCACTCACATTTTATATCAGTTGTTACTACCTAACTCACATTTTAACGAACTATTAAATATTTTCGCGTAGTCTGTGTATTGTTTAACCACAGATAGTTAGGTCAAGGATATCTTCACGGAACGGTATTAATATCTTATTATTATCTCATGTTTTGACTTCTAAACTTCTTCATCCATCAGCGTCTCCCGCTAAACCGCTTAGAGTCCTTTTGTTGATCTCGTTTCATTTCTGGCACGAAAAGTACAATTTTTTGCCTTTTTAAGATCCAAATAAATAAAATCTTTAATTCCATTTTTGTCTCTAAGAGCAGTCAATCAAATAGTTCTAAATAATAAACTAAAAAAACTGGTTGTCTAGTTTACCAAAAACAGAATTTAATTACCGTTGTTTATTCTTTAAAATAAACGAAAAAAGAACATCGTGCTAAACCATATCGTGCGACTTTTCCCAGTTAACTGTTGCTCATCTAATCTTCTCTAAACGTCGTTATAATAAAGTAAAATGTAAAAGAGGCTAAAGTTTCCCTTTTCCTGCCGGGCCGCACACCTTACAGCTTTTCTGCGCCGTTTGCTGAGATTTATAGCGGCCGGTCACAGTTACTTTATATAACTGCCTATTGTTGTAACATAAACAACCCGATTAGAGAAACGGGTTCATTCGTTTGCGTTTAAATGTACATTATGTAACATTATAGTGTTACTAATAAATTGAAAATTCTATTTTAATAACTTCGTCAAGGGATAGGGTAGACTCGATCAAAACCTTAGATAAATTACAAAACTTAAAAAAAATATTAATTTCGAGTCGACAATATATATCCGTAAAATTCAGATTAAGGAGAATTTCGTTAAGTTCCTATGATACTGACAAACAAACCGTAGTTGCTATCCGAACAAACTGTAGTCGCCATCTTAGATACGCCTCGCCAATCAACACATCAAACATCATGTGTCAAACGAAAAGTCTTGTATTAAGTACATATACATAATACAGATCTTATAACAACTATTATTAAAATTTTTGTCTGTTTGTCTCGTGCATTATTTATAAACCAGTGGACCGATTTGGTAATGGTTTTTACAGGTGAAATAAAGTTAAGCTCTGAAATTAAATTCCGATTAAAGTACTAAATTAATTAAAATGAAACTTAGCACGATTTGAGATCATACTATGATGGAGAATATGGGATACTTTTTATTCCGCAAATGTTCACGGTTTCCTTAGGAGAGGCGATGAAAGTCAACATGTCTACTTAGGAGAGGCGATGAAAGTCAACATGTCTACTTAGGAGAGGCGATGAAAGTCAACATGTCTACTTAGGAGAGGCAATGAAAGTCAACGTGTCTACTTAGCTGTAATGCGGTAATGCGCTATTTTATTTAATCAATTCTTCTTTTATTAGAAGGAAAACAACTTAGAGTCTGTTCCATAGAAATTTTATAAAGCAATTACACCAACAAGAGAATATTTAATTTTTTTATCTGTCTGTCTATTTGGTCCAGCTAATCTCTGAAACAGCTAAACCGATTTTGACGAGACTAACACTCGCAGACTATTTGTAATTCTAGAAAATATTAAGGGATATGGATGAAATTTGATTCAGAAATCGATTATATTAGAGCATATGGTAAAATCCAAGAATTAAAGTTGTTTGAAAGCAACTTAGGAAACAGTGCAAGTGCATGTCGATTGTCGGAGGTGCTCGTTTAATAAAGCGTTTAAAGCTTTTAGTTTACGGTTACGACCGTAAGCTAAGCGTTTCAAATTCAAATTTTTTTTTAATTTTTAATATTAATTGTGTTATAATATTTATTTGTTTATACTGCCGCTGTGCCTGGAGCTTATATGTTCTGTAAAATACAACAGAAGCGTGTGCTAATTCAAATACAGCGCCATCTATTGAACGCTTACGAACTAGTTCCTGGATGCATGCAAACTAAATACGGCCCGAAGAGATTTTTCAAACTGAGACCTGGTCAAATGATCATTATTTTTATTGCGACTAACACTTTTAGGGTTCCGTACCTGTGTGGCTAGTGTGAGATTTTACTGCGTCGATATCGAAAACAGTAAACGCAAATTTTATATGGAATTAGAGTAGCGCCATCTAGGTATAGTGAGAGTAAACGCTTTTTTCTCTATATAATTTGACGTTACGCAGTCGCTCGGTGGAAATTCGCACTTGCCCCATTGGAAAGGAAAAAATTGAACCCTTATAGGATCACTTTGTTGGTCCATTTGTCAGTCTGCCATGACGCTTTTTCTCAGGAACGCGTGGAGGATTCAAGCTCAAATTTATATCATAACTTAGTTCTACTGTCTATTAGAGCTGTGAATAAATCAAACTTCTAAGTCAAAATCAAAGTTCTCTAACAAATTCGCAACGCAGTCAATAGCAACAGCAATTTAAGCCGATAATCAAACGCGCAACAAAATCAAAACCTAAAGGATACTTCCAGTCAACCTAGAATCTTGAAAATTGGCATGTAGCAATGTTTTATAGCACATATTATAAAGTAAATATTTCGAAAAGTTAGGTACATCACAAAATTTTAAGAATTGCACATTCAAACTATTGTATTCGAAATAAGATCTAAAACCACGCGATCTAAGTCGCAGACGTTGTGCTAGTTTTTAAAATAAATGAGAACTTGTAATTGTATGCATAAGACTACCCATGCATTGCATGCATTCAGCCTCTCCCTGCATTCCGCTCGATGTCATCCACCTGGCACATAAAGCCAACGTCACAGTAATTACCGTCCGTTCATTTGTAAACACGAACTGTTCAGTTAGTCAAAGCGTTTAATGGCACTCAATACAAAACGTCGGCTCCCACATGTGCCATTATGCAGCTAAGGCTACGTTCGCGTAACAAAAATCTAAATTAAAACTGAAGCCACTAAATTTTTAACTTCATTACATATTATGCATGTGCATAATAATGAATTCATTGACGACTGACTCCTCATGAGATATCTAAATCTTGCCTGACTTGAAAAGGATAGTAACGAAAGAACGTAGTTTCCATCAAGAGCAATCTATTAACCTATAATTCATCAAAATTTGTTTTTTTTTTATAAATATTGTAACACACACTAAAACCTTTCTATTGGCCTCCACATTAGAGTAAAAACATAAATAAATACAGCTTGCTGCATTTTCTTTGTACCATTATTTCCTTTTTAGAGTGGCCAATACAAAATTCCCGCGACCCCACGTCCTGTCCACAGCTACGCGTAAGATAAGCAGGGGGACGTTAGTCACGAAAGATTATAACTGACTTTTATTCCAAAGTAATTTGCTATTGTAGTGAAAACGTACAAATGAACACGTGTTCAACGTTTGGGGTGTCGTTCAACGAACATGGCTTTTTCTTTGGCGAGGGTATGAAACTTCGATAGATTTATCGATATATTATAATTTCGGTAGGCAAAAAAAATATAATCATCATTATGAGCTGATAGACGTCCATTGTTGGAGAATGTGAAAAATCATGCTCTCGAGTCAACTGCATCCAACGGCTCCCTGTAACCCACTAGATGTCATCAGTATACCTAATGGGGGGTAAACCAACACTGCGCTTTTCCCTGTTGTCCCTCAATCCCAATCCTAATGTCTAACAGCTCTGCGTGCGTACTACTATGAATGAATGAAATGAACGAACTGAATGAAATACTATGACTATGTGCCCCATTCATTTGCCACTTTAGGTTTGCGACTCATTGAGCTGCCTGTAACTGGTTCTTCTGCATTAAGGTGCATGCTGCATGCTCAAAGGGAACTAAACACGTAACCCCGGTGCCCCTCGGGATCTGACTCAAAAGTGAGTAGGTAATCCACAAAATGTACCTTAATGAATAAAGTAATTTGACTTAAAGTTCAAACACTTCAAGTGTTTCAAGTTCAGTTGAAACATTCCCATCAGTGAGTACAACGTACCAAAATAATAGCTGTTGTTTGTTTTAATAGCTATTGTTAAAGAATTAAGTACCTGCTTAATATCTCCATTTTATGTCTCTGAAAGGCATATAATATAAAGGACGTCTCACAAAAATGGTGTTTATTTTTGGATGGCATGCTATAAATTTTTCGGTTGTGGCATATTCATTAATTCTAGTAGGAATTATTAGATTAAACACGCTGTACATGAAGCGAGGGTGAATGGAAATGATTTAAGGGGAAGGCCTAGACGAGTTTTCTGGACCAAATTCAGGACATTTTAAAGAATGACCAGGTCAAAAGTACCTTAAAGCGACGAACTTGTGTGAAAGAATTAATAAGAGTGGAAGAAGCTAAGAAAGCATGAAGGATCGAGACAAATAGAAGAATTTAGTCTGTGCCTACCACTATGAAAATGAGGCGTGGAGTAATGTACTCGTACATATGTCCAAGTGTATATGAATGTACGCAAGGTGCATCAACTACGAAGTTGAAGTGTCTGTTAAACAGGAATATGATTACTCAAAGAAAATATAAGGAAACTAGTGGGCACATTTCACGCATTTCGCTTAATTGTTTGAGCTGTTCGTTGAAAAATCAGTCTGTGTAAGGTTGGGGACTGGACCTGTGTAACTTCTTCTTGCCTGAAACCACCATGGAGTAAGCATCATAGCAGTCTGCCCTACCTTCTTACATATGTTACGTTGACAAACTTTTACAATACGACATAGGTCTGGCTATTATAAGCTCACGCTCTATAGTGTAATAATTTTTGAAAAAGTTGTTTTTCTTGAGATCGTTGAGATAATTTGTCACTAAAAACTAAAGCTCCTCCGTGGCTCAGTGGTATGCGCGGTGTTCTGAATCTCTTACAAATTCAAATTCAAATTCAAAATCGTTTATTTCAAGTAGGCTTATTACAAGCACTTTTGAAACGTCAAATTGGACTATTTGTAGTGACTCTACCACCGGCTCGGAAGGCAGGCCCTGTTGAGAAGAGCCGGCAAGAAACTCAACAGTTGCTCTTTTTATAATATTATCAATTTTACAATATTAAGTGTGTTGTTACATAAAGTTATTTATTTTACTTCCTGTGTGAAGTTGAAAGCCTATCCAATTGCCTTTGAACATCTTTGTCATTTAAAAATTCATCGATAGTATAATAACCCTGACTCAGTAAGTGAGTTTTAATACATTGTTTAAACTTATGCAATGGCAGATCTAAAACTGAATTGGGCATCTTGTTGTAGAAGAGTACACCCAATCCTACGAAAGATTTTTGTACTTTTCGGAGGCGATAAGCTGATATGACTAACTTATGTCCATTTCTAGGAAGACGTTCGTTTAAATCCTTTTTCTGTTTATACATATTTATATTTTGTTTAACATAAACTAGGTTATTGAATATGTATTGACAGGCTACTGTAAGAATTCCTATTTCTTTAAATTTGACTCGAAGGGACTCGCGTGGTTTAAGTTTATAAATCGACCGAATTGCTCGTTTCTGAAGTATAAACACAGAATTAATGTCAGCAGCCTTTCCCCACAACAAGATGCCATAAGACATCACACTGTGGAAGTAAGCAAAATAAACCAGTCTAGCTGTTTCTACATCGGTGAACTGTCTTATTTTTCTCACTGCAAATGCTGCTGAGCTAAGTTTAGCTGTCAGTGACTCTATATGAGCGCTCCACTGAAGTTTACAGTCCAAGGTCACTCCTAGAAAGACTGTAGAACTCTCCATCTTTAGCGTTTCACCATTTATCATTAAAGACTTATTTATTTTTTTTACATTCGGTAAAGAAAACTCAACACATTTAGTTTTCTTTGCATTTAATAGTAAATTATTGGCAGTAAACCAATGCGACACATGCGATACAGCACGGTTTACATCGTCAAAGTCACTTTTATTTCTATCAGTTTTAAAAATTAAAGATGTGTCATCAGCAAACAGTACAATTTCACAAATGTCGCTAACATGGTATGGTAAATCATTGATATACACTAAAAATAGAAAAGGACCCAAAATTGAACCCTGTGGAACGCCCATTTTAGGAGATGAGCCACGTGACTTTATATCATTAATGCATACCGTTTGAGTTCTATCACTAAGATAAGAGGCAATGAGATTAAGTGCAACATTTTTAATGCCATAGTGGCTTAACTTCAAACTTACAATTCAAACTTACAATTCAAACTTACAAATCAGACGCATTGAGATTTTCTAAATTGGTCCAGGTTTAGCTGGTGGGATGATTTGGCCGTGGCTAGTTACCATCCTACCGGCAAAGACGCACCGCCAAGCGGTTTAGCGTTCCGGTACGGTGTCGAGTAGAAATGGAGCGGGGCGAATTTCATCCTCCTCCTAACAAGGTTGTCCGCTTACATCTTAGACTGTATATGGTTATAGATATGGTTGTGTGACAGTCAAGAGCTAACTTGTAGTAAATAAAAAGGAACAAAAATATTACGAAAGTCATAATGTTAAAAGAAGCCTACAAATTAACTGTCAGCAAGTCAGGTATTATAACGCGAGGGGCTCCAGTAGAACCCCCTAATTTTTCGCCATCACTAAAACAAGGGTGAGCTCATCGTTTTCAAGTTAAAGCAATTAAGAGACACGCTTAGTGAGTCATAGTTGCGGAGACAGTGGTTATCTTTGTAGGATTTATTTTAATTAAGAAGTGTACAATATTTCCATTTTCTTTCTTACTAAAGGTTTACGGGCTTGCAGGTGGAGTTCGGAACTTCGACCTTTCGTATTTGAGTTGAGGCTCTTGGCCGTGGAACTACTGAAACTTCTTTTACTATATTATAGGCTAGCGTTTGGCTACTATTACCTGATGGTAAGCCTACGGCGGAACGCGCCTGCCTAGGAGATGCCTATTGACTCTTGACTTGAAAATATCCACTGTATAGGTGGTATCATTACGTCGGTTAAGTGTCAGAAGATTTTTCCTTATACACAATTTTATCGTTAGACCTATAGATACTGATAGTTATGAAATATATAACAGTTCTTCAAATAAGAATCTAAGCATTTTTTTGGTTTAACCGTAATTGTGTCGTCTCATTAACCTCTAATAAAATCCAACGACTACTAAATTATCGTTTAGTAAAAACTAGATACTACCCAGATGCCGAATCATTAAATCCTACTTTACTCGTTTAACGCAGTAAGAAATATATTAGCAGCGAAGCAGAACAAAAAAGGGCAAACAGCTTCTAAGCTTTTTACACAACTTAGTTACTTCCAATACTCGTAGTTTTACTAACTTCAGCATTTATCTAATAACTAAAGTAATATTGCCTGCGGCTTGCTTCGTCGTTCCAGTTTTACCATGTGTTCCTTCGAATATACGGGTTCTAATACTGGACCGGGTCATGGAATAATATTGAGTGTTTGTTTCCTTTTAAGATTTTTTCAGTAGGTAAATTCCAAGCCCAGAGTCCGGAAATAGTTACTTAGTGTTGCACTCCCGAGCCTCTAAGAGCATCTTAAGCCGTCGTCCCAGTCATTATCATCGTTATCTGATAGTAATCGTAGAACAATCAATTATTATGACCTAAGCTCGCTAAGACGTATTGGAGCAACGTGGTGGGTATAAGCTTACCCTATTCACTCTCCTATCCTTTTAGGTCCTGGCTCTGTGGGCTATTGAGGGACTGGAATAAATGAAAGCAATAATGATTTAAAAGATGTTCCCACAATCTCTCCAGCTATCAAGCTATCTCGCAAATCGTAAATTTAATTTCCGAACCATCTTGGATTTCGCAAACAAAATGCAGCATGCGCAATTTCAGAAGCAATATAATTTAGCGCTTGAATTCATCTACAAACAGACTGCTCCATAAAACGTAGAGATGAATTTTAGACATTGCAATTCAGCAATCTCTTTTGAGTTTTCACAGCGCGTTTCAACTAGTCGGATGGCTGGCCCGGCAAAAAGTTCACTGCTATGCTATGCTGCTGGTAGGCATCCTATAAACCGGACAACGATTTATTATCGTCTATGACAAGAAACTTATCTATTAGATCAGATTTGCTGTACGACTAATATGAAGAAGAGAGAAGCGAGTGTTATACGATGCTAAGTGCGTATGTAATGTTGCTAAATCTCTTTAAGATATATTGTTATACGAGGCAAAAATATTAGGAATATCTGAAGTTTTAAAGAATGTATACGTTTTAAACAGGTGGTTTCGCCTGTATGTAGAAAATTAATGACTTATTTGACAAAAGTGATGTTTCGACGTCGTCATAATCCTTGATTACAAGTCTCTACAAGTTACTCTTCACTGCAATCTTATTTAAGTGAAAATGATGACATTATAAGATGGAAGCGGGCTACACTTGTTGGGAGTGAGATGAAATCCACACCCCTTTCGGTTTCTACACATAGTACCGGAACATAGAAATCGCTTGATGGATTAAAAGGGTGGTATCTAGCCACGGTTATATCTTCCCACCAGCCAAACTTGGACCAATTAAGAACCTCAACCAGCCCAGCCGGGAATCGAACCCAGGACCTGCACTTAACTGGTGTTTCAATCAGTGCGTAAACAGGTCATAATAATATTTACCTGCAGTACTTACTAAACTAAATTATTCAACCTCAAAGGAAAAGTCCAAGAAATTATACCTAGCTGCATACTGTATTCGTTTGAATTCACTGCTGAGAACGCGACTCAAAAGAGAATTCTTGTTATTTATTTATAAAACATCTACAAGATTTTCAAGAGTGTTTACATTGAATAAAAATATTTTTGTTAGGGGCATTACAATCAGGTGAATCGGAAAAATACTTAAAAAATAATTTAAAGTAAAAAATCTCAAAGAAATACCATAAAAATTCAGATTTTGACAAGAGGATTATAAAATTTAAAGTGCTTTTTAACAAGAACTCTTGCAGCCTTAATAAATTAATAAATATAATCAACCAAAAAGAAAAAGATCTTATAAATTTCAAGTTCAACTAATTAAAAGATATGCTCGAAGCGTAGAAGCTTATCTCTCGTATGAAATTTAATTTGGGGAAACTCGATTTTCGCTTCACAATGGGGAATGGAATACCTACGAAGTTTACAAATGGCCTTATGGCGCTTGTAAAATCATTATACCCCGTACCATCGATATATTATTTAAAGATCTACAGTTCGTAAATATTTTCAGAACAAATTATACTTCCTTTTTGCACAAGATAGGCGTAGTTACAGCTTGCCTATGTCCAGGAGTCCAAAAAAATTAATTAGGTAGCTTTTACCTCAAGAAACACATAGGATTCAAAATACAAATCTTATAGTGATATGTGAAAGTTATAATACATTTTGTCCAATATCCACCCGGTGACTAATTAGCGACTTTTATTACTTACTTCTTATGCTGGGGAGGGGATGCTGACTCTAAACCCATCCTTTAAACCCACCCTTAAATTATAACTTGTCGACACTTTACTTATTTCCTGTCTCCTCGTAAAGAAATTTAAAGTGACTGTCTGTTCTTCAGTTTAATCGTAATTTGGGTAAATATAATCAGATTCAAGTTTTGAACGTCAAAAGTGTATCTTGTTTCGAATTTAAAATGGTATCAATGGTTGTAGAGCTTGTAAAATAATTTCACTTTAAAGCTAAATGAGAGAATTCTCTTTTAATTTGAATAATTGTTAACAAAACCAACCGAGAGAGTGCTGTGGAGTAAGGTATTTAAACTGTATTTTAAATTTATTTTTGAGTGGTAAAATAATAAATAATTTGTTAAAGGTATCTCTACATGTAAACTGGGCTTTGGCTAGGCTTGTTTTTAAGGGCCTTTCACAAATGACACTGTCAATTACATTGTCAAGTTTGGATTAGTGTAATTTGTAAACAACCTTTGACCTTTGCAATGACCCCGATAACAGTTGGTAGTTTACGATGGACTCGTAAACTACGGCATCTTATCGTATGATATACGGCCTTTCACAGTAATAACGCGAGCTTAACGGCCTACTCCGATTGAGTGTGTGATGTATTTGTATAAGCTGAAATATTCTTTGAGCTTGAACTACTCAAACTATTGGTAAGCTATTAATATAAATAGTGCTACTAATATTAGTAGCAGTAGTAGCGTTTATGATATCATAAACGTGAAAGTTACTCTGTTTACAATTTACACAGTGTAATTGGTAAACAACTTTTCCAATATGAAGCAATGTTTTTTTGAGCTTGCCTTTTCTCATGTATAGGTCCACGAGGAGGACGTTCAAAATTTTATTTGAAAGCCTACTTAATGGGCCACTAACTTCAGGGGTTAAAAAATTATCTTAAATAATCACCAGCGTGTACGTCGCAACGATGTAGATATTATATGCATCAATAAAGCTCCAAGTATCGACTGTCCCCTCTTTATAAGCAAAAAGCCTCTGCTGAGACTGAGATGGCAACAATATTCCTGCAGCCAAATATCGAACTCAGGGTCTCTTCTGATTTTAGTCCGGTCCCTTGAATTCCATCTAAAGTTCAAGTAACTGCTTATACATTTATAGCTTGGTCAATCCACGATGGCTCGTAGTGTTTTGTTTTTCAAACGCTTACAGTGCAAGTGTGCAATAAAAACTGCAAGAATGTGAGTTCTATTACTACGTAACAAGTAGCAATGTGTGCACACTCACACAAAGTGTCAAGTTAATTATGTCAACAAGAATGTCATGTTTGACTAGCAGTATGCTCTACTTCATTTTAACTCATTTTTTAAAAATGAATATGTCGTGTTGGTCCTGTACAGCAAAATTATATTGTGATATAGGTTAATATATATATCGGAGTATCACCATTCTTCTTGACATCATCTTTAGTCGTTCTTAATCTCTTGGGCGTTTTCTAGGGTTACAAAGACTTTGTCTTCGCGAACAGATATATTGCAAGTTCACAATGTTTTGATACTTGAAATAGATTTTTATAATTCCTGACGTATTATAAAGATTCAGAACAGTAGTTTATTTACACCCATCTTACTTTACTCCCCAATTTAATTTACTTCTTAAGAACACTTTTACAGTGGTCCAACTCGACCAGTGTAAATCCACAAACTAACTACCCAACTCCTTTATTCCCCTCAAGATGGTGTAAATACTCTACTAAGACTTTGGCGCCCGACTCTTTTATTGGTTGGAGTATTAAAACAAATCAATCATTCATTCATTTATCAAATCAAATTGAATTTAACTTTGTGTTAAGGTTTTAAGTAAGCACCTATCTCATATCTCTCATTAAATGATTAACAATTAGTTCTATTTCGATTACTTTCATAAAAAAAAATTGGTTGTCTGTAAAGTCGGTTTACTGACGATAGTTGAACGTGACAATGTCTTAAGAAAATACTGATGGAATGGTAGCATTTAATTGGTTATTAAAATTTTTAATTTAAGTATATTTTTATAAATATTAATTTAAATTAATAAAATAATTGATTTTGATTTTATAAATTTATATTTTAAATTTATAATAAATATATTAATTTTTAATTTAAAATTAATATATAATTTAAAATTAATAAATATATTAATTTTTAATTTAAAATTAATATATTTAATAATTATATTTAATAGACGGATGTTGAACGCTGCCGAACGCAAAGGCCGATTGTCCTTCTTTGTCGCTAGTTCCGCGCTCTCGCTTGCACTTCAAGCCTTACATGTAACGCCTCAAAGCGAGGTAACGACGCATGACGTCATGTTTTTTCGTGCGTGCAGCCGGCTCTATCGAATTACAAGACGTTATCACGTCAAAAACTCGTAACATACCAAAAATAATTACATCCACAGACAGTAACATTTCCATAAACAATGACGTCTATTACAATATTACAACAATCTATTCTAAGTCTCTAGTCTAATTCCTTCGACATATATATTAACCCATTTAAAAATATCTTAAAAACACACATACAATCTCAGATAGGTACCTAGTATATCTATTTTTCTTTTGTTTAAACAGTTTAATGATTGAGCTCAACTCCACGCTGTCTTGTCTACCATACCCCTAGCGTTTTTGTAAAGCGTGAACCCATGATATCTATTATTATTTTGATTCATTACAAGTTAGTTTATGTAAACTAAGATGGAAGCGGGCTAACTTGTTAGGAGGAGCATGAAATCTACATTCCTTTAGTTTCTACACGATACCGTACCGGAACGCTAAATCGCTTGACGGTACGTCTTTTTAGTAGGATAGTACCAATGTATATATAGTACAAATACCAAAGCTATTTTGCTAAGCTAATTTGGAAAATCTATATTGGCAGTAACAAACCAATCAAGTGACCTTTGTAGAAAAATTAAAGTCGAGTCGGTCAACCTGAAGGAATGGGCAACGGAACGATTCTTCTGGCTAAGTCACATTTAAATGTGTAGTTTATCATCATACGATACGTTTTTTGACATTATAAATATAATATTGGTAAAAATATTATATTTATAATGTCGTCCTTTATGATGAACTCCTTCTTCAAGAAGCCACCACATAGGAAATGGACCTGGTTGAGCCCCGATGGTTCCACGAGAAATGAGATTGACTTCATCTTGTCGACCAGACGGCATATATTCAACGATGTCTCTGTGATCAATAGGGTCAAAACCGGCAGTGATCACCGACTGGTAAGAGGCACGTTGAATATCAATGTACAGCTTGAACGGTACCGACTGGTGAAGTCAACGCTCCGACCTACTCGTGCCCACATCCAAAACCCCGAAAGCTTTCAACTGGAACTCCAGAACCGCTTCGATTGCCTAGCACATTGTGTTGATGTGGACGATCTGAACAACAGGCTAGTGGAAACTGTCCATTCGGTTGGGTCTAAGTTCTATAAGACCCACCGCCCAAAAACCAACAAGAAATTCTCTGACCAAACACTCAAGCTCATGGAGGAAAGACAAGGAATGCGATTACAGTCTTCAGGGGACGCTCTGAACTACCGACGTATCAATAGACAGATCTCTAAGTCGCAGAAATGTGACTTACGCCGCTACAACACCGAGCGTATCATAGATACAATAAAACACAACCGTGGCTCGAAAGTGTTTGCGAAAGATCTGTCTATTGGACGCAGTCAGTTGACGCGTCTGAAGACCGATGACGGTAATCTCATTTCTTCCAAGCCCGAGATCTTGGGTGAGGTCGAGAAGTTCTATGGACAGTTATACACGTCAACTCAAAAGCCTGTTGACAATTTGGCTGAAGACCCCAGAGCCAAATTGACCCGACACTATACCGAAGATATCCCGGACGTCAGCCTAGACGAGATTAGTATGGCTCTCGAACACCTAAAGAACAACAAGGCGCCAGGTGATGACGGAATCACAGCAGAACTCCTGAAAGCGGGTGGTAAACCGATACTTGAAGTCCTTCAGCGATTGTTCAATTCCGTCATTCACGAGGGCAAGACGCCTCAGGCGTGGCACAGGAGCGTGGTTGTTCTGTTCTTCAAAAAGGGTGACAATACCTTGCTGAAGAATTACAGACCAATCTCGCTGCTGAGTCATGTCTACAAGTTGTTCTCCAGAGTCATCACGAATCGTCTCGCTCGTAGGTTTGATGACTTCCAGCCTCCCGAACAAGCCGGTTTCCGACAAGGCTTTAGTACCATAGATCACATCCATACGCTGCGGCAGGTTATACAAAAGACCGAAGAGTATAACCGGCCACTTTGCTTGGCGTTTGTGGACTATGAGAAAGCCTTTGATTCGGTGGAAACCTGGGCTGTGTTAAGGTCATTGCAGAGGTGCCGAATCGACTACCGGTACATCCAAGCGTTGCAGTGCCTGTACGAAAACGCCACTATGTCAGTCCGTATACAGGATGAGACTACGAGGCCAATCCAATTGCAGCGAGGAGTGCGACAGGGAGATGTTATCTCCCCGAAGCTATTTACCGCCGCATTGGAAGACGTCTTTAAGCTCTTGGACTGGAACGGACTTGGCATCAACATCAATGGCGAGTACCTCACTCAACTACGGTTTGCCGACGATGTAGTGATAATGGCAGAATCTCTAGATGACCTTAATAATATGCTCAATGACCTCAGCAGAGTTTCTCAACAGGTGGGCCTTAAAATGAACATGAGCAAGACAAAGATCATGTGTAATGCTCATGTTTCGCTCCACCCAGTTATTGTTGAAAATTCTGCACTCGAAATTGTAGACGAGTATATATGTGTGGAGTGAGAGTGGACGTCTATTGGCTGATAATGATGATGATGATGATGATTGGTAAAAAAATTAAGTAGAGCATCATTCCGTTGGGTCATGACACGCAGCGATACAACCTACAATAGCCCGTGTACACCGAGCCGTGGTCGACTCGAGACTGATGTTCGAACTGTACTCCCCGCACCCTTCGGTTTCCCCTCGCGAGAAATAGTGGGGCGCGTCTTAGTGAATTGAACTATCAGTAATCAATTTCCATTTCACTTCAAACTCTCTTGGATATTTTGGACGAATTGCGCCCTTCCAAAACAATCATATATTCAAATGAATACGAAAGAATACGAAAGACTGGGTTTCACTAGTTTAAATAATATTTTCTTAAGCCTTTTTTGTATACTTAGTAACATTATTGCAAACTACATTCATGTTGCTGTTTCATAATTCATCACTGTACTGCAAAAAATACTGCCTCGTTGATCTTGTCGTTACCATATGTGGCTTCGCTGACGAGGTCCACGGTTCGAACCCTGGGTCGGGACGTGGAATAATACTGATGTTTTCTTTCTTCTTAGAAATTTTCAGTGAATGCTAAGCCCGGATTCCGAAAAGTTGGTGGTGTTACACCTTCGTGCCTCGGAAAGCACGTTTAGCTTTTTGTCCCGGTCACTATCGTTAATAAATATCGTTAATAAATACAATATCTTTCAAATACCGTCAACCTGCATTGGGCCGCGTGGTAGGTATAGCTACATATCCCTCTCCTTTAAGGGGGGAGGCCTGGCCCTGTTTTTGGGTCGTTAAAAAAAATGATACATAGACGTCTTCTTTATATAGTTTTCTTAAACTTTGAATAAATGAGTTTTTACAAATATTAATTTACACCTAATACTAAATATTTTTAATAACATAATATTATCCACGACCCATCGAAGTAACTTACTGAATTGGCATCCCTTCAAAGGTTCGAAAAGAAACGGAAGAGTGAAAGTTCCATAAGTTTTTATTGTATTATTGCCTACCTCTGAAAACGAACTGAAAAGATTAGTTTGGGAAATGGTGAATTACCTTTGGGATTATATTTTCTTTTACTTTACAGAACTGTAAAAATAAAAAGGGCTTCAGAGTCACGGAATAATATATTATAACTAAACCCTTTATAATTTCAAGTGGGCAATACCATTGTTAGGTAAATACTTATAGAACACTGCAAAGTAATATTATTCTTCTAAGTTGTAACATATAGTTCAACTGCCTTATTGATCTAGTGCTTAGACTATGTAGTTTCGGATTACAAAGTCCTGGGTTCATACACTGATGGTTCTGGCATTAACGTTTTGATCGTAAGGGCACATGGGCCATCTCAGAGGGCCTCGAAGAAACGACAATTCATCTTACATGCATATTAATTCTAAAAAATCATCAGCATACTCAAAATAATATCTTTAATAACATAATTATTATACACTAAGAGACGCCGGTGGTTTCACCCCCGTAATTCTCGATCCCGTAGAAATTTCGGGATAAAATATGGCCTTCGTGTTATTCTGATATATAAGCTATGTTATTGTTAAGTTTCATCAAAATCAATTTAGTAGTCTTTGCGTGAAAGAATACATCCACCCGTACATAGAAACTTTTGCCAGTAAGATACTTGTGAGGTTTTGATCATAGTTAAGATTCTTGTGTGCCTAAGGGCCTCAGGATACTTTATAGCGGCCTTAGGTTGAGGTCGTAATATCCAACACGGATGATAGTTACCGGGACTCAATCTGAGACTAAAGGAAGGAACACTACCATCTTTCCAACTAAGTACAAGTTATTACTGTGAATCCATTGGAATGAAGAAATGCTCAATAAATTGCAAAGCTCGACCTAGGACTAGAAGCCAAGGTCATAATTTGTAGTCGCACAGGCTTACCGGTAGAAAAGGGCATTTCTATGTTATTATCTTAGAAAAGATTACTTTGGGAATTCGAAATTACTTCTGGGGACTATCTCTTGTTAGATCTCGTAAATATGCACTTCCAACCCTCTGAACCATAAAAAAACGTGTTTATGCGTAGAATTTTCAATTAAAAAAGTAATGTAAATAATATTTTAACAACTTATACTAAAATATTCCGAAAATTTGGACAAATGTGTTGGTTGGACTTTCTTACTTAATCACATCAGTTGAACTGATTTTAATAAAACTTGGCGCACCTTGACCATAAACATATGCGATATTGGGTAGCATAAAAATTTTTAACAAAAAATAGAACCGACTCCAAACGCACTAAAAAGTAAAAAATAACTGTGTAATTTAGTTGCTTTAATTTACTGAAGCATATCTATGAAGTCAGTGCCAGCCAAGTTTAAGGAACATTTATTTTACGTAGTAAAGCAGTTTGTGGGTTCTAGGTAACGTCCTTGAAAGTAGAAACCTTGGCTGGCACCGACTCCTAGATATGCTTAAGTAAATTAAAGCAACTAAATTACACAGTTATTTTTTACTTTTTAGTGCGTTTGGAGTCGGTTCTATTTTTTGTTAAAAATTTTTATTTCTTACTTTTTAGTGATTTATCGCCACGTAGCGTACTCGTACTATACTGTCATAGTATATTATATAGCACTAGTAGCCAAAAAGCTACCGATACCGAGTCAAAAACCGAAATCGCTGTAAGCGTGCCTCCAAAATTTGAAGAGTTCCTTCAATTTCCCCAGGATATCATCAGCAGATCCTAACAAGCGGACAATGGGACCACCTTGGATGTATGCCCTTTCTAATAAAAAAAGAATTATCAAAATCGGACAACACTGTAAAAAGTTATGCGTGGTCATACATAAAAAAAAAAAAAAAAAAAAAAAAAACAAATATACGTGTCGAATTGAGAACCTCCTCCGTTTTTTTTCGTCGGTTAAAAATACAGCCGCATCGATCTTTTTACCTATATTCAACATGCTCCAATGTGACCATTTTTCATAAACAAAACATTGCTTTTTTCCCAAATATTGCCTTTTTGGTGATGATTTTTTCTAAATTAAGGATCACTATCTTAGAGGCTTAACATGCTCTGCAAGACATGGGGGGTGTAATACCACCACATTTCCAACTCCGGGCTCCACTAAAAAATTGTTAACAGAAAGAAAACCCCGAATAGTTCACGACCCAAGATTAAAAACCAGTATAAGCCTCGTGAGCGAAGCCACATAAACTAACCACTGGAGCAACGAAGTAAATCAGGCAGGTCTTCATAAAACTTCCTAATAGCAAATATTTTCATTAACAAAACATTCAACATTCCTTAAGAATACTCGTATACAGTAATGTAGGTAGATAGATTTCATTTACGTAATAATCCTCATTTCCAGCCCTATTTCCTTCCAGCTAAGGGCTCTGGCACTAAATATTAAGTCGAGATGCGGAGGCGCCCCCGATCCTATCAACCCTTCGTTCTAGGGGGGATACCAATTTTGTGGATGTGACTTTTATAGTATCTCATTAGAAATTTAACGTGTATTGTACGCCTTAGGCCTTTTCAAATTGGTAGGTGATGCAGGCTGAATAGATATGTAAGGATTGCTTTACTTCTCTAAATCAAGTAGGAGGCAAATTAGTATTATTAACTAAGAATAGAATCGTTCATTTTGAATCACCAGTCAATTATACAAAACTGAATTTTTGCTTAAACCTTCCTCGTGAAACGAGGGTCCATAGACGGGGTCAGCGCGGTCGGTCTGAGCTCTCCATATACTTCTCCTAAGATAGAGCCCTGACCAAATAATGAGTCACTAAAACGTGCTGAAAATGATAATGATTAAATGAAGAATAACACTGAAATTTGAAAATGAAATACTTTTGAAATTCCCTATTTATTTAATATTTAAAAAGTACCTAGATTTGGCAGCTCATGATCAATTGTAAGAACCTTTTTAGCCCGTAGCTTTGGTATGGACTTCAAAGTCTAATGAAAGCTACGATGCAAGGGTATCGTTCATTTTCTTCTAATGAGTTTTCAAGCTTTTATACAAAAACACTCCAATACAGAGTTTACTCTACCTATTATTTCAAAATTAAATTCTCGGTCTAATTTCGAAGGTATTTGTATATTTTATAAATCAATTCGAGATCGATCTGTTCCAGTGGTGCCGCCTACGGGTATTATAAATTTAATGGTCCTTTCCTTCCAGCCAGATTACTGGCAACGAAATATAGCGATCTAATAATAGAGAATTACTAATAAACCATTCACTTTCGTCTCTTACATTGTGTATTGAATTGATTAAGGTTAAAAACATACTTGAGACTATCTTAAAGAAAAGCGCATAGTGTTACACACACGTACACGTTTTTCCTTAAACTTCGTCAAAGGGAAGTTAACTATGTGGAAATTAATAGTTTAAAGGAGAACATTCAGGCTCCATACATTTTTGGGATTTTTCTGAAAACGCCGGCCAACGAATAAAAATAGTACATATCGTTAGAACTAGACATTATATAACTATAGCTGCAAATGGCTGGTTCTAACGATAAGAACTATTTTTTTTGTTAGCCGGCACTTTCAGAAAAGGCCCAAAATTAATGATCTCCTTTGTAAAAAAAACTGATGAATAAAGTAACCATATTCGTTACATATTTTATGTTACTCCATAGAAGGTTGCTACAAATATATATATTTCTTAATCACTCAAAGAAGTTGCAATGAAACACCTACTAAAGACTTCTATACTCCGAATTACCCTCTAAAAGCCAAACTAGTGAATATAATTTAACAGCCTTACCCAAAACTTATACAATAAGAAACTTAACCTAACATATCCGAATAACTATAAAAATCAAGTCTCCGTAGGTAAGATAAATGGTTGCATTTCCGCATTGCACCACCAGGAAAAAAATGGACTTTTCAATCTCAAGCCATTGTGAAATATTTAGGAAAAATAAAAACGAATAAAAAGTCGTGTTGTAATAAAAGGCCTTATGATAACAGATGAGTCACAATTAGTAGTAGTAGGATACAATCTTACGCGTCCACGTATCAACGCAGATGCATGGGTGCAAGATTCCTCTAAACAACAAACCACATTGATATATGCCGATTACTATTTACAACTTGCATCATCGCCATCTGGGTTGTTACATTGACTATTTCTGCAATAGAAGGCTAAGTTTGTACTAAGGTGTAATTAATTTAATTGTATAAACCAACGACATTTTGCTCCTACGTTGGTGGAGCTGGGTCATTATTATCTGCCCATTTACAGCCCATTACCAGGCCAGGCCTCCCACGTTGTAGGAGCGGGGATATACAGCTTCGACCCATCCTGCTCTAATGCGGGATGGCGGGCGTAGGGTGATAATGTTTAGTTTAATAAACTATCATACCACTATTAGATGTTAATGGCAGTAACCGGGACTGACGGTTCAACGTGCTCTCCGAGGCACGAGTGTGAAACAGGGTGAAGCTATCAAATATTGAATTTTTGTTAATAAATAAAAATAAATATGTACTTAGTAAGCAACAAAAAAGAAATAAGTACTTAACAAATAAGAACTCTTGATGACACACAAAACAAAAGTGTCGTGTTATTATAAACATTGTTATACAGCCAAAGACTGTCGTTATATAGCTAAGCCCGCCAACTTTCGTGAGAGCCAGTGGTGGATTTAAGCTTCAAACTAAGTAGAGATGCCCGGCCTTGCATAGGACAAAACATAGCTTTTTACTGGTACAGTTCGTGCCTTACCCGATTGTCTCTTCCTATTGCTGAAAACTGAATGTTATTTCTGAGATTATCCTGAACAAACACAAACTCAGCGTGATCGCAAATTGTAATTTATAATGTGTGATTTATGTACAATTTAGTAGCGAAGTGTCGTCAAAGCAAAGGAACTCCCTCGTTATAACTTCCCCGCCATCTTAATGAGGAAACTCGCTGAACCTGACTCTTGATAAGGCTGCCGTTGCGCCTAGAACGTGTGAGCGAGTGTGAAATATACTTACGTCAATTTACGTTGTATACACATGTATTTCATATTATATTTTTTTTTAGTAACTTGGAGAGAAGTTGGCCTCGACTGCAATCACCTAAGTACTAAAGTTGTCTTAGATGTAAACGGGTTAACTTGTTGGGGTTTATAAATTCCACACCTCTTTCGGTTTTTACACTTTTTAAAGTATGATAAGTTGTATACCTTGGTACGCGTATTTAAAAAAACCTGTAAATTTTAAGATAACTGGAAAAATGTTTTAAAACTAATCCGACTACGGGTAAAATAAAAAGTATTAAATAATTAATTTTCAGTTTTACCTTAATAACGTTATTATATTTCGTTTGACACCCTCGACACGATAATTAAAAAAAATATATTTTTAGTTCTACTTATTTTATTATTTAAAGTTTATAGTTTTTAATTACAAGCTTATAAACAACAACTTACTAATCTGCTGTAATCCAGCGATCACCTAACCATTAGTGGGGTGTCGAACAGCAGAACGCTTTACGGTTCGAAGTCGCCATACCAGCATTTTCGGACCCCAACGTTTATCAGCTCTTCGAATTGATTAACATTAATAACCTTTACATCGATAAACATTTAACGTTTAAAGTCTACTTCTACAGGACTTCAAATTTTATATGGCCGTAGATATTCTGAAAAGCTTTAAATAGGATAAAAAGTTTCAATTCATTACGGACAACAGATCGAAGAAATTAAGGACTTAAAATCTAATAACAAACTAAGATAAGTCTTGTTTCAACTAGGACAAACTTCAAATTGCTTGAAAGACCCTTTAGAAGCTAACTTTTTCTTTAAAGTTACTAGCTCGAAAGTTGTCAGTAAGTACTTTTTGTACGTAAAAAAGTTATGGCTTTTTAAGATGTGGTGTTACGAGTAAAGTTTTCGCTTCTCTTGTGAAGGAACCACTATAAGGCAATGCCAAAATGGGTTGACGGGTAACAACACCAACTTCCCGACACCGGGCTTAAACTTGCCTGAACGTCAAAGCAATAACGAAAGAAAAGCTCAAAATAACTGCACAACCCGACCCAGTATTCGAACCCAAGACCTCGTGATCGAAGTCACATAGACCAACCGCTAAATTAACGAGGCAGACATTTGAATTTCATATAACTACGGTATTATATTGAACTTACCTTCTAAAACATTAAAATGTTACTGCTAGGAGGTATTCCATACAATAAAACCTCGAATACAATGGCTGCTGAACTTTGCATTTCATTCTATTATTGTACAACCTAGTCGCAAATGTAATTGAAGCCTACTTCAATTCAACATTTCACCCTAACATTATACAAGTTAAATCTACCCGAAGCTACTTTTAACCTACATTCAGTTGTACAATAAGTTTGGGTAGGTACCCACTCCGGAACCGAGTAATTCCAAACTAGTATAAAGGTTTAACAATAGTTCAGTTCGAATTAGTTTATTCAAATATACCTACTCACAAATGATTCTTTAATTATTTATTGTTCCATAAGTAAACCTGCCTTTATTTTTATTAACTAACTGATAGTAAGTGGCCCTCCTACAAACGGAGCAACACTTCCTTATATACTTGTCTTTGAGCATAAAGGAGATAAAACCTTGATTTTTATCCTAAACCTAAAAGGTGGTACCTTAAATAGCAGGCATTTGGAAGCCATTTGTATTATGTATACAATTGGTAAATCTTAAATGCCCCTCGCTAATACAATAAGTACAACAACTAAGTTAAACTGCAAATGCTCAAAAACGAGTTATTGTGTGGAAACACTTCGCAAGTTACGTCGTTAATCTTCGCTGACACATAGTCTCCGCCATAGTACAACTGAAACATATGTTTTCCCTTGGGAAATGGATAAGTTATGAGTCCTTGCCACTTGGAAAATTGAAATAAAAAGTAGGTATTATAAAAGATAGATAAGCGATTATAAATATAATATATTTAAGTCCATTAGATAAATTGTGAGCTTGAAACTATTACATTAAACTTACATTGACGTAGAAACGTCGCGACGTTATGTTTTTTGCCTATAGAATCTCTTTTTCACATCGTTAAGTTTAACACACCTTTACAGAATATACGGATAACGGCGACTTGCGTCGAGCTCTAACTGTCTTATTCCATAAAGATCCACTTGAGATTAAGTCAGAAACAGTTTTATGTTTAATAACTAGTTGATTTACTATAGGCGCAGCAGATAAGGAAACGGACGAAGAGGAGGGCAGCGCTGGAACAGGACCTGCGGACGATACGGAGGATGACACCGAACGTGGCAGACACATCCTGCCGCTCGCCGCACATCCGCCCACCATGTGAGTAGCAACCATCATAACCGATAGGGCAGCGCTGGAACAGGACCTGCGGATGATACGGAGGATGACACCGAGCGTGGTAGGGATATCCTGCCACTCGCCGCACATCCGCCCACCATGTGAGTAGCAACCATCATAACCGATAGAGCAGCGCTGGAACAGGTCCTGCAGACAATACGGAAGATGATGACACCGAGCGTGGCAGGCACATCCTGCAGCTCGCCACACATCCGCCCACCATGTGAGTAGCAACCATCATAACCGATAGAGCAGCGCTGGAACAGGACCTGCGGACGATACGAAGGATGAAACCGTACATGGCAGGCACATCCTGCCGCTCGCCGCACATCCGCCCACCATGGCATTTACTGTTGTTAACATTCAACAGAATTGTTATCCAACAGTATCGTTAATGTTTAAATGACTTAATATATTAAACGATTACAATTAAGTATTAATGGACCATATCAAATTCCTTTTTGCACGCCCATTATGGTAAATAAACTTTAGCAGAATAATGAACACCATATATACCACATACTAGCAAAAACAAATAATCAGAATAAGGATTATGAAAACATGACCTTTTTTGTATTTCAGTGAGGTGTCGGCGAGCATGCAAGATTTCTTTAAAATGTTGGACGAGAAGATTGAGCAGGTATTTAGTACAAACAGAAAACTTTTTATTTGTTTATTTGAAAGTGACCTGATATAGACTTTTTTTCAGGGCAAAGACTACGACTCTTCAAGTGAGACTGAAATACGATTAGAAAGAGAACGACGAAAAAAATTAATAGACCAATGGCGATCCGCCTCGCAATCTACGCATTCATCACAATCTCAGCCGAGTCCTCCCACGCCAGCAAGGAGACGAATGCCGAGACCCCAACCATCAGAGTGTCAAGGCAGCCCTGGAACTGTCCGCAGATGCTACAGACAACAACACGTTCCAGAAGGCATGTCCCCGCCTCCGCCTAGAAGATCACATAGTGCTCAATCTCACCATCCACCAGATCTAAGACCGGTTAACGGTGAAACGTGGCACGAATCATCGAAATCTCCAGTCAAAAGGCCACAAAGTGCTGGCTCCAACTGGAAAGGCAATCCCAAAGTTGCTCCCTATAATCAAAAACCAAAGAAAAATGAAGTTAACGAAAACCAAAGAACAATTCAAAAAGAGTCGGATACGGCAACGTGTCAACAAACTAATACTAGTCAAGATGTATCTCAAATAACGTATAACCCTACATTCCAAACCCACAGTCCTGCTCACACGGCCAAATCACAACAGCCATACATAGCACAAATTATAAGCTATCCAACGTCTCAAGTTAGACAAGTGACGCCACCTTCTCCACCAAAATACATAGCTCCTCCCGAAGAGTATCAGGACCCTCAAAATAATGTAGACAATAAGTACAATGCTAATCCGAGAACAGCACAAAATCAAACACCGCAACCTAATCAACAACCTCATATTTATTATATCCATGGAAATACAACATCAAATGTATCAAATCAACAAGAACTGGCACAGCAACGTCAGCAGACAGCTCTGCATCTGCAGCAATACGTAGCAATGAAACAAGCACAACAACAAATGTTTACCTATCTCCAAAGAGGTCCACATACCGTTTTTCCAAACGTAGACTACGCTCAGGTGCCCAGTCCGAGGATATACGAAGGAGAAGAGTTTAATGCTCAATACGGCCATCCAGCACTGAGGCCCCACAGCGCGCCGACTCCCGTCGGTGTCGTCAGACCGATGCCTATCACCCCTAGTTTTAGTCCATTGCCAGATGGTTCACATATGGTTCAAATGCCGATGTGGCCACACATGGCCCCAGTCGTATCAACGATGGGTCCGTGGATGCCCGGCCAAGGGCACGAGCTGCAATACTACCCGCAGTCCCAATTCATGCATATGTACAGAGCGACTTCAGCCGGCTCCGCTGGTACACTAACGAGATACCACAAGAAGGAACCGAGCGAAGGTGATGTAAAGAACGTGTGCCAAAGTATAAATTTAGTAAGACAGAAGCAAGTCGGCCAAATTGTTTCAATACCTGGACAGGAACTGACAGTCTGCAATAATATGAGTGACAGTCCAAGTCCAGCGTCCGTGAGTTCTGATAGCGGAGTTTCTCCCGGAAACAGCGCTCCCAGTTCTAAAGCCTCTGTCTTCAGTCAGCCGCCGGTGACTACAGACTCTCTCAACACTGTAGATAACAAGACTAAGAAGACGAAACCTGCACCATACTCGCGATCTCTGAAAAACTCTAAAAGTCTAGATTCTTAGTGAAACTTTGTAATTATGTAGATTTTCTAAGTGTACGTAGGTTCTAGTCGGATTATGTAAATTATAGAGAAATTAGTTTCATCAGCTTTTCACTGTTCGAGCATTTATCTGTCGATGTTAAAAGTTTGTCGATGTCGTCTTTGACTGTAATTCTGAACTCGGTATCATCGTTACTCGAACTTTTTCTGTGATGTTCATTTCGATTGTAATTATTTCCATTTAAAACTAATTTAGGAGATTATAAGGAGTTGTTTAGCACTGTGCCTTGCGGTCATATTGTGAAGCTCATTTTTGTTTGCTTTTATGAAATTATTGTAAACGGATAATATTTGATATGACTGCGTAAATTTAGTTAAGAAACGGGTAACCTACCTGTCAACGTATTATTTATTTATTAACAAAAAATTAAAATAAACTTATTCTAAATGTATGTTTAGGAAAAGACATGTAAATGGTACCTCCACGTGCCGAACGATGCATTTTAAACTATCCTTTAATTATAATAATTAAGGAAAACTTTGTTTCATTTTCACTTCGTACATCTAGACCACATACGACGATCTATTTAAATACTTTAAGTGTCTTCTGTGTTTTGTGTAATATTGAATAAAAAAACCCTCTAAACTCACGTGCTTAATTACTATCGGAGTTCGCCCGACTAGTTATGAACAATTGTAGCTATTGCCTTAAGTCGTAAGCTTTTTCACACAATTTTTTCTGCGGTGATACTGCTTTGAAACGAGTCGGGCATACTCTTACAATGATCACGAGTATTGCCCAGCAAGCGAAATCGATTCCATGATCTCGGTTAGGAGACCGGCCCTTTAACCTATTTAGCATATAGAGCTATTGAGGCCATAATGATGAGACGTGATCAGAATTGCCACTTCATCAACTTAGCTACTTTGTAGTTTAGCGGGTTTGTTGCTATAAAACAATCCTGCTCTATAATTTTATTAGAAAACTATCAATATTCTATGAAAGCACATTCGGGAATGATTTGCATGTGCCAGGTCAGCGGGGGGTCAACGAACTCGCATCTGGGCTCTATTGGGGATGTATGAAAGGAATAAATTTACTCTTCAACAAAGAATTGGTGAGGGTGATGAATATTATATGATGC
This sequence comes from Mycalesis mineus, assembly GCA_034621355.1. Taxonomy (NCBI): domain Eukaryota; kingdom Metazoa; phylum Arthropoda; class Insecta; order Lepidoptera; family Nymphalidae; genus Mycalesis; species Mycalesis mineus. The sequence continues at coordinate 17,578,847 of CM067884.1, read as the reverse complement.
TTCCAGAGCAATCGCGTTGGCAGCTTCGCGTCGAGTCATGTACGTCGCGTATACAGGTCGCCCTGTAAAGGCAATAAACAATTTTATTATTAGCTAACCATAGAACATATACTAGTACCCTACCCTGTAGCCGAACTAGCGTAATATAGCTACAGCACCATCATTATCAGCCTATTTTGACGATCTACAAAGTCAGACTTCCCTACTTATACAGGATATGTGAAGTTTAGAATCAACAATTTACTTAACTAAACAATTTAATTAACTACACGGGGTTAGCGGGTTTAGAGGAATAACAAATAATATATTTTGATTCTATAATGCTAACTATCAAATGTTAATGATAAAGTCGTCTAAACTCCATATATCCTTTTCTAAAAAGAAAAAGGCCTCGTCCTGCCGCAGACTATAAAACACAGGCAGATGACTATTAAAATAAGCTTTTACCTAAATACCTCACTCTGCCTCACAACTCACTAACAGCTAAACGCTGGTCTACACACGATAGAAAAACAAAAAAAGCAAAACCTCATACATCAAGGGAAGTCGGCTGCGCTTTATTTCGAAGCTCAAATGAAATTCGCGGGCGGGGGCGCCGAGTGGCGGCAGGTCGTTGACCCCCACCCCTGTCTCAGCCGCGGAGACGCGCTCGCACCGCTTGCATGGCAGATACCATGTGATAGTACATGTGCAAGTAGATTGAACATTGATAGGTACCAAATATTATTTATGTACATCAATTATGTATTAAATTAAATCATAATTTAATTAAAGAAACATCATCATGATAACGTCATGTTATATCATATTGTAATTAATATAAAAATATATAGTATTGCATTTCTTTACTCTACTCATCATCAGCCTTTATTTTAACACTGTACCACAGAAATAGGCTGCCCTTTTTATAAGAGAAGTGGTATGAACCCACTATGCTGCTCCAATGTGGATGGGCGTGATAAGGATGATAATTTTGCTCTCGTACCCATCACTATCAGATGTTAATAACAGTGACACACTTTTATTATTTGAACACGTTCTCCAAGGTACGGAAATGTAACACAACCAACCTTGGACTCGGATCAAATAATCGTAATCCTGAACAACATAGACTAGTAGCTACAATCGAGGTAGTTTCTAATTAAAATAAAACTAATTAACTCGCGAAAGTAGCTGCAAATTGTAAGTGCACCCGAGATCAGGTCATTGGGGTCAGAGAACAAGACATTGACGATCATCGTCCAATTAAAAACTGTTTAATATTCCAGCCGATGCAATTTAACGTAGAAATGTAAATGGTTTCGTTAAAAAAAATGTGCACCGAATATAGAGTAGGATCCATATTGAAGACAGTTTGGAACACAATTTTATTAGAGATCAGCGTACACCCGCGAATATTCCAACATCAAATTTAAATTAAAATATATACGACTGAAATAATAGTAACCTAAATTAGTCCCTGTAACATTAGCTGTCTGCGAGTGGAGGTCAAGAACGGTCCATTTCGGAGATTAGCTGGAACAAACAGACAAGCAGAAGAATATTTTAAAAATTGATTGTCGATGTAAGTGCCATATTTACTTTTTTGTGCATGTAATAATAAGCTGTTAATTTAAATTACAAAAAAAATACACATATAAGTAATTTGTTTGTATAGATGTGGAGAGAATATAATATTACAGTCACTAAGCATTTCAACTTAATTTTCTAAGTCCTATTAATATTATAAAGGCGAAAGTTTGTGAGTATGAATGGATGTATGTATGTTTGTTACTCTTTTATGGAAAAAAGAGTAGTGAATGGATTTTGATGAAACTTTACAATAATAATGATACATCAAAATAATACTACTTTTATCCCGATTTTTTACGGGAATGGGAACTACGTTGTTGTCGTTGCATTTTGACTGCTTTCATTTCATTTCATTTTCCGGAATCAGGAGTCCCCGTCCAGGGTACTTGTCTCCCTTGAGACCGTGGGGAGGTTGCGAGAACGAATAAAATAACACTACATTTACGTACGTATTTTATTCATTAAAACGCTTTTTTTAAGGGCTAAGTTGTTAGGAGTGGGATGAAATCTACCTTTCCATTACACAGTCGTTAGCGGTACAGCCACCCCTCTATTTCTCTCTCTTTAGACTTTAACCAACTTATTTACCAATTAATAAAACTCAGTAGATCCAACCGGGAGTCGAACCCAGGATTATCCCGTAAATCCACCGTGCATGCTGCTGTGCCACGGAGGCCGTAATAAATCTCACGTTATAATGATCAAAATATGGTTTTCATGAAAATAAAGCTAATAGAATAATAAAAGTGCGTTTGCTTTTGACCTGCATTGCAGACTGTCGAAAAATTCCATTAATGTATTAATTATTTTTGATTGGTTTGATTCATTAATTCTTTGAGTATTTGTGATTTATTTGAAATACTTCTATTTAAATGCAAATACAAAATGCAAAATACCTATTTTGTATTTTGCATTTAAATACTTTTTACAAAAACATTTTGTATTTTATTTGAAATTTTTATTTTGCATTTTTAAAATTAATTTCAAAATGCAAAATACTTTTTGATTAAGTTTAGCCAACATTACCAGTGAAACGAAATAAAATGAACAGATGACGCTTCTATTGCTGAATTTGGCCGATAGTGGATTTTTGTCGGCCGCGATTCACGCTAAAACACTGAATGTATTAAAATTAAACATTGGATAGTTTTTGTCGCGAAAATTAAAGTAGAAAGGGTTGAAAGTTTCAGTAATGTTAATGAAAATTTGTATATGAACTACTTATTGTTCTTTATAAGGATATATAGATAGTCCTTTATAAATATGGTTTTCATAGTTATAATAAAGCTTGTGTGTAAAATTCTTTTTAAATGTTTTTAATTTAAATAAAATTGATACACCAACTGTCAATTTTTTGTTTGTTTTTGACCTGCATCTAGACTTTCGAAAAATTTCATTAATAAATTCATTATGTTTTAAGTGACTATTTTAATATCATACGATTTGGTCAAAAGGTTCTTTGATAATTATTAAAAAGACATATAAATGTTATGTTTTCTAGCAATATGAACACAGCGCATGGGAAGGGAATTACCACTGAACTATTGACTCATCTAGAGCCACATCTGAAGCTAAACACTCGGATTGAATTGAAACTAGCATTGTCACTAATTTGGAGATGTAGAGTTTCACTAAGAACTGATATTTCAATACTTCTACTTGAATGGGTTCTACCAGAATGAAACCACAGCCAATTTGGACTTCTAGGAAAATAATAGACAAGCCTAGAAATTAACAAATAAACTGGTTTGATTATTAGTTTCAAACAAATGATAATAATAAAGTTTTGGGTCCGTTTCATTAAAATTTTGTTTGTGGGTAGCTAGAAATTAATATACAAAAGTAGAAATGGCTCTAACATGTTATAGTTACAGGGACATGTAACTATAGTAATTGTAGTAAGTACACTATAATATTGCAAGTTTATATCATTATCTACAGCCGAGTGGCGCAGTGGTTAGTGACCCTGCTTCTGCGTCCTAGGCTGTGGGTTCAATTCCCACATCTGGAAAATGTTTATGTGATGAGCATGGATATTTTCTAGTGTCGGGGTGTTTATCTATATATTATAAGTACATATTTATGTATAATATATATATAAAAATATTCATCAGTTATCATAGCACCCATAACACAAGCTGCTTACGAGTACACTTACATTGGGGCTATATAGCGATGTGTGTAATTGTCCTATAATATTTATTTATTTATCAGGAGTCCCAAAGGTGTTGGAATGGTGGTTGAAAAGCGTAGTGCTGGTACACCCCCACTATAGAGACGTACTGACGACCTCCGTGGCGTAGTGGTATGCGCGGTGGATTTATAAGACGGAGGTCCTGGGTTCGATTCCTTTTGCCTTAATCTGGGGAGGCTTTCGCCGTGACTAGTCGTACCGCCAAGCGATATAGCGTTCCGGTACGATTTGTATCGGATTTCATCCTACTCCTAACAAGTTAGCTCGCTTTCATCTTAGATTGCATCATCACTTAACATCAGGTGTGATAGCAGTCAAGGGCCAACTTGTAGTCGATAAAAAAAAAATACAACTTCATGAGACCAGTGTCCAAAAGTCGACGTTTATCAGCTGATGAAAGTGTGAAAACCCTGTAGGTATTGCTCACCGTAAGAAAAGTTGCTAAAGCTGAACGTAAAAATGATTCCCACTCATCCTGCACGAGTGTAATGTAAAATGGCAATTGAGATTGTATGGCAGCACTGGAAGCCCTCACTTAGAGCTCAATGGCGCGGCGACAATGCACCCGTCGTGCGCCGGAAGCGATCGAGCGAGTGTGAAGCGGCTTTCTTTAGGGGAAGGCTACATCTGTGCGTCATACGTCACTTGCACTTCAAGCAAACTGTACAAACATTATTGCAGAATTTACCCAATTTTTTAGGTTTTAACTCCCTTTCCTATAGAAATTGCTAATCGAAGATCGAAGATATATCGAGGGCGATATTTACGATTTCGCTGCTGATAGTCGACTACATATCTCTTTACGCTGGTTTGTATGTTGATGCTAAACGTGCAAGAATGCTTGTCATAGAAAAGGTTGGGAACCTCTACTCTGTCATTGGCAACATCTATTTGGCATCTGCATTCAAAATATACTGACAAGATAGACTGCCTTGTTGGTCTAGTGGTTAGCCAATGTGGCTTCGATCACGAGGTCCTGGGTTCGATTCCTGGGGTCACAGATTAGATTATTAAGTAATTAAATTGAACTGGGCTACTTATATATAATTGAGGTTTAAAATTTAATTCTGAGCTTTTCGTGACAAGTCTTCTATGAAATGTTCAGTACATTCCTAGCCCGGAGTTTGGAAGTTGGTGGTGTTACACCCCCGTGCCTCGGAGAGCACGTTAAGCCGTCGGTCCCGGTCACTATCATCTAGATGGTCACAGAATAGATTATATAAGTAATTTAAATAGAACTAGGCTACTTATATACAATTGAGGTTTAAAATTTAATTTTAAATTGCTTTTTAGGTTAATTTGAGTATGTTGAGAGTTTTTCTTTCAGATCTGGTCAGATTTTATTGCTCGGTTTCGTTTTTACGGAAACTAGTAACAATAACTAGCTACCTAAATTAATTATTAACTATTTTTGTGTCGTATCAATCATCAATAAATAACAATCCTGCAGACGTAACAATTATGAAGTGAATTTGTCGCTCGATTTCAGTCAAGGTAGAAGCAGTGCCTCCTTTTAAAGTAAAGCGTGGCGAGTGACACCTGCCGGATATTTGCTCGTCTGCCCATATTGCTGACGGCACGATTGTTTCCGGCGAACGTACAGAAGGGTTGCTACATAAATTGAGCAACGAATTAGCAATGCCTCTGGTGTTACGAATCGACATGGGCGTCGGTAATAACATAGGTGACCGTGAATGGTGACCGTGAAGTACAATTATGTCACATTTTGGGCATTCCATTATCGACCGTCTAATATATTATATATTCTAATATTAATTTTCAGGCATTTTATACATTTTTAACAAAAAAACATCCAAAAAACATTTTTTATACTTTTTTTATTTATTTATAAATAAATAACTAATTTTGATTTTTAAAAATATGATATAGTGTGGTCAATCCATGATGGCTCGTCGTTTTTTGTTTTTTAAACGCTTTGTGCATTAAGTACGATTACGTCACAATTTGGGCATTTTGACCAGTATCGACCGTTTAACTAATTTTTAAAAAATGAATATGTCGTGTTGGTCCTGCACAGCAAAATTATATTGTGATATATTAATATACAGTCTAATACCATTCTCCTTACATATCTTTCGGGCATTTTACATTATAAATATTTTGTAAAACAAAATTAGTCATTTTTTATTTATATATTCATATGAATAAATAAATAAGATTATATTGTAAATAAATAAGATATTATTGTAATAAGGAATAAAAAGATACATATCTTACCTTAAATCAGATCACATGTATATTAGGATTCTTTTCAATATTATAGGTGCAGTGTTTGAAGCGTCAATAACTTTACGGTAAATGGGGCCTCCTTAATACCGAGAGGTAATGGTTAGAAATGCGCCCGTCGGACTATTGTATTTTCGTATCCATTCTAATTAAAATGTATATGATTAATTGGAGGAGTAAATATTGGTCATATTTGAAAAGGGTCCTCAGTGATTAAAAAATATTATACCATTTGCCTTAAGTACAATAAGTTCGGATGGTGTCAGCCCTAGGACAAACTTCTTCGTCTGCCTTAACTCGACCATCTCGTAATAGCTGTCGACGTGAAACACCCATTTCAAACTACAAAGAAATTAACATCGAATAATAATAAAAAATATTTGTTATGCAAGGTGGAAAACTTTATTGATTCAATACAGAACTAGCGAAAGATTGAAGCAAATTAAGATGTTCAAAATCATAATTCTAAGCTCCGCAAGAATTTAAGAGCCTGAGAGATAAGTAGCTAACGTGAGGAACACTTTTTTAGGTTTCACTACCACCCTGCGAGGAACCTGTTGATACATGGAAAAATTGTTTAAGTTTGTAAAATGTATCGTTTAAATTCACTTGCTTAGGCGCTTGGCGGTACCCCTTTGCCGGCGGGTGGTAACACAGCCAAGCCTTCGAACAGTCAGACCCGGACCAATTAAAAAAATCTTAATCGACCCAACCGGAAATCGAACTTAGGGCCTGCGTTTAAAAAAACCCACCACGCATACTTATATAGAGCCAAGCCACGAAGGCCTCTGTAAATAGCAGAGAATCTTGTCCTATAATAGTAAGTTTTTGTTCATATTTTCAAAGGTCTTTTGTTCGTATAAAGTTTAGTTAAGTTTTAGCCACCCATCTAGGCTATAGTCTGTAGGGTTTTTGCCTACCAGTGACTGAGTTTGACATGACTGCTGTAGCAAATTTACTTCTTGAGGCAAGTAATACTTGACTAAGTCATCATCATCATTATCAGCCTATTAACGGCCCACTACAGGGCCAGGCCTCCCTCCTTACGGGAAAGGGGATATGGAGCGTACACCCACCACGCTGCTCCAATGCGGGTTGGCGGTCTTAGGGTGATAATGTTCCATTTATTAACGATCACTACAGATGTTGATGATAGTGACTAAGACCGACGGCTTAACGTGATCTCCGAGGCACGGTTGGAATGTACTGAACATTTCATAGAAGAATGAAAAAGCTCAGAATTATTCCACGACCCAGGAATCGAACCCAGGACCTCGTGATCGAAGCCACGTAGGCTAACCACTAGATCAACGAGGCAGTCGACCAAGTATTTTGATTTTATTATGCTTTTCACGTTAATAATAAAGTCTATAGTTGCTATTAAAAATATTTATCATGACTGCTAATGAAAATTAGCGTGAAAAATAATTATATACATTTAGAATTTTATTTGTGTCGCCTTAGGGGTGCTAAACATTTTTTTTCTTAAAAAAGAACCGACTAACGTTAGTTTAACTATTATGTACAACCATTTCAGGGTAAAGTGTAAGTTATGTTAAATTATGACGAAAGTGGGTGTGATTGTAGAAATCAAATTATTTTCAATCGGTATGATGCTATAGTATGTTCGGCTCGGTAATAGTTATAGCTTGGTTAACCTACCTAACCTAAACGTCGACTGCCACGCCTTGGGCTCCAGTATCCGTATGGTGCTGTGACACGGTAGCATCCTGTTAGATTGAATTAAAAATTTGAATAAGACCGCCAGTAATGGCATCACCGATTTTCCTGAGCATAATTGCGAAAACGGTAACTGTTTAAAATTACAGTTATAGCAAACGTAAATACTAAGTTTAGGAATCTGGAATCATTATTATTGAAAAAAAATATAGAAGTTTAAATGTTGACATCACCTGATTGGTGTGAAGCGAATAAACGTTACTAATTAATGTAACATATATATAAATATCATATTCAATTTTTCCTAGTTCAACAGCTTCCTCGGACGTGTAAGTTCTAGTTTATACTTTGTTTTATTTACTTTAGAATTAAAAATAATTTACACATTGTCATCATTATTGACATGACCTATTGTCGGCCTACTAATGGATCTACCTCTTTGTAAGCTAGGGAATATGGAGCTTAAGCCCATCAAGCTTCTCCAATGCGGGTTGGCGGGCTAATAAAATGTTTGATTCACAAACGATCTCTAATAGATGTTGATGACAGTGACGAGACCAACGGCATAACGTGCTCTTCGAGGCACTGGGATGTTACACCACCAACCTCCGGCTTAAAAATTTACTAAAAATTTATTTAATTATTCCACATCCTGACTCAGGATTTGGAATCAGGACCTCGTCATCCAAAGGCACATTAGATATTATAAATATTTCTCCAGGACTTAGACAAGTTTGGTTCATGAAATTTTTGTAGAACCAAAGCATATTATGTTCATGTTCTGTTCTTTTCTTTCATTAGGTATATTAAACAAGTCGACCGACTGGTGTACCTACTTGCGCGAATCAACGATTGCAGGCGAAATCTCTCTTAGGCTCGACTTAGACTAGAAGCGGAACAATGCGTTAAGCTTGTTTCCCACATAATATTCATCTCTAAGGATATATAATACTCATATCCCCTCTCCTATTGGCCCTGGCCCTGTAGTGATAATTATGATGATGATGATTTATCTCTATTCTCAAAATTTTAAAGTACAAAGTTGTGCTATTCAAAGGTAAAATAGAGAGATGGACGGCGATGCGTGTCCACGCTTGATAACATTATGTATAATATATTACAACGTTGTAAGATACTGATGTCGCAGTAGTTATTGTTTTGATAACCCTAACTACAGTGACGGTGGCATGTTATCTTTGTAGGACCTAAAAATGTTATGGTTCATGTTATCTTTGTAGGACCTAAAAATGTTATGGTTCATGTTATCTTTGTAGGACCTAAAAATGTTATGGTTCATGTTATCTTTGTAGGACCTAAAAATGTTATGGTTCATGTTATCTTTGTAGGACCTAAAAATGTTATGGTTCATGTTATCTTTGTAGGACCTAAAAATGTAATGGTTCATGTTAATTTTGTAGGACCTAAGCATGATCTGGTTCATGTTAATTTTGGCGGCGGGTGCGGCTCAAGCGTGGAAAGACGCTCCTCCCTACGTCCAGTCTAGGGAAGCCTTCGAGTCAACCAAGTTATACGTGTCCGAACTCTTGTAAGTAACTGTTTTACTCCCCCAGATCTTCAAAATAGTACACTATGTAGATTGACTTAAAATTTCGCATATTTAGGTACCTACTCGTTTCACATCGTAGTCTAATAAGAACAGATTTCTCGATTCAAACCGGCGGTTTCATCGATGAAACCGCCAGATACGTGTCCATCACACACAAAAAGGGTTCGAAGATTTTGCGAAATAATTTCTTTTAGAAATGTCAATCCGTAGAGTTCTAAATCTCAATCGCGCCAGCTGCGAATCGATCCTAGTACCTCCCTCTTATAAATCCACAGTGTATACCACTGTGCCACGGAGACCGTCAACATGAACATAGTCGTTATATTTTAGTGCAACAATATTTGTACATTTTCAGGCCTCCGTTAAATACCAAAACACCGAATCCTGGCGACGGCAAGTACTACTCATTCGGCATCATAGCGGGTGTTACTGCTGGCGTGGTGACGGCCAACAAGTCCTCGCCAGCCTACGATCCATTGCTGGTCCTGCACAAAGCTGTGCCTTTCGCGTGGAGCCACTACAACGTGATTGCGGAGGCAGGACGGGCGCTCCTAAACGATGCCAAAACTAAATCTGAAGCGGCACGTACTTTGATACTACACTATTACTTACTACCTACCATACCTGTTTCGTAATTTATTCATTTCTACAGGTCGTTTCGTAATGAACATTAACTGTAATCGTGCTAAATTGTTTTTTTTATTTTAAATAATTTCATGGGGATAGGCTACAAAATGTAAGCTTCCTTATTTAAAACTAGGTGATGCCAGCGACTTTGTCCACGTGGATACATACACCCGTTCTATTTTGATACACCCTTTCTATTTTAATTTTCGCGAAAAAGGATTATACTTTTTGTCGCGAAAATATACTTTTTCATACATGAATCCATTCAATCGTTTCGGTGGTCGCCGAAAAAATCTCGCGAAAATATCCGAACTGACAGACAGACTGACAAAAATTTTACAAATTACATTTTTGGGTTCAGTATCGATTATATAGTGCCCTCAAATTAAAATTTCGAAAATATCTTCAATTTACAGAATTGGACCTGTCACAGTTTTGTTATAAGTATAGATGGCACGGTCATGTGCAATGCGAATTGCGTGGCGGGACCTGGACACTTTGCGTGGACAGTTTAACCACTGGAAATGCGAAGCACTGCACGGGAGTGTAACTCAAGAACTTTCCAAGTCCAGGCCTGCTCTTGAGTAATTTTGGAAGAATATTATTTGAATTCAAGATCTCATGTTTCGAAACCGCTTAGAGCTCGTGGCCGTCTTCGTATAGAATATACGTGGATTCGCTAAGCTGGTCAGCTGTTTGTGTAGGTGAACGGCCTCGAGATCTTTTCCAAACTACAGCCCTCCCGCCTCATGGTGTGCTCGAAGTAACCCAGAATTCGTTGATAACAGATGGGTAAGAGCCTAACCATGATTCCAAACTGCGACAGAGTAGATGCGTTTGTGTGCTTAGCTCTCCAAAGAATTCTCAACATGCCCCTCCAACGCGACATCTCGATTGCGTCTATTCTTTGCCTTTCTCTTTCGTTTATGGTCTAAGTTTCTACCCCATACATAAAGATAGAGAAAATTAAGGCTCGGACAAGGAGACTATGTTTATATGCCTCGATTCCTCCATATCTTGTTTTTGCGTGACATAGTTTCTATGCATCTCTTTATCTCTGGCACACAGCTGCGATCATTGCAAATCCCCATCCATCCTATCCCGGTATCTGTTTCAAATCTTTCAAGTTAAATTTGATTGACTTCCCGGTTTCCGTTTGAGCTGAAATTTTATTTGCATTATATATGACAATGCTACATTATGATAATACGAAGCTCATCTGATGCTGGAGCTGGAAGGTGGCCATAGGATATCCTCAAAAATACGACATAACCCTATCGTGTTTGGGCTCGTTTGATTCGTATTGATGAGTACTTAATATTATTTGTCATAATTTTTATTTACAGATCGCTAACCTGATTGACAACAACTGTAACGAGGAAAGCGTGAGAGAATGCAACGCGAAAGTCCACGCCATAGTTCTTAAAAACCCGTACGCCTACAAACAGCCTGCCGATCTTCTCTTAGCGCTAGGCAAATTCTCCCAGCTCTTTAGGAAAAAACAAAAGGTCATCGATTCCCTCACCAGTAGCAGGCACGAGATTCCTTACTTGATAGACAATGTTCGAGATTCTAAGTACAAAGAGATTGTAGACAGCATTGTAGCCGTGCTGCGCCTACTGAAACGCATACAATTCAGACGGTTCAACCGTTATGGTTAAACCATTTGAATTGGATATATTGCATAGATTGCATATAACTTCGGTAACATCATAACAAATGAAGATAATTTGGAAATAAATGTTTGAAACTGATTCGTTTTTGTTGTTTTTTATTCTTTAAAAAAATGTATTAAAAAATAAAAACAATAAATGTGTTTTTATCTCGGCGAAATGATAGTCAACATGCTGATAAAACTGCTGCTATCGCCAATCCAATAGGTACATCCTTGTCTCACCTCAAACACTTATAATATTTTAAAAATTTTGTCTGTTTGTTTGTTGAAGCATCATTCAAAAACCCATAGAACGATTTACATGTCGTTTAAATTCAGCTTGGAAATAAGTAAAGCTTTTCTTTTATAGAGATAGTACGTCAAAGAGAAAGATTATTCCAGAAACATATTATTATAACCTTATACATAGGCAAACATCCCTATAGATCTAAACAATAAAATGAATAATTTGTTTATTTATTTTTCCGTAATAAACTAACCACTATTATACTTAGGAGATGTTCGCTCTACAATAATTCATCATTATCACTACTATAAAGCCAGGCCCTCCACATTTTAAGAGACAAAAGTAGCGTAGACATCACGCTGCTGTAATGCGGGTTGGCGGGCTTAGTGCGATCGTATACACGTCTGTCCATCGGCCAGTGTTGTGTGGAGATGAATGAACGTGTTTCGTGCGTTCATTATAGTTTCCGATAGTCGCCAGCGGGCGGAGATTCAGGCACGTAAACAACCGCACTTAGGGTGATATGTAATGTTTAATTCATTATCGATCACAATTAGATGTTGATGATAGGTTCCCAGACCAGTTCCAACTAACTTCTAAGTAACTAGATCTCCAAGACACTACGAACATCTCGACTCCGGGCTTAGAATTAACCGTGTTTACCACAGTCTGTCAGTCTGTGTGTCTAGACAAGAGAGCCCGAACTCGATGAATTTATCTTGTCTTGGTTAAGGTTTCTATGACCGCCTTCCTACTATAGACACACCAGTCCAAGATATCAAATTGATACTATAGTAACGAGTCCGATGGAACATAAGAAAGTGGTAGATTCATTTAGATTCTAAGATTTGACCCTAAACGCAGATTACTTAGAAGTACAAGTTAAAATACTAACAGAATATGTTAAGTCTTCTTATAAAACTCATCCTCGTCACTGGCTTTACAAAAAAATTTCAAGGAACCTTTATTTATCGTAATAAAGCAGTTTGTGGGTTCTAGGTAACGTCCTTAAAGTAGAAACCTTGGTTGGCACCGACTCGTAGATATGCTTAAGTAATTTAAAGCAACTAAATGACACAGTTATTTTTTACTTTTTAGTGCGTTTTGAGTCGGTTCTATTTTTAACCGACGAAAAAAAACGGAGGAGGTTCCCAATTCGACACTTATATATATATATTTTTTTATGTATGACCACGCATAACTTTTTACAGAGTTGTCCGATTTTGATAATTCTTTTTTTATTAGAAAGGGCATACTTCCAAGGTCCTATTGTCATCATGTTAGGATCTGATGATGATATCCTGGGGAAATTGAAGGAACTCTTCAAATTTTGGAGGCACGCTTACAGCTATTTCGGTTTTTGTCTCGGTATCGGTAGCTTTTTGGCTACTATTGCCGTATAATATACTATGACAGTACGACTACGTTACGTGGCGATAAATCACTAAAAAGTAAGAAATAAAAATTTTTAAATAAAATTTTTTTAACAAAAAATAGAACCGACTCAAAACGCACTAAAAAGTAACCGCTTTCTGTTTCTACATGACATAGTACGTCATCGCTTGGCGGTACATACATCTTTACTGGTAGGGTGGTAAATAACCCTAGCCGAAACCTCCCACCAACCAGACCCAGACAAATTTACAAAATCTTAATCGGCCCAACCAGGAATAAAACCCAGGTCTAATCCTGTAGTTAGTCGTTAACATAGCCACATAATGACAATGACCTTTTTGTTTGAAGGGAGATGCATGTTATAAAATTATTTATATTTTTAAGCAGACTAAAAGTAATTTGTTCGATGAAACTAAGATCTTATTGAATTCATTATTAAGTGAGCCTCATCTCTAACAATCAAATACACGATTGAACATAGCACAGTTTTCATTAAATCCTGCTATTGTAGGTACACCATACTAATTTGATTTTTTATAAGCATGTCTATTCAACGTGACGCGAAGCACCACAAAATGATCAAAGTACTGACAAATTGAACTTTTTTCATTTAGAGAGCTTATTCTATTACACAGTAATTTCAATACTTCGGAATCAATTAATTTAGAAAAAATATCTTTCTAGTATAATGTTGGCTCGAGTATTAATAACATATTGGGGGTTTCTTAAAAAGTTATAAACAGAATTGCGGAGATTGTTTAAATGAAAGAATTATAATGCACGCACTGATGCGATATAAGAGGGGACCTGAAGTCTAAAACCAACACGCTGCTCTGATGCGGGTTGGAGCGCTAAGAGTGACATATGTTGACACTGATATTAATTATCAGTTGTTTACTATAATGACTTGGACTTAAGGTGCTCCGAGATGAGACAAATTTAACTGAGAAAAGAAGATCCCGCGAGTGATCTGAAGCCCAACAGGCTAACCTACTAACTGTGTCGCTGCGACACGTCGCCTATTCCTGTCGTCTGCAGTCGGCTACGAACTCGCACCCTACGCCGGATAAATCGCATTGAAGCAACAGCTTGGTTGATCCAAGCTCCAAATCGCCACAGCTATAAGAAAAGGGACTCAACTCTTTAGTGGACTACTAATCAATACTAATACGAAATAATATTGAAATTTATCTAAACAGGAGTCGAACCCTTTACTTGTGTATTTTTAAAATAAAAACAAAAGGACTCAATATAATTATTTTGTTAAAATCATAAACTAATTAACAAAACGAAATTAGTTTTGTTGCATTTAATAATAAAATCAATATCCAGTACGTGTATCAAATGATTTCTTTTAATAATTACTGTAAAATGTAAAATGTTCACGGGGTAAGTAACTGTAAAACCATAATTCAATTAAAATGTTTCGCCAAAACATTTTATTTCAAGTGGAAAAAAGCTGTAAAACTGTGATTACATTATTGACAATTAAATCAAAATAATTTTCTAATTAAAATGTTTCGCTAAAACATTTTATTGGTACATTGTGTTATCAAAAAAAATACTATTTGGGGTAAAAACTAAATAAAAGTATGCAATATTACCACTAGAGGACTGTTCTCGATGAGAATCGTACCAATTCCCAACTTTTTTTTGTCTTAACGCAACCAAAGAGGGGGCGGTATTATCGATTGTGCGCTATTGAGTGAACGTAAGTCTTTAATCAATAAGTAGGCATAAAAGAAGATAAAGTGATTAAAATTGACAAAGGTATGCTTAGATGGTTTGGGCATGTTGAAAAAATGAATGAAAGCAGATTATTAAAAGAAATTGGCTGGTGGGAGGCTTTCGCCGTGGCTAGTTACCACCCTACCAACAAAGAGGTATCGCTAAGTGATTTAACGTTCCGGTACGATGTCGTGTAGAAACCGATAGGAGTGTGGATTTTTGTTCTACTCCTAACAAGTTAGCCACTTCCATCTCAGATTGCATCATCACTTAACATCAGGTGTGATAGCAGTCAAGGGCCAACTTGTAGTTATTTAAAAAAAAAATTATAAGACGAGTGTAAATGGAAACGTTAGAAAGAGAAGGCCGAGGCGAATGTTTCTGAACCAAATTCAGGACATTTTAAATATACAATAGTGTTACCATCAACGTCATCTAATCCACTATATAGCCATAGAAACAAATAAAATTGAATTGACTGTTTGCAAAGTGTTAAATTAACATCTTTTCACTAAATGCATATACCTACTATATGCATTTAGTGATACTTACATCAAAAGATCAATTTTTTAATTTTTATCTCTGTGTCTGTTTGCTTGTTCTGCGTTCCTACTCTAATCACAAGTTATATCCTGTAAGGCTCCGGAAACGGGAGCTACGCGTAGGAGACCGCGGGCGTGAGCGTTCGCTAATAGAAAATATAAGAAATGAAAAGTTGACGACACCTGTTCTTCATACAAATTGCAATCAATCGTCACTAATTACTCCGATATAAATATGAGGTGTATAGAGCACCATCATTCAGAGGACTTCTGCAATCGGTGAGTAAGGACGTCGTCATCGTCATCATTGCACCATTGGCTATACATCACTTATTAACGATTGTAGCCAGGTGGTGGTTTATGGGGTTCAAGTCCCAGTCCCAATAGTTAAGATATTAACATTAATAATAATACAAGATATTAACATTAAAATAAACATAATTGTGCTTTAAAGTAGAACTTGAAATGTGGAAAGCGCCTCTAAAATTTAAACCCCTAACCTCCCCAAAATCCTTCTCTGCTCCAAAATTTGCATTAGAATGCGCAGATAAGTGTAATCAAAGACGTATTTTCCTCGAACCCTTCGAAGCTACCGAGCTACGCCCTTACATTGTCATCATCATCATTATCAGCCAGAATTACCCGTGCTCTACTAGGAGAAGGAATATGGAGCTTACACTCATCACGTTTTATAATTTTGTAACGATCCCTATCACACGTCAAGGTTAATAAGGATAATGACCGGAGTCGGGCGGCTCAACTGAATGTGCTTTTCGAGGGATAGACTCGCTCCCAACTCCCAGCTAAGGACTTTTACTGAAAATGTCTTGGACGAAAAACACAATAGTTCAATCGCGGGCTCGAACCTCGTCATCTGAAACCGTATGTTAGGTCAGATCTTATGTAAGAACATTAAAACACTATAATATGGTAACTTGTAGCCAGTAACTTCCAGTAAATCGCTTTATGTCGACGGTCTACATAGTCAGTAGTTGAACAACACTGCTTCTTAAAATGTGTGGATTTATGCAGTTTTAAAATATGTTTGTTGACGTACCAATTTTTTATTAACAACAAGTGTGCGCTTGACTGCAATCAAGTAGCGGTGCTAAGTAATGATGCAATCTAAGATGGAAACGGGCTAACTTGTTAGGTGTAAGATGAACTCCAGAACTCTTTCGATTTCTACCTAACATCGTACTGAAACGTTAAATCATCTGTTGGTACATCTTTATCCGGGTGCTAATGAGCCACGGCGGTACCTGAATCATTTAAAGAACTCTTATTGCGCCCAACAAGGAATCGAATCCAAATCCTCAGTCTTAAAGATCCATCGTGCATAACGCTGCGCAAAGGAGACCGACAACGTTCTAGATGCTGGCCTTGTTTGGGAATAATTAAAAAAGATTTTAATTTTCAAATTATTATGTGCACTTAAGGTCTGAACCATGTGGGGCTTGTTCGTGCTACTGGTGGCAGGGGGAGCATATGCCCTCAGGTCTGACGATGCAGACATACCAGCGTACGTCCAAGCGGCGCAGGCTTTTGGCCACGCCCGGCTATATCTAAAGGAGAACATGTAAGTGTTAGTCAGAGTGAGTTTAGTGGCGAAATTGGAAAATTTAGGCCTGTGTGCACCAAGATTTCGGTTATCATAACCAACGGTTAACATAACTTTACTATTAATTTACTATTTATAATAAACCCGTACGTCGGTTAAGGACGTAAACAGGACGGTTATCTTAACCGAGATTACGTCCTTAACCGGTGTACGGGTTGTCGTGACCAGTAAATTTTACGTTTAGCTTATGTTAACCGTTGGTTATGATAACCGAGATCTTGGTGCACATAGGCCTTAAAGCGCTAAATAAAGATTTATCACGCTGCTCCATTGCGGATAATCACGTTTAGGCTCATAGTCTTTGTCTCAAAATCATCATCAGATAGTTTTATTTCAAATAGATGTAATTAACTTCCTTAGCTCAGGTTGTTATTGAAAACTCAGAAGAAAGAATAGTTTTATAATTCATAGCCCGACCCGAGAAAAGAATCCAAAATCGACCTATGACCCAATGTGGCAGCCTTATCTGCTATCAAGTTATACATGCGATCCTTATCTGCTATCAAGCTATACATACGATCCTTTGCCGAACTAGCCTGATACCTCCAATGTTTTCATCTAGATTGTAGTTGACTTCATATGAAATATCACCGAAAGTAGGTTTTTACAGAATTAAACAACAAACTTCCAGTGAAGTCCTATCGGACGCCCACTTCACCACCAGCTTCACCCGCGCACTTCTTGTTCCCATCGAAATTTTGAGATAAAATGTGGCCTATGTATTATTCTAATATTTAAGCTATATTATCGTGAAGTTTCATCAAAATCTATTCAGTAGTTTTTGCGTGAAAGAGTAACAAACATACACACAAACTTTCACCTTTAATTGTTGTAGGTATGATTAGTAAGAAAAATCAAAATGTATGGGTCCTAATTTAAAGCAATGGAACCGAAAACGTCAGCCGGCTGCTGCTCGGGATCTGACTCTGCAAAATTAAAGGTCTCTAGTAATATGATGAAAATATTACATAAAAAGTATTATTTTCCAGACCACAAGAGCATAAAGACTTCACTGATCCTGCGTCGCGACAACACGTCGCCTTTGGTATCATTGCCGCTGTAATATCGAAGATATCCAAGCAACCCGATGTGGTCCAACCACTGGCTGCAATGTACACACAAGTGCCCAGAGCGTGGGTGAAGTACGAAGAGGTGGCCAGAGATGTCAACCAGATATTAGCCGAGGCGAGCGCTAAAGTCCAACCGGTAGGTTGATGTTTTACCTTCCCGTCGCATTTGATAATGTCTTGGCCTACAACAGAGAAATCCTGGGTTCTTTTAGTTTTTTTGTTTGTTTTGTTCAGACTTATAGGAAAAATGGCGTAAAATAGAGCTTTTTGGACCACATTCGTTTTATTCATTTTGATGATTAAAAGTCTCATATACAAAATTAAACAAAAGAAATTTTTCTACAATTTAGGTATACATTAATTTAATCTGTAATTTTTAAATAGTTTTGAACGTTGCATTATTATAACTCGATTCTGTACTAAATATTCAAAAACGGGATTGTTATTTTAACGTAGTTTTCTCAGTAGGTAAATCCAACCCAAAAGCAACGCAAAAAATAACGCTTACGATTATTTGTTTTCTTCTGTTTAAAGTTATTTCCAGAA
The DNA here is from genome assembly GCA_034621355.1 of Mycalesis mineus. Classification (NCBI taxonomy): domain Eukaryota; kingdom Metazoa; phylum Arthropoda; class Insecta; order Lepidoptera; family Nymphalidae; genus Mycalesis; species Mycalesis mineus. The sequence continues at coordinate 17,560,157 of CM067884.1, read as the reverse complement.
AACCTGTAAAAGACACTAAGAAAATAAAAACACGAAAATAAGCGCCTATACATTTTAAATAGCAACGATTTATTATTGATACTATTTGTTATCAAGCACAATACATTTTTATAAAAATAAATCTATACTTATAATAAATCTACAATAAATTAAAGACCCGTACAGCTTCCGATCGAGTTCAATCTCCTTTGCTTGGATGCTCTTAGTAGACCAGATGATACTGAGTTTATCGTCATCAGTAATGATGCAGACGTCTCAGACCATTATCCACGACAGGACCTTCAGATACATATAACGATAATTTTTGTATGAGATCAGATGTTTTGTAGGAGAAGGAGGCCCAACCCAAAAGGGGGGGCTAAACTCGTCATCCAATTCATCTCTTGTCCGCGATGACATAATCTTAGCATCTTTTATGTAGGTACTAGCTTTTAAGTAAGTAAGATATTTAACTACTTAAACCGATTCTATCTTCTTAAAATCCTCATGTACCTACTTACACTTTATCATTTTTGGCTATTTTTATTTTGCAATGAGATTTTCTTGTATTCAAAGTTGCGGACGCCCACTAGTAAAAAAATAATATCAAATAATAAAAATTTTTTACTTTCAGATCACCTCGTTAATAGACACAATGTGCCGAGACATCGATTCTGTAGAGAAATGCAACATCGTAGTCAGTGAAAAGGTCCAACGTTCCGATCAATTTATCAAAAACCGCGCTAAATTGCATCTAGCCCTGGGTAGGGCGTCAGCACTGCTCGCACCTCACGAGGCCAAGCTTAACTCTGTCACGAAATCCTTCAAAGTGGTAGAGTTTCTATTGAACGTTTTCAAAACAGCTGATTATAAACGATTCGTAAAGGAATTGAACAATATCTATCATCTGCTTCGCAAAAATTCTGTGAAGAATTGAAACGTTATGGAAATGATATTTTGATTAAATCGGTATGAATTATTTGGTTTGTATTATTTTGATAACCACCGCCTTCTACGAAACCATGGTTTTTTAAATCATTACAAGTTATCCCTTGACTGCATTGACATATTAATACTATGGACTTCCAGTAAAAAGTTCCGACGTAGCCAAAACGCGAAATGATTTCCAATCGCAATTCAGTCTCATATTAGCTGACTGACAGAATACACGTCAATAATGCCGAAATGTGTTATAAAAAACTTGTAAGAACTACCCGAGTAAGGTGAGAAAAGAAGACGGTGTACCATATTTTCAGTAAGTAAATATTTGCTGATGATTTTAAAGTATTATTTTGCTCAGAAACAGGCTATTTTATTAAAATTTTAATAAACTATAGAAACGAATTGCATAGCCAACCAAAATGAACAAAAGTATCTATCCCTTTTCGCTACCCGCGTATAGGATCTAATTAACCACATTTAGTTCGGATCTGCCGTGAGCAATAGAATGTTTTAGAACAATGCATAGAGTTATTTTGTTGTTTAACATTTGAATTATTTAATTACTTAATTTTTGAATGAAAATAATTTGATTATTTTCAATTCAAAAATTTGTCAACTTTTATTTTTTTATGTCATGAATATTAATCAAACAACTTTTACCATAATAGTATATTAATTTGATAACTTTAAGAATTATCTACATGAAATTAGGAACAGTTATTTAAAAAAGTGATCTAACGTCATTGAAAAAAAATATATTTTTAGTTTAATTAAAAAGAAATATCCTTAAAATTTCAAAGTAAAGAACTATGTCGAGTTGCATATCATTTTGTACATTAGTGGATTTGGTTTGTAATTAATTATTATTATAACTAATTATTATTTTATACAAGATTTATCCCAGCATATAGAGGTCACGGATATGTAAATATAATATATAAATATAAGATGCCAAAAAATTTGAAAGCTACCGACTCAACACCATTTATGTTGTCCTATTTTCACGAGAAGCTGTCATGTCAAAAAAAGGCTGCCATGGTAACCGTCAATCGAACGATTATTATTGCATGCAATTAGACCTGCAAATTTGACTGGATAACAATACGATAAGACATACATTACAATGTTATTTTGTGTATAAAAACATAAATACATCCTAGTGTGTATAAAATATCTTGGGACACTTTTGACGTAAATTTTGCATTAGACCCGAAGTCCATAGTATTAATATGTCAATGCTTGACTGCAATTACATTTGATAGTAAGTGATGATGCAATCTAAGATGGAAGCGAGCTAACTTTTAGATGTAGGATAATATCCACACCCCTTCGGTTTCTACAAAACAAACTACCGGAACGTTAAATCGCTTGGCGGTACGTCTTTGTCGGTAGGGTGGTAACTAGCCACTGCCGCGGCCCCTCAAGCCCTACTGGAAATCGAACCCGGGATCTCAGTGTTATAAATCCACCACGCATACCACTGGCCTCGGAGGCCGTCAGTAATGCAGAAATTTATTGTCTTTGTTGACTTTCTTCTTTTTCAGTTTATTTCAAACCCGGAATCGAGAACTTGTTAGTGTTATCCTCTTGCCTCGGAGAGCACGTTAAGTCGTCGATCCCGATCACTATCACCAACATCTGATAGTGATCGTGTAAGCTTAACTCTAACCGCATTGGGGCAGCGTGGTGGGTATAGGCTCCATGTGATATGGGCTCCACCTGTGAGCCGGGAGGCCTGACCCTGTGGTGGGCCGTTAATATGTTGATAATGATGAATGATGATTGGCGCATTATAATATTTATCGTAACTAAACAATGTCACAGTATAAAATCTAAAGACGATATTTTTATACTGTGACAAATGACTCTAATCGAACTCAGGTGCCGTTAAACTAAACTTTTCCATTGAAAATTAATATAAAAGCTTTTTTATAATTGTAAGTAGGTAAATATCAGCAGGTACTGATTTTTGAAATACGAGTCTGTATTTTTGCAGCCATTGCAATGGCTACTACCATGCCATGGAACTACTTACTTAAAAATTAAAAAAAAAATACGCACGGTTTACCCGATTAGTAATTATCAGACCTATAAGAATTAATGTTTTATCGTTTGAGGTTTTATTATTGAGTAGAGTACGAAATAGGAGTAAAAAAAGAAATTTTGCAACTCGCTATTGTGTAAGTCATAGATTAAAGACTACTAGATAGAGCCCATAGCGTGTCCACTCGTGAGACAGCAAATCAGCCTTATTGACATGACATGTCAACATCATAAAACGTTACGTTTTAAAATATCGTAAAATACGAAATATTACTTTATACGCATAATACATGAAATTTGCTAAAAAATAACATATCTACGCTTTAAATCATCAATCAATGAAGTTTTTGCCTACTTACGTATGAAACGTAATTCCTTCGATTTTCTGTTCGCTGCGACTGTTGCAGCCGAAAATATTACAACCCACCATAGCACGATAACGTTTAAATTAATATCGTAACCGCAAAGTTATATTATTTATCAGCAAATTTAAAAAAAAGCTAATAATTGCTCAGATATGTCCCTTGCGACAAACTCCACTCTTGACAAACAATAAAAATGAACACGCTGAAAGGGACAAAAAATAATCTTGTGTCACTTTCTAATAAAGGCCGAATGAAATAAGTCTGTCACGCTCTTGAACCTACAGCTGCGTTATGACTCCATCTAGTAGTCGTTAATCTATGGGTGGCGGATTGATGTTGTTTTGACTTTTGCTGTCAGTGTTTATTGACGTATGGTCCATTTGATTTGATGGTTATTGGTAGGTACATATATCTAATATGTACCTAACGGATTACTAAATAATCAGATTAAAATATTGAGTTTTGTTCTTATTATAGCTAAGATGTCTGTCTAAAATGTATTATAGCTAAAAACAAAGCCCGGAACAAAGAAAAGATTTGTCAAAAATGACATATTTTGAGTTTGACAAATCAATGTCACTTTATTACCTACAGACTATGGAGGGTAGAGGAAAGGAGAGTCATCTTATATGGGAGAAAAGTTGAAAAAGTGTCCAGTTGTATGCGTTAAATAACAGTTCAAAAATCCTCCACAATCGCGCTAGTGGATGCACAGGGTATGGTATGAATGTAGCAATCGTAGATGAATTGAAGTATGCCGAGTTAAAAAATTTAATGTCATTATCGACTAAAGTAGTTAATTATTGAGAACTTCAACAACTTACGTTGTACAAAATATTGTGGTAAATATAACCTTACAGAATTATAACCGAACGTGCGTTTAGAGTGATTTTAGTTCGTAAACAGTAAATAGTACGGTTATTGATATATAAACATTTAATTTTATGAAAAAGTGAGTGAATAACAGAACAGTTATGGGTAAAATTTGTGTTGTGAAAAGTTGTCCAAGTGGACGTAAATCTCGAAACAAAAAAAATATACTCTAACAATATTTGGCGCTTCTTTTGAGAGTTACTTTGATGCAACTGTGGCGCCATCCTAATTTAATACATTTTGACGGACACTTTTTCATATACACAGATGATCCTCCTTTCCTCTACCCTCCATACTACAGACTAATATTAGAAAGACGCCATCTTTTATTACCTCAAAAACTAGGAATTTCATTTTTAACCAACGTTTTTATGAATTCGTTTCGTTCACTTATTTTATTTTTGATAAAATCCTTGTATTTTGCCCATTTTAATGGTATGTGGTACAAGAGTGATGCGGAAATGGACCATATCCTTTTAGTTCACAAAGGTAGTTAGGTACCTATCACCATTAATTACTTTAGGTAGGTAAGTATACCTGGCACCGTCAATATCTGTTGAAAACCTCAGAACAAAATTGATTGTATTTAATTTCGTTAAAAATGAGCCACTGCGGGTCGGTAAGTAAGAAACAAAAGGTTGATTACACCTGATTTTGATTATCGGAATCGGAACTAATTAACGAAGTATAAATACTAAAGAAAACAATTGATGACTTTATTTTTATAATTAGCTTCACCATAGAGATATTAGTCCGTTTATAGAACTTAAATTATTTTAGTAGAATTTTTGTAAATGATTCAGTAGTTTGTTGGTTTCGAACCATGTTGAAGTTTACTCTTCTACTAGTGATGGTAGGAACGAGCGTTCAAGTTGAGGAAAAAATGTCTATGTATCCTTATGTTCAAGCAAGAAATGCCTTTATTCGTGCCAGAGCATTTTTAAAAGAGAGACTGTAAGTATGTCTTAACTAATATGTTTAATAACTATTGTCATTGGCACCCGGTATGAAAGTGTTTGTTCAAGCATTACTTGTAAAATCTGCTGCTTGTCGACAAAAATTAATATTACGATAGAACAGACTTTATCACACTACTATTACTAAAACTGTCTTATAATTTCAATACATATTTGCCGGGTGTGTATTAATATATGTCGTAGCCACATCGTAGATTTGCTAATTTCATGAAATGTTTGAGTAGATGATGAAATGGTCGCGTTTCATGAAATATTTGCCTGTCTATTGGCCACATCATGATATGGTTTGGGCAGACCAATGATACAAAATCGTTTCTCGATGTGGTCAACTTAACGCGCAACTACTTCATTACTTCATGAAGTGGTCAAAATTATTTGAACATATCGTAAACTAGTTACACCCCGACTCGGATACCAGTACCACGGCTCGGATAGGATAGGTTAGCCTCCCGCCTTAGCCTTCGTGGTTATTTTTTCTGTAAACCACCCATAAATAGGAGCCCCGCGAAGCGAGGTGGGGTGGGGCGTTAAAATATTATGTTTAATTATTATTCTGGCATTTATAAATTTATAAATTGCATACAATCTTTGGGCCTAGCCCCTATTATATGATTCGGCCAAACGTGGTTGCCAAAATCGTAACGTAAAAATGAAACGTAGAAGATTTAACGATCTGGTCAAATTTCATGAAATGAGCAAATCTACGACGTGGCTACGACATATAGGCACAAGGACTGTCTCAATGTCCAACTTGTTCAGCGACGGATTATATAAGAGACCTGTAGGTTTAAGCAAAGACATACTATCGACCAATAGTGGCGAAATCGAAATCATCGTTCTTTCTTTCGTTCCATGACACATAAAGAGACACTGGTGGTCATGTTTCTTACACGAGATATATGTCTGATGACACATCATATGCCTGCTGGTAATTGCTACAAGTTTTCTTCTTAAAAATAAATTTTCCGTACTTAATACCTAGACTAGAATCAAAGGTAAATGCCAGTCATTGATAATAACATTTCATAAACTTCAAATTTTAAAAGCTATCCTTCCTCAGACCTGACAAACTACTGGATATAAACAATCTTGACGAGCGCAAAAACTTCAACTTCGGAATATTGGCTGGTGTGACCATGAACATGGTAAAGGCATTCTATTCGACGGATGATATATACGACCCGGTGAAAGTACTGCATGAGTCAGTGCCAGTTGCTTGGGAGGATTACAACGGGGTCGCCAAAGAAATAAACGATATACTGGCAGAAGTGAATACTAAGATTCAACCGGTAAGTTTGTCGTCACCATGAGCAGTGCTGTAATTAGGACTGCGCCAGCGGTGCCCAGGTATAGGCACTGACCATAAAGGGACGCAGAAAAGACCAGGTGTGTTTTTTTTTAGAGTCAGTAAGAAACCACTAAATAACAGAGGATAAATGACGAGAATCCCACATAATAGGTACCAAATACATAATCATCACTCCTCAAAAACTCTGAACTCAGGCTGACAGGGGGCGAACGCCGAATTTAAGGAGAGTAGCTTGAAGCTCGCGCGGGCCGCTAAGGATAACTGCGTCACTAATCATTAGCCTGTTTTAACCCCAAACCCATTAATACCTACTAGACTGATCTACTGCGTAGTTTTCATACTCGTTACGCTCGACTCGAGACAATATTCAAATCAACTCAACAAGACAAGTGTCTCTATAGATTGTAAAAGATGCCAATTCTAGTGCCTCGTTAGGTTTAAATGTAATGACATTTGAGCTAGTAGATACCTACTAAAACTTTGTTTTAGAAAAGCTCTGCTAATAGTATTCATTACAACGCAAAGTTTAAAAAGTGGTTGAAATTGAAGCAAACGTATTTTGAATTTTGGTAAATAAATGTTTTTTTTTTCAGATTACCTCATTAATAAACAAACTCTGCACCTCTACTAAATCCATCGACTCTTGCAACTTCGCAGTCGAAGAGCACATCCTGCACGTCAGCAGACCATACATGTTCTATAGAGATAGGGCCAAGTGTCTCCTCAAATTGGGCAAAGCATCCAGAACACTGACTAGGCAAGCAGGATTACTTGATGAGATTGCTACTTCTGATACCGCGGTGCCTTACCTGTTGAAATTAGTAGACAATACTGCTTACGAAGTGTTTATAGCAGAACTAACTAGGGTGTATGAATACCTTCGACCCAGGAAGTATGTGAACCCTTACGAATAAATAAAATAAAAAAATAGCAGATTTCGCCACCTAGGGACGATCTCAATTTTGTTATGGCACATTATAAAGCTTTTATCTTTTCGATCTTTAAGTTTTAGTTAACAAGGTCAGATGTACTACTTATTACTCTAGTAAATAAATTAACTATTTTCTTTTTTACTGTTACTGTTGAATTGCATAGAAAGAATAGGTTACTTTAATGTATAATCTAGGTGCGAGTAGAAATAAGGCAACATTAGAAATAAACTTACAGAAAATATTACTTTATTCATAAAGCGATAAAATAAATTACATAATTAATTTAAAAAATTGACATTTTATTATACACCTAACCTACAATCTACAATGTAGATTATTTTATAATTTTTGTTAGTTTGTCTGTTTCTTTCGTTTACTCGCTGAAACGGTTGGACCGATTTGAAGAATACTTCACACTCAGATTTAAGTACTTCGGCTACTTTTATTTCAAAAATTAAAATAATTATTTTTATTTCACGCGGACGAAGTCGCGGTCATACGCTAGATGTATGAATGGTGTAGGTATATACATATTGTGAAACTGCGATACGTACCACAAGGTCTTAACGTTAGCAAGCAAAGCAACTTTAAAAAATATTCAAGGGAAAATGAGGGTAAAAATAAAAAATCCGACATGTAGATCACACAATTTCATATTTTATTCTAAAATACAGATTACATATGAACACTTAGACATTAAACGTGTAAACAATATCAGTCTATCTTTACATAGGTGCATTCAATATATTATATCTTTCTCTATTTATAAATAACTCTTTTTAATCATAATTATTATGGACCTAACCCTATAGTTATGCGTTACTATGGTTAATAGACCAAAAAGCAAATTATTCAAAACGTTAGGTATTTAAGTAGTTTTAATCTGTTATTTAACTATTATACAAAATAATATATATTTAAAAGGATCTAACGAAATCCTAAATCCTATTTTCATGTCTGGTGGCTTTGACAGACAACTATAGGCAATGACATACACACACATAAAAGATTTTGCCATACAGCGTTTGAGACGGTTCGGCGACGCGACGTTAGCGCGTGTTATTGAGTTACAATGCACTAGTTAATATAGAACACTACAAAGCTACTTGGCGTTACATGTAGTGTGTTCGCTTTTAAGTTGTACGATACATGTCTCGCCCGCGTCGCGTTGCCGTCCCGCCCCGTCCGCTGTTTAACCTTAAAACGTCGCCACATACATCTAGAGTTTCACAAACAGTAAGCTTGCTGAGTTAGCACGCTACTATCTTATGCCACATCGTGTAATACCACCCGCAGCTAAAAAACGTTCGATTCGAGAGTGAACCATTGCTTTTTATATCATTATCAACATCAGCCTAACTGTCCCACTCCTAGTTTTTCCCTCCTGTACAAGAGTTTTCTACATTTGTCATAACTACCCTCTTTGTAGAAGAGATAAATTCAAAGCATATCCAACTATAGGTAGGTTGAAGATATTTAAATTACATCAAAAACTTTCGATGGAAAAAAAATACTCTTTATTACTGATCAAATTTCAAAAATTGGAGCCAAGATTTTATTTCGCCTCAATTTTTTCTTTTTCTTTGTTTTTACTGTATGTACATATGTAATTGGTTTTAAAGTTAGGTCCAATTCTTAAAACTAAAATATCAGATAAAATATTGTCATTTAGGTTAATACCGGTATTCTGTCTAGACTGTAATTTGAAATGTCAAAGTTTTAAAAATCTAAGACCCGCACAGACAGAAAGATTTCAGGTATTTTAAATTCCGCGCCGCTTTACGCACATTTGTGCCCATAAAGTACTTGATTTCAGGCCGTTGAATTAATAAAAAAAATACGTACATTACTTTGAACCTGGATCGCAGAACGCAACACGCAGCTGAACTATTTGTATCTGAGCGGACTCTAAAGACGAAATAATAGACAAAGGAACTCTAATCAAGAGTGTTGAGAAAAGTTCCAAAAGTATGGAAAAAAACTTATAAAGAAAGTAAAATTGTAAAATTTTTTGAAAATGAAAAATAATTCGGTATTAATCAAAGCAAGCTAATATTATACCCAACTTAGGTTTATATTATTATTACAAAAATGACTCCGTTAGTGTTACACACTAGAATTTGGAAAAAAGACAACCAAAAAATTTAAAAAAACACATGTAACACACAATTTCAAATTAATTTTAGGTTAAACGCAAACGAATTGTTAATATTTGGTGTCGTCCGTACCATATTCATCCTTAACTAGTTATTGCGTTTTTTATTTCTGTCCCCAAAAACTGATTTTTGTCACTTCATAAAAGATTTTATCAAATAAATCATAAAAATAAAAAAAAATAATGGCTCAAAGACATTGCAACTGTACGTGACCATTTTAATGTAGTTCAGTTCTATAGAAGTTACTGAGGGAATTACTATCTGTTTGATGCGCATGGTATATTATTTATACATATTTTTAAGTATATGAAAAATAGTTCACAAACTTCAGTTCGGACAGAAAAATAACGCCAATGTACAATAAAAGCAAATATCCTAAATTGCACAAATCCAATTCAAACTTGGTTATTAATTCATCTAATAGGAAATGTAAAGTACATTAAATTATTTAGAGGGTACCTCGAAATTTTTCGCTTGGCTCACAAGGATTTCGCGGTGGTATAGTTTTCTCTTTCCAACTTGTAAATATGGTTTTTTTTTAATATATGTTTAGCGAGCGCCTCAAGCTAGACTTCGCAACCGACTATAAACTGGCGAAGGAAACTATGAAGCCAAATTTTCAATCCTACATAAATTTTAATGGTAAACTAGCTGTGCCCTTTTAAATCTTCGGGGGTTCAACGCCCTTTATTGCCAATCTATATGCTTCCTAGTATAGCTGGGGATGGAACCCAGAACCTCCGTCTTGTAAATCCATCAACCGTAATACACCTACGTACGTCTCGTTCCCGTGAGAGTTTCAGAAAAATGAGTGTAAATAGTAGCAGCATACGTACATACATTCATATATATAGAAAAACTCACAAATTTCGCTTTTATAACATCAATGTGCAGTGTAGTGTAAAACCATTACATATTTAACCGGTTAGAAAGAGACGGCAGAAACAGAAATCAGTCGTGCGCCAAGCAAACAAAACTTAATCGTAGTTCATAAATCCTTAACTATAATTTTATCTACCAAAACGAACGAATTTTCACCACAACGTTATTTTTTTTCACTAAATAAATAAAAGAAGTAATAAATAGTATAACAAATGAAATCATTTCTAAACTGAATATTTACTAAACAGTGTTGCCACATTATTATAGATTATAGTTGTTTATGAGATCATAATATTATTAAGAGGCACCTCTAATATAAAACTAAAAACTATAAACTAATGTTGCAAAAACTTTCGACCTCCTTGCTTTGAGCTTTAACTAATATTAATAAATGCCAATGAAATAAAAAAAACTACTAAATTACTTCTTACCTACTGTTACTACTAAATAGGCAAGGAAAATGGAAATGCGTCATATCGATGAAATAAAAAAATCGACAATATTTACTAACAATTCAATTCAATCGATAATAATTATAATGCAATAAGAGGTAAGAGGTAGCAACTACATTCATTAGTAATTTAACACATTTCCAAAAAAAAACTTTGTTGAAAATATGTAACCGTATAGAATTTAAGTATTATTTGAAGAATACATTACAAAATCATACGCATGAATAGCTAATCGAAAATTGATAATAAAGTATTAGTCAAAAGGAATTATTTACATAAATAAGTACACAAAATTTGAATATATGAAGGCACTGCCACTTGCAATAATAAAAAGTTTTTTTTTTAATTTTTAAGACTGCAAGTGTTGCAACACCAAACAGTATAAAGAAAATGTTACCAACAACATAATTTACAAAACTACTATAAGCTACTATGTTTACATTTTTGTATACTTTTTAATTATTAAAATAATAAATATATGTATACCTTTTTTGACATAATATATTACAAAATATATACGTGAAATTGAAACTAAAAAAAAATTAAAATCGTCGTTAAAATGAAAAAAATCTTGAATTGAAATATTGATTCCTTAATGCAAAAATATATACAAAAATAAACACAGTAGCCAATAAATGTCTATGAAATAACGTATAATATTGCATACACAAACAAATGTACATCGCTATAAAAATATAATTGAACATAATCCATGTTATTCATATATGAATCACCAACAATATATTTGTATATGTTTATATAATTACATATAAAATGCTGCAGGAATGACAATAAACTAAAGCAAAAAGCAAATCATACCAGCTTGTTTAAACATACAGCACTATATATTTTTATTCATATTAAAGAAATTAATTATTTTCATAAACTTTATTAATGTATAATTCTCTGCATAGTATGTTCTAAGGCCACGTTTACACACGGTCATTAAATGTGCTCTTTGCCTTAGTGAAATAAAACAAAGAATCACAGTCGTTATGTACATGAAATGAAGGAAAAGAAATAGGTGGGCGTTATTTTTTTTAATGTAAATAAACATGTCAGCAAGAATATAATGCTAAACAACCTACAATAATAACAAGTAGCGGTGGACAACCACGTGTAAATGGGCCTTAACTAACACTTCATATCACAAGCTCAAAATATATAAACAAAAAAAGACGTAAACTATAAATATTTTTACGAATCCCACTATATTATGTACATGGCAATCTCCACCAATATTAGTTAAACCGAATAAGCACATATAAACTACGCGACCACAAGAAAAAAAACTACCGAATTGTCTATATTTTTTTGATAATGGCAACACCGAACGAATTCGTTAAAGGAACTAAGGGTATCACCACACTAAATATTGTCATTTGTCGTAATTTCTAGTCTTTTTTATCTCAAAGCGGTGTAAAGGCTCAACACGCTTTTGTTCTCCTTGTGGGAAGGAGTTTTGGAAAACACATTCCAGAATCGGAGGGTTTCGTCGCCCGCCCCTGTGACTATAGCTTCACCATCTGGAGACAAAGCCAGGTAGAGGACTCTGTATGAATGCCCTGTTAGCTTTGCAACCTAAAAAAAGAAAAAGTATTTTATATATACGTATTATGACCTGACCAGAAAATTATAAAACGGATGGGGGCCAATAGAAGAAATGTGACAGAAATAAAGACATAACCAATTACTTCCAAATTATATTTTCTTTAATTCTCATTAAACTTATCAGTAAGTACGAATTACGGGTTGGGATTAACAATTTGGAATTGTTTATATTGAATGTGGGTGAATTGCAAATTCACCTTAGGGAAGAAGATTTTTGCAGAAAACTTTACTTTTACAATTTTTGTTTTAATAAAAATTCTCGGGTCAAAAAATTATTTGAGACTTTTTAGTTTTAGTTTATGGTATAGAAATGAGACGGTACACTTAGTACACTTTTTACCATTTTTTGTTAAAAAAGTAATATGAACATGATACGATATTTATATTTTTGAAATGTCTTTTAACGAGCTTTCAATTGATACCCATATTGCTAAGATAGGAGAAAAAAATACACACATCCCCCCTTTTTTCCCCCATTTTGAAAATTTATATAACCTATGTCACTACCACAACTTTGACAAATGTAACGACACCTCACATGTCAAAATCCCTTCAGCCGTTTAGGCTGTAGCGCGTGCCATACATACATACGTGACATACATACATACGCTCGAAAAACATAACCCTCCTTCTGACGCAGTCGGGTAAAAAAAGACAGTCGCTTCACAATTTTGAATGTTAAATTCCTTGCGGAACAACAAGTTTACGCTTTTGTCTGAACAACATAGGCAACTTACTTGTGTGAGCGACGGGTACTTCCACACTAGGATCTGGTTCTGCGAGTAGCCGTGAGTGGACACCAACTCGCTCGAGTGTTTCGACCACGCCAGATTGCACACTTGCGAACCTAAAACAAAATCATTTATTTTAAATACAAAAGATTATACATGCCTAGGACGCATCTTAGTATTTATTATACGTCAGCGTCAGTGGTATTGATGTTTGAACATGTCAGCATCGGCATTATTAACTGCTGTAAATGCAGCATGTCTGCATGGTAGTATTTATTGCTAAGCATGTCAGCTTCGATCACGAGGTCCTGGTTTCGAATCCTGGGTCGGGTCTCGGAATAATTCTCAGTTTTTCGTCTTCGTCTTCTATGAAATTCTCAGTACAACCGCCAACCCGCATTGGAGCAGTGCGGTGGGTCTACGCTCTATTTTCCCTCTCTTACAATTGCTGACCCTGTAGAGGGCAATTAATATGCTGACGACCTCCGTGGCGTAGTGGTATGCGCGGTGGATTTATAAGGCGGAGGTCTTGGGTTCGATTCCCGGCGGGGCAGATTGAGATTTTTCTTAATTTGTCTTGGTCTGGCTGGTGGGAGCCTTTCGCCGTGGCTAGTTACCACCCTACCGACAAAGACGTACCGCCAAGCGATTTAGCGTTCCGGTACGATGTCGTGTAGAAACCGATAGGAGTGTGGATTTTCATCCTACTCCTAACAAGTTAGCCCGCTTCCATCTTAGATTGCATCATCACTTATTATCAGGTGTGATAGCAGTCAAGGGCCAACTTGTAGTTGCTGTTGTTGTATGCTGTAGTTGTAGTATAATGATGTCAGCATCGGTAGTAAGGATTGGAAGGTAAGTCGGAGCAGCACTCACCGGTGTCGACGCACTGCATGGGCTGCGACGTGAGCGTGTTCCAGAAGCGGATGCAGCGGTCGGCGGTGCCCCCGCCCGACGCCAGCAGGCCGTGCTGGTGCGGCGACCACGCGATCGCCTTCACCGCGGCCACGTGCGCCGAGTACGTCTGCACTGGAGACGTCGAGTGCTGGAAATATCCATAACAAAATATTATAACGATAACACGTCCCGGGATACTGAGTCTGCGGGGCTAGGATTATTTCTAAGAAAACTTGTTAAATGTTTTTGATCATTATAATTTGACATTAATTAATGTCCTACGAAATAAGGGAAGGTGGGTTCTACTGCCAATACAATTTTATAGTATAGTTTGTCAGCTTATCATCCTACCATAGGAAATACAGTGTACAGTACGATAGTAATATGATGTGATACTGTATGTTTTAGGCAGGTAGCAAGGTTTAAAGAATTAAGCCAAGGTTTGACAGTTAGGGCTTACGTTAGCGTTACGTTAAACGTTACAAAATGACACAATTGTCATTTATCGCGCAATTACAATTTCCACAACGTTATTATCATTTGCAAGCGTCCAAAAACCACACAAACCACAATCACACGGACAAATTATGAGACTTTTTTATCTTTTTTATGATGTAGTACATAAGAACTATATCATTTGTATTGCGTAATTTATAAAACTCCAGCAAAGCAGTCAATATTTATTTGTAGTAACAAAAGCTACACTTCGTATGACACGCTTAAGCCATACAGGTGTTCAGCCCTATTTCCATCCCTGATTTCACCAACAATGATAACCTTTAGTATAGACCTCTTATATACATTACAAGTTCGCGCTTGACTGCAATCACATCTTATAATAAGTGGTGATGCAATCTACTTGATACTAAGACGGAAGCTAACTAACATATTAGGAGTAGCATGAAATCCACTCTCCTTTCGCTTTTTACACGAAATTCTACCGGAACTGAAATCGTTTGGCGGTATATCGGACTTGTACCCACCAGATAGACCTGGACCAATTACGAAAATTTCATTAAAATCCCCCTCATGCTGCGCCACGGACGCCGTCAAAAACGTACTAATACTAAAAGAATAAACAATGGTAACATACCATAGACCACACGAAGAGTTTGTTGTCGTTGCCGCCGGACGCGAGAGACTGTCCGTCGGGCGACCACTTCAGCCCGCACACTTCTTGTCTATGCCCTTGCAGAATCCTGGATGATTGTACCGCTGTAAACAATTTATAATATCTCTAGTGAATATTTAACAAATTAAACCTAAATTTTACCTAAAACATACTTGGAAGTGAAATTAGTTTAGCACACAAAGTAATCTAAATTAACAGTTTTCTAAATCTACACTAATATTATAAAGAGGAAAACTTTATTTGTTTGGTTGTAATGAATAGACTCAAAAACTACTGGACCGTTTTTAAAAATTCTTTCACCATTCGAAAGCTACATTATCCACAAGTAACATAGGCTAAATTTTATTATGGAAAAAATAGGGTTCCGTAAAATATTTGGGTTTTTCGGACACAAGGTGTAAAAAATCAACCAGAAAAGTTACTTATTTTGCGTACGCTGCCTAAACTATAAAAGATAGAACCATAAAATGTTCTAATTAATTGGAGATCTTATAAATATCTACAAAAAAGTCCGCGACACACTATACCTATCTATGCCGAGTGAGGCACAACAACCATTTTTTTATGTCAAAATTTTTATTTTATTTTTGGACAACATTTAAACGTATTTATTTTACTCATGCTATTGATCCTTATCAAAATAAATTATTTCATCACAAAGTACAGTTTATGTAGATAATATACGGTATTTAAAAGATTAAAATTGGACCTTTGGTTTTGAAGTTATGGCGAAATTAAAATATTACTATTTCTGCGTTGCAAAGTGAGCGTCACCAAGGCGGGGGTGCGCGTGCGGGAGGGGAGTTTAGATCTATGTTATATGTACGATGATGAAATAAGAATTCGATCTTTGTTCAAATATCCATTTAGTACACGGAAGAGTTTGTTCGTTTGTTTAAACGGGCTAATCTCTATCTGCGTGTCGGATTGTAAAATTATTTTTGTTTATTCCGAAGGCTAGACTCCAGAGTGAATTATACTATTTAATATCAATTTATACCCATCAGCTTGCCATGGATATGAATAAAACCAATTTTTGTTTTCGTGACATATTTGATATTATAAACTGTTGTATGAAACACTCACGCGGTGTCCTAGTGTCACGCTGTCGTATGTGTCGGTCCCGTGAGCCCGAGCTTAGTATTTCGCCGTTCCAAGCCAGAGCCCCGACGCGGGCTATGTGCCCTTGTAGTTTTGTTTACGTGACATTATAATGAACTGTTGTATGAAACACTCACGTGGTGTCCTAGTGTCACGCTGTCGTATGTGTCGGTCCCGTGAGCCCGAGCTTAGTATGTCGCCGTTCCAAGCCAGAGCCCCGACGCGGGCTATGTGCCCTTGTAGTTTTGTTTACGTGACATTATAATGAACTGTTGTATGAAACACTCACGTGGTGTCCTAGTGTCACGCTGTCGTATGTGTCGGTCCCGTGAGCCCGAGCTTAGTATGTCGCCGTTCCAAGCCAGAGCCCCGACGCGGGCTATGTGCCCTTGTAGTTTCGTTTACGTGACATATAATGAACTGTTGTATGAAACACTCACGTGGTGTCCTAGTGTCACGCTGTCGTATGTGTCGGTCCCGTGAGCCGGAGCTTAGTATGTCGCCGTTCCAAGCCAGAGCCCCGACGCGGGCTATGTGCCCTTGTACTTTTGTTTACGTGACATATAATGAACTGTTGTATGAAACACTCACGCGGTGTCCTAGTGTCACGCTGTCGTATGTGTCGGTCCCGTGAGCCGGAGCTTAGTATGTCGCCGTTCCAAGCCAGAGCCCCGACGCGGGCTATGTGCCCTTGTAGTTTTGTTACCTGTCAATACAAAAACAAATATAAATCAAATTATTTGCGACAACATTATTTATAAAAACCCTTTAAATTTTATAGATAACGTTTGACTTTTTAATGAATTGTTGATATAAACCGCGAACGACAGCTCCGAGGCATGGGGGTGTAATACCACCAACTTTCAAACTCCAGGCTAAATTTTTTTTTGTGAGGAAATCATAAAAGACACAAATTCTTAAACACATAAAGCCCCCGAATCCGGGAAGGGTCGATCACGCTACGATGTCGCGTAGAAACTGAAAAGGGGTGAGGATTCCATTCTACACCTAACAAGTTTCCCCTCTTCCATCATCAACTACCACCAGGAATGACTACAATCAAGGGTTAACTTGTAGTGAATAAAAAAAGTTTGTTTACCTCCTTATTAACAGCGACGTCCCATACGCTAATGTGTCCCTTCTGTGTGCCGACAGCCACCAAGTGACCCCGCTCACTCCACGCCACAGATGTCACCGCATTCCCTTCCGATGATAAGTCGCACAGCCGCGTGACCTGGAACCAAAATATTTATTATTCTCTACGTCGTTGCTATGAAAACAAAAGGTTTTCGCGGTTGAAAATTTTCAATAGGTGCGTTAATATTACATTGTCGGTGGCACCAAATTTGGTACGGAAACAAACGCGCAAGCTTTTCCAGAAACGATTAGGTTACAAGAACATGAGTTAAAACTTTATTTTAAGAGCGTCGCCTATGTAATCCAACCTGGGATTAGGCGGACCTTGAGATCGATTGCGTCTTAAGTGAAATCCACGTACCGATAACTAAAATTGGACATCGCCTGAATTTGTCACCGAAAAACGCATTTACAGAGTTTTCCGATGATATGCCTCGGCAAAGAAGTAATATAAGGCGAATATATTTATTTGTAATCAATGACGAAAATATCGGCGACCGAAAGCTTATCTTTCGGGGACTTTTGGTCTCCCATTTCAAAATTTGCTAAGTTTCGCACATTCTGATGTAAAAATATATTTTAAACTAAATAATTATCTTATCATAATACATTCTAAGTTTCTTAGGCAGTATCGCCACTGAGCATCAAGTGAGATTGCTGTTAAGAGCTAAATAGTAATAAAAAACTTTTAGGTATCCGTTGTTGGTCGTAGCATTATTGGTCAGTTTCTGTATTCCGCACATATTGTGCCAAAAGTTATTATTGACCCGATATAAATTACGAAATATATATCCCGAAACTGAGGAAATTAAAAAAATTACTAAATTTCATATTCAAGTTTTCATTACTTAAATTAACAAGGAGCAAACAATGGAAAAAACGTCTCAACCGTCAACTGTCGTGAGTAGATACGTCGGTAGTCCTTAATGTTACAGTTGTTTTAATTAAACGCTTTTCATGCAAATACACGTAATGACAGTACAATCAAACAACGAGTGACAAGTTGACGGTACCTGAACACACTGAACTGATACCTACAAGTAAAGGAAGAGATTGAACTAATTGCTTATTTGTTGTAACAATACGAGCTTTAAAGGTGATTTATGTGAATGAGAGAGTAGAGTTGTATATAATCTAGTAGCTAAAAATAATGACTACCTAAGAAACACGTCCATCAAAAAGCTACCCTGTGTCAATCAGCGACACAGCCTTATGTGTCGGCATAGCATTTTCAGGGAAGCTATGCTGCTTTAAGCAAAGATAATTATGGTAGTCGTACTTCCCTGAACGAGCTCTACCAACTACAGACATATCTAATAGTTATTAAAATAAAACATAATACAAGTAGTTTTTTAGCGCACAGTCTGGACGTTAGCAAAGTCCGCAAGTCACTGTTATCAGGGCTCAGGTATTATTAAATGCAGGTCATTCGCCCATGTACTAAGCCGATCTGGATCTAGTCTGCCCCCGCAGTGCACGTCGCGCCCACAAATATACGCTACCGTGCATCGTGCCGAGTATATCTACATTGTATACAGGCACACGAATATATAATACCTACCCGCAATGGCCTAGTGGTTCGAATGTACGATATGTAGGTAAAGGTTGAAATCCTGAGCCACCAAGAAATCATTATCATCATCTAACTCAATAGCTCTAATTCTCAAATCCGATGCAGTCCTGGGTTCGATATCCGGCTTTAAGTGCAAATAGGAGGACTTAAGTCTGAGACCGAAAACGTCGGTTTTAAGGCACGTGGGCACGGAAAAAAGAAAACCAATATTATTTCTCAAAGCCTGACCTAGGCCGCGAACCCAAGACCTTATAATCGGTAACAAGTTAACCACTTTAACAACAGACAGTCAAGTAAACAAGTCAAATTTTAAGTTTCAAACACCAATTAAACCAAAGCAGAGTTTTCTTATTTATAAACGGGATACAATTTCTAGTTCTACGTCACAAGCTTTGCATTGGAAGATCAATTATTAAGTCATGTCAAATACTTTACAGGCGAATATCCGGGACGAAAGAATTCAAATATAAAATCGCAGACAAACTCATAAGGATCAAATTGATAGTTTATTGCAGTGCGATTATTCAATTAAAAGTTTTATTTACAACGCTACGCGAGCCTTCGTACCGGTTTTAGATACAAGAAGGGCAAAAAGCGCCAAACACATCTACTTGTATAGCTTGCATTACTGCATTATGTAATCACAGATTTATTACGTGTAGAAACGCAATCAGCCCATCCATAGGGTTTTTTCTTTAGATAGGATAATCAAGGCATTAATCTACGTAAAAAATTGGTTGTCTGTAAAGTCGGTTTACTGACGATAGTTGAACGTGACAATGTCTTAAGAAAATACTGATGGAATGGTTAATTTAATTGGTTATTAAAATTTTTAATTTAAGTATATTTTTATAAATATTAATTTAAATTAATAAAATAATTGATTTTGATTTTATAAATTTATATTTTAAATTTATAATAAAAATATTAATTTATAAATATATTAATTTTTAAATTAAAATTAATATATTTAATAATTATATTTAATAGACGGATGTCGAACGCTGCCGAACGCAAAGGCCTTTCCCAACCAAACCCAAAAATCTTTCAATAATTTTATTTTCGGAGCTTATCGTCCGAGAGGGAACTGTTATGAAAAATATTGCTGGCGGTACGATCGCTTGACTTCAGAAAAGTGCTTGAGGTATTTATAAAAAGTTAAACTCGTTAATATACTATTTTTGTTTTAATTCTTTATTGTTACGTAATCACATTAAGAGTTCACAACATCAGGCCAATACTTTGGCCTTTACTCATCTCGGCATGTAGTAGGTATGCGCCAACAGCTGTCTATCTAATTTGTATAATTTAAAAAAAAACTGTCTGGAGATACTACCGCCAGACAACTAATGCTGGCACGTGGGCCTTTCCTGTTGGGCATATACTGAGTAATAGATGTGATTTGTACGATCATCACCACATTGTGTAGATACACATCAACTGTTGGTCATACGCCAACTTTTAGTTAGCGCCAAATAGTTACTCTTCATCATCATGGGCCTATTAACGGCCCACTACAGGGCCAGGCCTCCCTCCTTATAGTAGGGGGATATGGAGCGTACACCCACCACGCTGCTCCAATGCGGGTTGGCGGGCTTAGGGTGATAATGTTTCATTTATTAACGATCACTATCAGATGTTAACGATAGTGACCGGGACCGACGGCTTAACGTGCTTTCCGAGGCACGGGGGTGTAACACCACCAACTTCCCGACTGCGGCCTTGGAATGGAAAATTTCATAGAAGAGTGAAAAAGTCAGAATTATTCCGCGACCCGACCCAGGAGTCGAACCCAGGACCTCGTGATAGAAGCCACGCAGGCTAACCACTAGACCTACGAGATAGTTACTTACTCTTATACATCTCTAACACAGTGGTATATCGCCACACCACAAATATTTTTAATGAAGATACTTATATTTTTCGGGTCAAAATGCTCTCACTGCTAGTTGAGTTAGTTGGTAACGATATCGCATAACAATTTGTTTTTTATAGTTTACGGAAAAGCACTCAATCCGCAGACGTACTTGAAAGCGGCATCCGGCTGCCTCGTGCCTTGATTAGTTAATTTCATCGGCAACCAGCCTTCAGACCGAAATCAGCTTATATCGCAAAGAGCGCTATACTGAACTAAAGCTAATAGACAACACAACAATCATAATTTACTTACTTACGACTTAATCACTGGCAAAGTGTTTAGAGAAAGGTTAGGAATATAAAATAGACTTGCTTTTTAATATATAAATACATACACTTGTACCCTGCAAGTTTTATGAACCATCCTATATGATTCTGATGATCATGGTTAAAACATTCAGTCAATTTAAATACCCAACCTGACTGTCGACTAATATTAACGTAACACAATGAATTATTCCTAGACATTCATAAAAGATCGATTGAGGAATATAAATAATTAAGAACATAATTCGCGCTCTGTCAATAAATCACATCACATTTCTTCTCTATTAAGTTAAGTATCCGGTCAGTCCTGATCGAACTCATACAATGAACTCAGTCTTGACCGATTTATATTTATAACATGAGCACCCAATGTGTCTGTATCGATGCACTAGACGAATTTTATTACCTAGTATTGACGTGCCAACTGGTTTATCAATTTAATAATTCCGCGTCAGTTTTATGTCGCATAAACATTTATATATTTTTTTTATTTAGGGATAATATAGCGCTGCGATTGTAATGGTAACTAGGCAGTCTACATTCTACGGTTTATTACCTTTGTTTCGTAAAGCGTTCCGGCACGAAGTCGTGTAGAAACCCCAAAAAGGTAGGAAGCGTTATCATTTACTACCATATGCTATTGCGGTCGAGGGCTAACTAAAATAAAATAAAGGGCTAGGAATAAAACATCCCGGTCACAAGCGATGCTCCTAAGATACTTGTACATAGAGGCATAAAGCAAGAGAGAAAGAAAGACGCCATCGCGGTCAAAAATACTTAAAATTTATATTTTTCACAGGTTAGCCCATTAGCTCACCCAACCATAAGTTCTAATGGTTGATCGGTAGTTGATCAGAGCGTAGTGCTAATAAACCGAAGGTCGCGCGTTCGATCCCCTCGCAGGCCAATGACTTTTAGTGTATTGCATGTTTATTATATTTTTTTATTTAGTTACGTACTAATATAATATAATTTGCATTGGTTCGCGATGTTTTGCATAAATACAGGTAACATGATAGACATTAGGTTTATATCGATATTTCGCTTTTCGTATTTTTTTCCGTACGATTTCCTGTCCGCGCTTAAATTTGTGTTTTTGGGGTTCTTTGGATTAATATAAATTGAAATTCGTATTCTTTTTGATGTTTCTATTCTTAACTGGAACTTGATACACAAATCACAGGAGATATTTCAGAATCAACTCAAATCATACAATCGATGAAATGAATGTAGGAAAAATATTTATGTACTTGACAATCATTATAATATGTAATTCAGTTTTTAGACAATTGGCTGGAATTCGACGATTCTGGAAGATATCCAAGAATCGTATGATCTTTAAGTCATATATTCTTACTAGTTTTATCCCACGATTTCAGTCGCGTACTTAGTCCCATTCCAAAGTAAAAAACTATAATCGATTTTATGGAAAATGTCACTCAGATTCAAACATTCTGGCGATAAAAAACTTTCTATCAAAATCATGCATTTATATTATACTATTGTTAGATTGCGATAGCAAACCATTGTTTTCTACAACTCTACATGCGCAAGTTGGAGTCTATAGATAGTGCCTAAACTAAACACGGAACCATCCCAATGCTTCTCCGGTTATTGCCTAACATACTAATTAATATAAAAGATGGCACATCAATATGTCGTAAAACTGACACTGTAACGTCGTTCTCGCGTGTCATAGATCATCAGCATATAATATATATAGATATAATACCTACTTTGTCTATAAGATCTACATGCTATCCTATGCTATAATAATATTATAAATGCGAAAGTAACTCTGTCTGTCTGTCTGTCTTGCTTTCACTCTACAACTACTGAACCGATTTAAATGAAATTTGGTACACAGTAAGTCTAGAGCCTGAAAAAAGACATAGGCTACTTTTAATTGAGAAAAAAGGGTTGTAAGGGGTTAAAGGGGGGATGAAATGTTGTATGAAAGTATCGTCATTTTGAAAGCTTAAGACCTATTTCTTAGGCAGTTGATTAGATATTAATAAATATGACATTCAAAGCTTAGAAAAATATGGCTGCCGTAATAACTAATTCCACGCGGAAGAAGTCGCGGGCAAAAGCTAGTAATCTTATACATATCATCGACGTATGTTTATCGCCATGAGGCTATTTGCTGACAGACTTTATTGTCAATACTTGAAACATTATTTGGTTTTCGTGCTGACAAGTCGACTCCCTCATAGATTTAAGTAGGTTTGAGTGTGGTAATTACAATTGAGTTAAGTTTAATAACAATTGTGCTAAGACAAATATATGAGGATTGGCGAGTTCAGATAAAATACCTTTATTTTTAATTTTATAAATATTTTAATTTTATTATACGTAGCCCTAACCAATGGACCAATGAAACAATCACAAGATTAACATACTCTATTAAAAAGATTCACCTATAAATACCTAATTATACAACGCAAATAAAATAAGATTCGTTTATTTCAGGCCGTGACCCATAGTTAGTCAAATTTAACAAAACTTGAAAACTATATTAGTATCTACATAAAAATAATACATTAATTTAAAATACATCCTGTACAAACTTGCACTGGGTATACACTTATGTGTTGTTACCTAGTGCCTGGTGCCTAGTGCCTGATGGCAGTCAAGCTTATCACTATTACCTCCAGCAAGAATTTAGTGCTCCCCTGTTTATAAGCGATGCATTGGATAATAGTAGCAAAACCATCCGCACTTGCAGTGTTACCTATGATCTCACGTACCTGACTGGTGCAAGCGCTCCACAGGTAGACGCAGCTCCCCAGGCCCACGCTCAGCACGTTCTGCGCGGACCAGTCCACCAGGTTCAGGTAGAAGTCGTCTTGCAACTCGGGCGCGTCCAACACCTACGAACAACATGCTTTAATTAGTTTGATGCGCACGAAACTTTAACAATTACCAATTTATAAATTCCCTAATAGATAATAGCGGACGCGACTCCATCAGCGAGAAATTCTGTTTTGTGATGATTCGATAAATAGTAGCAAATGTCTTTTTTCAGTCTCTAGATTCAATTTTAGAGGAATTAGTTGTGTAGTTGAGACGTGATTGATTAACAGTTACTTTCGCATTTATAACATAAGTATAGATGTTTACACAAGCCACCAAATATCTTGAAACTGAAGGCTAACATGAAAGGATGATGTATACCTTAAAGGGAATCCTTGAAATCTTCCGTGTAGCTTTCCGTGGTGAACGTAACAACTTTTGTGACTTAGCCGAGACAGGCGAAAGACTGTACGGCGACGGGTCTATATTCTCCTGTAACAAAGAAGCAATTTACATGAAAACACAAGTCAAAGTTTCAAACAAAAAAAAGAAATATTCTAAAGAAACCCATAAAACGTGCGAATAATACAAAAGTAAATTTCAAATGTTATAATGATGTTTAACTTGTGGTCGTAAAGTGCACTAAAATAAGTAAACGTAATAAAAAACCTGAATCAAATAAACGTGACAGAGCAAAGACCTAATGGCGTATTATAAAGTCGTATGACAAGACTGACACGAAAAAACTATAGCATGCATTTTTCGCTGGTCAGAGACATTTATTATACTTACGAAGACCTATAGAAGTTTACGTGTATTTAGAGATAATGTTTAAAAGGCTTACACCATAAACTAAGTAGTCTTAACTTATAAACTCTGGTTTGTAATTCAATCAACACTCGACAACTTGAGAGACAATAAAATGATTGGACATGAAAATAAATTAAATTTAATCGAAACATTTAACTACTTAACGAATCTTTCGTCGGCGAATAAACGTGCAGGTCACCAAAAAAAACTTTAATGGTGGTATAAAAACGCCTGGTTACAGGTATCTCTTGACATTCTCATTATAGATACAGAGTAAACTCATCAAGATACGATGACCGAAATAATAGACTAGAGATTTCTTTCTAAATTAAGTTCACTGCTACTATCGGACAATGTATTACAAGATTGGACATCCGACCGTGATTGTAGACAGAGCACAGAACAGCCAAAGAGGAAGCACGTCCATACGCGTTAGTCGGCGTAAGATTTACAAATGATGCTGCACTCATTAGGGGCTCCGGTAATAAAAAAGACAAATGACCAAGTTGCGAGGTAGAAAACCCTGACGGAACAAAAACTATAGACAAATTGAATCAACTAATTTAAACGTAGTAGAGGCAGGCGTTGGAATTACTCTACAAAAAAGAACAAGACTTTGCACGATCTTCATCATGGTCGCAAAATCAACGCGCAGCAATTTTTAAAATAATTACTAAACAGCAAATTATTATTTAGAAGCCGTGGTTTGTGTTTAAATCGGAATTAGTGTTGGTTGATTGTGAAAATCTAGAGGCCCAGCGGGGGAATTGTCTAGAAAACTTCTGAAGCGTAACGCTCAGTCCTTGAAAGGTTCGGCTACCCGTATTCTTTTGTACGTATCGTACGTATAAAAAATTACTGAAAAAAAATCAACGTAACAAAATTAACTCCGTACATTTGATAGCGTCTCGATTTGTCAGCGATTTTTTTACTACAGGCTTTCAATTTATCATCGTTCTACTTATATTCATTTTCTTTGATTGGTCTTATTATACTAAAGAGATAATAATAGAAGACACATTAAAAGACGAGCTACTACCGCTACCTCGCTCTACATTTTTTATGTACCTCCCGAGATATACGGTCTCTAAAAAACCACTAGATGAATATAACGTCTGTAATTATTATCTTACTTTAAATACAGTAATGAGAATTTTTCGCACTGTGAGATATCGTAGGAACTTCTCAGTAATTTGCTGCAAAAAGTGCACATTTCGCGTAAACTCGCGGCCATAATCACGGCCATGAACCCGGTTTATTGCGGTCTATATGAGTAACAAATCTTCATAAAGCATCGCAAATTTCGTGGGACTAAATTTGCAACGCAGGATGTTAATACGTGAACGTGCATTAACTTTGTAACATAGGACTTTTGTCTTTTCGCTAAAATAGTAGGAATTTTAAAAGTGTGGGTGAAAATGTGGTGAGACTAAGAGAAGCCCACTCGGTGTTTGTGTACCATTCCGCATAAAAAGGACACGGCTTGCCGCCTATGGATCCACATTATTGCGATTCAAATGGAAATATAACTGTGTTGTGACACCCACTTCAAACAAAAACATAAGACGCTGGCACATAAACATGAGCGTTAAGCGCACTCGCAATAAATATTGTTGATAAAAAAAGGGATTTACACGTAATACTACAAGATATCGAGTCCATAACCGTTATATTGTATTTAGGTTATTCAATCATTGCAAATAAAGAAACACGTGGTTGAAATATTGAAACCGATCCAGCACGTGAACAATCCTATGAATGAAATAACGGAGCCGCTGAAACAAGATTGAAAGTGCATTGTGTGCATGATGATTAATTCACAACTGCCACTTAAGGAGATATTGACTTAGTAAACGCCCCGCCCCCTGTGGCCGTCGACACAGTGGCCTTGGTATGTGGTCGAAAACGAATGCATATTATTATATTACGTAAGCCGAAAATTGCCTGCAGGAAATTGCAACTGGTTTTAAAAATGAGCAAGCAGGTCCATCAGCTGAGATTCTCGTGGATAACTCAGAGATGTGACTTAGGCAGATAACGTGTTTAGTCATCCTGCTTATTATTAAACCGCTGTATGCAATGATGTATATCTCTCGCACATCTTATAATGAGACGTAAAATAAAATAAATCTATAATTCGGCACGGTGATTTTCAAAATCCGATGATATATGAGAACATTAGATTTAACTTGAGTTAGATGCAATAGCTATTTTAAAATATGATTAATATTACATAATATAAGTAGCACATGGCTAAATCGGATTAAAGAAGTTTTGACCACTTTAATAATAATTTCGCTTACTAATGCTATTTTGATTAGACGAATTATGTTTTTACATAATGTTACAAAAAGTTTACCGAGCTTGAAGCAATTTTACATCACGACATGATGTAATAAAACATAAATAGAATGTTTACCTAACACTAACAGCGTGTTATTCTACCATCATCATTGTATAAAGTTTAATTTAACAAAAACGAAACAGACCCAACATACTGAATTTAAAAGTAATGGAGAGTACACATTTAGATAACTATTTAAATATAGAATCATACAAGTAGCGTGACGGTAGTGATCATTGCATAGACTAGCGGTCATACAGAATGTATAGATCCGCAATTGCCTATTTCCTCCACTGACAATTGCCCTATTCAACGAGAATAGACAAAAAGCGCCGCACAATAGATCGCAAAACGATATGAATTATACAATGGACATCGACCTAATGGACGTCCAGAGTAACTGCCGGCAGCTACTGAATATACTTAAAAGGAATATACGCATGTGGAGTATTTTAATGATCGAAACCAAATAAGCTTATATTTAAGTTCAACGAAATTGTAAACCCCATAGAAAAAGCGATTTAAATAAATTAAGAATCACAGAATGCAGTGCACGAATTACACTAATGACATGACAGCCTTGAGAAAAAGTAAAAGAAAAATTTCAATAAAACGCAAACCACAATGATGTAAGATGAATGAGCAATCAGAATACAAGTTTATTAACCTCAGACAGCAGACGCATAAAAAGCTAGAAATCTACCATGTAGTGACTAGATCTTAGATAACAGATTGATTGGTACTATAAATGGATGGCAGATTTTGTGACCTGCACATATCCGTAAACAGGTCACGTTAGATACGCTTAAATATAATCCACTCTACAAATCTTCGGCCCGCTTTCAGTTAACAAAAACAGAATACAAATAGAGACGGAACTAACTTGAATTTCACGCGCTTGTCGCATACAGTGCTTTTTACGTGCGCTTTTTTTGAGCTAGTCAAGTTCAAAGTATTGTCGTATCCTGTATATCTTTGCGTTCAAGCACAATGTGTATGTCGTATGACTGCTACGAATACTTTAAGAATAAATAACAGATTCCGGGCATTTTATAGCATTTCACTCGTTTAGATCAAAGATTTAATAAAACAGCTTATTTTATTAAACCTTTGAGAGAGTTTCTCCGGAAATGAAAAAAAAACGAATGTCCGCGGTGTAAGTCAAAAGTCTTGCTAATTAGGATTTGATGTCGTGAATTTTAACTCAATACGCTGTTTCAATTGACTTAACAATGTAAACAAACTTAACCCTATGGGGCCTCGATCGCAAAAGACTCTGCATACACGGTATTGTGTACATAGTAAAAAAAATTAAGGCCAACTTGACTCTTGCGAAATTCTCTCGCGTATCGGTAGATGTTTTTTCTGTAAACAAACCACTGAGTGAACACGGATGAGCACTTCTGGCTTTAAAAGCTGATGACACAGGAGCTACACTTAAAAATTACCAATTATCAACTTGAAAGATTGTTAAATTACTTGAAAAAAAATAGGTTTTGTGTGAACAAATAGAATGTCAGCAATGTAAAGTGTTAATATAATACAACTTGTATGAAATTCCTGCGTTGATGAAAAAACGATGTAACCTAACACTAACACAAAGGCTTACGTGTGGGTGTTAAAGGCAATATTCGAGAATAACGATGAGGATTCAATTTTTAATTTCTTTTTTTTTATATCCAAGTAACAATAGAGGTAAACGAACATCTCGTCTGATACCTATAATACGAAAGGCCAATCCTAGGTTCAGATCCAACATAATACCTAACGAACAGTCAATAAAGCATTCCATTGTCGAGATAGGTGTTCCCGCAGTGCGATGTCAGTCAACGACTCTGTCGTATTAGGAAACTACAACATTTCATGTATCAGATAACACATAGGACATATGCATGGTGATTAGTGACTTGTAAATGTCAATCAGTGTACTTTCGATCATTGTTATAATATAAAAAATAGTAAAGAGGCACTTACACGTCAGTAAACGACATCTAACAATCAAGGCCACGAGTGTACCTGATTCAAACACCGGTGGGCATTCGGCAAAAAATTCGATTGGATATATAATTAACGAGAAATGTCGACTGCGACGTCTTAGAAATTAGAAGCAACAACCAACACAATGACTCCAAACGTGACTAGGCTCTAATACAGGGACAATCTAAGACATGATCTAGATTGTAAGAACACAACGGCAGCCTGCCAACTATTCTCAAAAACAACTACAAAGAAATCGATTTCATGCAGCCAGATAAAAAATAAAAATAAAAAATGCATCTGTCGAATCTAACATTGCAAAAGTTACAATTCATCCCCTGACAATGACCGCGAGCGAGTCTAGACTAAACTTTGTATCTTGCTCGGTGAGTTGTCGTTGCGAAGTAATATAATGTGAACCGAGAACCATTTTGAAGCAAATAAACCTGACAAAAAAGTACAAATTGTTATTGTTTTATAAATGTTCAAAATATTTTATGTAATTGCAATCTTAAAGTTATTAATTGTGCGATTGGTTCTTAACTTCTGAGTGCTGTTTTTATAGTTTTAGCTAGCTAGGCATTACATGCAATTCACGTGAGCAACAGCACTTAGTCATGGTTTAGTTTTGCGAAAACAATAAATTAGAAACAATTTCTCTAGGGGTTATTATATCTCTTCAGGAGGATGCGGAACGCTCATTTAACCGAAGCGTGACCCGATCGAATTCTAGACGATTAGATTTTTATACTTCAGAGTTTCGAAAATTAGCATTAAATCCCAATTTGGAACAAAAATTCTTTTTGCACCAATGCAAAAATACGTCACGCCGTATACTTCGTGCGTTGAAAATTTTAATCACGGATACGTTCCGACTTTTACTGATATAATAAATAAAATAAAAAAAGAGTCAGCAGTGACTGTGATACAAACGGACCAATGAACCCCGGGATCGCAGGCATCATTGAAATGCGCAAGCGCAAAATTTGTAAATTGTAAAGCGTCTAGACTTTTATCCGTTCAAGGTCTTAAAGCAAAAAGCATTAGATAAACCGCAACATGGCGATTCGTCGCGCCTGCATGTTACTTATGACGGAAAGCTTGATCTGTGAGTGGGTATGAAATTGCAAACACTATCAAAACAGGCGCAAGCAGGTAATCAATTATAAGCTTAAGCTCACACTGATACAAAGTACATTGTAGTATTAAATGTATTAAATCACGACTTTTTGACTAATAGTTTAAAAGTCGAAACCAGAGATAGCAATTTACCGACAAGAAATATCCAAAAAACTTTAAAGAGATTGAAGCCTTTTGAATGAACATACTATGTCGTTCATCATTTGCAGAGTACTTTTCTTGTATTTCATTTTGAAATCAGAAACTAAAACAAAAGCGACAAAACACTAATACCAAATGGACTATTAAATTATTTTTTGGTAAAACAGGGAAAAACAGGTAACAGTAGAAAACACTACTAAATTAAATTGTATACAGCTAATTTAAATAGTTACTCTCTTTAATGAGAGTCACTTATTCAAAATTTTGGGTCAAATATATTTCAGCTTCTCTTATATCACATAATTTCAATTTTTAAATTAATTATATCTTCTTACGAGTAACTTTTGATGCAATAAAAAATATTTCCACAACAGTGATTCATTTATCAGAGCGACTACCTACAGAGCATAAGAGACAATAATTTCAAGAAGTATAATTCGAATGCTCTACCTTCTTAAATTAGAGGTGATTTACCCCGCCAACATGTCAGGTGGAGAATGATACAAAAAATTGGCACGTGTTATCTACCTAATAGGTTTTTTGTGCATGCGCTACCAAAATTACGCTTTTATACAAAAACGTCGAGGTAGATATTTTTATGTAAATCGCTCAAATATTAGTTTTTTAGTGAAATATGATGGTATATAAGCAAACAATTTTAAGCTTGCAAGACACGGGCATTAAGACGTTTTTGTTATGTAAATGAGTGATTGTAAATAAATTTTGCATTAATACAGGATGGCGAGCACGTATTGCTAATCAATAACGTTGAAAGACCTAAAACAAAAGCTATAGAGAATGACAGAAATAAAACTTTGGGAGGTACGAAAATGTGTGATAACAATACATTATTAAAAAAATACTTCGGTGGCCAAAAAATTACCATATATTCAAAGCTCCGAAGCAAATTTATATGGAGACGCATTGGGAATTGAGTCACTGTCAATGCATTCTTATGACAAAAACCCAAATTTGTATTCAACGGTCAATGCATGTGTAATCATGTGGGTGGTGCCCATAGCACAAATCTATAATGTCATGAATTTTGATAGCTCTGATCTACAGATAGTATTTCATAAGATCAGACCATAGAACGGATAAATAGTAATGATACGTCTTTTCATTTCGGGTACATAGATAGCAACAGGTAAAGGACCTATGCAAAATGTAACATCGTATCTTGTAAAGGTCACAGTTAATAATAAACTTTATTAAATTAAATTTTCTATGTAATTCACATTCAAACCGCCGCGCATTGATTGTCCAGGTAATTTAAGGATTTCAATTAACACATCATTAGGTTCTTACGTTTCTATACCATTAGCTAACCTCTCGACCTCGGTAACGAAGATATACTCTAGTTTTTTGGCAAACTTTTTTGCTTACCACCTGATGACAGCGGGGTCACACACATCGTGAGGGTCGTGAATACCAATCAATGCTCTGACAAGACGCTAATGCACATAAATGGGGATAAACAAAAAACCTACTTGGTTGGATAAAATTTATTTGACTTTTTTTGTCATCATCCAAGTCTAGGTACCTGTGTACCTATTGATGATTTTGCCGTAGCAACAAGTCAGAAATGCGATAGGCATTCTGACATGTTGCAATCACCGGATGACATGTTCTAATTAAATTACCCGTTTTTTGTTCTATTACGTTAATTACGTGAATTTTGTAAAATAATTTATGTGAAACCTAGCCTGATTATATTCATCTCATCTGATCTATACATATAAATAAAATTGGAGTGTATGTTTGTAATTTGTATATTGAAACATCTCTGAAACTACCAGTCAGATTGTAAAAAACCTTTTGTATATGACGGCCAGACTCATGAGAGCGACATAAGTTAATTTGTATCCAGATGTTTCCACGGGAATAGGAACTACGCGGGCGAAACCGCGGGCAACTGCTAGTATTTGAATAATTTAAGAAGGATTGTTTAGTTATATGACCAAATTGACCATTATTTTAGACCTAAACTTTTCTTGGACAAACTATGTTTATAGTACAGGATCCGTGGCCTATTTTTTCACTTGATTACTATCAAGCTAATTTTCCGTGAGTAGCTTCATTTTGATAAGACGCCCAACAATTTCCTGTGCGAAAATTTTTGATTGTGGTAGCTAACAGAGGTAGCAATGATAAAATATGTCGATTTGATGATTCTTCAATATTTATTACTAACTGAATTGTTTTTATTAAATCTTAAGATAATTATCTAAATTATTTGAAAAAATATTTGTCCTACAAAATCTATGGTTTCATCAAAGAGTCCTCCCCCTCCAACATGTATTGATAACGAGATCACCAAAATTGATTACTAACCAGCTGATTTTTTTTTTATTACTTAGTTAATATATATATAATTTAACAGCCATATTGTCCTACAAATTTCGTGGTATGTTATCCCGGTCCTACGCTCAGAAATTGTTAATACCATAAGACCATTTTTCTCATTACTAACTGTAGGACAAAAATATTACATAATAGGTTAGTGTGTTCAGTGCCCAAATAAAACAATGTCCTACAAAAAAATAGGTATGTATCACTAGTCCGACAAGAATTGTAATTTTTTCGTTTTCCTATTTCTAACATAAGATACAGTGAAAAAATCTTTTTTAAAATTTAAATAAGTTTATTTTTTAGGAAAATTAGGTACAAAAATTGGTGTATTGGTGTATTTATAGATAAAAAAAAATTAATCTTCATCATATTCATCTGATAAATCTTCATAATCTTCGCTACTAACATCGCTGTCATCTTCATTTATTTCACTTTCCTCACTCGTGATATCTGACTCTGTAATAACATGAAAAAATTTAGTAAATTATATAATAATGAATAATCAATCACTAAATAACAATAGTATAAATAGGGTACCTTGTATTTCAGAAGATAATTCTTCAAAAGATGGACTTTGGGGACCATCAAACCAATAATATTCATATTTGCCATCAATTATTGTCCATCCAAAATTTTCCGGCAATTTTTCCGTGGGGCACCGCATATGTGCGTTACACCATACATTGCAGATAAATGCAGTTCTTTTAATTTGTTGTAACAATTCTTCTTTTGTTGGTGGCAAACTGGAAGGATCATATCCTACGATTTTTTGTTTTAAAATTTCTTCATTTTCATTTTTTGATTTATATCCTTTTTCAAATAACTCGTACCGTCCTTTGTTGATATTATTTTTTGTTTTTAATGAATACACTCTGCATACATACTCTTCAATAATTTGAAATACCTCATTCGATGTTGTTAATGCTGTATTTTCAATCCGTAGGAGTTGAATAAAAGCCTCTTGAAATTTTTTATTTTTCTTTAAAATACTAAAAGGTTTCTTTTTTCCTTTACGAAAGAAAGCGTGCTTATAATCATTTCCTGTAAAAATATGGCATATAGCGAGTGAACAAGATAATTGATCCCCAAGTTTTTCATACATTTCATTTATGTTTAAGTACATTTTTTTTTACTCGTGCTTAAATTAATTATTATTTGAATTTCATCTTTTAAATACTTAAAATTTGCCAGCATTATTATTGGTATATCAGAATCCGTACAATGTATCTGCACACGATAGTTAGTATTAAATTGATAAATGTGGTATACAATTTTGGTATCAGCTTCTTCATGATAACACGAGAGGTTATAGTCAATGCGAACCACGCTATTTTTACATCAAGGATCTGTACTACTACTTTTGACCGTAGGACCGGGACAACGTACCACGGAATTTGTAGGACAATATGACCGTTACATTATATAAATATTAACTAAGTAAAAAAAAAAATCAGCTGGTTAGTAATCATTTTTGGTGATCTCCTTATCGATACATGTTGGAGGGGGAGGACTTTTTGATCAAACCATAGATTTTGTAGGACAAATATTTTTCAAATAATTTAGATAATTATCTTAAGATTTAATGAAAAACAATCCAGTTAGTAATTAATATTTGAGAATCATCAAATCGACATATTTTATTATTGCTACCTCTGTTAGCTACCACTATCGAGAATTTTCGCACAGGAAATTGTTGGGCGTCTCATTAAAACGATGCTATTCACGAAGATTCAGCTTGATAGTAATTATTTTTACATCAATGATCTGTACTACTACTTTTAAGCGTAGGAACCGGGATAACATACCACGAAATTTGTAGGACAATATGGCTGTTAAATTATATATATATTAACTAAGTAATAAAAAAAAAATCAGCTGGTTAGTAATCAATTTTGGTGATCTCGTTATCAATACATGTTGGAGGGGGAGGACTCTTTGATGAAACCATAGATTTTGTAGGACAAATATTTTTTCAAATAATTTAGATAATTATCTTAAGATTTAATAAAAACAATTCAGTTAGTAATAAATATTGAAGAATCATCAAATCGACATATTTTATCATTGCTACCTCTGTTAGCTACCACAATCAAAAATTTTCGCACAGGAAATTGTTGGGCGTCTTATCAAAATGAAGCTACTCACGGAAAATTAGCTTGATAGTAATCAAGTGAAAAAATAGGCCACGGATCCTGTACTATTACCTCTTTTTCTTCAAAAAAATTATAGGTATAAGATCACATCCTAAGAATCCATTATAACTCTATTTCTTAATGGGCCACAGTGGTCTTTGTATAACAATCCACTATTTCTTCATACTCAAAACTAAACCACAAAATAATGTATTTAAAAATTGTAAGCTCGCTTTGTATGAAAAAGACGGCGGAGCAGTCGTGACCAACACATTACATATGCATCCGACCGAGCCCCGTATTGAAAAAACACATCGACACTCAAATGACATGCAAAAGTTAATATTCTAAGCGTTTGACCGTAAAATTTTAATAAATTATTTTAGGTCGTTGTCACCAATGGAGTGATGTCAGTCGGACAGACAAATGACGGGCCAGAAATTTTGCGTTGGCAAAAAAACAATGGCATTGTATCGGGCGTAATGGCCGGTGAAAAAAGATGCACAAGTAATAAAACTGGGAGGTGCGATTAAAAAACAAAGTTTGTATGTCCTTGCTTAGAATCCTGCCTACTAAGCAAGCTAATAGCTATGTATTGAACAATAACACTGTTAAACCATACCCGTCTATGCAAAAGGACCCGTCTGAAAGGAATTCGTATGACCGACAAGTCGACTGTTCGAAACGTCCGTCTGTACGACATTACAAAATATTGTGGTACCTACAGCTACACCTATACTGCTGGAAATCAACAAAACTTAACCTAAATATTTTTCTCCCTTTTTTACTACAGTAAAGACATTTTTACTAAATTTCAAGAAGACTTGTTGGAATGTTCTTGCAGTTTAGTAAAAATGTATCTAGTTTTTTAAACGTCGCAGTATGCAAATTTTCATTTTAAACGAGTAATATGTATGGAATGGTGCAAAAAATCTCAGAATATGGTTTTTGTTGGCACAGTCATTGTCACCGCCACGCTAAATGACTGCGTTGTGATAATTGAGACACAAAGGTATTTTTGCAAGTGGACACTTTATTTCTCCTTTACAAACCCGACACGTTTACTTGTGTTTACTTAACACTAAAAATATGATGCTCCTATGTTTGTATAAGTTGTGTGCTTAACTACTTTTTCAACTTAACTCGAAATTTAATGAATATTCATTACGGGTTTTCTTTTTTGCGCATAGGCATTTGTTGGTTTATTAATATTAGGTATTTCGATGTCTGAGATTTATTGCAAGTAAACGAAGCGTATCGATTTATTCTATAGCTAGCAAGGAATTGGTTAAGACATTTTTGATTACATGATGGGCTATCTAGAACTGAAAAACAAAATGGAGAATGCTTACATTTTCAAGCGAGGTTACATTATCTATGGATATACCTTTACCGTAGCAAAATGTTGCTACTGCCAATTGCTTGATAGGTTCTTCAATATGCCATTCTAAGAAATTCGGTGTTAGGTCACAATCATTACTCTTTTTTTTTTGTTTGCTATAAGACAAACAACAACAAAAACATCAAGATGGAGAAAAATTCCCTTCCCAGAACATTCGCGAATGTGTACATCACATAAAATTTTTCACACGCCATCTTGTTTTCCGTTTTATGCCTAGTTAGACACCATTTTCTCACGGACCGCGAATGTATTTCGTTCAGCCTGGAAGCGCTTCCTACAAAATCATATTATACCTACATCCTCTGCGAACTTGTTTGTATTTTATTTTTATTATGATTCTAATTGCATATACCTACAGACAACTAGACTTAGAGCTTTAAACCAGCGTGCCTAACGACCTGCCGTCGGGCATTTGCATAAATAATTAAGAGACAAAAGAATAAATTATGTAGTGTCCATTACTTCGCGCCAGGAGCCGAGTGTGTATACTTTTTAGTGTTACACACACCAAAACACATTTGTATGTATGCATTTAGGTATACGTGTCTCATAGACGTTTATGTTTAAAATGACCTATGTCCAGGAATCTTCAGTGACCAAGTTTTAAGGGTTTTGGAACAACCTTGATGGAATGGAATCAACCTAGGAATGTGTCCTCCATGGGCAAATTTTTAGATATATGGAAGTCTTAATTTAGTAGCAATTAAAATAAAAAATTGTAACAAAAAATAGAACCGACTCAAAACGCACTAAAAAGTAAAAATAACTGTGTCATTAAGTTACTTTAATTTACTTAAGCATATCTATGATGTCGGTGCCAGCAAGTTTAAGGAACATTTATTTAACGTAGTAAAGCAGTTTGTGGGTTCTAGGTAATGTTCTTAAAGTAGAAACCTTGGCTGGCACCGACTCCAAGATATGCTTAAGTAAATTAAAGCAACCAAATTACACAGTTATTTTTTACTGTTTAGTGCGTTTCGAGTCGGTTCTATTTTTTGTAAAAAAAATTATTTCTTACATTTTAGTGATTTATCGCCACGTAACGTACTCGTACTATACTTTCATAGTATATTATACGGTACTTGTAACCAAAAAGCTACCGATACTTACACAAAAACCGAAATCGCTGCAAGTGTGCCTATAAAATTTAAAGAGTTCCTTCAATTTTCCCAGGATATCATCATCAGATACTAACATGATGACAATAGGACCGCCTTGGAAGTGTGCCCTTTCTAATAAAAAAAGAATTATCAAAATCGGACAACTCTGTAAAAAGTTATGCGTGGTCATACATAAAATATATATGTATATATATATACGTGTCGGTTAATAATGTGGTATAAAATAACCAAGGACTGAAGATTAAAAATTCACGTTTAAAACCTTCTTAACCTGTAGGTCGTTACCTAATTGTGTCACCATATTTAAAGGTATATTACAAGTACAATTTAAAAAAAAACGCTATTTGCGTCATGATAATCGGTAGTAAGTAGTGACATTCGATGATGGATCGACTTAACAAAAGGGACCCGACGTAATTGTGCAATACCTAAACAATAATAACTTTGTATCGGCATTGTTCGGCACGTCGTAAGGAGTATTGAATATCAATATTCAACCTCCTCCAACCTCGGCTTCGTTTGTTTTATGATTCCGTTTTAGCGTAATGCACTCACTCATAATATCTTCTGTATATTTATATATTCTAAAAATAATAATATACATGATGCAATGTAAAATTTATATACCATATGAGTACGGAACCCCTCCGATAAAGACAGTAAACTCTTACATGACCTACTTAATTTAAAATCGAACCACACAAAAGGGCTCAAAATAAGCCCAAAAAATGTATACTAAACACATCTTCGAAAACCCAATAATTTCTGTCCCCTGGGTTTGTGATGGTAGTAATTAACATTTACGACCTCAGGATACTATACGCCATGGAGACTGGCACTAAAAGTTTCAAATTTCGGTAACAATAATATCTACCAAACCAATGTAACATAAATTTAAAATCACCACCGTGCCAAAAATGGTTCAACCACTTTACAAAAATAACAATTCAGAACTACAAGAAGAAAAAAGTGCGAAAGAAGATACGAAAGTAATAAAGATTATAGCTGAGAAACTTGATGGTTTCGAGTTGACTGATCCGAATATAACTTCTTTGTTAGGGCCGCTTCACATTATTCCAGCTTCTGGATTTAGTAAATTTATTACAGAGAAATAGTTGAAAAGCAAACTCTCGAATAAAATTACTTCTTTTATACAATTTTTCAAAGTCTATATATTTGTAGTGACTTTACGACCGGTCTATTATCTCTTAATTGTTATAAACAGATAAAATGAACACTATGATATAACATACTAGCAGACGCCGTCAACTTCGACCGCGTCAAAACCCTGAACCACGATATGCTTTATTAACTTATTGCTATAAATAATCCTCTTGAATTATTCTATGTATTGTTGAAAACTGAATTAAAATCCATTTAGAAATCCGAGATCAGCAAATCAATGCGAACACCATGTGATAGATCATCTTGAGTTCCAGTAATCAACTCAGTGTTCTTTATGCATATGAATGCATGATGGATTATGGATGAACTGCAAATTGTTTAAGCAATACTGGCTTAAGTGTAATCCGTTGCAACACAGTTGGAATTATATGTGAATCGGCACTAACAAAGCAGAACGAACCATCATATGACCCTATAATAAAATCCCCTAAGCATGGCATCCTACGTAGTTTATTTTTAAAATGCACAAAGATACTGTCACAACAAGATCCGATCCACATTAGATGTTCAACTTTACGCGACGTAATGGCCCATTTGAATACATTGGCAAAATTTAATCCGAAACCACCATCAACGGGTTAAAAGCAGAGGTCAAGTGTAATTCGAGTGTCTTCTTTGAAATCTTGCGGGTCAAACGGTAATTTCATTACCAATACTCTTATCATATCGTTATGATCAAATTTTAAAAGACGGTAATCGTAAACTGGCCACGACGTTCGACACAAAACAAGTTGCACTTTTAGATTTTGCAGAGGCGTTTTATTACGAATGGCACAAACCAAAGGGTACAGGAAAAACAAAAAAATATGCACTCAAAATGGATATTTTACGGTCGCCAATTATTCTTTACTAAATAACTCATCAAGTTGTATAGAAAAAATTTTTGGAAATATATCAACATGATGCATTCATAAATATCCCAGTGACATCAAAGCATTGGATCTTTGGAATTCGTCCGCCTAACAAAATTTATCGTCGACACTTCATGATCTGCATAAAAGCATAAATCAAAAGCCAACACAAAAAGTATAACATTACGCCGGTCTTATATAAAAACGTGCAAATTACTAATTACCTTTTATTCTTCAATAACGTTTTATTGATGGCAAATAAAAGACTTGATGCAATTAGACATGTCCAAATTTACTGATTTTTTGTTTATAATACCTACCTTTTAGACTGCGCGTACTAATTTGATGTGCAATTATATTGATTGAATGAAATAAAAAGTTTAATTTATCAATTACAAGCAGAATTTGAATGTGAGCATTCGAAAATAAAGTTGTTAGATTCCGTTACTTATAAATAGCTAGATATATAATAACTAAAACTGTACGCACATATTTTTTTAGTTAATTATAAAACTCAACCTCAACATTGCACCTAAGATTATTATCATTAACGAATTTAACCTATCTACAGCTAAATCAAAATCTATGAGCAAAAAAAAGAAAATTATAACATATTTTATAGAAATTAAGACAGAATTATAGTTTGATTTGAGTATTACAACTGAAATTACTAAAAATTTCAGATGGTATCGCGTTCTCTTAAAATCACCTGACTCATAATTTCTTAAGCCTCGGCTGGAATTTAGAAAAAAATGATTTGATTAAAAAAATATGAAATTCTTTAATTAACAGGAGATGGTTAATCGGACCAAGGCTGTTTGTAACCAATGATTTATTCCGGCTACCGGATAATAGCGTCAACTGAATAAAAATATGTAAATTAGGATCTTTAAGTATATAAGCTTTTTATGCCTCTATAAGAGAAGAGACCTATCTACTCATCGGTAAGACATTAATTATGATAATGACAGCGACGGTAACGCTACTCGCGTCGTTAAAGTAATTGTTACTGTTACATGACCGACGTATAAACACGTAAGCCTAATTAATTATAAACCTTATATCAGACACATTAGAGGGCAGGATATAGAAGCGAAAAGATGAATTATCTTAAATCACAAAGGTAATTAAATGCAAACATTTTAAGACAGGATATAATGTACGCAGTTTAATCGCCGGCCATAACTTTTACAATTTAAATCCAAACATTCTAAGTATAGATACGAATTTGATCGGCTTACCTGAACCGGGAGGATTCCAGATTTCGTGAGAAAAAGGTCTTTTAAATATAACTCGGTTTCATCGCTATCCTCGTCAAAATCACGTATTTGGTGTTAGAATATTCTTATGATTTTTGATGTGCCTAACAAAACTCGTACCTACAACTCGCTCTACCTTTTCAATTAGTTAAAAAAATTAAGAAACAATAAAGTGGAATATTTTGTTTGAAATAATAATAATAGATACAGCAGAGATGACTATGAATGATGAATGAAACAAAACTGCTTTCAGCATCAAAACTATATAAACAAAACACTGTAAATTTATATACAATTGGACAAAAATATACAGTGTTAGGTCATAGCACGGCAGAATTTATTAAAAAAATTGTATACCAAATTATTATTACGAAGTGAAGAAAAAATATTAAACTTACCTCAGCACTATGTACCGGTGCTCGAAACCTAAAAACTGGCGGTGAGTATGCCAATGCGGCTCTCGCAGCTGATGCCAACTGGACAGCGCCCAGAGCCGCTCTGTTGCCCTCCGCACAGTTTGTCGGAGGACCCCTGAGCTCTTCGATCTGAGCGCCCAGGAGTTCGTTGCGAAGGAGACAGCCGTACGCTAGGTGGTCTCTGCCGCCGCCCGCACCATCGTTGCTGCCGTCGCTTCGCGGCTTCTTCGCTGGTTGGTTTTCTGTGCCACGACGGATTGCTGCAAAAAATAGAGCACATACATGATTATTGAAGTTTCAGTTTTCATTGATTAAATAAATACCGGTATAATGATTTAATTTCGAGGTAGAATGTGAACCGGCAATACGTTCTGTCACATAATATGTTGTCACATAATATGTTGTCACAAATTGAGATCGGACAATTGTCAGTTCATAGTGGACATACGAGTATTAGACTTATATATAAATAACATAAGCTGATGTGGAGTAGCATAGACAATGGTGCAGAAAGATTTTGGCCATGCCAGGAGCCATTCGCCCGCCGACCGTGGTCACTACTGAATAACCTAAATTGGATTTACAAAATAAATTACAATTTCTAATTCTAAGGAGCCATGTAGCAACGGCATTCCCGGCTCTAGCTGCAGTTACGGTCCGTTATCAAAAATTATTTAAAAGAATTGTCGGCGAGTCTTTGAATGGTGCATTTAAAATAACGTTACATTCATTTTACTTAACTTAATAAGGTAAAGTTTAATTGATATGACCGACTGAAATTAAAATATGAACTCTACAGTCTACAGAGGTGTAAAGAATAATTCTGTTACCGTATTTAATAATACAAACATTTCAGCTTATTACAAAGTAATTTCATTAAAAACATTCGCAAAAAGCAGGTAGTATATGCAATCAGCAGTACGGTTTCAAGTGTTTTTGACAACTGTTCTCGACGATATCTCCGTACTCTGCTGTGGCAATGTCGTTTTGTCTTTCGGATAAAGAGTGCCGCCGCATAAGGCATTTTAATTTGAAGACGCTAAAATCTCAAGACTTTTATCCCGTATATTTAAGAATTTACATAGCGGGGCATAATTTCTTTGGGTGAATATAATTTTGTGTTGTACTTTAATTTGGGCATGCTTAATGTCATTCAACTGCCTCGTTGGTGAAGCCTATGCGGCTCTAAATCGTTGGTTCCGAGATTCAAATCCTGGGTAGAGTTTTTAAATATTGAATTCTTATCGTTTTACTAAGGTTCTCTATACATAATAGTCTAATGTTATGAAAATAGTGACTTAGTGGTTTTACACCCCTGCATTTTGGAAGGCATATTGAGCAGTCGTCAGCGGCAATCGTTATCACTAACATATCAGTGATCATCACAGAGTAAAAACATTGTCACTCTTGGTCTTGACTCTACCCGCATTGTTTCGCGGTAGATCTTAGTTCCAAATCATCTGACGCAGGTGACGATCAACATCACAGGTCTCGGTTGAAAACAAAAATAAATAAAATGACGTATTTCTAATTTAATAGATATAATTAAGGTCTTTACTTTATCAGACTACATTTCTACAAAAGAATACTCGATTTATTCTCTTCGGACTCGATGCTCGATGGACTTCAAAAAATGAAAACATCATTTAAGTGTAGTATTAATTATATTGTTAATAATAAGGATCAAAGCGATCACCGCCGCGCATCATGAGTTTTCGGTAGCCAAAACATTAAGAGTTTTATTCATATTCCTTGTATCCATTATTTTTTTTTGTGTATATTACAATTGTTGAAATGTGCTTACTTGTTTTGTATTTGTTTAAGTTAGGTTAGTTGTTTATAACTAATAATAATATTTTTTTTAATTCATTATACATTGATGCTCATAATAATATACTCTTTTGTTAAATTTTTAACAACATAATTAAAGACCTCTCTCTCAGTTTGTATAATTTACTTCGATGTGCCTTCAGTATTCTCTCAGTCATTGCAAATGTATTCCACTTTTAACATGAAGTCATCACACCAACAAGATTTGAGCCGTCGTTGTTTTTTAGACATTTACATTAGATAAAATTATAGATATTTTCCAATACAGCCATGTCCCGTGCTAAGAACAGGCACAATCTTGTCTATAAATATCAACTTTTGAACTTGTTTGCATACGTGAGTAATAATTATTTTTTTGGCGTAGAGGCAAATGATCTAGGAACAGGTATAGGCACGCGCCGACTGCACTAATATATTTCAGATCACTTTGCATTAATTAATTAAATCGGAAGTTTTTTACCCATATGACACTTGTAAAGTCAAAAAGGTGAAATATCTTAGCATAGGATATTTGTTTTAAAAGAATAAAATCATAAAATTATGCTAAACTTTAACTTAACTGAAATTAAAAACGTCTAAAAGTGCTGTTTATTATAGCGTGCCTTAATGTTTCCGGTGTTTCTCTAGACACTTTGAAAAAACTTTAATTAACTTCAAAAATGGGTTGTCCGTAAACCATAGGTATTATCAAGTTTTGTCAAGATTTATTCTCTATTTATTGTTACACTAAGTTCATCGAAACATAAAAAATGAGAGTGAAATAGAAGTTCGTATCCATCTAATGTTTTTGTGGTGAATGCTACTTAATGTTTAACACCTTTTTTTTGTACCCCACAAGTCATGGTGAACCTCTAAACGACAGATATTTATCTGACGCGGAGGTAACTAAGCCGTAAATAGCTATGCGCACGCGTTGATTAGTCGTGTCCTGTCAGTACCATATGGGCACGCTCGTGCCGCCTGGTGATTCACGACCAAAAAGATTCCAAATATTTAGACATTTCAACGCCTATCTAGATACATCGGATTTGACGTAAGCTTTTGGTCTTTTTAGGGTTCATGCTTGTTGTAGATAAAAAGCTTCAAAGTATCGATCGTTACATCCGTATCATACCTTGTTTTTTTTTATTTTGCAAAGG
Source organism: Mycalesis mineus (assembly GCA_034621355.1). Classification (NCBI taxonomy): domain Eukaryota; kingdom Metazoa; phylum Arthropoda; class Insecta; order Lepidoptera; family Nymphalidae; genus Mycalesis; species Mycalesis mineus. The sequence continues at coordinate 17,515,986 of CM067884.1, read as the reverse complement.
CAATTATAATAGAATTCATTAGAAACATAAAAAATGAGGTCAATAACCTTAACGTAAGATGCATACCTATTCCTAGAATTCACTAGTTTATGTTCAAGGTCGTCTTGTTTTTTGTAATTAACTTATGACTACGTTCGGAATGCATTTGGAGACACGAAGCCATACATATTAACCGCCACTATTTCAGATAAAGTGATAACTTTACTGACTGAGAAAACCAATAATAACCATCGTAACTAGAAACCTATACGCAAGAGTATTTCCCTGAAAACTATCACTTACGATAACAAATGAAACATTGATGAAAACATCAACAGACATAAAAACAGATGGTAACAAGCTAGATAGATAACGACACAGTGTGCCCTAATGACAATTTCGATGTTAATTTATTTTTATCTGTTTGGAAAAAATTGCATTAAGTGTGAATACCTAAGAATCAAATTAGCATATGCGCTCTTTCTAAGCGATCCGGGAGATATTACCGAAATATTCTTTTTCCCCGTAGACAGCTCTTTGGTTATAATTGAATATGTGATTCACCGGTACGAATAATGTGCATCGATGATTCACTGAAAAAAATCGGAATTGACAATAGACATGAGTTAACAAGAAGACAGTGTGAACGTAATAAAAGTATAACTGTTTAAATACAAGAACTAGATGAAACTATTTGATTGTAAGTTACAATTTGTAACTGACTAACTTTGAACCGGTCGTGCTGAAATTAAACACTTTTATAGTTCAAGAGAACTATACTAATCATATCAAAGAGACAAAGAGAGATATGTAGAGAAAAGATAAGTGGAGCACACTCTTAACTAGATGTAGCGCTCTTTAAGCAGACAAAATTCACAAACAACAAACGTTAGATGTTAGATGTAATATCTAACGTTTTTGTTTGTGAATCTCTCGTCCATAAAACCTTCATAGTTATTTATACGTATAGAACTTAGTAAATTATTTAATAAATAGAACTAATTTAAGTAAGATTAGTTCTTTCGGTAAGATTATATTTAGGTATAAGTTTTGACTAAACCAGCTAGAAAGTTACCAATTAATAAAAGTAAGAATAAGTTCTTGCCAAATTGAATTTTAATTCCTATTTTTAAGTCACCTTAACAATACTTGCGAAATAGACGTTTAATTAGAAGCAATTAATATAATTTCATCAATTTCACGTTTTACAAAAAAATCCACAAGAATAATTAATCGTCTACATAGAAACGGCTACAAAAGTAAGCTGTCAATTCGATGTGTGTGTAAAAGTGAGGATAAAATCAAGATTAAACTTTTAAGCAACTTATTTTGTAAACGCAGATAGATCTGATATATATGGATGAGGCACAGAGCATATTGATATCGATAAATTCCAAGATGAACAAATTAAGATGCATAACGTAGATGACCTCACAATAATGAGAGGTACTTATGCAGTCATTGAATTGGCTGACCCTAACTAACAAATGGTCTGATTTATGCATCACCAGAAATTACTAACATTATACACTAGCTACATATTATGTAGTTCGTGTCTGAAGTCAGTAATTTTTAATAATATGCGCAAAAAAATCCTAGAAACTATTACAAAAATTTATTTATGCACTTTATTTGTACACCACAATAAACATGTAAGAAAAAAATAATAAAATAACAGAATGTCCTTCTGTCATTTTATTATCAGGACAGAAGAAAAAAGGCAGCCTTATCGCTTTGTAGCGATTTTTCCAAGCAATCTAAGGATTAAAAAAACGATTAGGATTAATAACGATTTAATTGTAATTTATGACGATTTTGAAATTTATTTTAATTGTAAGCACATCTAATAAAAAACTAAAATCCATATTACTAATCTTTTTTTAATATTTTTTGTATCTACCTGCTAAAACAATCTTTATATCTCGATAGTCGCCAACAATTTGCTAATTGGTTGTAAAATAAAACAACCATATTGCAATTCCGTGAGCTCAGAGCTAAGGTGATTATTTTTACTGTAGGTATACTGCAATTAGTTACTTTGACTGCGATGTAATTTTGTAGGTTTTGATAGTTTTTGATTCACTGACAAATTTTAAATCAAATTTTAGAGAGTCCAGAACTATTATACATACCGTCTCTAAATCTTTACAATGAATATAAGTAAACACAATTACACATCTTAGGCATCGAAACAACGATAACAAAACCTTATTAATTACTTGGAACATGTATAGGATATAGATAGGTAATAGGTAGAGGATAAAATCGTAGCCAATAAATAAGCAGCCGATAGTGCAACGCATAAATCGTGTACATTCATGTACCGATTGATATCTGACACACTGCTGGTGCTGGTAGTTTAAACGCTAATAGCACGACTACAACTTCTTGGAAATTCCAATAAGCAAACCACATCGACAATAGGCACATACCGGGTATTTACTTCTACAGAAATTTCTATCCGCCAGATCATGGAATTACGTAATACATAGCCTACAGAACCTTAACATTATTTGAAAGGTAAATATTGATGATCATAATGGTGATGAATTCAATGAGGTACAAGTTTAAACAGAGAACATCTCACAAATATGTTAGATGATCTCTACACAGAAAAATAATGCTTTTCTTATGTGAAATCAGTAACTTATTGACGACAATTAGAGGATTTTAATATATATTTCTGAAATAGATTTATAGATTATTTTTAACCATCATACTTTCGGATGTAAAACTCAATACTACTACTTAATTTCCATTAGATTATACTACTTCATGATTTCTCTCAAAAATTAAATAACTTTTTTACTCTAAGTAATAAAAAGTTCATTAACATTAAGAAACAATCGGATATTCATAATATTATTTCTTCCAAATTTATTAGTGGACGTATCTATAATTATCACTTCCCATACAGGTTCAACGCTCAACGGACCGGACGTCGGGACTTCGGAAATGCGAACCGAAATTGCATTTCAATTCTAAACCATGTGACAAGTGGAAGTCCCAATCGAAAAACTAATATAGAAGTACGATCACACAATTTCCTTCCTGAGCGCCGCCCATACAAGGCGCACAGACGTTACACTTTGTACGTATTTGGTTTCGTACGTGACAAACCAACAGATATAATTAATTCGGACCAACGCCAAATACGTCGCGATGCTAACATACGGGATAATGGGCTGAAAGGTGATAGGAATAAAGATTACAATCGCCAGCAACAAAAAAGCCTAATTGTCTAAATCTAACCGCCTTTTGCAAGGCCTCCACCTACAATGCTTCCCACATCCAATTTAGACGCGAATTGGACCAAATTTCGATACCTACTGGAGAGCTCAACAGATAAAATAATTTCGACCTAGGTACAATAAATTTGACATACGAATAGGCATAGAATGTTAAGCCAGGAAAAAACAATTTACCTATAAATCATGACAATTTAAATAGTAACTAAATTGTGATTTTTCTATAAACAATTTCCTGTATTTTTTAAAATTTACTAATTTACAAATAAAACACAGCATTTTCCCACAAAAAGCAAGTAAGTTATAAGGGAAACAAAAATATTCTTTTTAACGTATAATCTAGAGACAGATAGTGTTACTTTGATGTAACACTGTATCTCTATGAAAATGCATCACACATCGAGGCAACCACAAACTAATCTCTGCATCAGTGCATATCTAGCACAAGTATAACGCAAGAAAACTCAACGTAAGCTAACTTTTGATATAAAAAACAATTCTTAAACGACAAAGCTATGACTAAATTATACAACTAAATAAACAATAGACATCATTATTTATACATAAACACAAAGTAGGCATGAAAGCATCAATAAATCAGTAGACACCGTAAGCTAGAAACAAAACAGGCAAAGCATTTTGAAAATGTTTAAACAACCAAAAAAATAAAACGACACCGGTCCTAATGATTACACTATCTATTGAAAAGCATTGAAAGTGTGTCACGCACTTCGCCTTATCGCCGCGTCGCTTTTTGTGACAGGTGAAAAAACGGAAGCCACAGCAAGTGACTACCGCCGTCGTGATAACAGTTATAGTATTGTTACTATGACACGCAGCGGTGTAATCAAATTCTTGGTGACATAACGAATAGACTTCATGAATAAAATAACAAGTTTACACCTAGTCCCTATCATCAAGGGTTGCCTGTAAGACATTTCTCCCAGCAATATGGCCGCTTTTGCATGCATTAATGTTTGTTTATTTTTTACTGATAGATTGTCCTAAGTATTATGGGTGCAATAAATATTTTCTTCTTCTTCTCCGTCTTCGTCTAGTTAGAGTAAATACCTAAACTAAGCACAACTTAATCATTTTTTATTATATAATAAAGTCCCTCATAATATACGGTAGATAAAGGTAGAGAAAGAGATACTAAAATAAGGATAGAGCTCGATGACGAAACATTAGTCTTAGATTAAATTCCTTTTATAAAGATAATGCAATTGAATATTCTATTCATCAAAATACAGTAGAAACTATAGTAGAAGCTAGTTATACAGATATAAAATGTAATGAGTGGAATGGCAGACAAGGAAATAATCATTGCCAATTGGTAAACGATCCCCTGCTGCCTACACCCAACATAGTTGCAGCCATGAGCTAGCTAGGTGCATTTAATACAAGTACTAAACCGGTAACCATTGGTTGCGATAATAAGGGACCGTCCGCACAAGATAAATCAGTTACAAGTGACACTAAACCACTGTTATTATGTAAAATAGTTCTTAATCTATACTTATAATAACAAATATGTTAACACAAATCATACTTATTCTGTTACTTGTTTATTAACTTTGCTAAGAAGATATTTCTTTTTAGCATGGGAAATATTTAGATTATAACGAGGGCAAATCCTACGTTACTTATTAAACGTAGTACAAAACATCTCAATCTTAATCCGAGAGTAGGTTCGCGGTTTCGGTACGGACGACGTCATGAGCGTTAGGTAACTCACAAATATAATGAAAAAATTAAATGTCAACCAACCATATAATAAACTCGTATGATAACCAATGCAAGTTATGGAAATAAAATTAGGAGACATAAAACTAAATTGCCACATCCGCGTTTTTAAATCGACGATACATTATTTTTGGAACACAAGAAAGTCACGATCGATAATTTATACTAATGCCATACTTAACGACTTTCACTCGAAGGGCTCTTTGAACTTTGTTTAATATAAATAAGATAACTAATTGGTTCATTCGCCCCGCTCCTGGACATTGGCGGACGCAAATGGAGAGCCATGTTTACTTTAAGTGGCCCCGAGATTAGGGACGTCTGTCACAGCTCACAGGAAGGGAAATTAACTAATTAAAAATACAAATAAATAAAAGACAACATTCGCGAGAGCAATCTAAAGAAAACCCGTACTTGCAAACAGGTACAATGCTGTTTAGAAGCCAGTGCAAAATTACTTCCCGTAAGATCGAATGAAGTCGTAGTTTGCCACCAACAAAAAGACTGGTAAAGAGATTTCAAGATTTTTGTACATGATGTTTTTCTTGAACCTGCTTCGCGCTTGGCCTATTATAACCAGCCACCTTGTTATATTTTTTTTTCAAAAATTCCGTCACATGCTAAAATGTTTACAAATCAATAGATTTATAAAGCTTTCAGCTGTAACATCATTTTCAAAAAAACTGTTATATCGGTCGGTCATTGGACTAATCTTTGAACCTCTTTGTAAGATTTAAGCAAACTGAAATGTTAAATTTTCTATTTTTATTTATTTTGTACTTTTAGTATCTTTCTTTTCTGCAAAAAAGTGGTTTAAATAAATAAAATATCATGCCACGGTTTTTGCTCACCATTAACTCCTAAGGTAAAAATTTTCACACAGCTTGATCCAAGGAGGTAGGAAAAGGAGCAAAATGTCCTTGCTATTTTAGTATCATTGTAATCCTACCCGTTAGGCACTCGATTACGCGACCTAGATTCTAAATTGCAGTACGCCTCTACTGCACTATAGGTACAAGAACACTCAATAAAGGACTTGTAACGGTACCTATAGCAATGATGTTACTAGCAAGTGGCTGAGCCGAGCCCTGTACAGGAAATTCTTGTTCAAGTCTAACATAACTAGAATCGATTTTATTTATATATTTAACTTTCTTTTTTCTGGACTAGTAATCAACTGAATTATAAAAATATACATAGAAATACAATATAAAAAAGAAATATAAAAAAATCATAGACCAGAAAGCCTTAAAAAACGATATCTTCATTAATTTCGAGGAACACCTAACTAAGCATAACTTAACAATACTGGCGTAATGTATTGAAAATATTATAATTTTACTGATTTTATTAGCACCAAATAATCTTTAATGTAAACTACTCGTAGTAAGCAATTAAGAAAGAAAATTGGTTGGTGGATACTCTATCTCCATTCAAAATTTCAACCAAATCGCTTCAATAGTTCAGAGGTGGAGGCAACAAACTAACTTGCACGCTCACAGACACGCAAATTTTCGCTTTAGTAATATTAGTGTAATTATTATCTATGTTCACGAATACTTTAGGTACTAAAAGGGTATCTTACTGAATCTCTACAAAGCAATTTACAATATAAGCTTTTAACTTAGGCGCATTTTCTAAGTACTCGTTATCTAGGAATTCTCGATCGAATGCGCGTGCTTTCTCGACCGTGCCCATTATCGGTAATGTCTTCCATGTTTCCGTGTAAACCCACTGTTGTAGTGCTAGTATTTATGGCTAAGGATACAGAACCCCATAAAGTTGCCTTTCATTAAATGTTTCACTGGTGCATCGAGTTAAACAGAGTTTATTATCATTAGCAGACGCCCGCAACTTCCACGTCGTAAAATAAGTACTATACACTGTCTAATGTAATGTACGCATCTTTATTTAATCTCACCAGTGGGTGCATATTTTAAATTTTATTGGTTTTCACTTGCGGGGATCTCGTTTTCGTAGAAATATCGGGATGAAAAGCCTCCAGGATATACTCTTATCTCCATTCCAGTGGGTGCATATTTTAAATTTTAATGTTGAACTCAAAATTATCTCAAAAAACTCATTAATGAGAAAGATGTTCTAGTTTATACACAAACAGGAACTGAAGGAGCGTCAACAATGCAGACGCAAATTACTAAATTATCCGGCTTATGGTAGTTTCTAAGCAAAGGTATTATGAAACACAGGTTTCTTTCTCTTAAATCTAAATGGATCTATTGCTGAAAATCGAATTAAACCGTTGCGTCGTTTAAGATATCTAAGATACATCAAAATAACTACAAATTATACTAATTTAAAGATTAATCAATGCCTTATCCTAAGTATGTATTATTCGAGCAGCAAACCTTTGGGATTCAGAAGTAATCTTACCTTACTTTGGAATTTCTTCGTGTTATCAATCTGTTTGAACGAATACAGCAATTTATATTGCTCACCAAACATTTACTTAAAAGGTTTACGAACGGACACTTTAACTTTGCTTTTTATCATTAGCAAATTAATTGCTTTTGCAGACTCGTCTGGAATCGCAGGAGCTGCGTAGCAAATGCGCGATACTGTCGATCTCTAATTATGATCTTTAAACTGATGTTAGACTACCAAACGAAGCATAAAAAAAATATTCTCATGGCTATTCGCACTAATAATATAAAAGCGAAAGTTTTTAGTTAGTTTTTTATGAGCTCGAAGAACCAATGAACGAAGGTGCTGGATTGGGGAAATGTTGGTGAACTCTCCATCAAGTCAACTCATTTATCTAAAATGACATCAAGTGGGTAGCAGTAAGCCGCTCAAGACTGTGATGTTTGGAAGTCCTTTCAAAAGGGCTATGTCCAGCCGTGGACGTTCAGGAGCGTACACTGGTGGTATGTGTTTCTGTATATATATATGTATGTAAATATGTATGTTAATCCTTCACGCCTCAACTAGATACTGAACCAATTTTGCTGTTTGGATTAGAAACATACATATCATTTTTATTAAAAAATCTAAATTCACTCTAAAAACTTCCTGATTTAAATATTATGTGTCGATACCAATTGTCTAAATGAAATTCAATTGAAATTCAGTTACGTTGAGTTATTGGCCACAAAAATTGATAAAAAATTGCTTTTTCACTGCACACTACTATCCACAGGAGCTTTACTATTTTTGTATTGTATCTTGTCTTATAATCGATATAACATAAATATTCGTAGCTTAGTATAAACAATGAACTGTACATCGAAGACCTAAGGATTCTCTAGTACTATTTGTCAGTAAAGATAAAATCTGGCAGATCCCTCAGTAACATTCACATAAAGATAAACAAGCATCCGCCCCATAGAAAACACCAAGGCATCCATAAATACGTAAGCTCCGCGATTTAAATTGGAATGCATAATATAAAACGGCCGTGCTTGCGAGCTAGTTCCAGTCCTGCGAATACCTGGCCTATGCATCTAACTCCGATGTTAGGTCACTAACGGTATTCAAAGTCAACGCTTTGAAAGCGCGCTGCAAACGCCGAGGCTAATGCATCTTGCATCATCGTGTATTCCCTTAGGGAGTTCCTTAACCCTAGTTATCAGGCAAGATTTAATAGCGGCTACAGACGTTCCAACTTCAACACCAACTTACTGGAGTCCGGTTAGACGACTAACTATTCCCTCTCACAATTAGATACAAAGTTATGATAAGCCATAACTGCGGGGCATAGGGCCAATACTTCTGGTATCATCGTGTATTTCTTAGAAAGACTGTTCATTAACCCTAGTCATAGAGCTATTTATTAAATCATCTACAGACGTGCCAACTATAACATAACCTCGGCAGCCAAATGTTGTATGTTATAAACATAATAAGATCGACTACGTCTACCTATCAGCTTACAAATTAAACACTGGCCCGCTGAGGTGGACTGACTCGCTATCTAACATAATTTAAATTAAGATTTAGGCCTTTATCTCGCATATCCGCAATTTGTTGTATTATTGACCCACTAGAAGAGCCTACAATATCGTGGAAGTAAACGCACACACACGCATGGATTCTTATTTCACTGTGCAAAACAAATACTAGTTTGCGTTAAAAATATATTTCAATTTTTAAACCAAATAAAATCGCAGTAGGATGAAACCTATTGGAAAAGGAGGAGAATATCATAAAAATTAAAGGAAAAATAAAGTACGAGGGATCTGAGTCCAGTCCAATTTTTATAAAAAAAGCTGATATTTTGACGGCCGCATTTTCGGTTGAAAATTAGGTTATCTTTTCGATATTCATTCAAAATAAGGTGAAAAAATAAATATTTCAAATCAAATAAATTATAGTGTTTGGGACATAAAAAGGCAAGTTTTCACCAAGGTTCGTGAAAATAAAATTTTAATTGTAAAAGATAAAAATAAACAACAAAAAGCTCGATTTTTTGAATTTTTCACATACATTTTGAGGTTATGTGAAAAAGGTGTAAATACAAAAGTTTTAGATCTTTTTATTTTCCATAGGACTTATAGTTTTGCCGGAAATCAAGAAAACCCGTTTTTTACCCCTAAACCCTCAACCCCACCCCTTCCCGACCCCAGATCGTCCGTAAATTATTTTTCCTTTAATTTTTATAATACTCCTCCATCAACTGGATTTCATCCTACTGCGATTTTTTTTACTTTTTATCATTTTTAAAGCTATCTGGTGTCCTGATGTATTATGTAAATGAGATCACAGTCAACTTTCAACTGCATTCTAAAGCTGGTAGTTGTAGATGCATTCAACAGAGTGAAACCACGTCTATAATATCGTTTGCAGTAGTTGATGTTTTAAATGCACCGCTTATCGGCCCCTTTCAGCTTATCAGGTGACCGGGCCACTCGCACAGTGGAGTACTCAGGCTCAGGAGCACCGTAAAACAATGGTTCATATTTTCAAAAACGACCACAGTTAAGCGTTTGAGTCACCTTTCTTTTATAACTATAATCTTCACTAGATATTATCGAAAATAATGACTAACCAAAAATAACAAAGGCTTGCGTAAGGATTTTAACGAATTGATAGTGGTATAAGATTGTAGAGCAAACAGTTTCAAATACAAAGGTTCTTTATAAGAGAAAGAAATTGTGTGACCATTTCATCGATGTTCAAATATGTCTATTTCCAAATAAATCGATTATTTCTTTTGATATTTCTTTGTTATATGTTTACTTTTCGACAAAACTATTTTTACATAATAGACACATTATATAATGTGGTACAAAGTCTAATGACTAAAACATAACACTAATTAAAACAATATAACAAACGTCATTGTACAAGTATATCGATAATTAAATCGACCTTGATATTCTTAAGTATATTATTTTCTTATGGTTACACGAAACTAGAAAAAGTAGAGCGTGTGATTTGTTTGTTAACCAGACGGATTTGTTTGATAGGTAAAACTTCGAAGATACATCTAAGATCGTATAAAAAAATATTTTCTCACATTTATGTAGAAACTAAAAGGGGTCTAGATTTCATCCTACTCCTAAGAAGCTAGGCCCGCTTCCTCGCTGACAAGGGCTATCTTGTAATGGATAAAAAAATTCCTTTCAATAAAAAGAGTTAGGAGACATGTTATTTATATACGAAATTGCACAAAAACTGCAAAAAGCTAATTTGTAATCATTAGTAAAAAGATTTTATAAAACTAAGCCGAAAAACTACATCTAGTCAATTTAGACTAATTCGGTCTAAAAGTAAATCTTTTTTGCTGGTTGGAAAAATTAATAGGCTCATAAATTAGTCGAGAAGTTACTAACTAATGATGATGTGATGACGATATAAACACCTAAATCAAGTTTAGAAATCGATTACTAACAAGCCTTCACAGTCATGTAATGAGTTAAAATTATAAATAGAACCTTATGGATAAATACAATTGAGTCTATAAAATATGTTTGCTTGTTGCAAGTTTTAAACGTGCATTAAAAGGTACAAAACATTACATGTATGTGACGAATGTACCATCACGCCTCGTTCCCATAGGGGTAAGCACCACAACCACTGAAGAGACCACATCCTTCCACTTGCCACGATCCTTGCATATCTCTTTCACTTCTTCTAATATGCTTTAACGCGTCTCTCTGGCAATCCGGGCACTTAGAGCGCCTTACCGCTAGGCCATGGTCACGATGACGTTGGTGCCGGAATTCTGCTTTTGATATTATGTTTTTGATATTCAGGGGGTGTTAGGTTTTTTCGTTACGGAATTTCTGGATTCGGTCAATATGACTTTAACAATTTTGAAGACTATGTGCTGTTCAAAAACATTGTAGTCATGAATATGCATATCTACCATACTACTAAATACTAATTAGAGCTATCGGAAACTATAATCGATATTTTAATCCAATTTCAATAAATTGAACAAACCAAATAGTTTAAAATTCATTAGTAGTTATAAATTATAGAAATAATCTATTTGAATTTTCTGTGGAACATCATTTAACACTGAATACAAGCACAATTTTATTGAATTCTAATACGCGTTATTGATGATTCAACCATGTGGGTGCATATCACGACCAACTACATAGTTGCAATTCAATGCTCTATTGAAAACAGTTTGAGAGAGTAGAAATAGTAAAAAAAAAACTGAATAGCAAAAGCAATTGCTACCATTAAAAATAGATAAATTCAAGTTCAACAAATTGTATCTTTATCGATGTAATTTATTTAAGTAAAGAGATAATTTATAGAGATAAGAGAGAACGTAAGTCACTCAACGGCGTACATTCAACTAAACAATCATTTCTTTTCATAGTGCACTTCGTTTGAATGCCATAGTCTTAATTACAATTATATTAAAAAAACTACTTTTGATACATCCTTTAATAATAAATGAAAGGTTTTACCAGATCATGGCATAATTTACTTTTAGATAAAAAAAATACTGTATAAGATATAATCATTTTTAACTAAGAGTACAGAGAAAGGGAAACAGAAAGAAAATATCAATATAGTTGAATTAAACATACAGACATACATAACATCACCCCTCATTCCCATTGGAAGTAAGCAGAGACCTGGGTCCTTGCATATTTCCTTAGCTTCTTCCATACTCAATAATTCTTTCATACAAGTTGTTCGGTTTAGGGTACTAATAACCAATAAAAGATTACGCTAAATAGCAACTAACTATATACATAAATAAACTATATGCCTAGCATACAACAAACCTGAGCAACAAAAAATGTAGCAATGTAATAATAAATATCGCCATACGAAAGTTTACTGGCAAAACAAAAAATAAACTCAGCGAACGTGGATTTGATTCAAATGAAGCTCACACATAGCGTAGATGCTCTGTTTATACAATTTAAATGCTGAAATCAAGAAATAAACCTTATAAAACGTGGTCTCGGTCCAAATGCAGCTTAGTTTACCGTGGACGCTTCAGCTTTAGATAATGTAGATGCTACAAACGCAGCATCTTAAATTGATAACAACGAAAAAAAAATAAAGACATTACGAAATGCCCTCATGCACTGCACTATATGAATAAACATGTGCGAGTGCCCGATGTGTATCAAACGCGTTATCGCATGCAGTTTGCCGAATAAACAAGTCCTTTGCCGTACCGAGCTGATGAACTGCCTTTGAAATGTAAATTCTAAACAAAAAAGTGTATGTTATATAAGAGAGTAAATGACGGGTTCACATCTCATGTTACACTACGACTTGTTTAAACTAACTTTTATTTCCTTGATAAATATCCAAATTTTCAAAAATGCAATGAATGGTCATGCCTTTAGTATTAACATAGTTAAGATTAAAAGTGAAAGACTTCTTTTATTTCAAAAAAAATCGAATTACCATGAGAAAAGATGTGCTTTTTTAGAAATTTTCACACTAGATTTCTCAAAAATATTCTAAATTTCATCTGTACCAATCGTCTACAATCTGTCAACCACACAAAGACACAACAATAAGGATTAAAAAAATTTCCAAGGATAATGCTGAAGGAGGCATTCATTCCATTAAGCATTAAAACGAATTCCTATCTTGTATCGAGTGACTAGAATAATGTGAAACAGCGATAACAAAAAATCTTGAGCGACGCTACCGGGATAGCTTTTTGCACACAATATCTTCAACTACAGGAAATCTGTATCTAGCTTAAAAATACCTGTAGGTACTAGCACGAATTTATAGCAAATCTAAATAACAATAATTTGATTTGTTTCGAATCCATTTATACAATTTATAATCTAAAAATAACTTTAGGATCACCTGGAATTGAAAAATTCTCCGTATATTCTAAGAGTACACAAAACCAATTCAGTAAAATATGTTTGAGCACTAATTTGCTTTCCTTAAGAACTATTCTAAAGCCAACTCGTAGCAGCCTGGAACAAACAAATTAAAAATGAAGGTAGAAATCACTAGTCATTTTACACCTATTTTTTGAAATTAATTCTCGTTAATATTCGGAATAAGAGTACACAAAGATGCCTACCTCTATCCTTTCTATGAAAGTAAGAATATAGATTTAACTGTACCACTAATATGTTTTCGATACAGCAACTAGTTTTAAAGCAACAATAACCTCCATAGCTAAAAATTAGACAAGAATAAATCAATCACGCACAATACAATTCTAAAGCAATTAACAAACCTAAAAGTAAAACTCCTTAAAAAAACTTTACATGGTGATATCTAAAGTAAATTACTTATTTTCTTAACTTGTAATAATAGTTTAACCGTGTATTCAAGTTCAAATTCATTTATTTTAAGTAAGCGTAAAACGCAAGTACGACTTGAAAAGTAAAGTGCGTAGACTCTATCACAGATTCGGAGCGGAAATATCACTGTTTGCAAGTGAATTAGCGCCTACTTGAGGCATCAATTAGGTTTAAGGTTATATCGTATGAAAACTCGTACTAGTGGTATTAGATGACGACATTATTTCGATCATTCGACAGGTTCGCGCATGACTGCGATCTGTGTGAACGCACAGAAGCGTGGCGTGATGCAATCTAACCCGATACCAATGCGTGCATCCATAGTCCTAGATTTATTAGAATTTACCTCAGATTGATGTATATCGGACATGAAAGACTGTCGGTATTTCATGGAATATATTTCGGAGTGTGTTTAGAAGTTACCTTATTCGCTCGTTTGTTATCACAAGACATCGGATGAGTTTCCACCCCTACGTCGTTAGTGTCCCTAAGACACGTATTTCATTAGTCGTCAAAGTCTTCTTTCTATTTTAATCGCATGGCTAGATTCATATAAAAATACTCTTCTTAAACTAATATACAAGCAAAGATTTAGCACAATTGCTATGTTTTGAAAATCTAGTATTGAAAATCTCTAATGATAGTTAGATATAGATCCAAATGAACGTTTGTCGATGTTAGAATTACATATTCTAACATATAAAAACACTGGAAAACTGGCAAACGAAATTCTAATCTAAATAATACTATAATACATTTTAGAATATAGAGACAGTGTCGTCATTTAAAAAATAAATTAAAACCTTTTCAAACGTCCCAATGCGTAGAAAGGCTTCAATGTGACGCGCCGTGTAACAACGCAACGTGGAAATAGGAAAATGTAAAGGGAACCTAAATAGAGAGCGTTGACCTTATCTCATTGTGTTTCAGCAATGCTGCTAAACAACGTATTTACGTAAATTATACCGCACTTTACAACTATACTACTCATCGATATGTATTTTACTTATTTTGAACCCAATGGTTATTTTCTGTGATATGATTTGATTTAGTTAATACCAATGCAGTCAGTGTTCAATGGATGCAGTCATTTTCAACAATCAACAATTTTATTTTTAGCCAAAAGGTACGTTAAAGGATGGATGTATGGATTGATGCACTTCATAATATTACGAAGCACGAATGTGCATATAAATAATTCAAAACAAACGTAAAATGGAAAGGCTTAATCGTAGAAAAATGATGAACAAAAAAACAGTGCTCAAAAACCACTGTTATGAACTCATATTATGTTTATCAGTAATTAATTCCCAAGATAACATGATCAAGGAAAAGAACTTACATTCCAAAAAGCCAAAACTCTTTAATACGCCAAGGAGTCTTATAGAATAGTCAGAAAATTCTCATGGACATATGAATATGATACCTAAGCTAATCTAAGTAATTGATGTATCCGGGCGAAAAAATCCTGACTTAGGTCGTTCGATCATCGTCAACAACTTTATGCACCACACATCCTTTTAAAGCGGCCGTTTTTTATTAGTGTCTAAGCTAAACCCGAACTTAGATACCTATCAATTTATAATATTCTTCCAAATTCCTGAATTATCCCACGGTTTATAACGAAAGCATTATAGACAACTGAGTTTATTCCCAAAAAGGCACGCGTGCAGGCTTTAGGTGGCTTCCACGAGGGTTCTAAACTCTCGTGGAAGCCTCACTTACCGTAAAATAAATAACTTGCAACGGTGTAACCAAATTTTAAACAGATTTATTAAAAACTTGAGGTTAATTACTTTGAAACTTAAAAATATCTATAAACTGAAGAAACAAACATCACTTTACTAATTATGATTTCATTACTATCATCAGAATTCCTAGCAGTCAAAGTGAGACGTGGAAAGTATTTTTAACTAAATTGCAATCTACCAATAATAAATTAAACTGAATACTATCTGCTAATATTCAAAATAGAACGTCTGGATAAGACAAGCATCTTAATTTAAAAATCATTGCCACGATCAATAAAATCAGTTAAATTTAGGCGTGAGTGGAAATATTTATTGAAGAATTACACGAATTTAGGATACTCATTTTCACTTGAAATTTCAATAACCGTATTGAAATTTCAAGTGAAAATGATTTAAGCTACTGTAATCATAAACCGCAATTACGTAAAACAAAACACATAACTCGTGCCGCAATTGCAGAGTGTTTGTACAAACGGAATCGTCGTCGCGCGTCACGGTATTAGGTGTTCAGTAAAATGGAGTTTCGTGAGTGCATTGAACCAAAAAACGTGGTTGATTACTTAAGACACAGCCAAAGTCGTGATCGGTACACCGGCTTTTTGCGTGGAAAAGCTTTTTGCCTATTTCGAGCAATAAAATACTAACACATATTGACGTTTTTGCTTGCGATTACCGTGGCGACGACAGCATCATGTCGAACACGTTACGAGCGTTACGCTGCAAATATATTGCACGGTTTTTGAAAGACTGATTAAATTAATAAAAGGGATTAATCAATAATTTAAAAGATCAAACCAAACGTTAACGTTACTAAGACCCGATAGTGCAGTAATTTGTGAAAAAAAATTCAACTGTAAATTGTAGTCATAAACTGAGGATAATTCGATTTAAATTGCTGGATTTTCTTTTGAATTTGGGAGAAGTTGTTGCTTGGTTTTCAGTTTTTTGCAAAAAAACCGTTTAGCGTGAAAATTAAATCATTCCCTATTTACAATGAACTAAAACTCGGTTTTTTAAAGGCTAAAGAAGAATGAAGACTAAGTTGCAGAGCCCTATATATAATATTGACCGATTACTAAAGATTTACTAATTTAATGAATAATCAGCGTTTCAAAAACTGAGCAATAGGTACGTATTTAATCGTGACAAGAACATCTTTAAACTTGCTGTAATTCAACTAAAATTAGTGCTAGTTTATACAGTCTATGTTATAGCTAAGGATGATGTCAGATTCGCGATACCTAAGTCGACATCAATTGATTACCGAGCATTGTTTGCAATCGGCCTAGATTTGATACGTTGACAACTGATTTATGTTCATGCTCAGGTGTCAAAAGCAGATACTATAGTCAAAAAAACTAAAAACTTCACATATAAAAGATACTGCAGAGATTGTTGACGCCTAGATCATCTATCATCCGGTTGTGTAACTAGTCGTATGTATGACAAAGGTATTAGTGCGTCTCCACTCAAGCGTAGTACAATACATATACGTGGCTTTTTGCAGCCAAAATTTTAAAAGTTGAGCAGAGTTTCTCATTCGTGCGCTGTAACACAGGTAGCTGTGGATAATTTAGATAATTATCTATCATTACGGCCAGTTTTTTGGGGCATGTACGATAGATTCAATAGTGATGCCACCGTTTGACGGCCCCGTCATGGGGCCAGCAATGTTGACTGAGCAAACACAGTTACATAGGTTATTGTGTACCTTTGTAACTGCTTGCTTACACTCAGGTGCTAAGTCAACGGTAATTAAGTCTGTCACTGTGAACATTACTGGCATCATTAAAGTACCGCTTATTCCTTGTTCAGTAACTGAATAATATTTAATAGCCACTCACAAAGCGTGGACGTACTATATACGCTTCAGTGACCGTAAGCATGTCCCTTCTCTAAACTATATTTTATGTAAGCCTCTTAATATCTTTTAATTAGGTTGGAAAAGTCCACTCGTTATTTTTATTTACATTATTAACATGCCCATGAGTTCATACTCGTGTCCGAGGCACTCAAGTGTAATTATTAAATTTTATAAATGTACAGCTTATAGCATTCGTCTCATTATTTAAATACAATTCTTTATCTGGATCTGTAAGTTCTTAAAAACTATTACACGCTATTAAAAACAAGAGATCAAAAAACCTGCAACGCATTCCAAACTAGGCACAGATGGATAGAAAAAAAGAGCTAAAGCTCTGACTGTTTGAAAAAAAGGAACTAGAATAAATTCTAATACAATACAACGATGACTTGATAAGATAAATGAATCATATATGCATACTCGTTTTATTGAAAATCAAACAGCTGATCTCTAAGCGGAGTCAAGGTGAAGGCTGGTCAACCAGAAAGGCAAGTCGCGACATGTATACGAATACGAAGAAAAAAGACCATTAAAAATAAAAACCCAAAATGGCACGTAATGCTAAACGAATGACATCATGAACCAGCTGATTGATACAACCACGTTACCGAATTATCTGAAGTGATTACATAAGGGTAAACGAAGTTTGCCTAAAACCGGATTCAAATACAGGATTTTTTACATATCCTGGCGAGAAGAGGCAGAGCGATCCCTCGTTTAAAAGTGTTAAGAGATGCTAATGGCAAAAAAGATCGATTAAAACACGTGTTTTTACATTAAAAAATTAAATCAAATTTTGATATTTCTAGAGATTCTTTTTGGAACATACAAACGGTTAACGACGAAATAAAAAACCAATGTTTCATTCTTACACACATTATTACTTCATTGCATAGTTAAAAAATATTCGAGGGATTTCCCTGACGAATGAAACAAAAATAAGGGAAATCGGATTTCAAAAATAAGGGATTTTTAAAATCGGTTTCTTTTACATAAAACTTAATAAATTAATCGGATACAGTAACAATATTTTGTATCCTGTAATATAATGAAAAAGAATTTGATGGAGCATTTGAAACATATCGGTACAATATTGAGAAATTCGTTTTATCTTTGACCAAAATATAAATAAAAGGAATAGTATAAAGGAGTTAAGAGACAAACAAACATTGAAGAGCTCTGGCATGGCAACCAGTAATGTCTAGAAATATTAGAAGAATTCCTCTAAACATGTAATAGCCTAATGTAAATATTTAAATACTAATAAAAGTCTTACATGTACTGGAAGTTTTCATATAGTAACGCATATACTGTACAAATAATAGGAGTCATTTGTTACGCAACATTGTCGGAAAATTGTTGTGCCTACTAAACACGTGGCGTGTAAAATAAGAGCGTGTTGACTCAGCTGATAGGTGCATTGAACCTGAATGAACAGGTAAAGCATTTAGGTATGGTTTTTATATACTGAAAATTCCAGCTCACGTATTTAAAATGCAGGAGAGCCCGATCACTGAATCACACGGTCAGCTGATTGCTCTTGATACGTCTGGTAGATATAAATTAGAGTTTTTTGGTTTTAGCTTTTTTAAGTCTTTGGTATGCTGCTGCAGTAACGGATACGTTTAGAATTATTTCGAGCAATAAAATACTAACACATATTGACGTTTTTGCTTGCGATTACCGTGGCGACGACAGCATCATGTCGAACACGTTACGAGCGTTACGCTGCAAATATATTGCACGGTTTTTGAAAGACTGATTAAATTAATAAAAGGGATTAATCAATAATTTAAAAGATCAAACCAAACGTTAACGTTACTAAGACCCGATAGTGCAGTAATTTGTGAAAAAAAATTCAACTGTAAATTGTAGTCATAAACTGAGGATAATTCGATTTAAATTGCTGGATTTTCTTTTGAATTTGGGAGAAGTTGTTGCTTGGTTTTCAGTTTTTTGCAAAAAAACCGTTTAGCGTGAAAATTAAATCATTCCCTATTTACAATGAACTAAAACTCGGTTTTTTAAAGGCTAAAGAAGAATGAAGACTAAGTTGCAGAGCCCTATATATAATATTGACCGATTACTAAAGATTTACTAATTTAATGAATAATCAGCGTTTCAAAAACTGAGCAATAGGTACGTATTTAATCGTGACAAGAACATCTTTAAACTTGCTGTAATTCAACTAAAATTAGTGCTAGTTTATACAGTCTATGTTATAGCTAAGGATGATGTCAGATTCGCGATACCTAAGTCGACATCAATTGATTACCGAGCATTGTTTGCAATCGGCCTAGATTTGATACGTTGACAACTGATTTATGTTCATGCTCAGGTGTCAAAAGCAGATACTATAGTCAAAAAAACTAAAAACTTCACATATAAAAGATACTGCAGAGATTGTTGACGCCTAGATCATCTATCATCCGGTTGTGTAACTAGTCGTATGTATGACAAAGGTATTAGTGCGTCTCCACTCAAGCGTAGTACAATACATATACGTGGCTTTTTGCAGCCAAAATTTTAAAAGTTGAGCAGAGTTTCTCATTCGTGCGCTGTAACACAGGTAGCTGTGGATAATTTAGATAATTATCTATCATTACGGCCAGTTTTTTGGGGCATGTACGATAGATTCAATAGTGATGCCACCGTTTGACGGCCCCGTCATGGGGCCAGCAATGTTGACTGAGCAAACACAGTTACATAGGTTATTGTGTACCTTTGTAACTGCTTGCTTACACTCAGGTGCTAAGTCAACGGTAATTAAGTCTGTCACTGTGAACATTACTGGCATCATTAAAGTACCGCTTATTCCTTGTTCAGTAACTGAATAATATTTAATAGCCACTCACAAAGCGTGGACGTACTATATACGCTTCAGTGACCGTAAGCATGTCCCTTCTCTAAACTATATTTTATGTAAGCCTCTTAATATCTTTTAATTAGGTTGGAAAAGTCCACTCGTTATTTTTATTTACATTATTAACATGCCCATGAGTTCATACTCGTGTCCGAGGCACTCAAGTGTAATTATTAAATTTTATAAATGTACAGCTTATAGCATTCGTCTCATTATTTAAATACAATTCTTTATCTGGATCTGTAAGTTCTTAAAAACTATTACACGCTATTAAAAACAAGAGATCAAAAAACCTGCAACGCATTCCAAACTAGGCACAGATGGATAGAAAAAAAGAGCTAAAGCTCTGACTGTTTGAAAAAAAGGAACTAGAATAAATTCTAATACAATACAACGATGACTTGATAAGATAAATGAATCATATATGCATACTCGTTTTATTGAAAATCAAACAGCTGATCTCTAAGCGGAGTCAAGGTGAAGGCTGGTCAACCAGAAAGGCAAGTCGCGACATGTATACGAATACGAAGAAAAAAGACCATTAAAAATAAAAACCCAAAATGGCACGTAATGCTAAACGAATGACATCATGAACCAGCTGATTGATACAACCACGTTACCGAATTATCTGAAGTGATTACATAAGGGTAAACGAAGTTTGCCTAAAACCGGATTCAAATACAGGATTTTTTACATATCCTGGCGAGAAGAGGCAGAGCGATCCCTCGTTTAAAAGTGTTAAGAGATGCTAATGGCAAAAAAGATCGATTAAAACACGTGTTTTTACATTAAAAAATTAAATCAAATTTTGATATTTCTAGAGATTCTTTTTGGAACATACAAACGGTTAACGACGAAATAAAAAACCAATGTTTCATTCTTACACACATTATTACTTCATTGCATAGTTAAAAAATATTCGAGGGATTTCCCTGACGAATGAAACAAAAATAAGGGAAATCGGATTTCAAAAATAAGGGATTTTTAAAATCGGTTTCTTTTACATAAAACTTAATAAATTAATCGGATACAGTAACAATATTTTGTATCCTGTAATATAATGAAAAAGAATTTGATGGAGCATTTGAAACATATCGGTACAATATTGAGAAATTCGTTTTATCTTTGACCAAAATATAAATAAAAGGAATAGTATAAAGGAGTTAAGAGACAAACAAACATTGAAGAGCTCTGGCATGGCAACCAGTAATGTCTAGAAATATTAGAAGAATTCCTCTAAACATGTAATAGCCTAATGTAAATATTTAAATACTAATAAAAGTCTTACATGTACTGGAAGTTTTCATATAGTAACGCATATACTGTACAAATAATAGGAGTCATTTGTTACGCAACATTGTCGGAAAATTGTTGTGCCTACTAAACACGTGGCGTGTAAAATAAGAGCGTGTTGACTCAGCTGATAGGTGCATTGAACCTGAATGAACAGGTAAAGCATTTAGGTATGGTTTTTATATACTGAAAATTCCAGCTCACGTATTTAAAATGCAGGAGAGCCCGATCACTGAATCACACGGTCAGCTGATTGCTCTTGATACGTCTGGTAGATATAAATTAGAGTTTTTTGGTTTTAGCTTTTTTAAGTCTTTGGTATGCTGCTGCAGTAACGGATACGTTTAGAATCTTTAAAATTCACAAATTGAATGATTTGTCTATAAGTTTAAATAGTTTTAACTTTTCTGACATGTCTACAGCCATGTTCATTTAAAATTTTCTCCGAGGAACTAGAAGTGTAATAATTTCGACTTTCAATCCAAAGTAAGTAATAATATTAATGGAATCAAAATTAGCCTGTAAAAGATAATTAATATGCGATTTTAATATATTATCGAAATCCGTAAAACTAGCACCTAAAACTAGTCATTTTAATATTGTACATTTTCGATAAAATTTAGATCATTAATCTTTTGCACTTAATTATATTAAGTCAGCGTAGTTTATAATATTAATATATTCTGTAACGTCACGTCTACTTTAAATACTAAAAACACGAACATCATATAAACCAATAATTCATAGTTCATAACATACAAACAGCTTCTTAAACTAATACTATCGAAGATGTAATAAGTGTACACAAGTACATAATCTACTTTAGATTATATAAACCTCGGCGTAACGTTTTCGCAGTTTTGCTTCCCATCAGAATCCATGGGCCTCATCTCATGGCCTCGTCGACAATCGAAAGCCTAAGTGTTAAGTAAACACTTGATATCATTACACATGACATCAGCCTCTCAGCTGGTCCCAAGTTGAAGGATGGTCATGAAGTGTAGGTGTGGTAAGCTATGGTTGCCCTACAGTGGCCCCAATACCAACGTTACAGGTGTTATGTCTGCGTGTGCTTAACTAATATTGGATTTTTGTTCTTTTTTTTCGGTGGCTTGCTTGGATTTCAACAGCCAAATATACTTGATGAAAACATTTAGTGTGGAATCTAAAAAATTACTAAAAATCTTCATAATCTGTGGATATGTAAACATGTGTTAGATTTGTTACTACTTAAATTTTCTAAAAATTCTCATTCTTTCGGGCAATTTTGGCAATGTCCTTTGGAGGTGAAACAAATGCTCGACAAGAAGAAAGAAAGTTAATGATAACTCGAAAAATTAATGCTTAAAAAGAACTTTTGGTATGCTAGAAATTCGCACATAACAGCGTCTAGTTTAATACTAAATTGCAACGGTCGATCTAGAAACTAACCGAGGCTAGAAAATATTTAGACATCGTGTCCAACACACATGTATGCAAATCACGACTAATGGGACGATATTTTTGTGTGATTTGGGATTAAACTTAAGCGGCGTATTTCACGATGCAAATTATATTGATAAGGATGTATATGCGCTGTGTGAAGGAGATTTTAGTAATAAAGATATTGAAGTTCAAAACTTGGGTCATACCCAATTAAGTATACCAAACATTGCATACAGCATGTTTCATTTTTTAAACTTTGCAATTTTTTCAAGAGAACGAAATCTAAAAATCATAAAAATTTCTTAGCTACGAAACTTTAATTTCAAAGACCTCTTAAGTCAAGAGTTACTATGATATGCTTATTTAGCTTAAAAATAGTTCCATAAGGATATAATCTCAGCATTGTAAATCTATACATTCCCTACTCTTTGTTTATAAAATATTCCTTGCAGAAAGAATATTAGTTTGTGACTTTAGATGAAAACGGAAGTTGTTATTTCTAGCAAAAAAGGTAAGCCCAGAAATTATCTTTTATTAGTTATAGACTGAAATTATTAGCTGATTTTGAATAAAATTTTTTAAAAATAAACCATAAATAACCCAAAGCAAAAAAATCCCAATGCCTTTATTAGGAAAACACGAAAAATAGACAAAATCAAAATAAATATTGAGACTGCATTAATAAGGACATTTGTAAACGTTAGACACCATAATACAGTCGTTAAAACAACTATTTAGCGAAACGTATGACAAATGTTTACTTTGAATAGGATTATCTACACGCAATTTTATTGGCATTTTTGATACCTACATTAAATATGTTGTACACCTACCAGTTTAAATTAAATAAACATTGAGTTTGGGAATCCCTACAAATTACAGAGCTAATAACTATTGCGCTATTAAAGTGAAAATCAGGACTTGATTGATGAAGAGAATGGAAACAGAAATTGCAAGAATAGTGGCAAGTGAGCGTTGTCTCTGGACTACCCCTACGGGAATGATGCTCAATATTATGTAAGTTTGATTTGTATGTACTATAAAAGGGTAAAAAAAAATTTCTTCTCGCTGTATATTTTAATGTATCAAAATATCTAGTACAGTGAAAACGCTGGTATAATAAAAACTAATAACAATATGCTGCAAGTGAGATATTTGCGCGAGTTCGCACTACGATATCAAATAAAAGAAAGATGGCATTTTTGTAAAATTTGAGCAAAAGCGCTAATTTGCGAATATCAAACATGCATTCACCTACACAATACACTTGTCAATGTTTGGACAGCTGCACGAATTATCCGTCTCGTCAAGTGCAATATTTATTCTCGCAAACATAGAAACGTAACGATCTGCTGATACAATACGTGGATTAAATTCACGCCATAATATATTTTTATTTAAATTGGCTAATTCTAGCTTCGCCTTGCTTTGCTACATTTCTCTAGTTAAATTAATGTTATATAGAGACATCATCTAAACAAGATTTTTAAATATATTTTAACAGGTATCCTAAACATCCACGATTCAATAACAATAAGCTATGTTATCAAGTTTTTCAAAAAATACAAACTCATTTCAATAATATTTTTCAAACAAATGTATATTTTTTGTATTTAAACCTTGGATCTTTTTAAGTCAATTCGCTGAAACGATTTCAATAACTCACAATATTCAAAACAAAACCTTTAAAAATGCATTCAGTTGAACTAGCCTCATTTCAAGTACAATATCTATGAATCTACTATGCGTTTAGATAACATAGAGATATTTGCTCAAGGTGTGCTACATTATTTCGATAAATTCCTTAGAAAGTATCGACAAACGTCGCGCGCAATACATTTTCCGCGAGCTTTATAATCATCCGATAACAAGCGATAAGTTATCAAATGTCAACTAATTTGTACTGAATGTTAGTGGGACGTTTGCTGAACGATATCATCGCACTGGCACTATATAGCAACAGGTTGTAGAAGCTATCTAAAATTGCATTTTTGTTACATTTAAAACGAGATAAGCTAGCCACTATTTTCGTTTCGTTTTATATTGTGCAGAACGTCAAAACTGATTGTCGAGGTCAGGTATACGCATCGGGAGCACGTCAATCTTTACAAATAAATAAAATTGCAGTGTCTGTTCGCAATTTCCAAATTAACAGTTTTTCACAAAATTCATATAACAGTATTTACACAAAAAAATTGTGTTTGTTTCGACTAAACTTCCAGTCTGATTAGAAAACCTCTTATTGACGGATTTCTATCCAGATGTCGCTGACGTACATTTCAGACACGTCAGCGCGTACACGGATTAATCTCATTTATCATCTACTTGCAAAATTCAAAAAGTCAAAACTCATTTATTTCAAAATGCTTAGTTTACAAGTCAGTACTTCTAAAACGCCAAATCCATGTTTTTATTTTTAGTGACTCTACCGACAGTAGTGTGTCCCGCACACTACTTCTCAAATCTTTTTAATAATGAGATTGTAGATCTTCTACCTTATCATACAAATTCGAGTATAATTTTGATAATGATACCAAAATATGATATGCGCCTTAACTTTGATGGTAAAATACACAAACACCAAAATTTAAAATTATGCACGAATCTAAAATATGGTTTTAATAATATGTTCGCAAATCAATCAATGTCAATTCAAGAATCAAGCAGTAAGTCAACCCAAAACTGCAAAAAATCATATCCAACGACAGGAAACGTTAATTGCTTTAAATTAATTTCAAATATGCGAAATAGTAAAAACATTTGGAGTTCTAAACTTGCTAGTTTATAGCAAGTTTACGCAAAAACAAAAGAATCGTAAGGAATCTTACAAAGCCAGATCTACTATATAAGACTTAAAAACTCAGATCAGACTATAAAAATGGCTAGGATTCTTCTTTTTATGGCAGAAAATTAAAAATAAATCTACATATAAATTCCGCAAAACAACAATGCTGCTTCAATCCAATATTTAAACTTATTATATATTAAGACTTAGAACGACAAAATACAATAGTTAGACTTACAAAAAGCCTTTCCAATGGGTTAAATACGATGAATCATTGAACTAAGTTACAGTAAAAGCGAGCAAAAAGTGCACTCGCTTTCCACGGCCGGCGCAGCTTAGAGATCCACGACTACCGTCAAATCGGGTTCACTCACCTCCATTCTATAGCTACTCCCGGAATGGAGCTTGTGTTTAGCTACGTCTCATTTATTGAGACAAAAATACAGGAACTTAGGTCTAACTTACCAGTAACTTAAGTGTTATTTTATGTAAGTAGCTTTACCAAAGAAAATGCACACTGAAAAAAATAAATGGGTAAAGTTAAATAAAATACTGTAAAAAATAACTAAGCGTGTTTGTTAATATAGCACCTGCAAAGTTGGTAGTTAAAAATAAATATGTCAATTTGGCAATAATTACTTGGTGAATATAAACCATTACACTTGGTTAAAATATTAGCCAATTTACTGGGTTACTACAACCAATTCACTTGGTTGCTGCTGCAATGTTACTTGGCTATCTCAGCCAATTTACTGGGTTACTACAACCGATTCACTCGGTAGCTGCTGCAATGTTAATCGGCTATCTCAGCCAATTTACTTGGTTACAACAACCGATTCACTTGGTAGCTGCTGGATTATTACTCGGCTATCTCAGCCAATTTACTGGGTAACTACAACCGATTCACTGGGTAATTACTGCAATGTTACTCGGCTATCTCAGCCAATTTACTGGGTTACTACAACAGATTCACTCGGTAGTAGCTGCAATGTTACTCGGTTATCTCAGCCAATTTATTGGGTTACTACAACCGATTCACTCGGTAGCTGCTGCAATGAATAAATCGTCTGCAGTTATATATCCATAACCACGGATGATTTATACATTGCAGCAGCATAGCTGAAAAATGACGATAGGTAAAGAGGTTTTTTGGAAATTCAAAACAAACAATTATAACAATTATGAACTGGTTTATTAAGATAAATCAATACATTTAGGTAATATCCAAAATGATACATATAGTCTTTATTCAAAATCAATCAAATCTAAGTCAGCTTTATAACCAAATAACAACTTAATAAAAGACTTAATCTATACTAAAGCGTAACTAGATGCGGAATGTTTATCAACAAATAAATTAAAAATGAAGGAATAAATCGCTAGTCATCATACAACTAGCAATTTTAATTAACTTGCTAATCACAAATTAATGACAATAAATTAGGTTAGGAAGCTTAAAACATTAGACTAGAGAGATCCTTCCCTTACTTTAGCTTTCGTTGGCCGCCAGACTTTTTTATGACAGTTTTTAAACATATGCTTATTACGGATAAAAGTGTAGGAATCAATAACATTCAGGCAATGTTGGAGCGCTCTTCAGACGCTGAAACAAAAAGCTTTTCTTAGGGCTGCTGTGTAGAAATAATGAAACAGGATTTTTTGAATAGAGACGATAACTTATGCATATAATTGAAAATTAAAATAAATACTAAGCAGCAGCTTATAGCAGAGGGAATAGTGTAAAATTATTAATGTATGATCAAAATGAAGACGAAGAAGACAAATAAAAAAATAACACGTCTAAAAGGACTTGTGGTTAATGGACTGTTGATAAAAATAATTATATATCTGCTTATACTTTCTATATACTATATATAGATACTTACTAATACATATCCAGTTGATTTCCTCAAAGCCTGGTATTCCTTAAAATATTGAGCTATAGCTGTATATAGCTGTTGATGTTGCTGATGTTGCCTGTTGTTTGTCATATTTTTCGGTCAGGGTGCATTGTTTTTTTATACATTTCCAAATTTCTAAGAAATATAGAACGTGGCTCCACTTTAAGGATCAAATCCT
This sequence comes from Mycalesis mineus, assembly GCA_034621355.1. NCBI lineage: Eukaryota > Metazoa > Arthropoda > Insecta > Lepidoptera > Nymphalidae > Mycalesis > Mycalesis mineus. The sequence continues at coordinate 17,488,236 of CM067884.1, read as the reverse complement.
TTATTCTGCCTCTTGTAATAGGGGCAGGGACAAAGATGTTATCTCATTTTCTGCAATACAAATTATAAAATTAGAAATAAGTTTTTTATTCTATTATTTTAAGAGGATAAAAAAATTAACCAGATAACTTAATTTTTACAACCTATAAGTGTAGATAACCTACCTACCTACTCATAACTCGAGTAGTTTTAGGCGTGTTTTGGCCAACATTTTTACTATCTTATTTTTACACTTGCCGATGCCTTTTTTTATTAATTTATATACATATGGAACCTAAGACGAACTTCCCTATATGGTCACTTACAATGCTATAATTCCGTTTTTTTTTCGGATATTTTTTATTTAAATAGGATATAAATAAATGACATGGAATAAATAGATAGAATCAACAGGACTCATAAGGTATTTGTAATATCGATATTACCTTGTGGACAATGTAAATTAAGATACAAGTCTAAACAAGCTAGCACAAGAAAAAGGAAGTCATGCGGATTACCTAACCTAAAATTGAAAGTAGGTATAAGTACGCATACTAACCTTTAATTACTTCAATGTAAGACTCGAGATTACATGCCGTCAATAAATTTTGGACCTCCTCATCCTTAATTTCCTTTGTTTCATATTTCACTTTAGCAAATATCTTCAATAATAACACTTCAATATGTATTTGTTTTCGGCGGGGTGAGCAGTTAGGCAAGTACATAGCACATTTTTTCGAAAATATCCTTACGTGTGTAACGGATAACAGTCGATTGACGAATGAACCAAAGAATAGAAATCAACGAGCGCAACGAATATATAATTAAGTGTCGGGGTTGTTTTCTACAGAGTAAATTACGTAGTCGCTTGCTGTCAAATAAGGTTATTCGTTAGATTTAACCGATTACTTATTTAAAAGGAACTAGGTATCTTAGCACAAATTAAATAAAAACTTATGTATTAATAAATGTGATGGTTATTACATATCAACAAAGACTAAGTTTAAAATAAATAGGTTTACTTATCTATTTTTTAATGAAGATGTTCGTAAAAAGTCAACCGATTGCATACTTGCTTGAACATAACAACGTGCTCATTATGCGTTAACTGAATCACTTGGTAGTTTCCGAGCAAGTTCGAAAGTGTTTGAGTGTTACCAATAAAATTATTTAAAATTTATTAATGTATTATTTGTTATTAACCAACAATATTTAACAATCTACACAAGTGTATTCTATGTCAAGTTCACTTGGAAATTTTTAATTACGTCTTAATTAGAAATTGCCGATATGGTTGTAACCGAGCCAAAAAGGTACTCTGTTATTACATATTTTTTTCAGTGCAACATAAAGTATATCATTTTTTTTAATTTTATGCAGCCCTTAGTTATAAATCCCTCTAAAAACGTTTTTATCAGTTCGTAGTAACTCTACTAGGGACTAAATCAGCAGGCATAATCCAATTAAGAACCAACTTGACTATAACCGTATTTTCTATTGTTTCCAAAAGTTTTTCAGAAGGTTAGACCGTCACACGCGCGATGCGGAGATTAGATTCAACAAACTTAAGATAAATTATTGTAATTTTGATCACTTTTTAAACTCTGATACCAAATTTGATAATATTTTGATATCTAATATTATTTTATTGAATACGAGTCAACATTACGTTTAAGGTAAGTTCCTTCAGTACTTATTAACATTTTTCATTAACATTCTATAATGGGTAGGATCTAATAACAGAGCAAATGGAGGCTCGCTCACTGTTTAAACATAACTTTATGGAGAAAGCTGCTATTTTACCGCACAAGCAAAAACTACTTTTATTACTATATCATTAAGATAACAGATCCCACGACCATCAAATTAACTGAGATTTGAAGTGTCTGCAATTATAAGATAAAATGGATCATTTTCTGTACACTTGTAATTTAAATTTCCTTGATTATATATTTTTTTATATTTGTGCAACTTTAACGACAGATAATGTGTGGCATGCCTTCTATAGAACTTATTCTAGTAATTTTTATGATTTATCGTTGTTTCCTGAAAGGATCCATCCTCCATATGTTCTGGTATTCTTTTACTTTCGCAAGGTCGCTAACTGTACTGTGCTTAAATGTGATGTAATCTAAGTTATTAGGAAATGATACAACATCCTAGAACACTTAGGTAAGTTATCTACTCGTTAAACAGTTAAACATGGCTGAAAGTTTCCTGGGAGTGCAACTTAAAGTCAAAGTGTTGCAATCTGGACACAGAGCAAGTGCAATTAAAAAAGTTCGGCAAAATAAATAGATTTGAAAAAGTAATATTTAATTGTCTGCTACTGCACATTTCCACAAAATTCATCAATCGATCAATTGAATACTTCATAAGTTGTTCGATTGATGAATTTTGTAGAAATGCACAGGAGGCATATTCATCATTACTGAATTAAAAAAATTATTAACAAAAAATAGAACCGACTCAAATCGCACTAAAAAGTAAAAAATAACTGTGTCATTTAGTTGCTTCAATTTACTTAGGCAACTATGAAGTCGGTGCCAGCAAGTTTAAGGAACATTTATTTAACGTAGTAAAGCAGTTTGTGGGTTTTAGGTATTGTTCTTAAAGTAGAAACCTTGTCTGGCACCGACTCCTAGATATGCTTAAGTAAATTAGAGCAACTAAATGACACAGTTATTTTTTACTTTTTAGTGCAATTTGACTCGGTTCTATTTTTTTTTTTAATTTTTATTTCTTACTTTTTAGTTATTTATCGCCACGTAACACACTCATACAATACTGTCATAGTATCATATATCATATCATACGGCACTTGTAGCCAAAAAGCTACCGATACTTACACTAAAACCGAAATCGCTGCAAGTGTGCCTATAAAAGTTGAAGAGTTCCTTCAATTTTCCCAGGATATCATCATCAGATCCTTACATGATAACAATGGGACCACCTTGGAAGTGTGACCTTTCTAATAAAAAAAGAATTATCAAAATTGGACAACTCTGTAAAAAGTTATGCGTGGTTATGACAACGCATAACTTTTTATGTAGGTATGCATAAAAAAAATGTACGTGTCGAATTGAGAACCTCCTCCGTTTTTTTTCGTCAGTTAATCATACTAAAATCATACGAAATATTTAGACAGGAGAAGAAAGCACGCTGCTTACATTGCAATAAAGTCATCATCAGATCTCATGAAGAGCCAGGTCCTTAACTCTACCCACACGTACCAACACTGTAACTCTAACTTACCTGAAAATTACATAGTACCCTCTGATAGCAATAAAACAGATAGCAATTAGGAACCGATCAAGGGCCAAAGGTGCTCCTGCGCCGATGGTATGCATAATAAGCCGATCAAATTTAAGACAATTGACATTCATGCCATTTGACCCCGAATCGCATTATTGATGGAGCGGGCGCGCCTAATTACCATTGTTAATGGGGGATGCGTTTACGACGTCCGTTACCGAACACTGTTACTGTAATTTGATACGATTATTGACTAAGGTCACAAAATTATGGGTTAACTAGTAAATAATTTAGCTAAGTTTGTTTTCATAACTAGTTTTTTGTTACATAATCTATGATTGGGTAGGTAGTCGTGGCTTCTCTGTCTAGAACTGATCTAATAGAGAATAAGTCATCAGTATCAGCCACAAGAGCCCACAACGGGGCCATACCTTTCTCGTTTTAGAAGAAAGTATAGGGGAGCTGAATAAATATCTCCATTAAATTAATCTGTCACGATTTTTCAAACTTTTCTGTATATTTTAAATTTTTATTTCATTTCCGATATTATTTAATTTTTATGGTAGTCTCTTAATTGGTTAACTGTACGTGTCCATAGTAACTTTAAAAAGAGTTCATCTGAAAGTAATAAAATCATATCTCCCTGTTCAATTAAAATCATATCTCAATACCCTAAAATATTTAATTTTAAAATACATACTCGTAATTGACCGGAATAGCTTTCCAGTACTTCAAGAAGCTACTGTACGTGTTCGTAACAAGTTTGGTCACTTAATCTGAAAATAACCCCAAGTTCAATTAAGCAACAAATCTCAGGGAATGTTTAGAGGAACAAGGCACTGGGCGCCGGGCAGGCAACGAGTTCGCCTTATTAAAGATAGCCGTCTCGGATGGGATCCCGCAAGCTAGACTATGTACTGTGTTGTACCTAGGGCGTCGCCCTTTCGCCACGTTCTACGGTCCACGGATTTTGTACTTGGTCCGAGCTTAGAACTGATTTTATATCTATACTATGGTCTATTTCTATTTACTAGAATCGCGGGCGTCATCTACATAGTTTTATATAAAATCACCTTTGAACTTGAATTATTTAGTTTATTTTAATATGCAAACATAAGTTAGCTGAAGAATAGAATAATACTTTTTTGACTCAGCCTCGGACAGAAGCTCGTGAAGAATAAGTTCTAAAAACACATTAATCGATGTAAATGAAGTTAGCTAAATATATATTAGAAACGTTTATGGGCATAGACTTACATCTGGACAGCGCAACACGTCTTATAAAATGAAGCAGAGGTTCACTCAAAAATAGATCGTTCCCCTTGAAAATTAGATGAAAGCGCGAGTTCAATGATACCTGAGACGATCTTCCCAGTAGAGTTCTCAATATAATCAAAACTGAATACGTGAGAAATAATAATCAACAAAGAAAGTACATCTAGGATAGATTACTTAGGAAATTATTAAACTTACGGAGTGACGTTTAAAAATATTCTTATGCTTATGTCGCGGAGCAAAGTCACTGTGTTTTTGTCAATTACAGACACATAAGGTTTAACACCAATACAAACGACCTTATAACCAATACCCTGTCCCTAGAATTTACAGGTGTATTTTTTATCCTATACCCGGCAATGCGTAGCAGCAGGAATAAGAAAGGTGATATAATTCCACTAATTCGCAACTTCTTTTACTACCCAACTTTAAGCTGCTAACAATTTTTAAGTCTCAATAGTTCTTGAACTGGCGACTTTTTTCGTACCCACTCGTATACACAGACTTTTTGATTATTATTTAAAGGGAAATGGGGAAATATTGGTCACATTTAACGACAAAGGTAGTATTTTATAAAACTTGTTTAAAATCCTTAAAACATTGCCCTAAAAATAAATATTTTTCTTGATTAAAAAGCTATTGACCTCAGGAACCAGAAATCTCAAGCCGCCGAAGCCGCGCTTCAGAGAGTATTTATAAATAGTTAAAAGTTCATGCCCAATGAGCACGACAAATCCAAAAGCCAGGAGCGTGGAATTAGAATAACGGTACCCAAGTACTCTGCGATGGTTGGAAAACCAAAATCACAAAAATAGACGACCATTCCCTTGGACAAAGGCGTCAGTTCAATAATGCAGGAGACAGCCCCGATTTATTCCACGGTCACACGGTCGAGTGCGTTTGAATTAGAATCAATTTCCTATCGGAACGCTCTTGACCGGGCCCTAGGGCTCCGAAGCGCATGAACTTCACGCCTGGGTTATTTGCGCTAACATCATATAGCACGCGAGCACGGGACTGTTCTACGTAATTAGGTAATAAGCAACCATGGGCTTGGTTAAATTGCATGGAATCCAATTATAGAATCTTTGATTGTTAAGTTATAATTGGTTAAGTACTAAGTTTTTAGGTGTCTGCCTATCCTTTGGTCCTATGGTCAAGCTGCGCAACTGTGTTACGAAAAGTCTTGGATTTGAACCTAAAAGTAGGTAGGTATACGAATTTTGTCTGTTTTAAGAAATTTCTTGTGCCTTGGAAAATTAAACATCTCTCTCTCTCTCTCTCTCTCTCTCTCTCTCGGGAGGTCGGTAACTAACCACTGCCAAAAACCAGATCTATAAATCCCTAAATTTTACACAACTGCGAATCGAATCTATGAACTCTCTAATAAAAAAGACATTTCCAACTACACCCGGTAGCCCAGATACTACTTTTTAATAAACCACGTCTATGCTCCTGATTATAAAATCTGAAATCATTAGATAATGAACTGACATACCCTTCACCCTACAGTACGCGTGTCATAAAAACAAATATAAAAGCATTTAATTAATTACTTTCAAACAATTATAAACTCTATTATAACGCAGATAATTGTCATTTTCGTTTACACAAATGCGCGATACAAACACATATTAGGTGCGCTGTACAATGTACGAAGTTACGGAGGTAGCCAACCGTGACGTAGTTTTATCTTCATGAATTGTAAATAGCTCATTGTTTTATGGGAGCCCTGATTTACGTCGCATTTTTAATTTTGCCATAGAAATAATTGGTATATAATGCTGCTATGCCGTGATAACTAACATAATTATGTACGTATTGTCGTATATATTATCTTTTTTATCGGTATATGTTAGATGGGTACCGAGGAATATATCGTTCCGGTATGGTACCGCGTTAAATCCAATTAGGGATAGGCAGGGTTATTAGTATTACTTGTGTGTCTGTATAGGGCTACCATCCATCCATAGGAATAATAAGGAATAAGCCAGGAAGTCTGCCAGTAAAGGGCGGCAAAAAGCAACCGCGTGGACACGGAGCAAGTTTCAGTATGTATGCCAGACATGTAATCTATATCCTTGCTAATATTATAAACGCAATAATTTGTATGTACAGATGTTTGTTACTCTTTCACGCAAAATCTGCTGAAGTGATTTTGATAAAACTTTACAATAATACAGCTTATACATCAGAATATAATTGCATAAGTTTAAACAATGTATTAAAACTCACTTACTGAGTCAGGGTTATTATACTATCGATGAATTTTTTAATGACAAAGATGTTCAAAGGCAATTGGATGGGCTTTCAACTTCACACAGGAAGTAAAATAAATAACTTTATGTAACAACACACTTAATAGTTGTAAATCATAATATTCAAAAGTGCTTGTAATAAGCCTACTTGAAATAAACGATTTTGAATTTTTGAATTTTTGAATAATACGTAGGCTACTTTTTATTCAGATTTTTTTAACGAAAGCAGAAACTACGCGGGTGAAACAGTGGGCGTTCTCTAGTCCGTATATAAATAAAAGCCTCATACCATGCTGTCCACCATCAACTTTTCAACTAACGTAGATGTTAATGAACATAAGCACAAAGATAATTAATAGACAATAATTTAATTATTATTTTATTTTCCACTCAGATCTGACAGAAAACCTATGTACCAGCGAAAACAAAGCATTCTCAAGAGATCGACTCTACAATGTTCGTAAAATAGTAAAATAAATAAATTATTAATTACTTATTTATAATGAAATACCGCAAAGTAACGTAACGTTTCTATTTAACATATTGGCGGCCGCTGTGGAGCAATGGTATGCGCGGTGGGTTTATAGGATGGAGTTCCTGGGTTCGATTCCTGGTGGGGCAGATTAAGATTTTCCTAATTTGTCTTGGTCTGGCTGGTGGGAGGCTTTCGCCATAGCTAGTTACCTCTCTACCGACAAAGACGTGCCGTCAAGCGATTTAGCATCCCGAGACGATGTCGTGTAGAAACCGAAAGGGGTGTGGATTTCATCCTACTCCTAACAAGTTAGTCCGCTTCCATCTTAGATTGCATCATCACTTAACATCAGGTGTGACAGTAGTCAAGGGCAAACTTGTAGTAAATAAAAAAATTATATGGAACAAGTTAATGATACTTTACGACCTCCTTTAAGATGCACCAAATAATTGCCTAGAAGTTGAAAGAACTGTCCTGTATGTTGGTTGCTTATGGACACCCTGATCTGAGCCACCACCTACCACCTCAGGGCTTCAATTTCACATTGTTACACATAATCTCTGTGAAAACAATTTACTCCTGTATTTTATACAAATATGGACTTTTTTATTGCCCACCTGAATTTTATGGCCTCATCTATATTATAAGTTATGGGGCCATAAATTTGTGTACAGCCTTCATCCTGTCAATGAAGGGTGTGAACCTGAGACCACAGATAAATCCTAACATGTAATGAGTTTCATTCAGAAATTTAATAATCAATATGTCAATTTTGAGAGATATAACATGCTTTTTTTTTTTTTTTTATCGACTACAAGTTGACCCTTGACTGCTATCACACCTGATGTTAAGTGTTGATGCAATCTAAGATGGAAGCGGGCTAACTTGTAAGGAGTAGGATGAAATCCTCACCCCTTCGGTTTCTACACGACATCATACTGGAACGCTAAATCGCTTGGCGGTACGTTTTTGTCGGTAGGGCGGTAACTAGCCACGGCGAAAGCCTCTCACCAGCCAGACCAAGACAAATTAAGAAAAATCTCAATCTGCCCCGCCGGGAATCGAACCCAGGACCTCCGTCTTATAAATCCACCGCGCATACCTCAGCGCCACGGAGGTCGTGCTCGCTGTGTCCGGCAGTTTCACCCATATATATACTGTTTCTATATAGAAACATCTATACAGATAAAACAAGCCTAACTTTTTTATTAAATTTTTTTTCTTGCTTTTTAGTGATTTATCAACAATGAACATAGAAAAACTTACTCATACTAAACTATCTGCACAACATCATCAAAATGCTAAATCATTTGACAGTACTTCTTTGTTGGTAGTGAGGTAACTAGTCACAGTCAAACCCTACACACCTAGACCATTTTGGAAAATTTCAATCAGCCCAGCCGGGAATCAAACCCATGACCTCTAACTTTTTTTTTAAGAAAAATGTGCATAGCATATATCTTTAAAAAATAAACATAAGCCATAGCAGACTTTTTTGAAAAGTAAAACACTACTCCCATACATTTTTGTTATATCTCAAGAGGATTAAGCAGCATTTTCATGGGTGGTTCTTACTGAAATTATCATATTCAATTCATCATAATGGGGCAAAATTTTGTTTAATTAAAATTATGGAGTGATTTACTTAATTCCTTTATCTGAAACAGATACTAATTAATCAATTGCATAGTAAATGCAATCATGAACAACAAGAACTACTTTCCTAATTACTCTACTTAAGATACTTTAATTGTATCACAGATAATTATAATTAACTAGGAACCTTTAAAATTAGTTGATAAAAAATTAATTATATTTTCTAGGAAATGATGAAAATTTTAAATATCAAATTTTACAAAAAAAGGGAGAACAAAATCTTAGTCAATTGGCTCGGTTTTTAAAGATTTATCTTTCTAATGCTTTTTAAAACATGTATATCTAAGAAAAATCAAACTTTGTATCCATAGTATATAAAAAACTTATTACCATCATTATAAATTAACCTTTGAACTGGGCCTTCCAAACTTCGGAAAAACTAAATAACCCAATATTGTTTAATTTCATTCTTAAATATAAAACATATTATAGAAATAATCAAACTAAAGTACTGCATTTAAATAAGTACAAATACACAGGTATTTTATTGGAAAAAATGAATTTTTAGAACCTTGTGCAACAGCGACGGTAACATTAATGGTGAATTATAAGTCTATAATACAATATCAGCGCAGGTTAAAATTTAATTGATCACCCAAAGCTCAGGTGTGACTGAAATGTATTTAAAAGTGGCACACGGCTGCCACTTTGGTCCTTGATGAGTAAATGGAGAAAACAGGCTATCTTAACACCTTTAACTTGAAAATAGCTAGCAAGAATATACTCTTAAAAGATCAACCCCGCTGCAAAACACCCAAACCTTACACGTATGATGGAAAAATCGCCAGTTCCAAATATAAAATTCTATTGATTCGCAATAGAATAGTCGGAGCAAGTTTCATGGCAGAATTTAATACATATAACCTAAATATATTATTAAATTCAAATAACATAACATAGAGTTCGAAGAAATCATAACATTTATACAAATTTTAAATACAAATATGAATAACAATAAAATGTACAGTAGTATTCGATAAATCTTACCTTGAAAACTGGTCTGCCAGTTATTTTCAAGTCTGCAAGGTATAAATCTGTCCATAGGTTCAGGCCGGACCAGCACAGACTGCTTCCGGCTCACTGGACTGCATTGCTGAAGTAGCCTCCTTTCATATGATTCACTGAACATTTTCAAAGTCTCTCACACAATCAGGGCAAAACAGTTCTGAGCAAGGATATTAAATGGAAGAAAATAGACTAGAATATTTTCCAGAAGCAGGCTTGTTAACCGTTCATGGTATCAAATATCTCTCACACTGTAAATCTATTTGTTTTGAAGTTATCCTGTGCAGCGACAAGACTACTTATCCCATCGACTGCTGCCTATCATTTGAATGCATCTGACATGAACGATTGAGCCAGTTATCGAAACGATTTAAGTGTCCGTTATCACCAAACGTTGCAATTTAATTTTATACAAAAACAAAATGTAGTTATCAATTAACAACCAAAGCACATCAGTTTGTAAAATATTGGTATATTTTCACGCTAAATATAAAATAATACAAAATCGAAACCCTGTTTCTGGCATAAATATAACAATGTTGCCAGACCGATAATCCTTTTTATTTTCAAATAAAACGGTTTTATCAAAACCAAAGATTATGCAAAAAATACATAGAACACCATGATTCTTACGAATTATTTTAAATTATGCACTTGATTCTGTTGACAAAACGCTTTTAATCATTTTTTGTAACAACACATAACCAATGACTCTAATCATTGTACATAAATTAAGAATAAATACCGTACATAATTATGATAAATACGAAATGGTCTGTGGTTTTCAGTGTTAAGGTTATAGATTAGGTACCTACCTATTTAATGTTATGTCCATAAAGTGTCTATGGTAGATTTATATTTTTCAATGCTGTTTAGGTAACTAATCTGTGATGTTTCTCAACCACCATTTTGATTTTGATTATTGTGGTGGATAATTGTGTTTGATACTTTAATAGTATATTATTTATATTTCGTTACACTTACAGTGTATATATTGTTTTTGGTGAAGTATTAACCCTAATTTTTATACGTTTTCAGGGCTTCGACTAATATAAGTGTCGTCCTTTAGAATGGATCAAAGGCGTATTATGGGCCGTAACAGTGATAATGAGCGTGAAGATGTGCCAATATATTCACGGCTCTTTATAGTTTGCGACCGCAACCTGACTGAAGAACCATTCAGGAATGCGTTTTCTCAATTTGGGACCATAGAAGACATACGCATACCAACAGACCATAATACTGGCAAGCCTAAAGGTGTTGTTTTCATAAAGTTTTCGAAAACCTCTGAAGCTGCTAAAGCTTTGGAGGCAATGAATTCCAAGGTTATACACAATTCAAGCCGCCCGCTTAAGATACTAGTGGCAGCTAACAGATCAGATATACAGTCGGGCAATGATTACAGCAATGAGAAATACAGGAGGCTATTTTTACATGTCCCTAAAACTATGGATGAAGACACGCTAGTGAACCATTTTAAACCCTTTGGCCACATTGAAGATGTGCTTATACAAAGAGACAGAAACACTAATGAGTCTAAAGGGTTTGCTTATATTAAATATAGAAAGTTCTCAGAAGCTGCTCTTGCTTATGAGGAGTGTGAAAGAAAATATAGAGCTATCTTTGCTCAACCTAAAGGCTCCAACAGGCGTCCAGAGACAGCTTTCGAGACTAACATAAGTCATCTGGCTGAATCATCGACCAACCATAATGCCTCACTTATTTCCATGATGAATGTAGCCCCTAGAGGTTTTACAAGAGTCAACTTTATGTGTAATCCATATCTAACACAAATGCATGTAGAAACTTTATTTAACATTGTGCCTGGCCTAGTGAGCTGCCGTTACTTTGTAGATTTGATGAAAAATTTTGGTAAAGGGTCAGCTCAGTACTCAAACCCTGTATCAGCAGCATATGCTGTTGATAGGCTGAATGAATTTGAATATCCACCCGGCCAAAGGATCTTTGTTAAACCAGCAGACACACAATTCGATACTCATGAAAATAATTTCACTGACATACCAAATGCTGTTAACAACTTAAAAAATGCAATAGCAGCAACTAGCCAAAACTCATCACCAGATCTTGCGCAATTGGCCGAAGCAATTGCTGAGGCCTCCAAGTTAGTTAAGATAGCTACAAGGGGAGTTTCCGGTGGCAATATCCCTGATAGTAATGACTTGAACTATTGTAGCGTTAAACTGCCACCTACACAACCATTGGCTGACATTGATAGTCCAGTAGCTAAACGATGCTTCCTGGTGTGCAAACCTCAACCACCCCCTCTCACTGTATTGAGAGATATCTTTTGCCGTTTTGGAAATCTCATCAATGTCTATACACTACCTAACAAAACAGTAGGTTATGCACGTTATGCCGTTGTTAAATCTGCAGATGAGGCAATTAGCACTTTACATGGTGCAGAAATATGCGGTGTTCGCATGAAGGTATTAGAAGCGGAGGCCGAAGCCCCTGCAAAGCGAAAACGATTTGAATAACAAGGGAGGACAGACTGGACAAATTCTCTTTAGACTTTAATATATACCTACAGACATTATCATGACCTCTTAATGTGGACAACAATAAATATTTTACCTACAAACAGACAATATTCTTTATGTTCATTATAAAATAACCTACACAAGACGCAAAATTTTCAATAGCATGACCAACTGAGTAGTTTATTTTATAGTAAGTCCTTTACAACTGAATAATACTGACAAAAGTATACATAGGATCCATGTCATAGAAAATAGTAGACTGACTGGGTTTCTAAATCCTTTATTCTTCTTAACCTAAAACAAATACAAAATATTGCTCACACAGCCTTATTGCTTGATGATGAAATAATTGACTATTTGAAATAATCATATGGTTTTATGTCATTTACAAATTACATTCTAGTTATTTATATGAAATGCTATTAAATACACTAAAAAACAAGTTTGAATAGAAGTAATTAAAACTAATTCTTGATATATCAAGAAATTATTCCGACTCTAAAATAGTTTGGCTTATCAGTGGCAGTAAATGTTCCCTGTATAAAGGGTGTTTGTCTCCATGTGTGATTTTCAATATCTTTTCTGCTTGTTTGAATTGACTGAATGCCTCTTGCAGACACATTTTGTACAACAAAATCTTGCCATACTTTAAATGTAGCAAACCAACTAAAGGATGAATGTTGCCATAATAAAATCTGGAACAGAATATTTTAATAATATTATTAATGTGTAGTAATTTCATGAAGGAACTATGAGAAGTATACATTGGACTCTCCTGAAATTACAAACCAACTTATCAAATATCTAATAACTTGACTTGGAAATAAGCAAGTTATCATCGTCGTCAGCCAATGGACTGTCCACAGCTGCACATAAAGGCTTTTTTTAGAGACTTCCAAAAAACAATTACGTTAATACAGTTAAGATTCTATATATAAATATTATGACCTTACTAATGAACTAACCAAAAATGGCTATGTGGTTAGTTTATACGCGGTAGAAGTGGGTGCGAGAGTTATACCAGCGAAGTCTCTCTACAACCTGCTAAAAGACCTTGACCTTACTAGAAGTGCAGTAAGCTCCATATTGAAACGAGTGTCCAAAGCTGCTCTAGTAGGGTCCTTCCGAATTTGGCTGGGCAGGGAGAATAACTTGAACAGAGGAGGTGAGTGTTGACGCGCGTCACTAAGGGTACCCTTAAACCTACACCCGTGTCACAAGTCTCGGGCTCTGTTCGGAGTTTTTCTCTCAGCCACGCGATGGACCCGGCACCCGCACGGTGAATCCATGGAATGCTAAGATATTCGTCTCTATTACTGTTAGATTATAATGACCGAGACCAATTGATAAATGTTTTGAAGCAAAACAGGGCAAATTCTATCAGACAATCTTTATTATTATTTATATTTTTAATGTTCAGAAGTAAAGGTAAACCAACCTAAAACATGGTATAAGTTTCTCGGCATAGTTGCAAGCAGTCTCCCACAGCTGCACTTGTATTAAAGCGTCGAAAGCATTGTCCAGAGTTTGTGCATACATCACATTGAGAGGATGCAGCACACCTTCTTGTCTTTCAAGACAGTATTTACAAATGTCCACATCTGTACAAGAATGCTTAGTAAAATTATTATCGATCACTCAAGGCGTGACTGAAATGTACGTGAAAGCATAAGGGCTAACGCTAAAACTCAAAAAAACTCGCGCGGGTGTATAATGAAAAATAGTATGGACAGCGCAGGCGCGTGCGACGGAGCGCGGGCGCGGGTGGCGGGTACAGGGCGCGGGCGCCCGCGACGGGCACACGCGAGCGGGTTTGTTTCTACAAATCAGACAGGCGCCGCTAGATGCCACGGTCACACGCGTCGGAAGCTAGGTACAATCATGAACATCGATACAAAGCACGTAATAATTGAGGCGCAATTTCGGCCAGTATTATGGGTTATGGCGAATGAATTATCAAATTCTCCGCTGAGTAACCTACTTGTCAAGAACGGGTTATGCAGTCGATGTTTTTTCCGCTGACGTCTTTTTTTCAAATAATAAATTAGTAAATAATCCATGGTAATATACTCGGCACAACTGTACACGCTCGACATCCAAAGTTATACTAGCAGCGCTAGCTGAGACGGGTGCCCGCTCGCCGGGCCGCTATCTTTCGCCTCCAACAAAACGAAAGAGCTATTTTTGTCATTTCCCTACATGAGATATACCTTCGGGAGCATGTTAGACCTACTGAGCTTCAATACCAGTATTAGTTTTTGGCTAATTTTAGTCAAATGCTAATATATTAATACTTCAAAATAAATTTTGAATAATTCAAGAAAAATTAAAACAACCTATTGGCATAATTTATTCAATAATACATATTAAATTAACAATAACTCTTATCCATGTCATGTTAGTACTGGTTGCTTATAACACTAGAATTTTAAACTGCAGCAACCTCATTGGATAAACAGTATTTTAATTTGGAGGTTTTTAAATCATGCATATGAAATTAAAACATCTTAGGCGTGGTTGAACCCTCATAGCTTTTGTTTTAAGAATTCATTTTAATTTACACTACAGTTCATGCAAAGTTTAATGAGCAATCGACGTCTGATCTGAAAGATCTAGAATTTGTTTGTCATCATACTACGTCCTCGTTTTTCGCTTAGTGTGGTTCTATTAAAATGACATACAAGTCATAAAAATGGTTCAACCTATACTAAAGCCAAACTCGATTGAGAATGCTTGTCAACAAACAATTTAAAAATGAAGGTAGAAATCACTAGTCATTTTACACCTATTTTTTTTATTAACTAGTTAATGACGACTTCATGACAGTAAATTAGATTAGAAAGCTTAAAACTAATTAATGTGTACAATATCTTTCAAATAAGATTTTTAGAATAACAAAACATAATTTTAAATTTATTAGGCATAAGGGCTAACGCTAAAACTGGCGCGGTCGCCCGCCGCGGGCCACAAAACCGCGCGCGGGCACCCGTCGCGTGCGCCCGTCTCAGTTAGCGCTGCTAGTATCATTTTATTCAATAAAATCAACAAATATTTATTTGACCGTAGCATCTAGCGGCGCTCGACAGATTTGTAGAAACTAAACCCGCTCGCGTGTGCCCGTCACGGCCGCCCGCGCCGTGTACCCGCCGCCCGCCGCGCGGTTGCGAATCCGCCACACGCGCCCGCGCTCCGTCGCGCTGTCCATACTATTTTTCATTATACACCCGCGAGCGTGCAACCGCGTCAGTTTTAGCGTAGGCCCTAAAATTCTCAATCGAGTTTGGCTTTAGTATAGTAAGTTTCATTAAAAGGATACAGGCAACAGAAGTTTCCTTCATATTTTGTAAATGTAATTCACTAAACTCCATCGTCTTAACAAAGACTTCAACATGCTTATCTGTATATTCTGTACCACATTCCTCACAGCATATGTCTTTGTCTTGCAATTTATTTATTTCAAGTTTTTCTATACCATTTGGAATTTTTTCAACAGAATCTCCATTTTGGATTGCTGTCTCATTTATTCTTTCAGGTTTCTTCCCTATTTCACTATTTATTTCAGATCTCATTACTAATACTTTATCTTTAGCGATTTCTTTCTTTTCTCCATTCATATCAATATGTTCTTCACATTTTCCATTTTCTACTGCTTTCTCAATTTTTCTTTCAGGTTTCCTAACTAATACATAATTTTCTTTCCAAGGTACATTTACAGGATTATTGCATTTGTGGTTAAGACATTTAGCCGAGTGGACATATTTTAGATGGTTTTCATCTGAAAATAAATGATGTTCTATATTACAGAAAATAACTAAAACACGGTAATCATATCTGGTAGCCATGCGCTTGCTTGCAACATAGAAGAAGAGCTAAAGAGATTTGAGTATTATTTATTATATAGACAAGAGGCAGTGTGTTTCAAAACGCGGGTAGTTTGCAAATAGTCTAGGAAATTACTAATTTATTATTACACTTCGTCCGCGTGAAACTTGGTGTAGACTTGAACTCCCGTTTGACCCCCTAAGGAGGTGAGCATTAGAAAAAACGTTTCTTAGCGCTCGCCTACGTCATCATAGCTATATAGCAGCCACCCGCGACTTCGTCCGCGTGAAAACCTCTTAGTTACCCTTTTAATTTTAAAGACAGACTTTCATATAAAGTGTGCTCTTTCCCCGCTCCCTCTCTCAATTTTATTTTATTATAGTTTCCCGTGAAGCAATATCCTCCGTCCCGTCCCGTGTACTAAAGATCTACATTTTTGTCAAACATTGTACGATATTACAGTACATTGACATTAACAATATATATGTATTTATGGCAAGCTGATGTGTATAGCTTGTATTAAACAGTCTATTTCACTTTTGAATGAAATTCAATTTTTAATAACTTACAATCCGACATGCAGATCTCGAGATTAGCCCGTTTAAACAAACGAATAAACTTTTTCGTATATTATATAATTATGGTCTGCCATGCCAAATAAATTGAAAGAAAAGATCAAATATCGAATTCTCAAAGAATATCAGTACCAAAATGCTGACCCCTATTCAGTACGTATAACATAACACGGAGGAGGTCAACTTAATTTGGACGATATTGGACGGCAGTGTTGTTTTTCAGAAATATTGTAATACTAAAATTGTTTACTAAAATAACTACAGATATTACTTTTTATTGGTAGGTACAGACTCTCCATTCTGCAAGTAATACATTGTCTAATCCTAAAACATTTTCTACCAGTTAAAAAAAATCACAAAGATAATTTGTCTGTTACTTTGGAAATTATATTTATGTCTATGGTCGCTTTGAATAACACTGTCATAGAATGAACTAACAGTAGTATGCACATCTAAAGCATTTACCCATGCACCTGTCACACGTGCACAAGAAGTAGTAGTTTTGCTGCAGTTCCGTCTGGCGCTCTATGGGCGTCTTCATCATATCAATGTACGATATTCGGATCTGTGGACAAAAATTGGAATTCAAACTTGATTCCTCCAAACCTAGCTGGGCAGGGAAAATAACATAAACATAGGTGACAGTTGACGAGCGACACTAAGGGATCCCACACTCTTATTACATCTCTGGCTCTGTTCAGAGATTTTCTCGCGATGGACTCGGCATTCGCACGTTTAATCCATTTAATCTATGGCCAAGTTGTCTCAATGCCTCGACTGACTGCCTCGTTGGTCTAGTGGTTAGCCTATGTGGCTTCGATCACGAGGTCCTGGGTTCGATCCCTGGGTCGGGTCACGGAATAATTCTGAGCTTTTTCATTCTTCTATGAAATGTTCAGTACATTCCAAGCCCGGAGTCTGGAAGTTGGTGGTGTTACACCCCCGTGCCTCGGAGAGCACGTTAAGCCGTCGGTCCCGGTCACTATCATCAACATCTGATAGTGATCGTTAATAAATGAAACATTATCACCCTAAGCCCGCCAACCCGCATTGGAGCAGCGTGGTGGGTGTACGCTCCATATCCCCTCTCCTGTAAGGAGGGAGGCCTGGCCCTGTAGTGGGCCGTTAATAGACTGATAATGATGATGATGAAGTTGTCTCAATGTCAAAAAATCTTTATTCACTTGATTCTTTATGATTAGTTTAAATAGTAAATATGTAATGTTTAGATTATTTAAAAGCAGTGGTGATAATTTCAGGCTGGAAACTTAAAATTAAGCTATGAGGTTTCCAAACGCACCTTGGTCCGAGAATAGCCCACATGACAAAAAATGTAAATGAAAGGGTGTCCAAAGCTGCTACATTACGATCCAATAAAACTTGACTGGGCAAAGAAAATATACGAACAGACAATGAGTTTCGACGCGTCACAAAGGAGATTCTTTTAAAGCTACCTTCATTAGTTTAGAAGGACTACGATTTTCTTTTCAAAAATCCAAATATCTTTATTGGGAACAAAATAAAATATGCGTACAACAATGGCAAGGGCGATTGTAACCACAAATTGTCTCGTTGGTTATGTGGCTTCGATCACAAGATAATGGGGCCGAATCCTGGATTTGTTTATAGAATAATTGAGATTTTCTTCAAATATTTTTAGGAAATTCTAAGTGTGGGATCCGGAAGTAGGTAGTGTTACATATTCGCGCTCCAGAAAGCCGAGATTTAACATCTCTCTGGGGCGCGGGGCGGCGTCGGTCCTGGTCTTTTCTAATGAATTGAGCATTACCAGCACCACCCTAAGGCCCCCCACCAACCGTATTGTAGAATCGTAGTAAATCGCAGTGACGGCCTTCGTGGCGCAGTGGTATGTACCGTGGATTTACAAGACGGAGATTCTGGGCTCAATTCCCGGCTGGGCCGATCAAGTTTTTCTAAATTGGTCTAGGTTTAGCTGGTGGGTGGCTTTAGTCGTGGCTTATCACCATTCTTACCTTCTTCCAATCCAAACATGGCATGTCTTTTGTAGCTCGAATGTTAATTGTCTTTCCATCAAATGTCGCAACAGCATTTGGGTTGCAGCTGTGGTCAATGATGGATGAAGCCAAGTATATGCCTGTTCCTATCGAGTTCATGTCCATATCCAGTATTGTAAAGCTGTTTATAACCATCTGGAAACAAATAATAATATTTAAGTTTTTGCCAAAGAAATTTCCAAGGTACTAAAATTTTTGCCACATTTTTTTTATGTGGGGAAATCCTCATGGATACCCCTTTGCCATGAGGGGCAATTTATGCCTGACTCCTACTGACGAACGCCACGGTTTAACACTCCGATGCCTTAACACTGAATCAACAAACAAGCACACAACCGCAACCCAGCCAGCAATAATATGTGGTCCTAACTTTAACGTGGGGAAATCCTCATGGATACCTTCTCGTCATGGGGAGGCGAGAAGATTATGTCGGACTCGTACCGACTAAAACCCCACGGTGTTCCATCTCGTCGTCTGGGGATGAATTACGGGAACGTTTCGTACTACTACCGTAACAATGATATGTGGTCCGGCCTAATTAGTTGACAAACTTTGAATCCCTTTAAAAAAGACATTAAAATAATGAGGGAATGAATATTTGTATGGAAAATTCAATATTTCTCAAGAATTTAAGGCTAGGAAAAAGTTATTAGATCTAGAATTTATAGTGAGCTAACTACTACTCTAGGTATACTTACCCTTCCATACAGTCCCATCAGGTCAACAGTGTTTGGCATTGAAATGTCTTTCAGGAATTCAAAAAGTACTACACACAAGGAAGTGAAGTGATCCATTCTCTTTTTATCTGCTTTTAAATCTGTGTAATCTGCAATAGACAACAATAAATATTATATAAAGTGGCATAGCTTTCAAGACTAAAAAAAATGTTTAATAACTCCAGGAGCAAACAACATATAGATGGATCTATAGTAGCAATGTGAAGAGGTATTTGGGCGGGAAACTTTCGATGCCTAGACAGAGCAACTCTGGAAGAGTCGTATGTGAATGGGCCCTGGGTTATTAACTCTCGGGCACAAAAGGTTTGTCTTTCTGGTTTGTTAGTTTGGTTTTCTGTAACAAGCAATATGGTAAAAGTTGGACAGAGTATGAAATAGTAACTTACGCGACATGAGATCTTTCCACATCCTAAACGATGTGTCATTATAAAATGCTTTGAAGGTGCCGCCGTCGCCGCGCTGTATGCGGTTAATAATCTTAGCCAGCATGCGCGCTGCATCTGGAACTACTTTTGGCGATACTCTCTTCAGATTTGAGCATTCCCACTGAAAAATATATTTATTACTAAATTAACAACATTTAAAAAATAGATCAATATAAAAAACAGGTTCCTAGAACTGAACTTAATTTATTAACTTTCTTGAACGTGAAATAAAAAATGTATATTAAACATCATATCATATATTTTTTTTTATTTTAAAAGTGGGGTAATAGACATTTAAGACATCCAGAATCTAACAGAATAAATGAATGAAAATATAACTTCAAAAGTGATGAACCTATTATATAATACAGTTGCATTAATGTTCTTTTACTTTTTAAAATAAATTACAATTAATTTCTTAATTTGGCTTTGTAGTGTAAAACAAAGTTTTTAAAGGACATGGCCGGATTCTGCCCACAACTTGAATAGAATTTGCAATATTTAATAATATGTTAAAAAAAATAAAAAAATAAAGCAATATTTAAGGCAAAAATTATATTTCTCTATAACATTCGAGAAATCCGTATTTTTTTGTTTATTTTGGATATTTCTTTGACTTGCCTTAGCTTATGAGTTTGGATACATATTCTATCTGTATTTAGGACTTCAGTTTGTAATTAAATATAAAAAATACGACTAACAAAATACTGTAAACTACAGTAAATATTATAAACATAATTATAATAATAAAATAAAGATTTACGCTTTTTTTATTGTATAAATATGTTACGATTGTCGATGCGGCTGCGCACAACTACGCGACATGCAAAAGAGTGTACAAGTATCCGATCGTATTTTGACAGATTTGAAATTTTTTTTTTTCCCATGAAACAGTCATATGTTATGTAATAATAATGACCGGGATGAATTAATTCGCTTTGATAAACTAGAATAAATGTTTAGTACCAACTCAATCTTCTTATATACCAATGATCTCAACCCATATAGTCTAACTATTGGACCAGTATGGTATTATTTGCTACTAACTATATAACACTTTCGTAAAAGACAGTAAAATCATTGCTATTTAAAATAATTAGGCGCTTTTTTGTAACATGTTATTGAAGACTCTCGAAAGTTCTTTCACCACAAAACTTAAATAGCGGTATTCTAATACTCGTAAGCTTTAAAATAAGGTATTATATGTCACTGCAAACGAATTTTTTTTTCGGGGCACAGCTCCATACTAATTCCGGCCATGTCCTTTGGTGAAAAATAATAATGACAATAGTTTTTTTCAAAGTATCAGAAACCATTTAGGTATTTTGACCAATCTGAACGAAAATGTATTGGGACTATATGTAACTGTTTTTTAATTTATAAATTCATAATTTAATTTTTAATTTATTTGTTTAGTTGAAAAGGACATGGCCGGAATTAGTATGGAGCTGTGCCCCGAAAAAAAAATTCATTTGCAGTGACATATAGTACCTTATTTTAAAGCTTACGAGTATTAGAATACCGCTATTTAAGTTTTGTGGTCAAAGAACTTTCGAGAGTCTTCAATAACATGTTACAAAAAGGCGCCTAATTATTTTAAATAGCAATGATTTTATTGCCGTTTACCGTGTTATATAGTTAGTAGCAAATAATACCTCTGGTCTACCTACTGGTCCAATAGTTAGGCTATAAGGGTTAAGATCATTGGTATATAAGGAGATTGAGTTGGTACTAAACATTTATTCTAGTTTATCAAAGCGAATTAATTAATCCCGGTCATTATTATACAAAACATATGACTGTTCCATATAAAAAAAAAACATTTCAAATCTGTCAAAATACGATCGGATACTTGTACACACTTTTGCATGTCGCGTGGTTGTGCGCAGCCGCATCAACAATCGTAACTTATTTATACAATAAAAAAAGCGTAAATCTTTATTTTATTATTATAATTATGTTTATAATATTTATCTTAGTTTACATTGTTTTGTTAGTCGTTTTTTTTATATTCAATTACAAACTGAAGTCCTAAATACAGATAGAATATGTATTATATGTGTATCCAAACTCATAAGTAAATGAGAGTCAAAGAAATATCCAAAATAAACAAAAAATACGTATTTTTGGAATGTTATAGAGAAATATAATTTTTGCCTTAAATATTGCTTTATTTTTTTATTTTTTTTAACATACTAATAAATATTGCAAATTCTATTCAATTTGGGGGCAGAATCCGGCCATGTCCTTTGTAATCAAGTTTGAAGAATGATTTCTTTTCTTTGTTTAAGGCTTGAAAATGACCTTGCAGAGAGTGTCGAAACGTCGCCAAATCAAAAATTAAAAAAATATCACCTCTATGAGTGTTTTGATATTTAATAAAATTAGATAAAACCCAATACATTTTCGTTCCGATTAGTCAAAATACCTAAATGGTTTCTGATACTTTGAAAATAGTATCGCGGAACACTTGGGTAACCCTTCATATATAATGAGAGTAGTGTAAAATATAAAAAGATGAAATGAAAAATACAAATAAGAATACATATACATCATAATTTCAAATGGCATGACTACAAAAATTCTAACACTAAATCTAATGCTGTTGAAATGTATAATGGCACAGTGCCATCAAATGTTCCTCTGGTATGTATCAAATACTGTTAACAACCATTTATCAAGTCAAAGCAGTCATAAAGATGATTATGGATAGTCTGTTCTTGCTATATTATTAGTCTAGCTTATGCCAGTGACTATACCTGAAGGTCATATACCTAGCCCTTCATAATGTAGCCCAATAGGTCTAAGATGCGCCTGAAGATATGTCTCGTGTAGTGGCAAAATAAGATACATATATATTATATAGCTTTATCTTTCGCCTCAATGCAAAGAGAGAACAATATTTTAGATTGTGCACTATTGGGTGAGTTTTTGTCAACTGTGGTTTTATTTAACTTCAGGAGGCTAAGGCTTAACCATTTTGTCTGAGGTTTACAGGCACTGGTCTAAAACATTACAATGCTTATCATAATTTGGGGCTTTATGGTTAATCAAATGCAAATATAAAGAAATATAATTGCAGCCCAAAAAGGTAGGTACAAGAATGTGAGAAAAGATTTCAGGTCACAACAAAACAACAAAACAAAACAGAAAAATAAAATTCAAAATAATTTATTTCAAGTAGGCTGTTTCATAAGCATTTTTGAAATGTCAAGTCTGTCAGTACATATTGACTTTACCATTGGTTCAGAAGACAGATCTTGCGGAGACAAGCCAGCAAGAAACTCAGCAGTTGCTCTTTTTAAAAATCGATGTTACAATTTGTATACTAAAAATTACAATTATGGCTGATGCTTCCAAGTATCTTTGTCATTAATAAAATCATTAATTTCATAGTAACCTTTACTTAGTAAATGGCTTTTAACACATTTTTTAAACCTAATCTTTAAGATAAAATCTTTTTAACAAAAATGGTGTATTTGTATGTTATCTACTAAGTAATTGGTTTAAAGAACGCTAATATAATATATATAAATATATAGTCTACACCAATTATTAGATAACACAAAGGTATGATATTATTTTTCTCTTTTTATTATAAACACCTTTAAAGTTTCACAGCCCCGAGGGGTCCCCTGGCAACCGTCAGGCAAATAATGACAGCTGTCATTATAGCTCCGTCGCTACCCGGGTAGCCGCGGGCCTCAACGAAGGTTTGAATGTCAGGCCCCCAGGGGTTAAAGTAGTTTTAATTATTTTGTTAAAAAGAGTTTGCTCTCCAATGTTTGTAACATGTGACCTCATACATGTACCACAATGTACAACAGATAGATTGAATGTAAAACCTGCTAATCTAACATTGAAATGAACATAGGTACCAACCTTATGATCGTTCCAAGCATCTCTTTGACAGTTTCTACCACAGTAGTGAACAAACTGACAGACAGAACACTTGAGCACTTTGCATCTGAAATCATAAATAGCTATATTAAAGTTACTATATTATATTATTGAACCTGGCAGTCTACCAACAAAGGCACTTTTTTTAGTCTACTGAAAAAACAGGGAGATACTTAGAGGTTCGATGCTTGATTAAATTGTAAAGTACCAAAGTTATCAACATCACATAACTGTTGCTGTTTGTAGCCCTGAATAGCAGTTTGTACATTTCTTCATTCAAAATTGGTCTGCTTGAAAAATCAACAAGTCTGGAAAATGGCAAGAGTGGGCATATGACTCAAAGAGCTGATGTAATTGTTGGAATTTAAGGTGGAATTATGTTACCACACAAAACTGCTATTTCAGATTAAGTAAATAAGGCTATACATCTGTACTTTAATATTGATTGAAACCAATATAAAGGAGTTATTTGTAACATATTCTGTGAAGTGTTACTCCGTTATAAGCTATAACTCTGTACTTAAAAGGTATGAGAAGTAGGTGGTCCATCTACTTTATTATAAACTAGCAGAAGCTTGCAAATTTCCAAGTGTGAAAAATAATATATAGCATTTCCAAGATAGTCAAAAATGATTGAATTGACCCATTTTTATAAAGTTTTTGTAGGCTTTGAGTCTATTGAAAACAGACAGACATATAAATGGCAAGAGGAATTTCTTTTATTATAATTAATGATGATTATATAAATCCTCCTTATAGTGAAATTTGAAAACAACTTCGAACTTAAAGTGAATTATATCAAACACAAATAATGAAATGTAGGTATATTAAAATAACCACTTACTGCTTAAGACAATTATCACATCTATTCCCATTTTCTTTAGATGATAACACATAAGCAAAAGGTTCTTCCGTTAAAATAAGATCGCCGGCTTTAACCGCTGTGTTGCCTATCTTAAACTTATTTTTCATATTAATTTTATATTGCTTTTCACTGTGTATCAGTTAAATTATAGGTTAGTCAGTAACTGAAACCCTGTGATATAACGGGGGAAGTTTGCTGCGAATCCGCAGTTATTTGGAATGTAAAATTGCTAGCGACCAGCTACGCAAGTAAGCTCAAAATATTGGCTCCAGTCTCGTCTTAAACTAGTTCTACCTGCGAATCTAAAAATATCCAGTCAACATTCGGTTACATTATTTATAGGGGAGAGGCGTCTACAATCGCAACGACAAACCTCACATCAGTAAAAAACAAACAAAACACATCCTAATTTTAGCGTGCAGGTTGGCCAGATACATTTTATATAAAAAATAAATAGCAGACATTTGTTTTGGAATCTGACACAAAATGTGACATTAGTATAGACGAAATATTGACAGTGGTTTTTTTTAATTATTCGGTTTAGGACTGGAATCAAGTCACTAACTAATAGGGCGAATTCACATAAAATAAAGAGCTTTCAATTATTTTTGAAGTGATAACTTCTGGGAGGGTAAACCGCTTCTTCAAGTAATTAGTATATTGGCTACCCTTTCCTTCATAGATTAAAGACTACTAGATGGAGTCATAACGCGGCTGTAGGTTCAAGAGCGTGACAGACTTATTTCATTCGGCCTTTATTAGAAAGTGACACAAGATTACTTTTTGTCCCTTTCAGCGTGTTCGTTTTTATTGTTTGTCAAGAGTGGAGTTTGTGACAGACAAGGGACATATCTGAGCAATTATTAGCTTTATTTATTTGCTGATAAATAATATAACTTTGTCTTTATTCTATGTCCCAACGAGAAAGAATCAAACAAAAAAAAAAAACTTAAGGCAACTTTCAATGTCTTTTTTTTTTTTTTTTTTTTAATTTATTTAACGGCCTGGAATCAAGTCCTTTATGGCCTTTCATTAATGAAAAGTTACAATTTCTCTTAAAACTATCATTACAATATTACCTCCTAAATAATTTTTACAATTTTTCTATAGTATTACTGATAAAATAAAAAATAGGCCTAAAAAATAAACAGTTTTTTAACAAGTCCTTAATATGGCGGGTATCACACTCAAGTTTGTTTTCTTCTTTAATTGCTTCTATGGAACTTGCTAATAATAATCTTTGCAAGCCAAAAGCAGAACACTTAAAAACTATGTGGTTAATGTCAGCTTCTTCATTTTTGCAGTAGAGACACGTTTTATCCTTGTAAATATTTATTTTGTATAAATGAGTTGGCACTGAACAGTGACCAAATCTTAGTCGGTTTATTACTGATACGAATATTCTTGAATCACAGTTCATTTTAATATACCAAGGCCGAACCGGTATTTCATTTTGTATATCTGCATACCAACGTCCTTTACTTTGACTAGTTTCTTTCCAATATTTATACCAAAGCAATTTCTGTCTTTTATTCAATTCGTAGTATAAGTCCGTAAACGGAATCTGAAAACTGTCTGAACAATCTTCATTAACCAATCCTTGCCTTAGTATAGAATCAACTATTTCATTGCCCACTATGCCTCTGTGGGAGGGTACCCAAACGAATTCTATATTAATTCCAGTATTTCTTAAATCTAGTAACAATTTTTTTATTCGAAAAATAAAATATGAACACTTATAACTAAAATTGAAATTACCTATTGCTAAAAGAACACTTTTAGAATCAGTTACTATAATACAATTATTTACATTATCTGAAATTACTTCTTTTATATAATGCAATGCTTTTAAAATTGCAAATGATTCAGCAGTAAAAATACTACATCGAACATCTAGCTTAAACGACTTACTACATGTTTTCTGTGGATCGTAAAAAGCAGCACTCACGAGGTTCTGATTTTTAGATCCATCTGTATATAATTTATAATAATATTTACAATTCTTATCTATAAATCTTAGGAAGTCTATATTTGTTTTAATATTCGTCAAATGAATTGTATTTTCCAAAATTAATCCCTCATAAGGACAAGAATACATAGGCCACATGCTAGTAACATTAATGTTAGTGGCAATACTATTCATGTATGTCATTATAATAGAAATGGTAGGTTGTTTACCGGCAAGAAGTGAACTAGCTGTTACTTCTAAGGATTCAACTGTAGATTTTGTTATAGCCATCAGGTTATTAGGGAGTACAAGTTTGTTTACTAATGAAATGTTCGATGTCAGTGCTTTTAAACAAAATCTTTCAGCCAAAAATATACGTCTTACAGATAACGGAGGAATACCAGTTTCGACTTCCATGGAATTAATAGGCGTAGATCTCATAGCACCACTAATTATTCGCAAGCCAATATTTTGAATAACATCAAGTTTTTTTAGTAATGTTGGATTCGCTTGCATGTACGCAAGAAAGCTATAATCAAAGTGACTTCTAACCATGCTCTTATACAAAAGAGTTAAAACTTTAGGATCAGAGCCCCAAAATGTCCCAGCCAGACATCTTATAATATTAATACTTTTTAACGCATTTTTGCTAATGTAATTAATATGTCTATCAAATTTTAATTTGGTATCAAAAATAACACCCAAAAATTTCTTTTCTTTTACAAATGGGATATCTATATTGTTGTACTTTATGTGATTTCCCATTGGGCTACCGAAAATCATACATGAACTTTTCGAGGTATTAATATTTAATTTTAACAAATCTTTATAATATTGCTGCAACTGGATCAGTGCTGAAGTAACATTATTTTTTGCTATTTCTATGTTTCTATCTACACTGTACAGCAATAAGTCATCAGCAAACTGTAAAATTTTAACATCGCTAGTTATAAATTTTTCAATTTGCGAGGTATATAAATTATACAGAATTGGTGATAGCGATGCACCCTGCATAAGACCCTTACTTGTTAAATTAGGCCCATGGAGTATATTATTGTATTTTACATAAAACTGTCTATTATTTAAAAAATTTGCAAGCCATTTTAATATTTTTCCAGGAATGCCGATATCCTTAAGACAAACTGTGAGCTGGTTTAAGTCAACATTATCATAAGCACCTTCTATATCTAAAAATACACAAACTGCTGTAGATCTAGAGAACTGACAGTTCTTCATATCATACATAAATGAAGTCAAACTTTCTGCTGTGCTTTTACCCCTACGGAAACCATATTGGAAACATGGTAAAAGATTATTCTTTTCTGCAAAATAGTCTATTCTTATTTTAAGCATTATTTCAAACAATTTTCCTATGCAAGAAGTTAATGATATAGGTCTGTAAGAATCACAGTCATCTGGAGATTTATCTGGTTTTAAAATTGGTATTATACATTGAATCTTCCAACTCTCTGGAACACTTTGATTCATCCATAATCTATTTAAAATATTAAGTAAAGCCAATTGACCAACTTTGTGTAACTTTTTAAGCATTATATAAGGAATGTTGTCTAAGCCTGGTGTAGAGTCTTTTCTTGATTGAAGTGCTATATTAAATTCTACAAAAGTGAATGGTTTTAATAGGAACATAGAACTTTCATTATTATTATTGTATTCAAAAATAGAGTTCCTTACTTTTATGTTACAGTTATTACTTTTAAATTTTGAAATAAAATTTGGAACCCATACATCATTTTTAACTTGAGTTTGGATGTTTATTCGTTTAAATCTTTTCATATAATTCCATACATGAGAAATAGGAGTGTATCTATTAAATGATGTACATAAATTCGCCCAACCATCTTTTTTTGCCTTTTTTATGATTATTTTTTTCAATGCATCTAGCTTTTTATAATTTATGTAATTCATAATTGACCCTTCTCTTCTATATAGTTGTAAAGCTAATTTGGAATTTTTAACCGCTACAGCACAATTTTCATCCCACCAAGGAGCAGGTACTTTATGAACTCCAGGAACCTCAAATTTAATGAGAGGGATGCAGTCTTTTTTTAAAATATTTAAAATTTCACAAAATTTATTGTATGACTGTAAAGGTTCTAGTTCATTAAATGTTAAAGAATTAAAATATTCCTCTGATTTCTTATAATATTTGATCCAATCTGCTTTACTAAATAAAAATTTCTCTACTTTATTGTTAACAGCATATTTAGATGGAGATAAATTAATTTTTGTAAACGTGGGATAGTGGTAGCTACCTAATGTATCATCACCGACTGACCATTCACACAATGGTGCTAGTACTGGGCTCACTCCTGTTACATCAATAGCAGAACTATTAGAATTTGGCCTTTGTAGAGTTGTAGGCATACCAGAATTTAATATGCACAGATCGTTTTCATCAAATATGTCAAATAGGGATCTACCTCTTGAATTAGTACTATGGCAACCAAAAGCAATATGATGGGCATTAAAATCTCCTGATACCAAACAGGGCTTTGGTAAATCATTAATAATATTTTTAAGTTTATTGATTCTGCATTTGTTTTTATTTCTAGGAGGACAATAAACACATAAAATTGACAAGACGCCAACACTAGTTTCTAAAGAAATTGCTATGGATTGAATGTCTTCATAAAATTTTGTTGGCAACAATTTATACCTTAATGTGTTTTTTAATAAAATACCTACACCTCCATGCTCATTTTTTGCATTTTGTCCTACAAAATTATACCCTGGAATTTTTATAATACTACTAGTATTTTTTAGCCATGTTTCATTCAGTAATAAAATATCAATATTGTATTGTGTTAAAAATGATTTTAATAAGGGCTTTTTATTATTAATGCTCTGGATATTATGTTGTACAATGCTGAGTTTGGAATCCATTAAGATTCGTTAAAATGTTTCAAAAATGTTTCTTTTATTTGTTTAGTAGACTTTATATCATTAGAGTTCCCTATTGTAACTAATGTACTTATTATAGCTGCTATTACTTTCTTATTATTTATAATGTCTGAATGAGACATATCTTTCTTGTCTGGGATGTCTTGGTTGGTTTGATAATTTTTTTGCAGAACCTGAGCCTGAGGCTTTGGGAGTGTAGGAAAAGTTACACTATTAACTTGGAGTACTTTAGCATAAGTTTGTTTTTGCTTTTCTATTCTTGCTGCCTTTATGGGACATGTTTTTGATATTGCTAAGTGAGCACCACCACAATTACTGCACTTGAGAATGTCTATAGCGCAGTCCTTGTAGTGATGTTCCCCAGCACAACGTGAACATACCTGTTTATTTTTACATATTTTGGCATAATGGTTAAACTTCATGCAGTTAAAGCACTGCATTAAGGGAGGCGTATATGTGTATACTTTATAACGCCAGTTATCTAAATAAATATGCTGCGGTAAATTTGTACCAGTGAATATGACACTTATAGTTGTAAGGGGAACAAATTCGTCCCCCACCTTTTTCATAAAACGCCTTACTCCTATAACTTCACATTCAGAAGAGAGTTTATTAAATAGTTCGTGATTACTGGATTCCTTAGGAATAAACCTAACAACCCCTACCCTCTCCACAGAAGATGCTGGAATGAATGCACGAAGTTTGTACACAGATAGGCATTCGTGTTTGAGAAAATCATTAGCTGTTGTTGCTTGCTTGAAGACTAACATTATTTTACTTGCATTGATGCGTCTGCTTTCATGAATACCTTTCACTTGTTTGAAGTATTTAGAAACTACTAATGGGTTTTTATTACCCAATTTAACGTCCACCTCACTACTTTCAACAAACACAGGAAATTCCGTATTGGTGCTGTTGTCCATATAGGCTCTGCGATATCCCGGCTTAATATATGGTTTATACTTTGAACCATCGTCCTCACTAGACTTTTGCATTTTCCTTTTTTTCCTCTCTAATCTCTCATGGGCATCGCCATCACTATCTGACGGCATTTTGCCTGGTTTAATTTACATATATACACTGGAATATTACTCCTAGAGGTTTAAAAACTTATAAATTAAAATTTTCAATTTATAAAGCACGCCACTCGATTCCCGCCAAAAATCGAAGTCCACTTTCAATGTCAAATGGTGTTGTTCATAGATTAAATGGTGTTGTTTCAAATCATATGTTTCTTTTTCTTATGGTCAAACTCAAATGTCATTCTTTGCTTTTCATAGATGTCATGAAGTGTGTTAATTTGTAAATATAAGATTTTATACAATAGTAAAGGCATTATAAACAAATTAAATAAATAAAAAGTGTAAATAATGTCAATCGTCTTAACTAAAGCTGCGCTTGCCTTGCAAAACGCGGAAAAAAATTTTCAGGTTGTAAAATTTGAAGCGCACAAACCAAAGAAGAAACCTGTGGAAGAAGAGAGTAAAGTTGAATCTAAACAAACAATACCATCAAAGAACGACTTGGAATTGAAAAAGATTCGCCACGAAATTGTTAAATTTGGAATGTCGGGTTTTGATACAACGAAAAAAGAGCAAGCAAAAATAGCTCTGGCTGTGAGTCTAGGTTAGTTATAATACTACATCGCACCTAGGACTAATAATGGTTCTTAGGACATGCAGCTGACCTGTGCTTTCCAACAAAGGTTACTGTTATCTCCACATGTCCCCTTATATCAGATCACAGCTTCATAGCAGGGTTTCTTTCACAGTTCTATAGTAAAGAAGAGAAGAAACGATCTCTACTATTAGTAATGTAATCCATTATAGCATTGAATAGCTGCTATTTTGTAAAATGTATTTACAATGCACATTTCACAAATTTTCCTTAAAACTAGAAAAAATCATGTTCATTATGTTTGCTCTAAAAAGGAAATATTTATTTATGTATAATTACAACTTGTCAAAGCATCATTTGCAAGTAGCTTCAAAAGAAGACAAAAAGAGTTAGATTGCAACAATATCATTATCAGAACTTAAAATTTGACAATAATTTATAACTTTCAGGTGCTGTACCGCCAAAGCGAAAATATGAAAATTACAAAGAGTTTATGAAGAGAAGAAAACAGGAAAAGCTGGACATAGACAATGAGAAGAAATTAATGATATCCAAAAGTGTACTGACCACTGGCATAGGCAAGAAAAAAAAGAAAAGTGCAAACAATGATGTTGGACATCTCTTGAGTAGCTATGGAAAGGTATATATTTTTTTATTTATAAGTCATATACAGTTAACATTTGGCTAAAAGTTTTAATTTATGCATTTCCCTAAAACCAATATAGGTATAATAAGTAACATCAGAAGTAATAAAATATATAAATAAACTAGCTGACCCGGCAAACATTGTTTTGCATTAAAAATTAAAAAAAAAATTAGATTGTAGCCGATTCTCAGACCTGCTGAATACGCACAAAAAATTTCGTCAAAATCGGTCAAGCCGTTTCGGAGGAGTATGGCAACGAAAACTGTGACACGAGAATTTTATATATTAGATATTAGTACTTCTAAAATACTCATTGGAGTAGTGTGGTAGGTGAGGTAGGTCTAAGCTCCGAATCCTCTCCAGAAAGAAAGAAATTAGTGTATATGGGATCTAAACTAAATTAATATTAAGCATTTTTCTATTTATTCTTAATATTTTTCTTAATTGTTACAGATACAGAAGAAAGATCTAAAAAAAGATGACAGTAAAGGTAAAGGTAAAGGTAAGAAGAAGAAAAAACCTAAATTAATATGATAATTAGATATTAAAATAAATTAAACTGTTAATATAATTTGGTTTGTTTTATTTTATTAGCTAGTAAGGACTTACCAAAATTAAGATTTTTTCAACAGATGTCACCACAGGCAACTTAGGCAAATTGCTTATAGCCAGATTTATATGAAGTTCAAAATATCAACACTAGATGTCGCTAGTTGCAACATACTTTAATTGCTAAAATATTAATTATATAAAGTACAGCAAGGGCAGTATTTTAAACTTTCGTTTTTTTATCAATTGAAAATATATATTATATATGAGTTTTGAAATTGTGTTTCAACTTTACCTATTCTATCTATACTAAAGCCAAATTCGATTGAGAATGCTTGTCAACAAACAAATTTAAAATGAAGGTAGAAAATGCAACACATTTTATGCCTAATAAATTTAAAATTATGTTTTGTTATTTAAAAAATCTTATTTAAAAGATATTGACTATATAAATTAGTTTTAAACTTACTAATCTAATTTATTGTCATGAATTCGTCATTAACTAGTTAACTAAAAAAAATAGGTGTAAAATGACAAGTGATTTCTACCTTCATTTTTTAATTTGTTTGTTGACAAGCATTCTCAATCGAGTTTGGCTTTAGTATAGTATTGATGTAATTGACAATGTTACTGTTAGATGTCGTTAGTATTGGGTTTTCATATTATACACATAATTTGGATTGGTATAACATACAATGTACAAAAGAATAACTATCAATTCGTCAAAACAACATTATTTATTGATTTATCTATTCTTTCAGCAACAATATAATGTAAAATAATTTACTTATTGTAACAATATTGGTGCGAAGTATATGCCTTCAATGTTCTGATTTGAATAGAAACTAGCTTTCTTCTACCAATGCTATGCTAAGAAACACCAGCTAACGAATTCTAGATAATCTAGACGTCACGTAATAATAACTCCTAGCACGTATATATGTACTTAAGTTTCTTTGATTAGGTATTCAAGTTAAGTTTGTTGTATATTTACGGCATGTGACTAGTATATAATGACCATCACCATAGATATTAAAGACTGGGCGTAAGTGTAACGACTGGTATTTGAAAATTATTTGGTTTATCTTGTTATAAAATGATTACCTAAATAGTTCCAGTAATTGTAATGTTTCAACCTCGGAACTTCATTAAACCGATTTCTTAGACCTTGACTAAACTCTGTAAATGAGTTAAAATTTTAAGAAGTATATAAGAGAAACGTGATTTAACGCGTAAATTAATGTTTGTAATTTTAAAATTCTTTATACAATGAATATTGTATTGTATCTTTACCTTTTTTTATCGACTACAAGTTAGTTGGCCCTTGACTGCTATCACACCTGATGTTAAGTGATGATACAATCTCAGATGGAGGCGGGCTAATTTGTTAGGAGTAGGATGAAATCCACACCCCTTTCGGTTTCTACACATCGTACCGGAACGCTAAATTGCTTGGCGGTACGTCTTTGTCGGTAGGATGGTAACTAGTCACGGCGAATGCCTCCCACCGGCCAGACTAACACAAATTAAGAAAAGTATCAATCTGCCCCGCCGGGAATCGAACCCAGGACCTCCGTCATATAAATTCATCGCGCATGCGCCACGAAGGTCGTCAAATATCAGAAAACCAAGTTAAATTTTCTTTATTATTTTCCGCTCTTCAAAACGACTAGACTGATTTTGATGCGATTTGCAAGCTAACTAATATTAATATAACTTAACGTAGAATACGTATTTTCACGAGTGATTAAGTAAATGAGTCAGCTGTATTTATAATTATTTACCTGACAACTATATATTCTAGTTGGTTTTTGACATTGTAAATTATGAAGTATCGTAATATTATACCAAATGGTGTGTGTAAACAGACTCAAATAAAATTCATAAGTAATTTCAAATTATTACTATATATTTCATAATAGAATGATAACTAGGTATGTATAATTAAAATTATTTACAGCACACATTTTAACATAAATATAGTTAATATTATGCAGGCAAGTTCATCATTTTTTACAATAAATAATATTAAAATTAATATAAGAAAAATTATTATGATCAAAGGTACATTATACAATAGTATTTATTATGTTATACATAAGGCTCAAAATATTTAATTGCAGTCGTCATAGGTTTTTCGTTGATTTTGTTCGTTGCGATAGGATTTTTGACTCTCATTTTAATGTCCTTCGGCTTCAGTACATTTTTATGATTAGCACTGGGCGGCCTTAGACCGAGGTAATTCTTGTTTGGCGAAAATATAGACTTGGAACTAAGACCAGATGTCTCTAGGAAGATATCAAATGTCCCTTTAGTTCTTTTCAAATTAGCATCGGCGTTGTTGTTTAGAATCATTCTCGGTTCGCATTTAACAGTGTTGTACGATCCGCTGTTACTGCCCGATGAGTTGCTCGACTCAATATCAGAGTTCCTTACTGATTCAGTCTCAACGTTCTCTATGTTTGATAAAAGATCTGGCTTGTTAGATAGCTTTGCGTTTTTTAACTGCCCTTTGTTCACATTTTCATTGCAGTCGTGAAATGTATCCGTGTTCTCCTCGTTGTTGTTATTGGCTGCAATAGGTTGATCGTTTTTTTCAGGTACGGCGGTCAGCTGTTCGGTCACTACATCAGATATGGAACCATCACTGCTGGCCGAGCTTATACGATATTCTTCCGCTACTATACTCCCCAACTCATCATCTATCTTGAATTCTTCGAAGTCTTGCGACAAGTCAAACTTGTCTATATCATCTAAATATTCCGCTTTGCGAGGCTCTGCATTGTTTTTTGCCGGTGCCTGATTGAATTGATTGTCCAATTCTGTCAAATTAATCTGTTTACCACCAGTTTTAGCACCTTTGTTAATCTCTGAAAGAATTGAAGATACAGTATTTCCCATTTGAATGGAACCTCTGGGATCTAGTTTTGGTTGTAGCACATGCATACTGAAATTAGCCAAGTAATTTTCAGTGGTTTTATTGAACGGACGATGTTCTTCGTTGGGTTTCTCGTCTTCATCCGGAATAATAATTTCAGTGACGTGTGGAAGTTTTGGGATGTCTTTGTCGCTTATTCTGTTCTGTATTCTTGGCAAAGATACCACTTTGGCAACACTGTTCCTTTGATTCGTCGTATGTATTGGGTACTGTTCATTGTGAATCTCAACCGTTGGCTGCGTCAGAAGCAATTCCCTTTTACCATTACTGACTACTGGAACATTTATCTCTGAAATGGAGCAGTAGTCCGGTTCAACACTTTTTATAGTGGCCACTTGTCCCACGTTTCTCGTCTTAACATCTGCAACCCGTTGATTAGCCGCAACGGCGTCAGAGTCTAGTGGCTCTGTCGCTGGTCTGACAGAGTTCTCAGCTTTCCACTTAGCTGACAAATTCTTTGGTTTAGGCGGCAGTGCAGGAGGAGTTCGTGGCACTTTTCTTTTGTTAAATATTTTCATCGAACCCAAATTAGGATCAGGTTTTGCATCCATCGCGTTCATAAGATTGCGACTTTCTATATTTGCAGCAATATTTTTAACTATAGAGCCTCTTATTTTAGGAACGGTTGACTTTTCGGCATTCTGTACAATTTTAGACACAGGTGTAGGCTTTTGATCCGCATTTTTCGTTATGATGGGTTCATATTCATTACTGTAAATACTTTGAATTTCATATTGGAAGCCTTGTGCAGTGTTCGGTACCTCGTAACTGTGTTCAGAAGCAGTCTCTAAACTAAACTTGACTATCTTGTTAGCTCTTGTCCTATCAGATCTTGGTAATGTATGATTATTACCTATATTGGCTCGAATCTTATCATCGTATGAAATGCTGTTTAAGGTAGAAAACTGAACACGTTTTGTAGTAGCCTTAGGACTAGGGCTCGGCGTTTCACTTGACTTAGAATTATCATTGCTGCTGTCATCTAAAGAATTTTGAAGTAGTATTTGATTAACGCATTCCAATACTGGATTATTTTTATATATTTCATTAGGCGGAGTATCGTCTGCATCACTAGTGCTAGCATACCAATTTTCACTAACTTCTGTCGTGACTATCTCCTTATCATGAATATTATTATTTTTATCATCGAAACTGGAATTTAATTTATCAATGATACTGTTTTTCAATATGTTGTTGCAAAGTACTTCATTTTTAGCAGATATTACTTCAGCGTTAAGAATTCCGGTTTTGAGACCGGCCATTAAAATATCATCGGTGGATTTAGATTGCGCATTATTAAGCGACATTCTTTGGTCAAGGCAGTCAATTTCTTGTTCTGGATCGCTGATATTACAGTACCACGGCTTTTCTTCACCATCGTCGCTTAAGACTTTACTTAGAAATATCTGTCTATTAGCTTTAATTTCATCAGAGGCTTGCCTTTTAATCCCGTGGATCCTTTCCATTTTTGTAGAAAAGGTTTTCTCAGACTCACTTTGAGTATTTTCAGAATCTTTCTTAGCGGCTTCCCCGATCAGTTGATCTATTTTCATCGATGCTCGCCTTATGTCATTAGCTATTTGATTAGCTGTTATGTCAGCGTCATCGTTATTAACTTGAAAAGGCATACTGATACATTCTTCCGCGCTACTGCTATTTACTTGGTTATTATAAACATTTTTTTGTGAATTTTCGTTGCTCTTTCCATTATTCTTTCTTCCTGAGTATTTTCTAGATCTCCTGAATACATCTCTTCTGACGAATGCCTGTTTATTTTTAATAAAGGTCCCTTTACTACTAGCGCTAGCAGTGTTCCCCTCTTCGCTGGAACTAGAGTTACCATACACAATATCGTTTTTCGGCAACTGAAAGCTTTTACTTAACCTAGTATTCTTTTGGAAAGCCGGTGGTGCTTTTCTCTCCCGATAGCTGCAACTACGCACAAAACTGTTTTGAAATCTCGAATCTGTGCTCTCTAAGCTCTGAAACTCGGGGTCGGTCTCGATGTTTGTTTGTTCGCTTGTGAACCCGAGAAGTTGTTGACAGTTGCTGCAGTATGACTTCCGAGCTTTCAGTTTGACGATTTCCTCTTGTTGAGATTTGATTATTTTTTCTTTTTGCTTCAGCGAGACGTTGATTTGTTTTTGCTCTCTGCTCAACCGTGATTCTAGTAGAACTAATGATCGTAGGACGATTGCGAGCTGGTCTTGTCTTAGGCGTCTTTCCTGTACAGCCTCTTTGTCTCGGGCGGCGAGCGCTTGACTAGCTTCAACTAACTGATGTCTTTGCTTCAAGACAGACTCCGACTGTTGTTGTAACGCACTCCTCACCGCGTCCAGCTCCCTTCTCAACTCCATCGCTTCTGAGCTGCTATCCATCTGGAAAGAAGAGAAACATTGCTTGAGTCCAAATATAATTAAAATATGTGAAAACTAGTGGATGCCCTCTTTTACGCAAAAACTGTGCGAGTGCGGTTTCATCCGCGGAGCTCTCGTTCCCATGGTAACTTCGGGATAAAATGTGGCCCGTGTGTGATTCTCATAATATGTAAGCTGTAGTATTGTAAAGTTTATTCAACAGCTTTTGCGTAAAAGAGTCTATCCGCAACAAACTTTCGCCTTTACAATGTTAGCAAGGAAGATCTAATATATTAGCTTATTTATATTATTTATTATGGTTTGTATCGCTAATACACATTTGGCGCAACAACGTTGCCATGCCCTTTTTTACGTCGATTTTACTGCCAATGGATGTTTTATGTATAAATTCTAATTGGTTGGAGTCATATGCCTTAGGAACTCCTGCACTAAAGAAGATGAACTGGCTCAGAATTTTTATAGTAGGTTTAAAAGTTTGATACTTGATAAATATCTATTTTTTAAATATTAGGGGTAGCTATTACATATTGTGGAAGACTATTGTAGAGGTAAACATAAAAGCTTTTGTGTCAGTAGGATACCGATCGACATTTTACGAGTAAAGACATTTCAATAGAACGAAATGTCAAGAGCGAGTGCAGCACGCGGTTGGAAAACATAAAAGAATTCCTTGTAACTTGTAAGATTGTAAGGTACATGTTTTCAACTTTTTAACCGACGAAAAAAAACGGAGGAGGTTCTCAATTCGACACGTATATATATATTTTTTTATGTATGACCACGCTTAACTTTTTAAAGAGTTGTCCGATTTTGTTAATTCTTTTTTTTTAGAAAGGGTACACTTCCAAGGTGGTCCCATTGTCATCATGTTAGGATCTGATGAAGATATCCTGGGAAAATTGAAGGAACTCTTTAAATTTTATAGGCACACTTGAAGCGATTTTGGTTTAAATGTAAGTATCGGTAGCTTTTTGGCTACAAGTGCCGTATAATATACTATGACAGTATAGTACGAGTACGTTACGTGGCGATAAATCACTAAAAAGTAAGAAATAAAAATTTTTAACAAAAAATAGAACCGATAAAAATAGAATAGAAATAGATATGCTTAAGTAAATTAAAGCAACTAAATGACACAATTATTTTTTACATTTTAGTGCGTTTTGAGTCGGTTCTATTTTTTGTTAAAAATTTTTTTCAATGTAGCTACCGATGATACAGGATAGGTTGATTACAGTATTATATAAGTAAAAAACACTTGTAATATAATCATAATAGAAAAACGCTTCATCAGAGTATGAAAGTTTACATCTACTATATTTAAAAACAAAGTCCTTGTGCAGTTTTCTCTTAAAATAATTCTATTTGAAATTATTTTAAGTCTTTTAAATTCTTTTCAGGCAGCAAACGCCTCTTTGCCGAAGATCGAGCATACTCCAGAATCCAGTGAGGAAACTCCGTGAAACTTTTAAAGCATACGCGAAATCTTGCGAGCACCTCTGAACTTCATCCAAAGTTTTGACTTCTAAGCATTCATAATAGGTAATAATTAATCTCCGCGGCGCGCTGCACGTTCTAAATTCACTTGCGACAGTCTTTCTGATTGGTCTGAATCGACCCTTACAGGTAACATTGGACATCACTACATCACAGAGGTCGCCTTATTAATAATGATGGCTAAACCGGCGAAATAAATTATCGATGTCGATGTTTGACTTGACATCTAACGTCCGTAACAAATTCGATAAGGGGGTCAACGGAAACTGTTATCGAAAGCGGAATAAGCATTTAATTTAAGAGTCGACTGCAGAGATTGACAAGTTGAATGAGCCCGATATTTTTATGACAACTGGTTTGTTATTTAGCTACTATTAACATACATTAAAAGTTTCTGTGACAACATTAAGAGGCAACTTGTAAGATTGTCATTTTTACATCAACACTGAAAGTTCCTCAGCCTATGCTCCTACCATGGCTAAGTAATCACATACGGTACGCAACTATGGTGTTTGGTTCATGATAATCCATAGTCAGCTTCAATTAAAAATAATATAATCTTTCAGATATTAATATATACTATAGGTAGGTGCGTAAAGATAGATTATTGTCTGGGCCGGTGAATTCTCTATACTAAAGCCAAACTCGATTGAGAATGCTTGTCAACAAACAAATTAAAAATAAAGGTAGATCTCTCTCTCTCACTAGTCATTTTACACCTAATTTTTTTAATTAACTTGTTAATGACGAATTCATGACAGTAAATTAGATTAGTAAGCTTAACACTAATTAATATGTTCAATATATTTTAAATAAGATTTTTTAAAATAACAAAACATAATTTTAAATTTATACACATAATTATAACAAATGTTTTGTATTTTCTACCTTCATTTTAAATTTGTTTGTTGACAAGCATTCTCAATCGAGTTTGGCTTTAGTATAGGTATGTGCATCTGATCTTTATGCACAGCTGACGTAGGTGATTTAGAAGACTTTATCAGATCTAATTACTTAATTAATCGCTAACTTAATATTATTACTTAATTAATAAACATGGTGGAGGTCAGTTGCACCAGATCTTTGTACTTTGCACCGACCTATGCCACCTAGCTATGCGATTACTTATTAAAATCGTAGAATGTTTATTTTGTAAAATGTCAGCGAAATGTTTGTAAACATTAGTGCACGTGCCCTTTTAAATTACGTACACGATTTGGTATTTCCTCGTCCTAAAAAATCTTATTACTAGCTCACTTGATGTTCATTTTCTTCCGGGTTGGATGCGTAATTCGATTTCTCAATGATAAAAAAGTGTTATCACTTGTAAAAAGGGTAACTGGCTACGAACGAAGCCTTCCATCAAGACCTATAGCAGAGCACTGCAACAAAACTCGATAGTGGGTTTCAAATTTGTCTTTATCTCCCTCTATTCACAGTGTCACGTTAGACGCAGAGAAACAAATTCAAAACTCTTCACAACGTTCACAACACAAACGATATTCGTTACAGAATAGACCTCCAGAATCTCTCTGATTCAAAACAAAATCACCCTACCAACTGCGTCAAAGAGGTATCTACCTAGTCAAAGGTAATTTAATGTAATACTTGTTTCAAGGTAGAGTGCGAGTGTCTAAGTTTTAAGGTAAGCTTATTGTCTAGATTCTTAGTTCTTCATGTTCGTTCTACAGCTAATGCTCCTATTAATAAACAATAGCGGCTACATTTAGGCGATAATGGTGCACGAACAAACTTTCATTTCTTTATCTTGTGCTTGAATATTCATCGGACGTCACTGGAACGTGCAAACGGTTCGCGTGACGAACACATTTCGACGACACGATGAAAGTAACTAAACTCAATATACTTAATCATATGTGTTACATAGGGTTGCCATACGCAGTGCCGTAGGGCAGCATACGTTGGTATCACTACGTAATAACTATGTAACCAATTTATTATTTCTTAAAAAATCTAAACCAGGCTGATAGAGTCACTGGCGGCGGTTTTTTTAGGGGCGCAGTTATGAAGTTGGCACAAGGCGCGCAAAAGGCTAATTACGGTCCTGTCCATACGTCCGGAATTCCCCGGATTTCTTTACCCGGATCCTTTTATTTATTAGCCCTTCTTCGTAGTCAACTTTTATTTGACGACTTATAGTTGAAATATGTATCTCAGACCAAAAACCACGATTTCAAAATTTCCCCTACGCCCATCGCTAAACAGAATGCTCAAAATAAATTGACTATTAATAACACTATATTATCTAGTGTCAGGCAGATAGTTTTTTCTTTCAATCTTCACGAACCCTTCTTTGAATATAAAAACATACTCGTATTGTTTGTCTATATTGTCTATTGTATATAGTCCGGAAAGCCGACCGCAGTAACCATGCACTGAGAAGCACAGTCGTCTCCGAAGGTTCCGTGCAAGATTACACCAGAGCCCATTGCCTGGGTCCACGGCCCACGTGCCCTGCGGAGCGGATCGTACTTACTGGGCCGGAACACTAACATCTGGTGTAACTTTCCGTGGCCGAGCTTGTACTTTAAGATTCGAATGCGTTTTTCTTAAGGGATTTGCGTTTCTATGTAAACCGCTATGTAAAACGATTTAATTACCGTAATATATAGTTATAATAGTCAGTTGTGACAATAAAACAATCTTAGAAGCCAATAATAATGAGATTTCCTTGATTAGTCGGTTTTAATATGTAAGTATATGAAAAAGGAAACGGTACGGTTTTCCTATCCGATCACTACTGCTGTGTTCCTGAAACTAGAAGGTGGAATGAAGAATATTTATGGCTTGTTAATGGGCGATGCCACATTATGCATAGGGGAGCAGAATTTAAGTCCTCCACGCTTCTCCAATACGGATTGGCTGTCTTAATCAAGATCTAGTAATTAAGTAGTAATTTGCAAGATCTTGACGACCTTGCAAATTTTGACGACCTCCGTGGTGCAGTGGTATGCGCGGTGGATTTATAAAACGGAGGTCCTGGCTTCGATTTCCGGCGGGGCAGATTGAAATTTTTCTTAATTTGTCTTGGTCTGGCTGGTGGGAGGCTTTCGCCGTGGCTAGTTACCAACCTACCGACAAAGACGTACCGCTAAGCGATTTAGCGTTCCGGTACGATGTCGTGTAGAAACCGAAAGGGGTGTGGATTACATCCTACTCCTAACAAGTTAGCCCGCTTCCATCTTAGATAGCATCATCACTTAACATCAGGTGTGATAGCAGTCAAGGGCCAACTTATAGTGTAGTCGATAAAAAAAAATATTATCTATCATTTAATTTAAAAGAATAAGTCTTTAAAGAATAAAATAGACACCTAATTAAGTCACATACGCTAATTTGGAAAGACCTAGGAATCTCAGCACGATCAGAATTAAATAGGCATCTAATTAAGATCAGGGTATCAAGGCCGTGTCACATAGGTAAGTACTCCAGTGCCACTAATTTGCAAAGACCTAGCAATCACAATCAGATTAGTGCGTGTCCTCTAGCCCCTGGCCGCACGTGGTCTCGTGATTTCCTGAAGCCCCACAACTATATAAACCTCAGATTGTCTGCATAACTTGGCACTGGATTAACAGACATGTTACGTGTCCACGTCAACACTAACAATAACAAACAATACGAGTGTGTTCGCGATAATCTCAAAGACTACGAAACGGATTTTCATGCTGTTTTCGCGGATGGATAGTGACTCCTGAGGAATCCATAAATTCATAGGTATATTCGAAGAACATACCTACCGAAGAACCTGTTCTTCAAATATCATAAGTAGTTCATAGTAGTTCCTTTATTTATGCCTAGCTTTGTAGCTTTGATTTATAGCGGTATTAATTAACGAGCAGATACCTTAAAATGAGATTGATTGCAAATCTACAAAACATCAGGTTAATAATTAGGTTTGCGAGTAGGCAAAGGTCGGTGGCCTTACAGCCTATCTTGATGTACATTATAGGGATACTAGTAAGTATTGTTACTATTTTTTATAATATATTGATCTATCGTCAAACGTGATAAAAAAATTAAAAAAGTATCGACGTGGGTGGCCGGTACTATCGGCCCCACCCGACTTTCACAGATAGATTAAGTAATAGCCTATTACTGTCTCAGCGTGGAACTTTTTTATTAATTTATTGAGATTACGTGTTAAGTAGAATTACATCTATTTATCAATGTTGGTGCTTATGCAAAAGCTCTGTCTTAACAAGTGCTTAATATTATAAATTGATGGCAAAATAAACTTATTTTGAAATCTATTAAATGATTAGATATCCGTGAACTATACAGCATAATTGACACTATAATACAAGAACACTTAAAAATCAACAGCCGATACGAAGAAGAATTTGTGGAAAATAACTACATTTCTCTTAATGAACTTGATCTTAGTCTACTGCAGGGACAAGCTACTTCGAGAGGGCAATTTGGAGCTTAAACCCAATACGCTACTAATGCGGTTTGGTGCCTGGTGGGTTCCGAGTTTTTTGCTCTGTATTATCTCTGTAAAATCACATACTCTTATTTCAAAAACATCAATTTTTTAACTGGATCTGGTTTATAGAAAAACAATCCACTATCTCCAATTTTAATTTAAAACTCACATATTCTTAATTAAAAAAGAATACATCAGCAAAACAGAATAAAAAAAATTCAAAAATTGTTTTTCGCCCAACGTGGGGCTCGAACCCACGACCCTGAGATTAAGAGTCTCATGCTCTACCGACTGAGCTAGCCGGGCTGTGGTAACACTTTCGAAATTGTACATCGGATATGTATCAACAATGTTTACACTTCATCGCTTGCCGGATGTTATATGAAAGTTATTATTAGGCTCGCGTCACATTGGCAAACATT
This sequence comes from Mycalesis mineus, assembly GCA_034621355.1. Classification (NCBI taxonomy): domain Eukaryota; kingdom Metazoa; phylum Arthropoda; class Insecta; order Lepidoptera; family Nymphalidae; genus Mycalesis; species Mycalesis mineus. The sequence goes on along the minus strand of CM067884.1, from coordinate 17,444,106 downwards.
TCAAGGTCGAGTTTTTTTCTTGTGTCGTTATTTTGTCTTCTTGGATTGTTATCGTAAATCGTGATTTCTATCTCCAAGTAATCACTTGTAGTGTTATTTTTAACCGACGAAAAAAAAGGAGGTTCTCAATTCGACACGCATATCTTTTTTTTTTTACTTCTTTTATGTATGACCACGCACCTGACCCGGCACTGATTCCACAGATGCTTGAGTAAATTAAAGCAAGTAAATGACGCAGTTATTTTTTACTTTTTAGTGCGTTTTTGAGTCGGTTCTATTTTAGGTTAAAATTTTTTAAATACGAATGGAGGCTTTTTAAAACTTGTAAGTAGGTATGAATATATATGGAATTAATGAACTATGTATTATTGAGTACAGTACAAGTTCATACATGAATATAAACCTAAGAAATATATATTTAAAGCACTAACCAAAGCGTACAGCTTCGGATCCTTCCGCGTAGGTCCCGTTCCTGTGTACTCAAGATATTGTGCAACTAAGCTATCATGAAAGGATTTATATTTATTGTCACCGCCCCGAGTTCTTTTACAAAATAATATAAAGGAAGGCAATAAGGTTAAATAAATTAATGAAGTAAGTAGTTAACATTTTTTTATTCATTCCAGGTTAGCCTTAGACTAGACTACTATCACACCTGATGATCAGTGGTGATGCAATCTAAGAGCGAAGCGGGCTACGAGTAGGATGAAACATCCCTTTCGGTTTCTACACGACATCGTACCGGAACGGTAAATCGCTTGGCAGTACGACTTTGTACGGTATCCAATTTAGAAAATCTTAATCGGCCCAACCAGGAATCAAACCCGGAATCTATAAATGCCTACTGACAAGTCCGGGATATAAAGATTGCCTATGTGCAATTCCTGGCTATATGCTGCGCCTCATTCAGTTTTGTTTAACTGTTTAAGAGTTACAGCTTACAAATTATGCAAAACATCTTAGAATTAGCTTGACTTTGTTTTATATAGATCTATTTGAGGAAGATATAGATGCGAATTTATTAAAGCACATATAGACGACCTTTAAAAAAACATCTCGCACGCGCCATCTTTTTATAAGTTCCTCTTTGGAACCGGTCGCCGCGAAAGCTTCAAGGTTGAGTGGAGCTTTCATCTAACGCAAGAATGCGTACAGACGCGAGGCGACGCGTGCTATTACACTAGTATGTGGGGAATATGGTTACCCAGCCGGAACTTTCCTTAGCACATTTGCTTTTATATGGAAACAGGCACGACTCTTTCATGTGATTTATGGGTTTATTATCAACTGTGTTGGTATGTTGGGTACGTGAGTCAGAGCAAGGTAAGTGTTAGAGAAGTAGTGTGTGAGTTAGGACTAGGTGAATTAGACAAGGTAAGTAAGTGATACTAGTACTGAGACGGTATTTAATATTAAGTTTTTAAATTACAGTATAATCTGTACATGTTTTAGAAATCATCAGGACACCTAGATCAATACAGAAGACCTTTATTATTGAAGATAATAAAAATAAATCGTCGGCTTGGTTAGTCTTTTTAAATAAAATTAAAAGTTTACTATATTTTTAACCTCTCAACGTAAAAACGGGGTATCGTACATATGAATGGACCGATTTGATTGAAAGTTAGATTCGATAAACCAATCCAAAGATATCGATGTTTTTAGAAAGAATTTATAACATCGAAATTTTCAATTGTAACTTGTAAAATAATCGCTACTTATATACATACACTTTTATTAGTATACCTACTTAGGTATATAGCTAACCTGCTATTTTCAAGATAACATTGATATAACCGGAAGGTGCAATGTCGTAAAAATGCATTCGAAGGCACAAGCGAAGGTGATCGACGCGAAATCGAAGCCGCGACCATTGTATCGATGTGTGACTCAGCGGGTCATCCGATGCGAGATCCAGTCCGCAAGGTCACCTGGTGACCAGTCATCATGAAGGTAATGTATGACATTACAAGGCTTATTAATTGATATTGATAGTTTGGAAGTTGGTGTTACTTCCCGAACGTACCTGATTATGTATATTCTTAATAAAAATTGGTGTCTAATGGACAAAATATTGGCAGCCTAGCTGATTTCGGATCACGAGACAACCTGGGTTAGAATCCTTAGTCGGTGTCATAAAAGTTTAGCTTTTAACTTTTCTAGGAAATATTCAGTAAAAATCCTCAGCATGGGGCTGGAAGTTGGTGGCGTGACACCCCCGTGCCTCAGACAACACATCATGCCCTCGATCTTGTTAACTATGTTGGATGGATATTCGGGGGATAAAATGAAATATTCCCTATCAAGTTAGGACATTACGAAATGAAACTAGGACACGGCGCGATCTACAAACGCTTGTAATCCGGTAAAACGCCCGTGCGACACGACCTTATTCAGTTAACTCGGCTTAGCGCCGCACACCGTGACTATATTAATGTGTTAAGCCATTTAAAGTTGAATTACTTAATACAATTATTAGTAAGTAGTCGAAAGTAGGTCTCTAGCGCTAGGTCAAGTCTTTTATACAGATAATATAAAAAATCTTTACTAAAATAACTGATTACTGATTTATTTATTGCATTAATTTTAATTCTCTTAATATGATTTAACTAACATCATTATTAGTCTATTTTAAGAACTATATCAGAGCCAGGCCTTCTTCCTTGGAGCTTGGACACCACGACATTTCCATAAGGATTGGCGGGCTTAGGTACATAATGGTATTAATGTTTTGTAATGAACTAAGTAACTAATTTTATTCTGTAAGTACCGAAACCGTTGGCTTACGAGCTCTCCGAAGCATGGAGATGTAATGTAACCAACTTCCAACAACATGCCGCAAATTTTCCTGAGTATTTATTTCTTAGAAGAAAGAAAAGATCACTACTTACTCGAACCCAGTACTTCGTTATCTAGAGAGCTAGACTGCTAATATTTTGTACATATCTTTATCTCAATTTTATAACGGTTTAATCAAAATAGAAATATACGTTTTAATGTAGGTACTTAGTCTTATCGAAATGTCCGAACCTCTTTTAATCTATTTCTTTAATGTGGAAATCGTGATCATTAATTTGCACAATTTGCATTAAACAAGAGCCGCCATTAGTTATAAAATATGCCCGTATTAACAATTAAGTAAAGCAATAACTTGGGCAGAACTTTTTCAAGGCAAGCGACTTCGCAGAACCTAATATAATACAATGTTAAGCTTCTGCAGACACGCCAACAAGTCGACTCCTGACACGTTCCAAACTTAAACAATAAATGTTAAACAGAAAAAAAATACAAAACCAATAATGAATCTATACGAGCATATTTAATTATTTAATTAATTTAATAAAGTTTTAAATAATATTTATCAATGAAAGATCCTACGAAATGCAAAAAAATGGCTATATATTAATTAAAACGACTGGTACTAATAATTATTAAAGATTACAATTGACTTTATAATATTCATACATTTTCCTATGTCCAAACATAGGTCAATACTCTGTCTTCCTCATCCAGCAATTTCCCACTATCACCAAGGTCTTTGGACGCTCAAGCTGCGCTCGCTGGTGCGTGGTTCACTCCAGAACACTTCTAGAGTGGATATCACATAGACTTATAAGTGTTATTACGGAATTGAGATAGGATTTAGTAACAAAAATAATGTGTGTTTAAGTTGCCATATCTGTAGTCGCGTATATTGTTGCTATATCGTTTTAAAGGTGAAACGGCGCCTTATATGTATTGTATTGTATCTGGTATCGGTAAAAGGAAAATTAATCTTTCGCCAAGGCCGAGTCGCAGGCGGATATGTTGCGAGCGAACTTTATATCCGATTTTTTATGCACACTTCGGAGCAATTGTTTTTTGTGTCCAATGTCAATGACACGCGAGTTGATGATGGGAATATAGATTAGTAGTGTTAGCATTTCAAATATAACAATTTGTTACCATAGACAATACTGTACGATATTGTCTACGGTAACGTAAGCTTGTGTCTGTCGACCGTGAGATGATTTCAAAAGGACTAGATTCCAGGCCGTAAAATAAAATGTAAAAATGGACATGTTAGAATAGTAGAACAGTGTATGGCACTGTCCTTTTGGTTGTTACAAAGTATGCATATTTTAATGTAATATTAATTATTGTAATTGAGTGGTTTGTAATTAATTTAAAAGAGCATGTGTCGAGTTTTTCTGGCCGCGTCTTTTCTCGTCACGGACTGCTTTTCCGATGCGGCGGTAGATAAAAGATTATGAAAGAATAAAACGATTTTGAAGACATCAGAATATTATTTTAAAATCCAGCTTCAACTAACAGTTCAGAAGAGGGATGCTGGGAAGAAAACTCAAATCATCCCGTTTGTGGACTACGCCCGAGAAAGAAATAACCTAGAAAAGGTGATGTAAAATTATCATTTCATACTATAAGAATTATACGTATACCCACATTCGAAATTAGATCACATTTTATGTTCATTTTTCGTTTTGAAAAAAAAAACGTATATTTAACTGCAAAGTTGAAAACGATGTTGCTTAGAATATATGTACATGCCTTTTTTTTATCGTTTCAGTAAAATATAATATCGTGGCCGACAAGTTTGGCTGTCTTGGAGTCTTAATAGCGATGATTGGAAAATGGAGTATTGTAGCCGCTTGCGATCGACAACCGCCGTCGTCGTTAATTGCCCAAAAGGTGATGTAAAATTATAATTTCATACACTTCAACTACATTCAATTTTTTCTTTTATTTTGGAAATAAAATTTATTATAATTTCAAAACTGAAAGCAATGTTTTTAAGAATACACATAGGTACATGCTCTTCTTTTTTACCGTTTCAGTAAAATGCAGTTTCGTGGTCATCAGATACAGCTGCCATGGGAATCTCAATAGCGTTGATAGGTGACCCAGATAATTTACGTTTATGTAAAGAAGGATAATAATAATGATATTTTGCGTATAATTGTGAGAGTTTCCAAAGACTGGTCCTAGCGAAACCAAGCTTGGTTCACTAAAGAATTGCCAGATTAAATATCTTTCAGTACATACTTGTTAATTTCTAAAGTAAAAATTTAATAGATTTATTTTGGTTCATCCGATGAATAAATAATATATATGAAATTACTTAAGTAGTATCCAGTACATAAAATACTATTCTTACGATTGAGCCATTAAAACGACAGAAAATAAATTAATCATTCTTGAAAATCTAACTTGTTTATAAGAGAGAGAGAGAAATTTAATTTGTTTATAAGAGATAAAAACAGAGTTAATAGTCGTCCGCTTTTTTCATACACCGGTCTTTTGTTTAAATTTTTAATTTCTTTCAAGAAAATGAATAAACTATAGGTAACATACTTTAGAGCCAAATACTTTGGTACATAACTTGTAGTAGTAAACAAAATCCTACAGTTTCTTAAAGTTAATAAAAAGAAAAAGTTGAGATATATGAATGATATCCAAAATTCCAGATCCGAAACAAACATTTCGAGCATAAGATTTATTTATTATTTAAGATCTATTTGAATACTTATGATGTTCAGTGAGAAATGATTACTACCACACAGTGTAAGCATTAGTAGTAATAAAGCAACATGTTTTCTTAGCTTGATATTAAATATGCTCAACGTTTTGGCATTTTAACATCGACGGGTAAACATAAAATTGAAAGAAAATTTATATTTTAAAGACGAAAGAGAAATTTATAAATATAATAATTTTGTTAAGCATTTTTCTTGTTAATATACAAGTAGGTGTGCTATGATTCGATATTAATAATTTTTATTTTTTCATGTAATGTAAATGTAGCTGTTTAGGTTATTATAATTAAGTGGCTGGTTCAGGATGACTGTGGTGACTTTTAATTTTTAGGATTAGTTGATTTGACATAAGAAATAAGAGAGCCTTCAGTTCTTCAGTGACCTTTATCATCAGTTTTACAGCGAATTGAATATTATTTATTTATTTAATTAACGCTTTACATGCTCACCAAATCAACAGTGTGATAAAAATACATTTATGACATATGGATGAGCAAAAAGGGATGGCCTTGTTTATTACTTAATTAAATCTGTTCAAGAATAAATATTATTTCAAATATCTAATTATGTTTGTCATATCGATGGCTTCCGTAACAACATTTGAGTTCTTATAATTTACCACTATAGAGGGGTAGGTATTTAATAAAATTTTATGTGACTAAATGGACTAAAGTCATACTATTCATTATTATTGTAGTATTGTTCAGGCAGGTAACAACACGTTGAGGGTTTGGATATATGGAATAGGTTAGAATTTAATTTAAAAAAAAAATAAAATATTATCTGATCTGGTTAAACTGGTAATAACGGTTAATCACATAGATAAATAATATTAATTGTTATATTCAATTAGTTTCATTTAATTTATTTTTGGGATTGACAATTGTTGTTTAATAATTGAGATATTTAGTTGATGATGAATATTTATTAAAATAATTACAAATACAAGAAGAAGTTGCAACTAAGTTAATTCTTTTTTATATATCAAATAGAAACAGTGAGCGAAGTGAGATCAGGAATTAATAATATAATTTTAAAATATGTTCACCGCTTAAGTTCATCAGGTTCAGAAACATAGTAATAATACTTAAGGACAAATTTGATTAATTATTATAATGTAGATTAGTTTGGATTGAAGGTTAGCAAAAATCATTTGAAATCAGTCTAAAATGAAAACTCAGCCGATAATACTTTATTTAGAAAAGGACATTAAATAGAAAAATTAAAACAAATCTTTTAATATAATTTTCTGTGTTATACACTTCAAATTAAGTATTATAATTAAAATTGATAGTAAAATACATATTCGTACATAAAAATTAGAATTCTGGTATGAGAAGACTTATTTATTGAAATAGGTTTATTAAATATAGAAATTTCGTATAATTCCTATGTCAATAATATTATTATTTATGAAGTTCAAATATAAAAGTTATTATTAATCGTAATGATAACATAAATGAAAAAATATATATATATAAGTATTAAATGTACGAAGTTGGAATGAGTTCACTGATTTCGAAGTATTGAGTTTAGAAAAACAAGGCTGACGAAATAGCGATGATGATAGTAGGTAAATACAAAAAAGGACGCGGGTGATTATTAACTACACCAGGCGTTATTGCTGTTATTGACTGACTTATACTTTTATTTATTTATAATTATACTTTTATTCACGGAAATCAGTAATAGACAATATAGTAAATCTTTTACGTAATTGGACACTGTAAATAAATGATCAGATAATTGTAGATTGATACAACTTTCACACAATACGAGTATGTTATGTCGAAATTACATTTGTCGAATTCATATATTGCTTAGCAAGGATATATTTATTCATCAGTAGACATCAAATTATCAAGATAGATAAATAAAAAAATGGTTTACTATCAAATAGCAGAAAAACTAGCCATATATTTATATTACAATGGCATATATAATATAAAAATAATCAAATTGTTATGAATAATCGACTAATTATTTAGTACTCCAAATGTAAGTAACGTTTCACCGGAAGTCAAACAAATAATTGTGAAGCAGTAAATCAAATGTTCGAGTCGTATCGAGAAAGGATATTTGACTGACTTATAATATTATATAGGTACATTTAATTACAAATTGATAGAGGTCTATTATTTGGCGAGCTACTGAAAATAAAGACGTAGTGAATCAATTCCGAATAGTTATTTTGTTTAGTGCTTCGTCTTATTACTATCCTTCTGTTTAGAGTTTATAAGCTTTGATAAGATGAAATGATATTTAATTACAAGCTGTATTTAAATTATTTCTAATAAGACTAATATTTGCAGTTTTGAAACAAATGTAAACTTATTGTGATTAGAAATACAGTAAAGTTATTGCAAACATAATTATTATAGGTAAAGGGGTCACTCGACCAGGTCGTTGTGAACAGAACTAGGCTGTTGTGAACATGAAGTTGTCACTCGGCTAGATTGTAGTAAATAGAGAGGTCACTCTACTAGGCTGCTGTGTGAACCATAAGAGGTTGTTTGGCCAAGTAGTTGTGAATGTGGAGGCTATTTTTGTGGATAGAGAGGTCACTCTACTAGGCTGCTGTGTGAACCTTTAGAGGTTGTTCGGCCAAGTAGTTGTGAATGTAGAGGCTGATGTGTGAACATAAAGGGGTCACTTGGCCATAGAAAGAGAGAGAGACTTTTAGAGAGAGAGAGTTTAGTATAAGAGAGATGTCATAAATGTTTGATCATAGCTATAATACATAATCAGTTTATAGTATGTCAGTGTCATAATGATAATTGTTTGTTATTAGAGATATTGCATAATTATTTTGTAACATGTAGTTGTCACTAGAGTCAAAATATTTTTTATAAGGTATAATATGAAATCAGCTTATACATGTCAGTGTCACAAAGATAGTTGTTTGGTATTTGAGATATTACAGAATTATTTTGTGAAATGTAGTCGTCACTAAAGTTGAAATACTTGATATTAGAGATAATGCACAATCGGTTTATAAAATGTCAGTCTCACAAACATTGTTGTTTGATATTTGAGATATTGCAGAATTATTTTGTAACATGTATTCGTCACTAAGGTTAAATAGTTTAATATTAGAGATAATGCATAATCAGTTTATAAAATGTCAGTGTGACAAAGATATTTTTTTTATATTTGAGATATTGCCGAATCATTTGGTTACAGTTATCACTAGGGTTAAAACGTTTGTTAAAATAATTCTAATAAATGCAAATTCAGTATTTTATAAACAGTTAATTGAAATATTTTATTTTTTATTATTATTTTTGTAATTAAATTGAGAATAGCGTTATAAATAAAAAAATGTTCCTAGTTATATATTAAAAAAAATATAATAAAATAAGATATTATTTGAAGTTAGAAATATTGCTGGATCATTTCAAAACGTGTAGGTAACATCCATATAGTGCATAATCAATTTATGATATTATGTATCCCTTATTTCCAAAAAGTCACTTATTGAATTCTACTATTCATAAACTTTAATTAGTATAATTTATTAGAGAAATTAGATGTATATACAAACCATCTATGTATATTGTAATATAGAGATATTATAAACATATTTTATGTTTTGTACATGTCACAAATGATGAATTGTTTTGATATTAGAGAAAGATTAATCATTGTATGATATTTCAGTGTATCTAAGGTAACACTAATAAAAAAAAATGATATTGCAGAATTAATTAAGGACAATGCAGTCTATTTAGTAATTGCTTGTTATTATAGATAATATTGCATTGATGATAATTTTATAACATGTAGGTAGATGTTATTAAGATTAATAAATTCAAATAATTACTTGATATTAAGAATATTGTAGAATACTGAATGAACATGTCAGATAAAATAAAAAAAATATTGTTAGATGTTATAGGTTTTTCAGAAAATTTTAATAATTATGTAGGTACTTAAAATGTTTGTTGAATAAGAACTGTTTGATAATGTAAAGATAGCAGAATTATTTTATGGCGTGCGAGTGTTACTATGATTAAATTGTTTGATCATTATACTATTACAGTGTTATTAAGTTAGTACGAACATGTAGGAATCCTTCAGATTCAATTTTTTCCACTATCCCAAAATGATTTTATATATTCATAGAATGCTGGTGTCGTTTTGGATTTATTGATATTTGTATAATTTCAAAAGTATTTTATCTATAAGTAGCCGTAGTTAGGACTAAATTGTAACTTGCAGTTTAAAAGATATTATTTATTGTTGTTATTTAAGGAAAGTAGAATTGTTGGATATTTTTAATAGTTTGTAGTCATTATTGACAATTGTGAAGTTTTTCTCACGGGACGTGAGAATTGGTCAGGAAAGGCCGACTGTTAGCATTTCAAATATAACAATTTGTTACCATAGACAATACTGTACGATATTGTCTACGGTAACGTAAGCTTGTGTCTGTCGACCGTGAGATGATTTCAAAAGGACTAGATTCCAGGCCGTAAAATAAAATGTAAAAATGGACATGTTAGAATAGTAGAACAGTGTATGGCACTGTCCTTTTGGTTGTTACAAAGTATGCATATTTTAATGTAATATTAATTATTGTAATTGAGTGGTTTGTAATTAATTTAAAAGAGCATGTGTCGAGTTTTTCTGGCCGCGTCTTTTCTCGTCACGGACTGCTTTTCCGATGCGGCGGTAGATAAAAGATTATGAAAGAATAAAACGATTTTGAAGACATCAGAATATTATTTTAAAATCCAGCTTCAACTAACAGTAGGTACATGACCTATGTACTTGTAGCGTTTTGATGTTCGAATAACGACGATGTTTAACTACCATACCTAGTCCAGTAAAATTAGGTCTGAAATCAAAATTTTATTATTATATTATAAATTGGCAAGAATAGAAAAAAATTAAAACGTGTCTTAGCAATTACTTGAAAACGGTAAGGTAAGGCAATAAACCACACCCACACGCCTATATGGTGTGCCTAAGCTCAAAATTCTCCTATGGGCCAGTACCCAATAAATAGGCTGATATGATAACTACCGTTTGCCGATTAATCTTAACAACTGGGATCATTGACATATTAATACTATGGACTTCGGGTCAGCGATAAAAAGTGTCCGAACCAAAAGTAAGCCAAAACGCGAAATGACTTCCAATCGCAATTCAGTCTCATATTAGCTGACTGACAGAATACACGTCAATAATGCCGTAATGTGTTATGAAAAACTTGTAGGAACTACCCGAGTAAGGTGAGAAAAGAAGACTGTGTACCATATTTTCAGTAAGTAAATATTTACTGATGATTTTAAAGTATTATTTTGCTTTGAAACAGGCTATTTTATTAAAATTTTAATAAACTATAGAAACGAATTGCATAACCAACCAAAATGAACACAAGTATCTATCTGTCCTTTTCCCATACGCTACCCGCGTATAGGATAGAAGGAGTGCAATATATTTATCTAATTAACCACATTTAGTTCGGATCTGCCGTGAGCAATAGAATGTTTTAGAACAACGACTGCATAGAGTTATTTTGTTGTTTAACATTTGAATTATTTACTTACTTAATTTTTGAATTAAAATAATTAGATTATTTTCAATTCAAAAATTTTTATTTATTATGTCAACTTTTATTTTTTATGTCATGAATATTAATCAAATATCTTTGACCATAATGGTATATTAATTTGATAACTATAAGAATTATCTACATGAAATTAGGAACAGTTATTTAAAAAAGTGATCTAACGTCATTGAAGTAAAAAAATATATTTTCAGTTTAAATAAAAAGAGGAAAATATCGAGAACTTGAAATTTCAAAGTAAAGAACTATATCGAGTGGCATATCATTTTGTACATTTGTGGATTTGATTTGTAATTAAATATTATTATAACTAATTATTATTTTATACAAGATAATTACAACAATTATTATTTGGTACAAGATTTATCCCAGCATATAGAGGTCAGGGATATGTAAATATAAATTAAAATTTGTTGTAAATATAATATTTAAATATAAGATGCCAAAAAAATTTGAAAGCTACCGACTCCACACCATTTATGTTGTCCTATTTTCACGAGAAGCTCTCATGTCAAAAAAAGGCTGCCATGGTAACCGTCAATCGAAGCTGATTACTTATTGCATGCAATTAGACCGTTGCAAATTAGACTGTATAACAATACGATAAGACATACATTACAATGTTATTTTGTTTATAAAAACATAAATACATCCTAGTGTGTATAAAATATCTTGGGACACTTTTGACGTAAATTTTGCATTAGACCCGAAGTCCATAGTATTAATATGTCAATGACTGGGATAAAAAAATTCAACACTTTTTGGTCTTCTTTATTTTTAATTATATGGTCACATGTTAGTTACAGTAACCTACTAATTCTATTGTTCTCTGCAAAATAAGGCAGCGAAAAGTTCTGTAAAAAGTAAGCTCTTGGGTTTTATAGGTATACCTACTCGTATATATCTTATACATTGCCACATGATGTGAAACTTTGCGACAGCGAATTGAATAAAGTCAAACAAGACATCAAAGCTTTTAATTTCTAAATAGTTTTCACCTTAAAAAGCTTCTCAACACAGAGAGCTTTTAATTTCTATATCGATAGTTTTCACCAGATTGTAAAAACTAGAACTTTAATACTGCTATGCGGTTTCACTAAGTTAGTTGCGGGTTGATTTTATAAACTTGTTTGTATATATATACTTCCTAAGTAGAACCTTAGTACATATTAAGAATGCACTATTTAGGAAATAGTCTTTGCTCAGAAGTAATACAACTGATTGAACAAAATCACTTCCCGCCGTTCCTCTTTACACTTGGACTGATACTATGCGACAGATAATGCGGCTCTCATCAAACGAGAGTGATTTATAGCATATACTTCAATAAATAAAGTACCCTAAGCCGACGAACTTGTATGAAAGGTTTAATGTAATTGGAAGAAGCGATAGATATATGCAAGGATCGTGGCAAGTGGAAGGGTGTAGTCTCTGCCTACCCTTACGGGAATGAGGTTCAGAGGTATGTATGTAAGAATGTAGTGGTTTCCTCGTTGACGCAGTCGCAGTCTGTTAATTTAAAAAAAATTGATATCTCTAAGGGTAACTGTTGAGGTTCTTGCCAACCTTACCATTTAGTTACAATCGCAACGTATCGTATAATAAAGTCACAAGAAATACACTTGAGTTTTCAAAAGTGTTTGTGAAAGTCTACTCAAAACAAATAGATTCGTATTTGTACTACGGACTGATTTGACATTTTCCCCACTCTGTTTATAATCAACTCAGTTCGTGCAATATCCATACCATTAGAAGGTCAAAAGTCAGTAGGACGTAGAAGAAAGTAGGAAAGGGCCCGACTAGGAATGTAGGCGGCTGTATGACAGAGAAATGAAATGGCCCTAATGAAGTTTTATGAGGTGTGAAAGATTAGCATAATTCAAACTTTTCTTTAGCGATAAGCTCTCGTCCATAAATATTTAGATGAAATTAAGCCATGCTGTTATATGAAAGTTGAAGTTTACAATTTATTTTACGAATGGAAAACGTGTTGACTTCATTATGATCTAAACATAAATTGATAAAGGTATGTTAATTAAAGTAGATGTAACTTAAAAATCATGTATAAGATACGTAGGTTTTAAAATTGATACATTCTTTCGGATAGGCCAACTTGTAGTTGATAAAAAAAAAAAAAGAAAAAAAAGGTATATCATAGATAAGAACAAAGTAAGTAAATTATTTACTTAAGAAACACAATTGATCATTATTGATTACCGGGATTTCCCGTATTTCAACGGACTTTAAGAACTTCTTAAATTGTAAATTCCTATATTTCTTTATCTAATAAATTTGACTACTACTGTTTTTTAACCGACGAAAAAAACGGAGGGGGTTCTCAATTCGACGGTTATATATTTTTTTAATGTATGACCACGCATTACTTTTTACAAAAGTTGTCCGATTTTGATAATTCTTTTTTTATTAGAAAGGATTTGATGATGATATCCTGGGGAAATTTAAGGAACATTTCAAATTTCGGAGGCACGCTTACAGCGATTTCGGTTTTTGTCTCGGTATCGGTAGCTTTTTGGCTACTAGTGCCGTATAATATACTATGACAGTATAGTACGAGTACGTTACGTGGCGATAAATCACTAAAAAGTAAGAAATAAAATTTTTTAACAAAAAATAGAACCGACGAAAAATAGTAGCAACTAAATGACACAGTTATTTTTTACTTTTAGTGCGTTTTGAGTCGGTTCTATTTTTGGTTAAAAAATTTTATTTATTTTTAAATAAATTTTCATTATCTATTTTCTGATCAATTTCATGATCATCATTGTCAGCCGATGGGAGTTTACAGCTGGTCATGGGCTTATTCTAGGGTCTTCCAAACACAACGATCCTAAACAGCCTGTGGCCAGCGGCTCCCTGCGACACGTTTGATGTCGTCAGTCCACCTTATCATCAGTGGGATCTGATCAATATAAGATGAACATCTAATTTGATTCGCATTCATCACTTTTGAGTTCGCATCATTTATGACTACATATTTCATGTAAGCACTTTTAGAAAATTAGGTCTATCAGTGTGCAGTGACTCTACCAGCGGTTCGGAAAACATATTTTTCGACAAGAAGAGCCGGCATAAAATTCATCGGTGCTCTGTTCATTTGTTGAGTTGATTGTCTGGTTGATTATAAAAGGAAAGTTTTCGGTCCACCGTGTTTCAATATTCTTAACAAGGCACAGTTTCATACGCACATTCTTTTTAAGAAGCAGCTTTTCCCACCGAAGGAATTTCTCATTGTTTTGTTTTCATAAAAAGCGCCATAACTTTCGCTTGGACATCCGGTATTGCTCGTAAATCTCCGCCATTATTATTGTAAACAGTTTCACTTCTCGAATCGTTTAAATCGGGTCCTTGAGTCTGCGGTTCAAAAGTAAAACCCACTCGAATCGATATATCGATTACTAATAAAATCAACTTTCACGTTCCGAAGTGACGAATGTATGATATGATGGAGAGATTTATCGATAGCTCACGAATCTCGATCACTTGTGGAAAGTCGTTTAAGTTTAATGATATCGACCTCGTTTCATTACCGAATACAGAAATCATGCGCGTAATTAATTGTATCTACGAAAGTTCTGCGTGAATTTGTTCTTGTGACATTCCTCGTCGTAATCATGATATAAAACAACCTCCGTCGTGTCTGACTGTCTGTCTGCGATAATAAAACTATTTTACGAATTTTCACGCGGTTTTCACAAATAGATACAGTGATTTTTAGTGAAGGTTAGTTTGTTAAGGTTTATATGACTATAATTGAAGTGTCGCTCCACTAAAAAAAGGAAATTCTTTTGAAAATACTGCCTAATGCTTTTGAGATATAAAAAAAACGATGTATGGAAGAGTTTTTCTTCTACATATACAAAAAATCTGCAATTTTTTGTATATTTTTAAGTGCTTTTCTCGCGGACGAAGTAACTTTGATTTTATACCCAGCCACCCGTTCCGGCATCGCGCGAATACCAGAGCATACGCCTACTTTATTTTGTGTAAATTAATTGAATAAGAATAGTTTGAACTGGTTCAGTTTCGTGAATGGTAACGACGGTCTCAACTACTTTATCTTAATATAATTACGATAAGATTGTTGTCTTTAACCTGTTTCTATTCACAATTCTTTGTCTTCCGGGTATCTCTCATGTATGGGTTCAATTTTATAAATTGCCTTTAATTTTGACGATGGTAGAGACGCCATAAGGATTAATCTATTTCATTTATCTTTAAGTTATTCTCTTTCAGTTTTCTAATAGTTTGTAGCAGGATAAGAGATAAGAAAATTATTATATACACAGAACAAAATAAGCAACCCTTTACTACTTTATAGTTGTTGCACTTTATAGATTAGAATAAAATTGGCACTGATATAGACTATAATCTGAAATAGCATTTTATACTGATATTTTCACAGGAAAACAATCTACGCGCAGAGCACAGCTTTAAAGAAGTCGGTTAAATAAAATTATTATTATAAAAACAAAAAACCCGACTGGATAGAAGTTATGAACTGAAAAGAGAAAAACAAGGATCACTATATCTATATAAAATTTTAAATACTTTATGGTGATGCAAGCGGGGACAAAATACTTTATTTTCTGCGGGGAAAGATCTCCCAAAACTACGTTTGTCTCCGCCTGCAGCACCATAAAGTATTTAAAATTTTATATACATATAGTGATCCTTGTTTTTCTCTTTTCAGTTCATAACTTCTATGCAGTCGGGTTTTTGTTTTTATAATAATAATTTTATTTGAGACTTTTTTGTTTTAGTGTATGGTATAGAAATGATACGGTACACTTTTTGCCATTTTTTGTTAAAACGGCAATATAAGCATGATATGATATTTATATTTTTGAAATGGTTTTTTTACGACCTTCCATTTGATACCCATATTGCTAAGATAAGAGAAAGAAATACACACATCCCCCGTTTTTTCCCCCATTTACAGCCACCATTTTGAAAATTTATATAGCCTATGTCACTACCACAATTTTAACAAATTCAACGACACCTCACCTGTTAAAATCCGTTCAGTCGTTTAGGCTGTAGCGCGTGCCGAAGAAATGGACATACATACATAGATACATACATACATACATACATACATACATACATACATACATACATACATACATACATACATACATACGCTCGAAAAACATAACCCTCCTTCTAACGCAGTCGGGTAAAAACATCATTAATGTCAGTTCGAAGCTTATGTACGACACGACACAATATTCAAATGTATGAGCATTAATTTTGTCAAGATCGTCGTCTGTACGTAATTTTAGCATCATTTATTTATTCTGGAATTTTGACAGCTTTACTTTATAGATAAACTTGATTCTAATGATATTATAATTAAATCACTTTTGTTATGTAGCGTGTATGTTGCTGTTTTAATTGATTGACATTCTTTATGATCAGTTGTTGATTGTCGAAAAAGGATATGGTGTAACTTTCTGTTGTCTCTTTCGATGTTCATTTATATATAAATTTAATTTTTAAATTAGACAGTAATTATATGCGAACTTAATAATTGTTTATTGTAGACTGGTATTACCTACTGCGAAAAATTACGTACTCATCGTTTCTTATAAGGCAGGGAAAATATCTATAAAGTTTCTATTTTGATCGGTAGATAATTGAATTAAATAAAACATTAGTATGTAATAAGATTACAAAATGTCAAAAGCTAAGAGACTATGTGAAGGAACCCTGGATGACTGGTTTTAAGTTCTAATCCTTTCACTTAATTCTAAATGCCGACATTTCATAAAACCTAGCGCAGCGGGATACGCTCTTATTTTTAATCTAACAGAAAACATTCATTACTTTAGACTGTGGTGTCCATGCATTCATAATTCCACTAGCGGACGCCCGTGACTCCGTCCATCCTGTTTTGTGATAGTTCAAAAAAAAATTGCATATGTCGTTTTTCTGGTTCTAAACTATCATTTAAATCGGTTTAGTAGCCTCCAGTTAATACGTACTTACGATTTAAGCACGTGGACTATAAGACTTTGTGTTTTATTTATCTTATCTTTTATTACCCGACTGTATGTATGTATGTATGTATGTATGTATGTCCATTTTTTCGGCACGCGCTACAGCCTAAACGGCTGAACGGATTTTAACATGTAAGGTATCGTTGAATTTGTCAAAATTGTGGTAGTGACATAGGCTATATAAATTTTCAAAATGGCGGCTGTAAATGGGGGAAAAAAGGAGGGATGTGTGTATTTTTTTCTCTTATCTTAGCAATATGGATATCAAATGAAAGGTCGTAAAAAGACCATTTCAAAAATATAAATATCATATCATGTTTATATTTCCGTTTTAACAAAAAATGGCAAAAAGTGTACCGTATCATTTCTATACCATAAACTAAAACAAAAAAGTCTCAAATAAAATTATTATTATAGAAACAAAAAACCAGACTGTATAGAAGTTATGAACTGAAAAGAGAAAAACAAGGATCACTATATTTATATAAAATTTTAAATACTTTATGGCGCTGCAGGCGGGGACAAACGTAGTTTTGGTAGATCTTTCTTTCCCCGCAGAAAATAAAGTATTTTGTCCCCGCTTGCATCACCATAAAGTATTTAAAATTTTATATAGATATAGTGATCCTTGTTTTTCTCTTTTCAGTTCATAACTTCTATGCAGTCGGGTTTTTTGTTTCTATAATAATAATTTTATCTGCTATATAAAATTGGCGTATGTGTAAGCATGTTTTATTTAAATGAGTTCTCATTTGTTAGTGTTTCTTCCGTAAATAAACTTTTATCTGGCTATAAATACTATAGAAAATAACATTTAATGTTTATTATGTTTGCGACATGGTGACCCTACATAAAGACCTCTATTGTAGAGCCTCCATTAGTCACATTGCGCAAGTGTACCATCCGGAGCGGGCTCCTTATACCTTTTGTTATAATTTTTAATATGAAACGATAACTTTCCAGCCATTTGCATTCGCTTTATGTCATGTTATGTAATGTTTTTGTACAATACTGTTACAATTGTTGCCATACAAAGGTTGGATTATGCGCCAGTTATAAATTAAGTTTCACCGGCTTGGGCCCGCCTGCTTTGACTATAAATCAGTATTAGAGTCATGTAACATTACACCTGTACTGAGATCAGAAATTAGATCATTTTAATTAGTGTAAGTTTGAGTAATATCATTATTATCATTATAAGCCTATTAAGGGTCCACTGCAAGGTAAGGCTTCTTACAGTAGAGGGGAATATAGAGCTTAGACTCAGCACACTGCTGCAATGCGAGTTGACGGGCTTAGGATGAGATGTTGGCTTGATGAGCGATCACTTTCCGATGTTTCTGATAGTGACCGGGATCGACGCAGGAGGCGTGACATCAGCATCGCCGACTTCCTTAAGTTCAGCGTCATATTATAGTTAGCTAACTGAGTCTTGATTTCATAAGAGTATTCAGAATACAAAAACAATGTATACGGTGCATATGTGGTGCAGCTGATCCTCTGCAGTCCTGTAAACCATTGTTTAAAAGTGAGAACATTCTTCCTTTGCCATGCCTTTATATTCTTGAGCTATCTGTTTTTGTCCATAACCATAGAGATACATTTTTTAACGTGGAAGATATATTGACACGACCAAATAGATTTAAAAATAAGCTTGTAATACCAAGACAAAGAATCGTCATCTATAAAAATAACACTTATTGTATGGCCATACGTATTTATAACCATATACCGGAGAGTCAAAAAAAGTTCAATGCGGCTCAATTCAAAAGAAGAATGTTCAAAATATTTTTGGATAAAGGATATTATTCTGTTGACGAGTTCCTTAAGGATAAATATTTTGTTATTGACATAATTTAATTTATTAACTGACATTTATATAATAATCATAAAATAAATTATTGTAAATTTTTAAAAAAAATAATGATAATTGTAATATAATGATTGTTCGCCTGCCTATTTGTGCTAAGGCTCTTTAATTGTATGAACAGCTTTGTATTACCACATTCTAGCAATCGATCGAATCCGGAATGAAGAGATCCACAAAACAAGTAAAGCTACCTACAGCTCAACGTGTCGTAAAGCTTACAGACACAGTGGGCGGTGAACATTGGGTTACCGTTAATTTGAATTTGCCTGGTTTACAATATGGTATAAAGGTTACAGTAGGCGCTTATCAGTGCATTGAAGGATATATCGTAGTGATATGCTGCTCTGTTAGTGGCAGTTATATTGAATATAAAATGAATTGTACGTTTGTTAACAACTTCCGTGGCTTCCAGAAGTGAACGCCATGTTTTAACGTTCTCTTCAAAGCACGGGTGTGTAATACCTACTACAGATTCCTCAACGCGGGTTACAATTGAGAATTATCACCATATATTAACCATTTTTTTTTTCGTGGGGAAATCCTTGGATCACGGGAACGAAAAGCCGCTTCCGAAATATCATCCTCGGTGTTCCCACAGTCTTATAATTTGGGGATTTTCAAGGGGAGAGTAAATAAACACCTCAAAGGCCGGCAACGCATCAGTGGCGCCTCTGGTGTTGCAGTTGTTCATGGGCGGCGGTAATCACTTAACATCAGGTGATCCGCTTGCTCGTTTGCTCGCTATTTTTATATAAAAAAAACCATATATTAACCACAACCCAACTCTGGACTCGAACAAAAGGATTCATGTTTGTAGGCACTGGATCAATCAGGCCGTAAGTAACGCTAATAAAAATATGTTCACGTATAAAAACTGATATTCGTTCCGTCTCTTGCCTACCTAAGTAGGAACAATCTGCTGATAAGTTATCATAGTCGCGTCACGATTATTGAAATTCCATCAGCTTATCATATCAGTACAAAACACACGACAAGAATGCCGTTGCACTGGTCAAATGATACAGGAATGCTAATACAATCAATCGCACGCAAAAAACAAAAGGTCACGTTGGCGCGAGCCGATCAAACCGCCCAACGGAACGGAACTGTGATCATTAGAGGGATCATTTTATAAATAGACGGAACAAATAATGTTATTGAACTTAACGTCACCTACTGGTTGTTGTTAAGTATCGTGGTAAGTGCTCCACATCCCATCCTTTATAATAAGGCCTATATCAGTCGTTAAAATAAAAAAAATAACTTCCATGGATTACAATTAAACGTCAAACATTAGCAGTACCTATCGATTTATGATGGCTTTTGAATGAGTATAATTTTTTAATGGAGTTTGCGTACTCGATTTTAAGTTGAAAACTATCGCTTATAACTAAATAACACTTCAAAGGCGATGTTAGAAGCAAGTCCTACAATGCGCTATCTTGCGTCCTTCAACTAAGGTATATCTAATTATCTAGGTATTTAACTTCATGTGGGTGTAGGTAATTTTACCGGGATTTATAACCGAAACAAAGTATGCTCCTTGAAAGCAGAAATAAGGTGGTAGTTCTTCCCCGAGAAACTGTCACAAGGCCTACTGAACAACACACGCAACTCAGTAATTTTGGAGCAAATTACCTTGTTTTTACATCTCCGATAATATGCCAGGCAACGCATCTACACTTATAAACACATCTTAGTGTAACGTATAATTATTTTGCGTGAAAAACGCTACTTACAACGAACACCTACATACTTAGCATTATAATACGCAGTTACGAGTCAGGAAAATCAATTGTTGCTAGGTAATGAGGTGGCAATACAGACGGGCTTATAATTAGCATGCTGCAATGGGGGGAGTTGACAATAATTAAGACGCTAAGTTTTTATAACTACCCGTCTTTTTAACTTATCTTTAATTTGTCTCCAGGTTTTTATGCTTTGAACGGTTTTAATATAGGCAGCTTATTTTAGGGGGAAAATTTAAGTATAAAGTTCAGTTTGAAAAATAATATTGTACTCAGATTCAAATTAAAAGTAGGGGATTTGTGACACAACATAATTTTAATAAATAATTGAATGTCGGGGGTTTCCCGTTTGTTTGACATCACAAGTAGTCCAACGGATTGACCATGGAACTATTGAGGTAGACACCAAATGAAGGTCTGAATCTAAAATCATTGCTATCTGCTATTTCCCAAAGTAATCATTGTAATCTATGTTACCGCCCCTATTTACCTTCGGTAGGAGAATGCGCTAACGAAGTTCTAGCTTTTATAAAATGACGAAGGCCCAACTGTCTGTGTCGTAGACCATTTCGTCTACGCAAGATTTGTGCAAATATGGAAACGTTGGCCGAACCTGAATATATTCATATGGTTTCACGAAAGGTCACTCACCCATCAAACTAGGGTTACAGATACGCGACGAAATCACAAGATGGCGCAACTCGAACTCTGAACGGAGTATGAGCCTTACAAAATAAGAAATATTGCAAAGTTATGCATAATGATTTAATTCTTGACCAAAACGTTTTCGACCATTTATCACCTCAATGACGCGTCGATTAATGTGTCTTATAACGCGCTCTACGATTTATTTTCATTCATCGTGTTACATCACATTTGATTTAGCATCGCGTCAAAATATTGATTAGCTAACTTTCTTTTTTGTTTATTGTATGTGTGCGTTTTGTTCGCGTCTCTAACCGATGGATTGGAAACATTGATCAAAAACGATAAATGTTACGATTGGTTTTGGTTTTTGAAATATATTGGATTAGAAAATAAAATTTGTTTTTAATTATTTTTTAATTATTACATACATACATAACATCACGCCTTGTTCCCATAGGGGTAGGCAGAGACCATATCCCTCCATTTGCCACGGTCCTTGCATACTTCCTTAGCTTCTTCCACTCTCATTAATCCTTTCATACAAGTTCGTCGGTTTAGGGTACTCGCCACCTGGCCATTATTTAAAATGTCCTGAAAAATCTCTTTTGTTAATCTTCTTTCATCCATTCTCTCTACATTCTAAGCATCCCTTTCTCAATTTTAGTCACTACATCTCTTTTACACCACACTTTTCTCTTATCATACTATTTTTAACTCTGTCACACAGTTTTAACCCACACATACTCCTCAATGCTCTCAAGACTTTTTTTGACATTTATTTATAAAAAATATTTACATATTTTTATACATAATAGAGCCCTGATTTCAAATTTCCCTCTTGTAAGATAATAGTCTGATAGGTGGGTATCGAAGTCATGATTTCCTTGTTCAGAGTCTTAACCACGGTATGATATGGCATGGTGGCTTTTCTGGGTAAAAAATCTGTCAATTATTATTATAATGATCGCAGTAAAACAAAGCTAACTAGCCTCTTAGGTTCGATTATACAGGTATTTTACAGGCTTTCTTTCCACCATTGAGGTAAATATCATACCTACCTACATCCTAAGCCCAAAATACCTGTAAAATCCTTAAACTAAAGTAATAATTCTGAAATCAGCATAAACAAACCACTTAATTTTAGAAGAGCAAGTTAGTTCCGCCCACTATCAGCAGGTATAAAAATCTCAAGTACCTACTTATATTGGCGCCAAAAGATACTCTTAAAGGTCCTTTACACGATGGGCCATCGCAGGCCCATCAGTTGGTCGGTGGCATACAATTGTTGTAACACGTCTGCACGATGATAGCGTTCAGTCGGTATCCTTTTGTTGTTGTTACAAGATAAACGTGCGTCACTGTTTTTATTTAGCGCAAACTATTTTTTTTATAACGGGGTCATTTCACCTATTTCGTCATAGTTTCGCCATTTGACCTTTTACAAACCCCTGGAACCTGGTCAGTTTTTATTCTACTAAAAACTGACCATGTCACCAGCGTATCGTCATCACAGGCTCATATCACCGAGAAATATAATAAAGACGTCATCCCAAGACTGTCAATCATTCACTCACTCATACTCGCATAAGCCATCAGATGCTACTACGCCCTCTACACAACGGGCCATCATAGTGGACCAACGTGTAGAGGAGCTATTATAGGTATCTACGTTTCTCTTAGCGCAATACTACAGGCGTGACGCCGTCAGATAACTCTCGTGTATGTAATTTCCTGTGTGTGCCATATCTTAACCCACTAACTGACGTTCAGTAGGCACGGGTATTGCGCTACCACAGATACAGCAAGCAAGCGCCAGTTAGCACTTTTCTGTTCTGTTTACGCTACATTTTCGAACCATATTTTTTATACTTTGCTTGGGTTACAATGAATGATATTTTGTTATTCTCTGCGAAATACTACAAGTACAAGCGGCAACGCCACCGAGATCTGACAAAAATATATTGCCCTATAAAAGTTTCGAGTTTACAATAATGTAGATGTAGCACATTGTAGAGTCAACGTTTCTCAGGTTTTAGGCTTGATCTAAAAAACTAGAAATTTAGAGATTTGGGGATCTTCTTTATCAAAATTATGCAGTGAATGTGCTATGCTTGTCCTATCTCCTTTATCGTCCTTCTTTATAATTTATTCTTCGGCGAGATTGATTGGTTAAGGCATTTGATATGTGCTCATTTCTTTATATTAATTTTTTTTCAAAGTTTGACTTGTCTATCTAAGTATCATTGTAGCTTCAAATCAAATGAACCAATTATGATGCGTTTTAAATTTTTAATTCACTCGTTTAATTTAAAAGAACACACGTCAAGAAGGTTTACTTTAAAATCGTGAAAGATATTCCGCGGCGGGCGTGCCGGTGGCAAAACGGTGCAATTTACAAAATTGCACCCACCTCAAAACAAAATTGCACCTCAAATGAGACCGAGATAACCGAACGTCTTCCTTTACGTAAGCGCATTGCAATCCGTTAAATGCAATTACCTAACACGCAACTAGTAATTACTATAGCTAATATTATCATAGCGTTACTAACTTCTGTTATTTCATTCGACTTTATCATTTCATAATTACTAAGATAATTATTGCCTTTTTATAAGATGACTAGCTGGCCCGGCAAGCGTTTATTGATCATACCTACTAGTAACACCGATTAAAGAGGTAGAGGAAAATAGTTTTTAATTCTCATGGACCTACTACATGTTATAACTACAAAAAAATAGTAAAATCGGGCGAGTCGTATTGAGCGCCACACGAGATCTTTATATAAATGAAATATATAGATTTTTATATTCGATTACTTATCTAAGATGATACCTTATACTTGTATATATATGTATCTATATGCTAACGCGGAAAATATCTAAGTTGATACTTACGAAACGATAGACGCACATAGATTTGATAATAAAACTGATAAAATGACTGCCTTCCCAACCGTTGGTAGAGTCGCTAGAAACAGAACAATTTGGTCGTTTTAAAAAAAAATCCGGAACCGACGGGATTCGATCCCGCGTCTCTCTGGCAATCCGGGCACTTAGAGCGCCTTACCGCTAGGCCACGGTCCCGATGACGTCCGTAGGTAAACATAGTTGATAAAAAATGCTATGCAATAGCTTTACCGCGGCAGTCTCCGAGTGCCACACGTCTTTTTTTTTAGGATATGGGATAAGCGGCAAGCGATGATTCTGAGATCCATAGTTAGGCCCACCACGCTGCTCCAATACTACGAGATCTAATAGATGTCGTTGCTCCAATGCGGCATGGTGAGCTTAGAGTGCATTAATGCAATGTATTTTGTTCTTGAATCGATCACAATAGTAGAGTTAATACTTGTTAATGATAAGTAATAATCCGGACTGGCTAATGATTTAGATATATAGTGTAACAAGAGACTGACGTCATAATATCTCTAAGATAGGGTGTGTAACTCAATAATCGACAATCAGGGATTCGAACCCAGGACCTCGTGATCTGAATCACCGTTGCTAAGCAAAATAAATCACCGTTACCTCGTGCTCCGTCACGTGTATCCAATATCACATAATCACGTTGTCTAAAAATAATCCACTTAGTTGACAAGAAACCATAACGCGCCGTAATCTGTACGTTATGGTTTCATAAATAATGCAGAACGTCAGCGGAGTTTTACAGAGTACACCTACATGGAAAATTCGATAACTCCCAATTCTAGATTAGATAGCGAAGCGTTCCAGTGTAGAACTAAAGAGGAAACTTCATTTTGTTTTGTGTAGTTTTTTGTGGTTTCTATAGTGTTATGTTACTTTCCACTATTTTTGGCCTTTTTATGGTAAGTTCTTATTTGTAACAATATTAATCTTTAATTATATCAATTCGCTTTCGAGCGTGTGTCAGTTCATTATAAACAGACCGAGGATTTGTTAAAACAACTAAGAATACGTATATAAATGTTTAAATATCTTATTTTATCGACAAATAGAACTTTCGATATTATTGTCTTTAATTTTTATAGTAGTTTATTCAAGAATATCGATTTCGTTTTTTTTTTCATAACTTTATTACAATTAATAAAAGTAACATAGCCAAAAAAAACAGAGCATCATTAATTGGCAAAAGGCGGCCTCATCATTAAGAGTGATCTCTTAGAGGCAACCTACCGTAATGATTCTATATATTCTGTGAGACGGGAAATTGCAAAAACAAAAGAAAAGATAGTAAAACTACAATATACATACATCTAATACTATATACATATTATAATATATATACATGCATATATAAAACTTATACAATACATATATTTACTACATATTACATAATATATTTAACAAAATAATCTTTAAACAAATACCTACATAAACTATGTGTTTTAAAAATGGTCAGTGACTTTGAACTTTTTATTTGAATTAGGTACGCTTTACAAGAACTTTAAAACGACCAAATTGTTCTGTTTCTAGCGACTCTACCAACGGTTGGGAAGGCAGTCATTTTATCAGTTTTATTATCAAATCTATGTGCGTCTATCGTTTCGTAAGTATCAACTTAGATATTTTCCGCGTTAGCATATAGATACATATATATACAAGTATAAGGTATCATCTTAGATAAGTAATCGAATATAAAAATCTATATATTTCATTTATATAAAGATTTTTATATTCGATTACTTATCTAAGATGATACCTTATACTTGTATATATATGTATCTATATGCTAACGCGGAAAATATCTAAGTTGATACTTACGAAACGATAGACGCACATAGATTTGATAATAAAACTGATAAAATGACTGCCTTCCCAACCGTTGGTAGAGTCGCTAGAAACAGAACAATTTGGTCGTTTTAAAGTTCTTGTAAAGCGTACCTAATTCAAATAAAAAGTTCAAAGTCACTGACCATTTTTAAAACACATAGTTTATGTAGGTATTTGTTTAAAGATTATTTTGTTAAATATATTATGTAATATGTAGTAAATATATGTATTGTATAAGTTTTATATATGCATGTATATATATTATAATATGTATATAGTATTAGATGTATGTATATTGTAGTTTTACTATCTTTTCTTTTGTTTTTGCAATTTCCCGTCTCACAGAATATATAGAATCATTACGGTAGGTTGCCTCTAAGAGATCACTCTTAATGATGAGGCCGCCTTTTGCCAATTAATGATGCTCTGTTTTTTTTGGCTATGTTACTTTTATTAATTGTAATAAAGTTATGAAAAAAAAAACGAAATCGATATTCTTGAATAAACTACTATAAAAATTAAAGACAATAATATCGAAAGTTCTATTTGTCGATAAAATAAGATATTTAAACATTTATATACGTATTCTTAGTTGTTTTAACAAATCCTCGGTCTGTTTATAATGAACTGACACACGCTCGAAAGCGAATTGATATAATTAAAGATTAATATTGTTACAAATAAGAACTTACCATAAAAAGGCCAAAAATAGTGGAAAGTAACATAACACTATAGAAACCACAAAAAACTACACAAAACAAAATGAAGTTTCCTCTTTAGTTCTACACTGGAACGCTTCGCTATACTAATCTAGAATTGGGAGTTATCGAATTTTCCATGTAGGTGTACTCTGTAAAACTCCGCTGACGTTCTGCATTATTTATGAAACCATAACGTACAGATTACGGCGCGTTATGGTTTCTTGTCAACTAAGTGGATTATTTTTAGACAACGTGATTATGTGATATTGGATACACGTGACGGAGCACGAGGTAACGGTGATTTATTTTGCTTAGCAACGGTGATTCAGATCACGAGGTCCTGGGTTCGAATCCCTGATTGTCGATTATTGAGTTACACACCCTATCTTAGAGATATTATGACGTCAGTCTCTTGTTACACTATATATCTAAATCATTAGCCAGTCCGGATTATTACTTATCATTAACAAGTATTAACTCTACTATTGTGATCGATTCAAGAACAAAATACATTGCATTAATGCACTCTAAGCTCACCATGCCGCATTGGAGCAACGACATCTATTAGATCTCGTAGTATTGGAGCAGCGTGGTGGGCCTAACTATGGATCTCAGAATCATCGCTTGCCGCTTATCCCATATCCTAAAAAAAAAGACGTGTGGCACTCGGAGACTGCCGCGGTAAAGCTATTGCATAGCATTTTTTATCAACTATGTTTACCTACGGACGTCATCGGGACCGTGGCCTAGCGGTAAGGCGCTCTAAGTGCCCGGATTGCCAGAGAGACGCGGGATCGAATCCCGTCGGTTCCGGATTTTTTTTTAAGCGTGATATTGCAAAAAGTTATTAATTTAAAAAAAATGACTTTTTAAATTTTACGCTTGAAAAAAAAAATTGCGGAACCGACGGGATTCGAACCCGTGTCTCTCTGACAATCCAGGCACTTAGAGCGCCTTACCGCTAAGCCACGTTCCCGGATGATGTCGTTGCCGAATTTGTGCTTTGATACTCAGGGGGTGTTAGGTTTTTTCGTTACGGAATTTCTGTATTCGGTCTCCACGCTCAAGGCCCGCGATAAAAGCTATATAATAGCTTAAAAGGGAAGTGGAAATTGGCCTGCCCCTGTAGCGGGCCGCTAAAATGAGTAGGTATATGATGAAACATGTCAGGATCAATACTGGGTATAATAAGAAATATTGAAAAGAAATCAATAGCCGGAGCAATGACATTATTCATTATAATATACATTTAAACCTGCTTCTCCAATCACTATCTATTGATGAAAACAGTATTAAAAACGAGACTTTGCTTTTTAATATGTTAAGAAGACAACATCAGCTACTTTTCCATGTAAGTAAGACTAGGTCACTAGTATTGAGATCTAGACACTATTCAATACTTAAGCGATAGAGCATATACGAATGAGACCAAAGAAATGTTTAAAATATTATTTTAAAGCCAAAACACCGTTATGGTGTGTTTTCACTGTGTCAATGAATGGTGTCAAGTTTCTTTTATTAGCAATCTGCATAATAATATCCATTTTAGGTATAAAAGTTGATATATTTGTGGCTCGGCCATTCTTAGTAGCTAGGTGGATTTCATTTTCATTTACTACGTGTAAAAGAATCTACTTCTTCTTTGCCAGCCGATGGCGTCCACTGCTGCCCATACCCGATTGACTACGTTGGGTTGATCAGTGCAGGACTGGATTTTGCACACCAACATTGCTGCCCGACAATTCACGAGCTTGTTCAAGCAAAGCGGCACAGACAAAACTGAATAAGGTTATTCGAAATCAGTCGGGCACAGTTTACAATATTTTCCTTTTCAATTATGAGAAGATTTTCCAAAACTTATTTCCGTCATGATACCTACATATATAATGATAAGATATATGACGTAATATTAGGTAGCAAAGGTAACTAATTAATTAATAGTTTAATTAGGTAAACTAATTAAAGTGGACAAGTTAATCTTGTTTATAAATCCATAATAAATCTGGATTAATTAAAAATATAAATAAAATGTGATAACATTTCAAACACATTATTAGAAATATAAATAAAACGTCATAAGATTTCAAACACTGTTGCGTCATTAATATGCAATTTCGTTTGATAAATCAAATTAAGACAGATTAATATTATTGCGTAATATTTGTTTACTGGCTTCATTTGAAATGTCATCTTTCTTCGTAGTATGTTTGATTTTTGTATAGGTATAAATAGGCGTTTATTCATTTAATTTAGAGTATGCTGTAGGTAAAACTAGATTTGTATTTCTTCTACTTTTTTGCTTCTAATGTTTTATGTTACGGACTAAGTCATAAATTTAGTCATTTTTTATATTGCCCGAACATCTGGCGATTGACAATTTTTTTTTTAAAATTGACAACCCTTTAGAGCAAGGTACTGCCACCCCTAATATTTATGAATAAAAAAATAAAGCAGCTAGTCCAGTAATTATGAAAACAGCAAAAAAGCTCGTACATCGACTGGAATACAGAGTAGCTCTAACATCCTAGCGCCATCTTGTATAACAAGTTCTACCAAGCCTTGGCTGGTTTTTCAAGCGGAAAATTGTATGGACGTTTCGTACCGAACCGCTTTATTGGGCCCCACGATGAATTGAACATATGCAAAGCGTGAAATTGCGAAATAAGGCGCGGATCAAAACTGTGCTCTTTCTGCGTAGATGCGATATTGGACATCGGTTTCGCTTTGTTCCTTTGTTAGTTGTAAGGTGCTTTAATGTTGACTCTGCTGTTATTACAGAGCTATGTGAATTTAGAAATTTGTTTAAAATTGATTGAGATATCGACAAAAATGCAAAAAACAGATTGAGATTTTAAATTTTTTAAGTTTTCGAAAAAGACAGGTGTGAATATAACTTAAAAGAATAGGTAAGGACTTGTATGTTCGGATTTTAAATCACAAAAAAACACTCAAAACAATCAAAATCTGACAGACATACATACATACATACACTATTTCACTTGCAGACGCACCAAACTTGTAACACCCATTTATTTACATCGCGGTTTATAAAATAGAACTTAGAAAATCGTCCTTTAGAAATTGCGAAGTACCATCTCGATCAAGTCTGCAAAAACCGTCAATCGTATATTCGTTTAGAAGCCACGATGCAACACTGGCAGACGAGCTAAACTGATGTTTGATTCTAAAGGATAAAATAATTGCAACATAAAAAATCCTCCATATTCCAGGTATGTAAGTTAACTAATTAAATTCTAATGTCATTAAAAGGCCAACTCTTATAGTACGAGATCCCGCTGCGGGATTGGTGTGCTCATCGACTTTTTGTTCAAAACCAAATTTTTATGTTTATTTATAATTGATAGAATATATATTTACTAGGGTGCCTATCAAAATTTGGCCGCCATTATTTTTAATTAAATTATTTTTAATTGATTTTTGGTAAAAATTTCGTTTATTTATTTTTTAAATAAAATAACGTCTACATCACGGTAATTAATATGAAGATTCTAAAAAATCACGGTTGCCGTTGCGCACCTGGCCGCACCTCTTTGCAGCCAGGTGTAAACAGGTATGATTTCGATAAATGTATACGTTTATAACCTATTTTCATTAATTATATGTCAAATTGAAGCTAATTTTTTTCTATTAATTATCATATAGAGTTGCTTAATTAAATCTGGCCGCAAATAAGGGTTACTGGTTGTTAAAGATAATAAATATTTAAGGTAGAGTGAAAGAGAGTTAGCGCGTAACATCATTTGTCAGACGAGGACAGCGATTGCCGGCTGTGCGACGCTTTTAAGCCATTGCGCATGCGTCGAATGTTAGTGTTCTCAACTGAACAGATGCAGCATTTTTATTCTAACATAAAAACCACGCTGTTTTGGAGTTCGTAAAAACAACGTTTTATATTTACATTGTTATTTTATTTGTGCATCTAAAAATTATTTTATTAATTAACGTAAAATAAATTTGTTAATTCGATGTGGTTAAATGCCACTGAACCAGACTGCATCAAATTCAGTCCAGAAAATAATGGCTGGCTGGTACTAGATGGTTTTTTAAAACCAACATGGTTCCTGGGCGACTCAACTCCAACGCAAGTGTGCTATGTGAATCCACGAACAAAGCTTCCGATAACGACGATTTTGATATTTGTAGCGATGAAAGTGATAGCTCTGATGACAGTACAACTGAAAGCTCCGATGATTCAGATTTTTAAATAAGAGTTACGGAAATATAAGAATTATAAGATAATTTTTTTAATTGACTTAAATGTTTAATTAATATGTAACAGACAATTAAATACTGGAATAAAATCTAATAAATTTTTTAAATAATACTTTCACAATAAAATTTTCTTTTACTTAAGTCACCTTGGTTTAATTTTTTTATTTTTTAAATTAATATTAAATACCGACGTTCGAATTAGCAAATTATCTAACTCCATTTTAGAGAATCTTTTATTTGTACGAAAAAAACAATTACTTCAAAATTTATTATCATTTTAAAGAACCATTTAATATCATTAATATCTAATAGAGATGTAATATTTAAGTTTGAATCATTCAAATAATTTGTAATTCGATTATTGCTTCATCAAAATGTTAAAAAAAATCACCCTCTAAAAAATAAGGAGATAGACAAATTGCTAACTAGACCGTCGATATATCAAATCAATATTAATTTTTTGTTGCAATTTTTAAATTTGTCATTTTGAAAAAAATTACATATTTTCTGAAGTATTTATTATAAGTCTTCTCTATTACTCCCCGGTGGTTGAGAACACTAACGTTCGACGCATGCGCAATGGCTTAAAAGCGCCGCACAGCCGGCAATCGCTGTCCTCGTCTGACAAATGATGTTACGCGCTAACTCTCTTTCACTCTACCTTGAATATTTATTATCTTTAACAACCAGTAACCCTTATTTGCGGCCAGATTTAATTAAGCAACTTTATATGATAATTAATAGAAAAAAATTAGCTTCAATTTGACATATAATTAATGAAAATAGGTTATAAACGTATAAATTTATCGAAATCATACCTGTTTACACCTGGCTGCAAAGAGGTGCGGCCAGGTGCGCAACGGCAACCGTGATTTTATAGAATCTTCATATTAATTACCGTGATGTAGACGTTATTTTATTTAAAAAATAAATAAATGAAATTTTTTACCAAAAATCAATTAAAAATAATTTAATTAAAGATAATGGCGGCCAAATTTTGATAGGCACCCTAGTAAATATATATTCTATCAATTATAAATAAACATAAAAATTTGGTTTTAAACAAAAAGTCGATGAGCACACCAACCCCGCAGCGGGATCTTAGACCATTACATAATTAAATTCTAATGTCATTAAAATTTAATTACGTAAAATCACGTCTATAAACACATGCTCGTAAGCATAACATTAGTTCTACGAAGCTCGTATAAGCTTAAAAAGTTCAAACGAAAGCCAATAAACATAAGGTTTCTATGACTTTCACCCTACAATTTTGTATCACCACGTGCGCTTGTAGGGGTTTTAAGTGTCGGTAATAACCGAACACCCGTAAAAGTAATTTGAGCCTCAGGAAAGACCCGCACAAGAAACTTGTCTGTTACAATGTGGGCGGAAGGCTTTAAACGGAAAAAAGCCCCGATAGTTACTCTATTCATTAAGTTTTGTAAAGATACTAGTTCTGCCTATTGTTAAGATGTCATTTAAATTTTAAATTAACAATGTAGATGGATAGGGCGTTATTACTTGCTGGTACCGTAGATATTATAAATTACAGATGTGTAGAAATGAAATTTGATTCCAAAAAAATTATTGACAACATTTTGTTAGAAGTACATTCTGTCTTCAAGCGAGGTACTTAGTACCATAGTACAATAAAAATACCACGAATAAAATTGTTTCACACCAACAACATATATATTGAACATTTTCAACGCGGCCTACTAATTGTAATTATTGCAATTATTTGTGAAGTAGCATGAGCCAAAAATAGTTAAATTTATAATGATTAAATTCAAGCGTCTCTATGATCAACCTCTGAGTTCAAGATCTGAGCAACTCGTTGCGACATTACTCCATTGTAGTAAGACACGAAGTATATGGAAGTATAGCAAGACTCAAATTGAATTAAGAAGTGGTTCTAGTTTAACTTACATTTGACTTACACGTATTAACAGGGCAAGTAAAATAAAAGCTTGATTCGAGTGAGGCTGAAAGTACCTTATATTAAAAGCAATGTTTATCAGAGGCCTTATTTTAAGCATCAGTTTGCATACCACGCACTAACCGGCGTGAAATAGAAAAGGTGAAAAGGGCTGGCACGTGTACGCTATGTTGATTAGTTGCCTGGACACGCGACGTCGTGGATTTACAAGGCTGGTGCTGGATAAGCGGAGACTTGTTTTATTATTCTAATTTTATTATATCAAGGGTGGCGTAAGCAATCGTACTCACGTCCAAAGATAGTACGGCTGGATGGTTCCACTTTAGAATCGAGGAGGTTATAGCATTTTGTTTTTTATTTTAAAACTTACCCTGCTAGTGTAAGTTAAAAATATATACGAGTAATATGGTAGCACGGTACTGGTCTGATTGTGAATTCAAAAATAATCATAATGAACTACCTAAACGAAAATATCTAGTTTGGGTTCATTAGTTTTAACAAACTCTGGTGTTAATGTTAGACCCAGGTTAGACCATTCGAACGGTGTTATTGTATTGCATACGTTTTGACACTTGATTCTTAAAAAATCAACTCAAAGATAGAAACATTGTTAATAATTTATTTTGGTTCTAAAAATTCTAAGTTGTTTTCTTATACCAATCTAGATATTTCAAAGATGTACGTGACAAAACTAAACTAGAAATCACTATTGAATTTATTGTCGTAGGTCATATCCAATATCTATTACAAGTTGAAAGCCGAGCAACAATAAATCAACGTTAACATCTAAAAGGCGTAAATAAATATCTTCACAAGATAGGGGAGATGTGAACGGCGCGTGACAAAACATGGCAGGGTCACAATGCTGATGAAAGCGCTGATAATGTTAACGAGAGAGTCGTAGTAAGAGTAGACGAACTAAAGGTAGCACTCATATTATAAGAGTATGACAACTGACTGAGTAAAGTTAAGATTAATAAGACCAATCAGACTGTAAAACTTCGCAGAGTCACAATGCTGATGAAAGTGCTGATAATGTTAACGAGAGGGTCCTAGACGCACTAAAGGTTACTCACATACGCAAGACACCCAGTGATAGATGACATCTGACTGATTCGAGACGAGATTAATGAGACCAATCAGACCACAAAGATTAAATTGAGCGTCTGATTTCCTTAAGATAAGCGAGAGCATTCTAGAGGTCATAATGTTGATGAAACTGCTGATAATGATAGAAACATTAGATATAATAAGGTTACGTACACGCATAATAATTAGCTTCACCGGACTTCAGACTTCTGCCTATTAGGGAATGTCCAACGTACAGAGACAGTTTGTCTGGACTTCAAGGGTGGTATAAATTCGCGTTGCATTTTCTATGCCAGCCTTCTTACGTATTTTCTCCCTCCATCTATTCAGTTTCTTTCATCTTCTTCATCATCATTTTCTTTCGCCTTCTTCATATGTCCTCATTCCTGATCAATGAACGTAGTATTAGATCTCAGAGGGAGAGAAAGGAGAGGAACCGCCAGATTTCTGCCTTATGCAACCAATGAAAAACATCAGATGAAAGAATTAAATTGTTTTTAAAACATCGCCTAACACGTACATCTATTTTGTTTCGCGGCATCTTATAGATAACGCCTTTAGATTAATATCGATGCATAAGTAATCCTATTTTTAATTCGCTTGTCTTGTAAAATCTGACACGATAGAGATCGCGACTCAAACCCGAGAAAATTACAACACGTTTTGACAAAACATTCCACGTAAAGAACAATGTTAATGTTGTTACATTTTGTTATAAATAACAAATGGAATTGAATAATAC
This sequence comes from Mycalesis mineus, assembly GCA_034621355.1. Classification (NCBI taxonomy): domain Eukaryota; kingdom Metazoa; phylum Arthropoda; class Insecta; order Lepidoptera; family Nymphalidae; genus Mycalesis; species Mycalesis mineus. Next base: position 17,409,253 of record CM067884.1, on the reverse strand, counting down.
TGAAGGTAACGGCTTTTACTGCATTAAATTTCTACCATTTTTTACGATAGAGAAACTATGACTAATAGACGTAATTCGCTGCACATATATGGAGCTGGGAGACGTAACACAATGGAAAAGTAATATCAGAGAGTTTTAATAGACTAGTGGTTATAATTTATGGAAACATATTTCTACGCTGAATTCTGAAGAACCTCAAATTGAATTCTGAAAAGATCAAACAGTTAATAGATAACTAGTCATAATTTCTGGAGATATTTCTACGCCAAATTCTGAAGAAGATCATAAAGTTTTTGGAGACAGTTATACACAGAATTCTGAAGAACATCGTAATGATTGATGACGTAATTAAAGTGACGCGTATGCAAATATCGTGCTCTAAGGCACGCGCGGATCAAGGCCTTATATGCGTTGATGCAAAATATTATAGTTTAAATGGCTATAAAATTTTGATGGAGTGAATATTTTAGTTTTTAATGTTTAACGATTGAATCTTAACTTCGAAAATTGCTTTTATGACGTCAACGTTTTAAATACTTATCTAGTAACTAATGAATAGCATTGTTAAATTTAATTACAAGCATTTGACTGCGACCTCACTCTCTCATTCATCTGTACACCATTAGAACTTGAAGGCTTGGTCGACTTTGCCGAAAGGACAGTAAGCCATAGTAGTTTAATCTACTGCAAAGCTGCTGCTACAGCTTACTGATCAGCCAATATAGAAGGCCTATACATTACTATAGCTGTCCACTAATTTATTATATTATTCCGTAGATTTATATCGAAATGCTTTTGTTTATAGAAGATAATTTCCATCTTTTAAAGTTAGTCAAGTAGCAAACTGATATTAAGCTACCAAAGTAGTTAGTTAGTAGTGTGAAATTTACAATTACTCAAAGGTATTTGCACTAGATATGAAAACGCTTCGACAAGTGCTTTTGTCTATTTAACATCAACAACAAACAATGAGAATAGGCTACGATGAGAATTGAATTTGAGAACACGTGATAGATTAAACGCACTTATCTAAACGATAATGTTGTTATCGGAATGGTTGATAAAAGCTGATACAAATAAATCGATATTACGGGTTTCCCAGACAACAAGTATTATTAGAATACATGGTTAAGCCATGTCGAATTTCTAAAGCAGAAAATGAATTAATTTCTTCTCACTATGTATTTTTCAAACAGTATACACGTAGGATTTAAATGAAATTTTGGTACAGAGATAGTTTAGAGCCTGAAAAAGAATATAGGCTACTTTATTTAATTTTTGTTTTCATTATTTTCAGAAAAAAATCAATAATAATTTAGAATAAATTTAGTAGGTACTACAGAGAATACGAGCTACAAGCAGAGTTTCTTAAACTCCAAGTGAGTTCAAGAATCAGATTAGTATGAAATAAAAGGAGCGTAAATACACACTCCGATAAACAAGCGAAACGAAACGAATATATGAGGTCGTGACGAAAGCGACTTAACCAAACAATTGTCTATCTGGTTTAAGAGTACATAATGTAATGTTTGAGAAATGTTCACACAGGAACTCTTTCGAGAATTCGAATATGGTATTTATGTTTGTTCTTATAACCTATTTTTAAACAAGAACATTTTTAAAGACCATTATGAGTTTTTTAACTTGCCGATAATAATTGTTTGATTATTAATATAAAATACAGCAGTTTAGTTGCAAGTTTTATTTCTGGAATAGCACATAGGCTATTATTACTATTATTACTTTTCCATGAATAAGGAATCAACACGATAAAAACGAGGCAGACCTACTAGCTATATACGATGCTTACAAGTACTGTCCTAAAACATTGGTTTCATCCAAGGCCATCGCAATCATTGAGTTGGCTCCTCTCGCGGTTCTTACGATGACAATACGTGGCGATTAAAGCCGTTGAAGCAAAGACGTGTTGAAAGTAGCCGGCTTCGGTTGATCGCCATTAGAAATTACAGGCGGAACATAAATAAAATATAATTATGCCAAACAGTGGTAATGCTGGCTAAAGTATTCTGAATACAAGTATGACCAGAATTGGTGAAGCAAACACTATTTAAATGGATATTGATGCATTAACACAACCGAAACTTTCATTTGTAATGTTTGCAAATTCACGCTTCGATAAAACAATAGAAAGACTTAAGTGGTCCGTTTGTTGATAGTCCCACGCACAGCGAAAGTAATTGGCAGCTGTCATTGCAAAAAAATAAAAGGACCATATGTAATTATTCAAATTAACATCCAGTGTCGAAATATTCTGCATGTGAAATTAGATACTCGTAACTTCTTGGTGATCATTTGAAAATAATCCGATTGTATGGTTATTTATGCCTTTATAAGCCTGTAGTATAATACATATTTCTTTCTTTGAATAAGCCATCATCATCATCATAATCATTTATTTTTCATCACATTCATACAATAAAAAAAAGTCTCATTTAGAAGCTTTTATTTTCTAATATTTTCTAGGTAAACTAAATCCAATACCGATGTGGAATACATATCAAAAACAAATTAAAAATGAAGGTAGAAAATAAATGTCATTACATACCTAATTTTAAAATTATGTTTTGTTTTGTTTATAAAATGTCATTCAAATGATATTAACTATATTAAATTGTTTAAAGCTTATAGTCTAATTGATTGTGATTAATAAGTTAATCAGAATTAAGTATCTATTAGGTGTCAAATGATTAGTTATTTTTACCTTCATTTGTAATTTGTTTGTTGATAAGCATTCCACATCGAGTTTGGCTTTAGTATAGGATCAAAGTACTCACGTCTCAAACGAGACCAAACTCGCATTTGTGATTTAACTGCGAAACTTCAGCATCAGCTCCATGTCATCATAAAATTATATACATGTCAGTTAAATTTAACTTTGCAGAGACCAGACAAGTGAAACTAAATAAAAGCTTGTATGAACCTTTGCAATAATAACATATATATAATAATAGTAAATATAAATATAAAAATATAATAATAGTTTTTTATTAAAGGCAAAAATACCCAGTACATGTGCATGTTAAGTAAAAAAGAAACACAAAATATATAACAAATGTTACAACAAAAAGTAATAAGTAAATAAATAATAGATATTAAAGTCATTTCTGCGTGTGAGCTTAGACCGTAACCACCCTTGGTTTATAGCCGTGTCGCTAAGCGAATTGTGGCGTTCCGGTACGATTCCCTACAAGTCAATGAACAGAAAGGTCTGTGAGATACTCCAGAAGAATAAAATAAGAGCATGGTGTAACATAGAAATATCTTGTACGAATAATGTCTTTGGGGACTAGAATGTATGGTAATAATTTAAAGCGACAGATTGTGTGTTTGTTTAAATCGTTTAAGCTTTAATCTCTGGAAAGGAGTCTGATTGAATGATCTGAATTTCTATCAACTCTAATATTAAGCTAAATATTAGGCGCAAAATTTATACGCAAGTAAAAGCGCGGGGTATAATATAAACCTACTTGTTTTTCAGGTAAATGCATTATATTTGAGACTACCTTATCGTGTTCCCTCACACGTGATTGAGATAGAATATCTAATCTAGGCTAACAAAAAATGATATGTGGCATACCTTTAAACATTCCAAGAGAATTCCGCGATATCTGTAATCTTCTTTTATTCAAAATATATTCACGTTCTACTGATACAATGTCAAACTCAATAACGATAATGTTATATTCGTGAAAGTGCAAGAAGTAAAGAACATTAGATCGTCACGTGCGATAGTTAAGACAATGCCGGCCTTGATATATGAGCATAAGCTATAGATAGTTCAACTCATTTGTGCTCGCGGCGTGATGTGTGCGTGCGCGTGTTGTAATACAGATTTAGTTTGTGTGGCGAAGACGTTTTAGTCGTCGTTACATGAGTCTCGCACACAAAATCACTGTACGTATGCAAGTGTTACACACAGCACCGCGCGCACAAATGAGTTGATCTATTTATACCTTAAACACCGCGGTGAAGATGACTGGCAATAACCGAGACAATCTTGGTATGCAATAATAATAAGGCATTAGCTAACTAGATGCCGCATCCGTTAATGGGCATGGCGTTTTGAAATTTACATCACAAAAGTATATAGGTACTAAATTTGCATTTTATGTAAAAATAAATCAGTCACTTTCAGAACAATTGTAGAAATGTGACATTGGTCATTTAGATTTCTAGAATAGTCCATAGGTTCTCTGTCACAGTCAAAAATATTTTAAATAATATGTAGAGTTAGGTTTCCTCTAAGGAAATAATCATAACAGCTGGAGCTAGAGTAGTAGTGGGAATTCGACTTATGCTACATACAGATGCATGCTACAACTGAGGCCCTTATATGTTGTCAAATATGTAAGGAAGGGCGTTGATAAAATTAAAGAATTAATACTGGAGCTATGTATACATTCCTATAAATACGTATAACTGAAGTTAATTTTAAAATTATACCTGTCAGTTTATGCCATTGAATCTATCAACAAATACGAATCGTAAACAAATCTTGAATATGGAAGTTGCTGTAGGGAAAACGTCACAAAAAATCATCACAGCAAAAAATCACTTTTTAACAGACACTTTTTAAAACAGGACAAACTATAGACACATAATAAATACGGATAATAAAACTGCTACACTCTACAAAACTGGTCACTGGTCTGTCCTAAATGTATAAATATTAGTCATAAAGCTAAGATTCGTCATGACACGCTAACAGCTATATAATGTGCGATTTCTAAGAAGATGTAATACTATTTGTAAACAAAGCTCATAATGGTATTGACCCTAGTGGTTTTCAAGTTCGCGAGCCTGCTTTTGAGATTTATACTTGCTATTTGCTTTAGCAACTTTGCTAATTAGTATTGGCAAAAAAAATGCCAATCCATAAATAACTCTGTGTTTTATCAATGGTTCACTTGGTTGGCAATTTCTAAAGTCTATGTTATGGTTATCTTGCTTATTCAGTCAACTCCGACAGAATCAAGCGGCTGGAAGCAAGTGCTAGTTGCAGGTAGCAGGTAAAACTGTGGTCTTTGGAAGTCCCTACAAGAGGCCTATTATTTATTGATGCTTTATTTGTATATCAAATTATAGAAGAATAATTACAATAGAAATATTTTATAAAGAAAGTAAGAGTCAATAGCCGGCCTTATTTCTAAGTAGCACTTTCTACCAGGCAAACTTACGTTTAGGATATAACTGCAGCATGTGGGGCAAATACAGTAGCAGCAGTACAAATAGAATACATCCCAAGATAAAAATTTAATTACACAAATAATGAAAAATATAATAATATATAATTTAAAATAAACTAATATATACGTTATGTAGTGCTAACATCAGTGGACGAATATCAGCTAATATAATATAATGATGATATGTTACTACTCAGCTAATCATTAAAAAATCTGTGACCAGAATTAATTTACATAGCTAAATAAAATTTGAAATTGGTACATAGTAGATTTCTTATATTTTAAGGGTCACTAAGCAAATACCGTTGCAACGGTGTTCAGAAATTGATTTGATACAACAAAATACAAATGCGTCTTCCCAAAAAAATAATAAATAATAGTAGCGCTAAGAAAGCGATTCTATTTCTGTGCAATCATTGATATAGATTAAATATCTCAACAAAAAAAAAACACGGCGTGAAAGGTGTTAAGAAAAATTTAAATACCAGTGACAGTGGTATCGTTGAAAGCCGAAACGGCATTGGATAAGATTATAATATAAATATTCGAGGTGTTGCAATCTGCACCGGAGTCCAAACTGGCAGATGACATGTAACTTTCTCTGCCAGCTGAACTCTCCAACCCGGACGTACCGGCTTTTTGCATTGTTTCAGTTAATGCAATATTGTTATTATCGCATGAAATCGAAAGCAATAAATGCTTCACGCGGCGAAAAAACGAAAACGAATCGCTCGGACGTTTACACTCGCTTATTAGTTAACGTGCGCCTTAAATCTTCTTTTCATTTACAGCTTTCGCTATTACCTCATATTATAGAGGAAAAACTTGAATCTTCGAATCTTGAGGTTACATAAAATGATATGTCCGTTTCCGTTAACAATTAAAACTTTGCACCTACAGCTCTATTATCAATTATGTAAGTATCTTGGCCAGTTCTTGTTTCTCGGTCTACATTAGGACAGGTCGTAACAGGATATACATTTTTACATTCATGTCACTTGCATTTACACAAACTCAACGTATCAAACGTAAATGTCATGAACGCAATATTCGTGTTACAATTTGTTTTTAATAATTATTACGTGTTGTGCATTTCAATTGCTTAATTTGTGCATTTGTTAGTTTATAACTTTGTTTCAATTCAAACATTTGTGTTATAAGTTTATTTTATTCTGATTTTATGAATCTGGAAAACATATATTTCAAACATCCCATTTGTCCTATACCCTACATTTTCGTAAACCATTAAATATACTAGTACGTAGAGTTACTAAAATCTACCCTTATTTTTTGTGTGTAGAATAAACAACTTAGTAGCATACGTGTGTTTTAGAACCCCCTCCCCCTTTTATCTTTAATCAACAACGAAAAATATTTAAAGGGGTAAACTAAATATCTAAGATAAAACTTACCCTTTCTACTGGTGGTGGCAAGTTCGCATCTACTTCTGTATAGATGCATAAAGTTGATTTCCTCGACAGCGAGTCGCTGGCGAGACTGCTGGAGCTCGACCCCGTTGAGAACTTCATCTTCAAACTCCCAAGCTCCTGGGCACTTCGAGATCAAGTGACTTCCAAAAGCACTTCCATGTGGTGTTGCCGGCACATCACACGAGTGTCTGCCACACGATCTCTATAAGCCTCAGTTCACACCAATACAACCTTCCTGATCCTTTAGCACTAGTGACAGTGCAGTAAACTTTTAATGCAGCTAACAACTGCGTATCTCTTTCTTTTGTCAAAAACTCAAAACCCACTTGGAATTCCCAATGGCCCGATTACCCTGAAACAAAGCATAATTACTCGTTAATGAATGAAATTCTAAGAATAGTTTTGCTCTTTATTCGGAGTATCTAATGAATAATTGAAGTAATGCACTCAATTGTATTCAACAAGCGAATGAATGAATGGATGTTAGTTAAATGTTCTGTCCGCGCAGAGGTGAATGCATGTTAATAGTATTTTAGCATAATATCAAATTAGAGAGACAAAAAAAATTAAAAGTTTTAAAATATCCTGATAGTCAGATAAATTTAGCTTTGAATGAATTGCATCAATGCATCACGAAATTAAGTCACGCTGTTGTAACGAATAACAAAATAAACGCCTACGTCAGTTCTGTTGCATTGATCTCGTTTGAAAATGGCTTCGAAAGTGTTGAAATGTATCAAGGACATGGCAATTTAGATAAGACGATCGACATTCTGATAGACGAATCGAATCCATTAAGCAGTGATAGATGAGCGATACCGATAATGTATGCAATTTACGGTCTAAGATCGTCGGTCTGATTTATGCATCGAATAATTTGTGCTGTTGCGAAAACTGATACAGAAGCAAATAGCTGAAAATAAGATTATTTCAAAAATATAAATGTTTGGTTGTATGCTGAATAGAAATCCCCTAAAGGATTTTTTTATTAAGTCTTTTATAACACAAAAACAAGGTGCTTATCGTAAAAACATTGAGCACAATTAAACCAATAGACGTCTCCAAGTAAAATTGTACCGAGCCGTGACTCCCTGTAACCCACTGGATGTCATCGGTGGTTACAAAAGGTTTATGTCTAGCCTATGTCCTACATTACTAGTTTCAAAATTAAATTAGATCGGCTGTAACTAATAAAATCTAAATCAGTTTAAATCAGTTCGTGATTGAATGATAAACAGAACATTAATATTAGTATGTATGTAATTTCAATAAAAAGCCTAAATTGCATTTCATACTGATAATAGCAGTCACTTGGTAAGTAGCGATTAAATTTGATTCACAACTAGTAACACAAGTCATGTTCACCCTAACCAGGTAGTTAAGTTTACCATAAATGCAAATTTACTACGTCGAAATGTGTTAGGTTAGGGATTTCAACTATGACTCAGCTTATTGGCTATCCACGGTGACGCATACGAATAACAATTTTCAACTTTAAATTAAGGTCCGAAAATTCAAAACCGTACACTTTTAAACTTTAGCAACATGAAAAACTTTAGGTATATTTTATGAATTGGCTTAAAACGTCATTTAATTCTTGAGGTTCTTTGATGCAATTGGTGATGATAAATATGGTGCAGTGATAATGGATTTAGTCAATGTTTAAACATAAAACAGTGGGTGGTTATTAAAAGGCCTGTGTGCACCAAGATTTCGGTTATCATAACCAATGGTTAACATAACTTTACTATAAATTTACTGTTCACGACAACCCGTTCGCCGGTAAAGAACGTAAACCGGGCGGTTATCTTAACAGAGCTTACGTTCTTAACCGTTGGTTATGATAACCGAAATCTTGGTGCACACAGGCCTAAGTCATTAATCAGTGAGCTATAAAACGAAGTAGGTGTCTCTAATAATAACTTGGGGCATTACAATTTTGACCAACAACAACATCAACATATATGTAATTTGAGCATGATTGACTGACACATTTGTACGCCAATTTTGACACAAGATAACACAAATGTTACGATACGTGACAAAAATTAACAGTAAACTGTCATTATCTTCATCGGAATTATAGTAGGATAATACATGGATACAACTTAAAGGCTGAACTTTAAGAGAAATTGATTTCTACGTTGGTCGTAATAAAATTTGGTTAGGTATGTGAGGAGTAGGAAACTCATTGCTTCGTTCAGGGATTCCATGATCACACCAGATATCGGATGAAATTTGTATATTTAAAAAACATGTAAATTTAAGCATAAACAGTCTTATCAATTCAGGAAACTAATTGGCTGTAATAAGGTCACATCGAACCAAAAAGAAAAAAAGAGCTTCCAGTCTCATTATCAGAAACTAAAATAAACATAGATAAAATAAAGATACTTGTATAAATTAAAGACGACGAACGATAAAACACGTAATCATTTTATTGCGAAATCTGTGCCTAAACATTACCAACGTCCTTCAAATGAACAAAGCAAAAGAGTGCGTAACCTGTCTGAGAGTATGCGTAGTTACTACAATTAGACCCCGGCCGAGTTGTTTATGGACCTGCAATGTGGGATCACATCGAACCAAAAAGAAAAGAAATAAGCTTCCAGTCTTTCAAGTATCAAACACATCCAGCACTTATTAAAAACGAAACTAAACATACTTTTTTTTTATCGACTACAAGTTGGCCCTTGACTGCTGATGTTAAGTGATGATGCAATCCAAGATGGAAGCGGGCTAACTTGTTAGGAGTAGGACGAAATCCACACCCCTTTCGGTTTCTACACGGTTTGTCAGTAGGGTAGTAATTAGCCAAGGCGAAAGCCTCCCCCCAGCCAGACCAAGACAAATTAAGAAAAATCTCAATCTGCTCTGCCGGGAATCGAACCCAAGACCTCCGTCTTATGAATCCACCGTGCATACCACTGCGCCACAGAGGTCGTCAAAATGAAAGAAGCTACATATGAGTAACTATACTAAAGCTAAACTCGATTGAGAATGCTTGTCAACAAACAAAGGAGAATGCCAGACAATGTATAGAACTTTAACCCACTAATAAAAACATATTGCACAACAATGTATTATGCATCATTTTATTGCATTTTTTTTACTATTTAATATAAATTACATTTAAAAGCTCTAGGACTCGGAGTATTCGACACGAGCCTAACGTTGGTTATCGTCCATTTCCGTATTGTTGTTCCGTATAGTTGTTACACCGACATGACAGTCGCAAAGCTACATTAAATACATTTTTAAACAGGCATAATGACTCTGGATATTAGCGTTTTCTAAAACTAGCCATTTAAATCGTTTTTATTGTATTTTCATCAAAAGGGGCTCTAGCCCACTTTTGATGAAAATGCAAAAGAAACTTAAATATAATAAGATTTAAAAATGCGTAACGAGTGTAAACTAAAGGAATTACTTTTTTTAAAATAATTTTATTCCGATGTCCAACAGTAAAAATGGTTTATTGTAAAACATTTATATAATAATAGGACATTTTTAGTATATTTACAATTTGTGGTCTTTCTGGGTTAGGATCTGGCATTTTCCTTTAAAATGAAGGTAGAAAACAACACATCTTATGCCTAATAAATTTAAAATTGTGTTTGGTTTTTTTATAAAATCTTATTTAAAAGATATTGAATATGTTAATTACTTTTAAGCTTACTAATCTAATTTATTGTTATAAATTCGTCATATACTAAAAAAATAGGAGTAAAATGACTAGTGATTTCTACCTTCATTTTTAATTTGTTTGTTGACAAGCATTCTCAATCGAGTTTGGCTTTAGTATAGAGGTCGCCCGCGGTGTCACCCGGGTACTTCTCGCTCCCGTGGGAGTCACGGAATAAAATATTTGCCTATTTAGAAGTTTCATCAAAATCAATTCAGTAGTTTATGCATGAAAAAGTAACAAACACCCTTCCACACAATCTTACATCTTAGTAATAAAAGACGAACGATCAAAGACAATAATTTTATTGCGAAAGCAGCGCAAAACCACAGAATACATAATAGCTTGCAAGCCTAAACATTATGAGCGTCCTTCAAAATGAACAAAGGAAAAGAGTGCGTAACCAAAGCGTATGAGAAAACGCGTCGTTGCAACTGCAATTAGACCCCGGCTGAGTTGGTTATGGGTCAAGTGACAATGAGTAACGAACTGCTATGTGCGATTATTGTGTATACATTACTTATTGAAGTAAATGAATCGTTGTCCTAAGTTAAATGACCGGTCGCTATTAGTGAGCAAGCGGACGCATTGTTGCAGTTGTTAGTCATAATGATAAAAGTGGTGAGCTCTAATTAAACATCAAAAAATCTTTCATTGCATGCTTGACTTTTGATCTATTCTTTAAACAAGTACAGCATCATATTTTTGCCAAACCAAGTACAGCATCATATTTTTGATGTCATACCTATCGATTATAAATGTTTTTTTTATCGGATTAGGAGACATAGAAGATTTTTAAACATTGTTTTGGCTTATCTAATATTATATTAATTTGAAATTAGTAAAACATTTATGCATTACGTAGAGTTTGACGGCAATAAGTTTAAACTAAATTAGTTTCAACTTATTGCCGTTGAGGCTCATTGGCTGAATTCATTTAATGAAAAATAAGTACATATATATTTTAAATATTAACAGATTTTGTTATGTATACTTACCTAGTTAATTGTACAATGTTAAAATGTTCATAAAAATCATTTAAAATTATGAACAAATTACTGATATATGTACATACTAATTATTATTATAAAAAAATATATTATATTACAGGCACCTCATGATAACTTTGTTCACTTTACGATATTGGCCAGTTTAGTTTTCCCTACATCAGATTTCTTTCTTTGATCCAAGAGTTCTCCGTATAGGTAAGTTACCACTCCAATCAAAGTAATATGTACTTATCATTGATTACAAATCACTTGTATCTGCAAGCCCACGTTTCCACCCGCACAACGCCAATCCGAAATTGAATAATTGATGAACCATTAAATATATTCAATATTGGTCAATTGCGCGAATTTCTATTGTTTTGTACACACGGACATGACTCAAATAAACTAACCACTATATTAAAACTGAGTGCAACAATTTAATATTCGTGTTCACAGAAGATTTAAGATTAACTAATCATAGATTAGTTAAGCAAAATCACTAGTATAATATTCTAATTGGCAGCGACGTAGAACCGCTTTGGCAAAGGGTGTTCACGTGACTGACATTTCCTTGTTTAATCGTTTGTATAAGTATGATAATATCCCACTTTTCTTTCAGGAAAAGTAATTGCACGCTAACTGATAATTTCCATGCTAATCGCACATACATTAGTTTACTGTTTACTAGTAAACAGCCTTCATATTACAATATCGAAAAGTATTGCAGATTCCCGCAACAGGAGGACATAGAAGTTAATTCTGGTGCGAGAGTTCTTCAATTATTAAAAATGCAAACGATATCCGAAGAAGCTTTGTCACTTTTGAATTGTGTCGGGTAAAATGTGATTATTTGTCTATCAGTAAATTTCAGTTAAATACTTGTCTTAAATTATTGAAACATCGGCCGAAAACATTGCCACTTTCAGTGAGTCTTATTGATGGAATTGTAGCCGCTGCGCGCGGCACGTGTGGCTTGCACTGGATGTGCGAGCAGCATCAATGATTATTGAATCTATGATTAGTGATTGCAAGTCAGAGCGAGACAGGAAATGGGCCTTACGCGCAAAACATATTGACCGACTGGTGTCCGCCATGTTTCAATGATTTCGGTTACGTGAACAGGATATTAATTTACATCCACTTTCGAACACGTAAATTGAGCTGCAGCCTGTATAGCCTAGTTGGATCTAGAAATACAGACTTCATTACAAGCTTCTATTGAGTCTAAATCATCACAATTATGGTCAAATATAGAAGTATAAAATTTGCTTTGCTTTTGATTTATTGTTCAGCTACGCAGTGACAAAATATTACAGATTTTTAAACCTTTTTCGTCTTACCGGTAATATACCATAGGGTACATAAAGGTAGATTTTTATTCAAGCATATCATTGTGTACTAAGAGTATAAGTCGAAAATAATATTATGATAATGTAATGTTAAAACTGTGATTAATGATGATAGTGCCGTCGTCAAAAGATTTTGCGTTACGACAATAATAAGGTACAAGAAATACAAAATACATTAGTTACTTAAAAAAGTCCATACTCTTAACTCGCGCTGTAAGGAAATATTTTATTAGATCAATCACAAGATACACGAAATAAACATTTCATAATAAAGTCAACTCATAACAACTATACTAAAGCTAAACTCGATTGAGAATGCTTGTCAACAAACAAATTTAAAATGATGGTAGAAAATGCAACACATTTTATGCCTAATAAATTTAAAATTAAGTATGTTTTGTTTTTTTATAATATGTTATTGAAAAGATATTGAATTCATTAATTAGTTTTAAGCTTACTAATCTATTTTATTGTCATTAATTCGTCATTAACTAGTTAATTAAAAAAATAGGTGTAAAATGACTAGAGATTTCTACCTTTATTTTTTTATTTGCCTGTTGACAAGCATTCTACATCGAGTTTGGTTTTAGTATAGACGCAAATCCTGCTAGTATATCTCTGTCAAAAGACTACATTCTATTTAAACCTCACAGTCGCTCAGCGGGAATCTGTTGGTCCAAGATGGCGTGGTTAATAAACTCTTTAAAATAAAGGCCGAGACCAATCGGCTTGAACAACACGCACGCACACGTTCGTCAATTAATGTGTTGGAGACACGCGAACGTGTGAAAAAAATTAAACTAACGGCTCTGGTTAAGCCGCTTAATTGATGACTGTCAATCTTTTGGGAGAATTGGTCCAAGCTTTCTTTGATGAAATTAATTCTCATTGTATTTATAGTAAAGATTTTAAATGTAAATTCCTATATTTTTAACCGACGAAAAAAAAACGGAGGAGGTTCTCAATTCGACACGTATATTTTTTTTTATATGTATAACTTTTTACAGTGTTGTCCGATTTTGATAATTCTTTTTTTATTAGAAAGGGCATACATCCAAGGTGGTCCCATTGTCCTCATGTTAGGATCTGATGATGATATCCTGGGAAAATTGAAGGAACTCTTCAAATTTTGGAGGCACGCTTACAGCGATTTCGGTTTTTGACTCGGTATCGGTAGCTTTCTGGCTACTAGTGCCATATAATATACTCTGACAGTATAGTACGAGTACGCTACGTGGCGATAAATCACTAAAAAGTAAGAAATAAAAATTTTTACATAAAAATAGAACCGACTCAAAACGCACTAAAAAGTAAAAAATAACTGTGTCATTTAGTTGCTTTAATTTACTTAAGCATATCTAGGAGTCGGTGCCAGCCAAGGTTTCTATTTTAAGGATGTTACCTAGAACCCACAAACTGCTTTACTACGTAAAATAAAGGTTCCTTAAACTTGGCTGGCACCGACTTCATAGATATGCTTAAGTAAATTAAAGCAACTAAATGACACAGTTATTTTTTACTTTTTAGTGCGTTTTGAGTCGGTTCTATTTTTATGTAAAAATTTTTATAAATAGGCTTACTTTGTTCAGTTTCCAAAGTTGTGTAACTTTACTATACCAAAGCCAAACTCGATTGAGAATTCTTGTCAACAAACAAATTAAAAATGAAGATAGAAGTTACTAGTCATTTTGCACCTAATTGTTTTGATTAACTTGTTAATGACGTATTCATGACAATAAATTAGATTAGTAAGCTTAAAACTAATTAATATATTCAATATCTTTTAAATAAAATTCTATAAAAAAACAAAACATAATTTTAAGTTTTATTATTTTATTACATAAAATGTGTTGCATTTTCTACCTTCATTTTAAATTTGTTTGTTGACAAGCATTCTCAATCGAGTTTGGCTTTGGTATAGTTGTGTAACTTTATTAAGATTTATAAATCTGCTAGAGTATTGTAGATATGGGCTGATCGGATATCTTAGAAATTTAAAACATTGCAAGATATTAAATTGTACTTTCAATATTGTATTTTGTTGACTTCAATAAAAGAATTATTTTATCTGTTAAGAACTCAGATGTCCAAAAAGTATCCTTTCTGTACATTGCTTCTCTGTAATTATATTGCAAACCTTTTTGGTCTCCTTAATATTATACCTACACATATAGGTTCCTAATACTGAAGGAGTCGGAGTTCAGGCCACTTACTGCTAAAAGCCTACATACATTAGGTAAGGAGTGACAAAAAGTGAAACCACGTAAGCGTTGATAACACCTCCATAACCTTTATTAAAAACAGTCGTTAAAACGCGTTGCATAAAACGCAAGAATGTTACTCATTTAAATGGTACTGAAGGAAAGCCATAAAAATATCGGAACGCCGCAACATTCCATTACATTATCCAAGAAAGCCATTTAAGATGTGTTATGATTCTATATTGGTATTAATAATTAGTAACAAAGAAAACTCATAAGTGACGTATTTTCATAATTCACGATATTGTTCCCCCTAACAGGACAAGAAAATATTCTCTTCCTACCCAAGATGTTATTTGACGGCCGAGTGGCGCAGTGGGCAGTAACCCTGCTTCTGCGTCCTAGGCTGTGGGTTCGATTCCCACATCTGGAAAATGTTTGTGTGATGAGCATGGATGTTGTTCAGTGTCTGGGTGTTTATCTATATATTATAAGTATTTATGTATGATATATATAAAAATATGCATCAGTCATCATAGTACTCATAACACAAGCTACTTACGAGTACGCTTACTTTGGGGGCTATATAGCGATGTGTGTAAATTGTCCTATAATATAATATAATATAATATTTATTTATTTAGGAGTTCATTTTACAATGTAGAGTCATATTTTAATATCTTTAGTGTGACCTGACAAGGGAATCAATTTTATACTGACATTTTTAGTAGTAAAGTTGTACAAGCGCGTTGTATTAGAACCCGATGAGTTGTCAACAATGCAGAAAAATAACACTGGTAATTAAATTATTACCTATGTGCTAGTAAGTGGTTGGAACGTAAGCGATTTCTGGTAAAAAGGCTTGTACTGTTTGGCGTTTGCTTTAACCGTCGTCTGTTTTAATAACACTTAAAATAACAATTGTATCTTAGAAAGCTATTGCAGTCTACGTTTAAATATTCCATGTGAAATCACAGTCAAGAACTACCTGACACCGATAAATAAAATTGCTTTGGTAAAAAAAATTGTTCTGAACGCCGTAAAACACCATCTCTGGACCGAAGCAAACCAGTTTAATGAACGCAATCAACGTTTATGACTCAAAATTAGATATCGCGGTCTTTGCATTTTTTTGTTTCGCACCTGATCACGGAGACGGTTCAATGAACTTTCATCTCGACGATTTAGGCATTAAACAGCAGTCACGTAAAATAAAGCTTTTTTAGAAACATTGCCGTCTTCAGTACCTACTCTAACTGAACATTTAATAACAAAAAAAGATCACTACTACTTGTCACATTACTTGAAAACACTTTCGTCAATAACTCTTCAGCCGATTTTCAACTTTAAACCAAACATTTACGATCTACGACTACGATCTATTAGCAATATTTTTCAAAAGATTATAGAATTTGCGAACCTCATGGCGTCGTGTGTGGTCATAGATAAAGATCTCTCTCGGAGTAAGGATGAAAAAGTTGCAAGGGATGACCAATACATTTCTAGACCCCTGTCAATGATCTATGGCTTATGAGATAAAAATTTACGTTGTTGCACCTATTTATGTAATCTCAATAGTACAATCTTGAAACGCTGCGCTCCGACAAGTTTCTAAGTCAAGCTTGGTTAATAAAAAAGGTCTATTAAACAGATAGCAGTTGTCTCTTTTATCTTTCGTGTAAGCATTAAGTGAATGTGATTTATTGCATTCAAAGTCATGAATGTCACTAACCCGGATACGATTCTTTTAATATTTAAATCTAGTACAATTATTTTTAGTGTTCTATCAATGGTTCTATCTTTTTATAACTATTTCAGATTTTTTGTGTACTATCTTTATTATTTTAAATCAGACGTCTTTCTAGAATTGTAAAAGAAGCCATATCTTTTCTCTCATTGCACCTTAAAATCTATTGAAAATTTATATTAGTATTATCTATTACAAAAACATTTGATAGGCAACAAAAATCAATAGTTATTCACGATCTTCTACAAATTTTCACACGATTTTCATACAAGTACATTCAGAATTGCTTAAAAAATTTATAAAGATATGATTGAGGTCTAAACCTAGAAATTTCAATCCAAAATTCCAGATTCTTGGACAATGACACAGGTTAATTAGTCATTAATCTTTGGGTACATTTTACAAATAAATATCTTAAGGTCACTTATATCCTCGAATGTGTCATTTGAAGTATTGTTTGATCACCTTGAATGCGTGTACTAAAATGGGCTTGTCACGATTTCGCTTTAATGGAGACCAACCTCAAAAACTATCTACTTGCAAATAGATGTGAATAAATAGCCGGACAACCGAAGTGATTTTGATTATTAATGGTCATATTTACAAAACAACCATTTAAATTTCGTTTTAAAGTTACTTCCTTGTCTATGCCATTTCAAAGATAACCTCAATACCAAAATGTCAAGGTAAATTTAATATGGAAATGAATACGTCTGCAACTTTCTTTTGTACGCCACTGTGGAATAATAACTTTTTTTTTGTGTATGTAATTTTGTTTAAGTAGTATATATATACACACATATATATTTATATATGAAATTATCGTTTCATTTATTATATGAATTTCTACTCTTATCAAAATTGAGTAATAAATATAACATTGTAATGATTTCTGTAATTTACTAATTCTATACATTTTGGTGTAATAAAGAGTTTTATTATTATTATTATTATAAATACAAACTAAAATTTCCATTATACCCTAATGCTAATAACTAATACTTTGGTCGATAATCTAAGGTTTGATAAAATAAATTATAACCTATATCGGTTTGGAGTTAAAGAAAAAATGTTACCTTAAAACCAGTTTCCACGGCTCTACCTGATGATTGCATTCTTTAAATTCTTGAACTTATATACCCAAACCCAATATCCTTCAACATTGTATAAAATTGTCAAAACCTTTTACAAACTTATCACCTAAATGTTGTAAAAAGTGCTTACCTGCAGAGTGTGAAAAATTACAATTACCTTTAGAGCCCTATCGTTATCGGGTCATTTAATTTTTGTATTAGTTTCCTTTTGTTCTTTATAAGATTAACTTAGTGGCAATTATATGAGTTATAGCTACTAAGTCTTATTAAAATACCTGCATATACAGTTGGATTTCATATATTTTTTTTAAAAATATGATTTAACTAGTGAATTTATTATTTTCGGAGTATGTATTTATTTTTGAATTAACGCTTATATACAAAGGGAAAGACTATCTATCTAAATTCTGTATCTATGTCTAATACTTAATTTGTTTTTTTTTTAATTTTTCCTTATAGTGTGACGCCATTTGGAAGCAATGTTTAGACATGTAAAAACTTTGCTTGTACCGACCGAGTATTACCTAATAGAGAACAAAAAAGGTCAAGTATTTAATATGCTTGTATCAAAACACGGAGGTAATTTGTTATTTTACTCGTTATTGTATCAGTGTCGTGTCCGTCACGTGCTATTAAACAAATCGTAATTATGATGGGAAGATCAAAGTTGTGGTTTAATGCGCAACTAATCTTCAAATATTTGTCTTTTTCAAACACGCTAAAGATATGAACATTATTGTCATTTTTTTATGAGTTTGAAACAAAATACGCACACCATTGGATATCTGAAAATATATTTTTTTAAACGAGCTATTATATTTTCCGAATATTTAACAAGGGGTTTGCCTAGACAATTCCTCCTCGATAAGGAGATTTAGTAGATAGAGTTCCTTTAGCCACTTTTCAACTCTATTACCTACTACCCTTTTTTCAAGATGCTGCATTGTCACCAGTGGTTGGATTGATTGGTTTGATATTTGAGTCCAATAGAACATCAGAAACTCATTCTCCAGATAATTAACTTACACTGGTCTGTGCGTGTGTGTGTGTCTGTCTGTGGCATCGTAGCGCTTAAACGAATAGACCAATTTCTATGAATAGATTCCAAATTTTCAATCCGAGATTGCTACCACGAAAAAATAGCGAATTACATGTTTTCGGAGTTTTCTAAAATTTCTAATACATATAATCTTATTTCTTTTGACAATTTAGCCAGTATACTTCATATTAGGCCATAATTTCTGTTGAATCACTTACAACTACATAAGCAAATCTTGTCTTCTTCAAATGTATACCTGTTCTTTACTGAATAATAGTTATTTTCTCGTCAGATCACTATCAAAACGGCAAAAAAATTGTGTTAATAAGACCGTTTCCGGCCTTTGATGTTCTTAAATCACTTAATGGTAACATAACGGTTATTCAACGTAATTGATTTGAGACTATTTGTTTAATAACTGAAATCAAATCAGTTCTATGATCACATTTGAGATTAAGATAGAGGCATTTTTTCCATCTTTCAAAATTGATTTCGAAATAGCGTATGACCAGTATTCTAATAAGGAAAATATAAGATGATTGATACCCAATGTCACGGTCAATTTGAAACTTGATCAGATGAATAAGACGGTTTTGAGGCGTGAAAAAATACATGCCAGTAAATCGATAGCTTGCGCGACCAGAGATACAGAGATTCCGTTAGTCTCTCTAATCTGTCTTCGACATCAACCGGTTTATTGAATTTAAAAGGTTTGATAGAAAGTTAGGGAAACCGACTAAGACACGATATTTTGTCCAGACTTATCATACGCACCGTAAACTGCAGAACTAATAATATTGACAAACTGACTTTTGAAAATCTGTTCAACCGTTTTAAAGATTAGCCAGAACAAACAGACAGACAGATTGATAAAAGTTAAAAAAGTATGTTTCTTTTAGTTAATAAGCATTTAGTGAAAAACTGTTAATTTGAAATTACAAATAGATAAGTACTTCAGTTTTAATTATTTGTATGATAATAACGAATATACGTGATTCGAATACAAGAGATCTAAACGTAGTCACAATTAATGTGATTCAGTAGGAAAAAGATCTTAGGTCAGTCAATGCAGTATCTAGTAAAGTAGTCCGTTTAAAAGGAACCAAGAAGGCTTAAAGAAACTCTATTCCCAGAATGTGAGGTTAGTAACACTAAGCTCGGTGCCTTTCCTATTCAGAAATGCTATGCACCCATTATCCTTACATATACAGCAAACCGGATATCCATAAATGTTAAAACGGGTCATGCGTTAGTCGCGTATATGGTTAGCTGTGGTGCTATGGTCAGCCATAGCAATAGCTTCACATTGATTTAAACACCCTGATAACTCTTGTAGACTTTATACAAATATTCTATGGACTGATATCATTTGATTGATCATAAAAATGGAAGAAAAGTAACAAACGGGTTGGATACTTACTTCGTCTGGCGAGTAACCTAAATTATAATTGAACTCGACAAAAATTATTGTTATGTGAACGGTGCCAGTGTGTAAATCTATCATTACTGCCAAATAAGAAAAATATTTATATGAATGTTTATACGGTGCAAGCGGAAATTTCCAAAATCCATGCACACGATGTAGTTCGTCTTGATTCTAACTCTAAAAGTAAATATTAGTTAAATTAAATGTAAAACCTCCTCCTCCCCAGGATACTGGCAGCATTTCCCCTATGGATGGCCAAACTAATCCGTTGGCCAAGGTAACTGCCAGCTCTTTGGTCACTCGTAGTCCTTATCTAACTTTTTTGTCGAGGTGTCGTCGACTACGAAATGCAGCCGGTTTTAGATTTAATTTAACTAAGATTTATTTTTGTTCTAATTATTTTAGCGTATTTCATATTGGTTTAGTTTCAATTTTAAATAAATTAACTATTTCGTAGTGGTAGTGTTTGTGACAGAGATCTTTTAGAAAAATACTTAGCTACTGTTGCATTCAGTTGAATCTAGTAGCATTTTACCAACATTACAACTGTTTCAATAAGACTGCTTTGTTATATGAAGTTGGAACGGAAAGCTATTTGATTAAAAAATAAATAATAATATTGGTTAGCAATATTTGCCGCGCAAATCGTAGCAGCAACGGTCTCTCGCTCCCGTAACTAGGCGTCTAGTTGCAGACTCTACATGGACCGGTCAAACATGATACATCAAATCCCTCGTCTAGTTTTTAGTCTTTCTCTATACGGACTGGCTTAGTAACCGTACTTTCTGGGAGACTAGGACAGGTGTGATCTTCGTCTTAGATATAAAAGGTCTTGACATCGGTTTAAGTGTTGTTGACTCTTGCAAAACAACATCGAAAAAATAAAACGTTTTAGAAGTGTCTAATAAAAAATTGGTCTGAAAATAAACTGTTTTAAAAAAGTCCATGTTATTTTAGACTATTATATTGTTTTACTGTACACCTATCTTTGACCCAACAAGTGGTACCTATATAAAATGTTTAATAGTTTGATTTCAATTTACGGGTCAACAAAAGATACTGAATATACCATTTAATGGAAATGGACGAAATTAAAATAATTTTTTCCCAACAACACAAACATTATAAAAATACAATAAAACCAATTTGCACCACAATACGTACATTAAAGAATGGGGCAATTTCATTATAATTCCAAATTTTATTGCGATTCCATCGTTAAGGCGTTTCAAAAAGTTGCTCAAACAGTTGAATTATAATTACATCATACATATATATTTAAACCTTTTGTAATCGTGACGTAAAGTTTAATCTCTTCATACGAACGTGCTACCCAAATATTTATCTTGATCGCAATGTTATGGGTCTACGTCATCAACGCGTGCCGTATTGTACGATCGTTCTCTAGTTCTTACATTGTTTTCTAAAAGGCTTACGTGTCGCCATGTTCTAACTTTAACCTTTTTCATGCATATGGTTCGTGGGAACTGCATGACTCTAGGAACATTGACGTCAGTTTTCTTTGTTGATTTCTTGATGTTGTGCTGTACATTTCGTGCTCTTACTCGAGGAAGTTTAGTATGGGCTTAATCTTGTAACATCGGTATACACAAAATCTAGCCAAGAACTAGAATTTAGTAACATTCTTCGAATATCCCAATAAGGTTCCTAGCGTTATTTCTAATACCTTTACTAATTCTATTGTATTCATTTGAATAGAATCCTCAATGGCATATTTAAGTGTTTTGTGACGCTTTTTCTTTACTTTTTATTATGTTTTTATCTATTTACATGATCTTGTATTAATTTCTTTTACCAAAGACAAATTCCTTGTATTTCTTTTGGATTCTATTTAAATTAATTACTTTGTGTGTCTGATGATATAAAAGATATTTTTTATTGTTTACGGTAAGTCAGTTAGCTTGTCAGCATTAGTAAATTGGATTAGAATGCCAGTAAAGACGCGGACGGGCCAAGGTTTCCTATGCACTTACTATTGTTTATATTTTTCGATTATACGAAGCCACAGAAGTTGGCTGCATTTTATAGGGTGAGCCCATGGCAAACAGGTTTACACGTTACATTGTTACAAATTTTTGTTAACGTTCAAAAGTTGCTGATTCTGAAACCGGATTTGCGACAAGTAAGGTAAAAGTCATAATTTATGGTGACTTACACTAAAAAGTTAAAAGTCCTAAGCTTCATGTCCCTTTCCGCCAAAATGAGACAAGACTGGTCCTGTGGTGGCTCGTCATTAGGCTGATAACGATAATGATGAGACCAGGTTGCTCTTATGATTCTTTAGATAGATTTTCTCTTAATTGAGCTTTAGTCGGGTAACAGAGCATAAACTACCGCACCTCAAACTACCTGATCTTAAAAGCCAAAGTACACATCTCGCGCTTTTCTATTCAGTTTAGCAAG
The DNA here is from genome assembly GCA_034621355.1 of Mycalesis mineus. Classification (NCBI taxonomy): domain Eukaryota; kingdom Metazoa; phylum Arthropoda; class Insecta; order Lepidoptera; family Nymphalidae; genus Mycalesis; species Mycalesis mineus. The sequence goes on along the minus strand of CM067884.1, from coordinate 17,386,659 downwards.
TAGTGTTGCTTATACGACAAACGTCAGCATTCCTTCAGTCATTATGTTATTTTTAGACATCTTCAATCCAATCATCGTCTTTATTCAACCAATTTACATAAAACCTTTATCATATACCTGAACCTTCCTCATATCACCTACTGTTTATAGTTTAGATATAGAGAACCAAACTCGGTCGCTAGTACGTAAAAAATATTTCGTAAACCAACACAGAATGTAGATACATAGACAATACAATAGCATTGGTATTCCATTGAATATATGTCAAACAATTCGCAAAGAAACCGACACACAGATCGTGGCTCGCTCGTCAACCGTTGAAAGGTTTCGAAACATTTTGCCTTTAAGGGACCCGATAACCTTAAAAATGCAAGAATCTATTTTGTGGCACGCGGCAAGTAGATTTAAAATCGATTTCGCAACAAGATCGTGTGCGATTGGACCGTGAACGGGAATGCGGTGATTTGGGCCACATGTGTTATATGACACTTCAAATAACGTTACTTTGAATGCCTTTGTTTTATCTGTGCATGTCGAAATTATATTGTATTCTTCAGCTACTCAATATCCTTCAACATGCTATTATATCATCTTTCAAGGGCGTTAATCACTAAAGGCGAACAAGGAGAGAAAGAGAATAAAAAGCAAGTACAAAATGTAAAAGAACACAATGAGTTCCGCAGATACCTCTGCTGACTGGCGACACTCTTGGTTTAATTTGCTCTACTAGTTCTAACACAGCCTACCCTCAGACCAAATGTGAAAAGTACTTTTAAAATGAGAAAAAGTCAATGCTATCTATTATATTCTGGCTTCGGATAGTGAGTTTCTGGTCTCGAGTTTTAAGTTGGCTCTTAAACATTGTACATTTCTTATATAATTAAAAGCCAGGTCAAGAGTTTTGACCTGGAATTGGAAGAAGCGAGAGACATAATGGATCGTGGCAAGTGGAAGAAAGTGTTGTTTACCTACCCCTATGGGAATAAGGCCAATACTTGTATGTTTTCTTTCTACCAATTGATTCTCAGTAGCAGTCTGGGATTGGGCAAGTTAAACCCTGTGCCTTGGAGTCCCAGGGCATGTTAAGACGTCGGTCCCAATCTTTATCGGTACTGAGCGGATAATCTCCCTATATTATCCTTTGTTTTTTGGTAGCAACAATGATGTAGGTATATAAGGTTTCAGATGTAGAGATTTTTTAACGAGTATAATAGAATAGTACGCAGAAAAAGTAGTGGATATTATATTAATTAGTATTAACGGTAAAGGGATTAGTTGTATTAGTTAATCTTGCTCTACGAGTAACACAGGAAACTGGAAATAACTGTCAGTGTCTTAAGAATATAGTAGCCGTCAGATGAATTATTATTGCATGGTAACTTCATATTCTGAAGGAATTCATTCATTCGAATTGCATCTACATGTGGATAACGCAGCCAGTTTGAATGAATAATTCTAGCTCATGGCAAAATACTAATGTTTGTATATCTAAGGATGGTCTCACACTTGCCATTCACAACAACCACAAATGCTTCCACTAGAAGCGATTACAAAAGAAGCCGACATGCAAGACAGTCACTTGTGGTCCGTGGTAGACAGACACTCACCGGACTGGATTGAATTTCTGATTGAATGATTCTATACTTACATATATTCATAGATTATTTCATTCATAGATTAATTCAAGTTGTTGGGCGAGAAATAGGTCAGTGGCGGCCTTTTGTGGTTGTGGTCGGTCACCCGTTTGTAGCCGTCTAATATTTGCATTTGCATAACAGGGGAAAAGAAAGAGAGGTAGGCCTGTAACTAGTTGGGAAGCCGACCTCAGAAAAATAGCCGGCCCTAACTGGTATTGGGTAGCCCAATAGAGAGGACTGGATGTCTTTGGAGGAGGCCTTTACCTGCAGAGGGGTTCTTGCAGACTAGATTATAAAATTAATAACGCAACACAAAAAATAATAATTTTACAATAAGTTAACTAGAGAGAGGGCCGTGGGTAAAGTGGGCCCTGCATTAATTTTTGCTTCCGTGTACGGTTGAGGGTCAGTTACTCCCCTGGTTTGCTCTGGGGTGTGTTCCGTGGCACAAGGAGGGCGGAACAAGGTAGGTAGGTAGATAGGTAGACCCGGAGTTTCGGCAGGCGTGGCCCTGGACTTGAGGTTGGGGCCCCGAGGTAAGGTGGGCCCTTATCTTGAGTGGGTCCGAGGTAAGGCGTAGCCGTAGACCTGGCTCCCGTTATATTACGGGAATTTAGGCGTATTAAACAATATTCACAATAAGTTAGCACTCCGGCATTAAATTAATTCGACACAGTTGTCGGCAATGACGAAATTATGCGAATGATCGAGATGCGAGTGAAGTGACGGCGCATAGGCCACCACACACCGCGCGCCCCGCGCACCCCGCACTCGTCTCTTCGCAGCTCACGCGTAGATCATAACAGGTATTTTTTATGAAATACCTGCTTTTTAAGTGAATACAACGTTACAACTAAATTTTATTTTTATTCGTTTTCGTAAATCTGCACGAAATAAAAGGCTTTTTTATTTTATTTATTTAGTAATATTTGCGGCCATTTCTTTTTTTATTAAGTTCAAGTTAGCCCTTGAGTGCAATCACACATAATGCTAAGTGTTGATGCAATCTAAGAGAGGAATTTCGCAAACTTGTTAGGGGTAGAATAAATTTCACACCCCTTTCGGTTTTAACACATACACGGATTTAGCGTTCAGCCGTTTAGAGAAAGAAACTCACACTTAAGTGACATTACAGAGAAGCTGTCTACTGGACCAATAAAGAAAATTCACATCCAGCCCAGCCAGTAATTGAACCTAGACCCACCGTCTCCTCAGTGCACACCACTGCGCCACGGAGTACGCCACTTTTAATGAATGATCAACGAAATGATAAAGTTTCCATGTTTTATGTTGACCTCGCTATTAAAACATAATCGAGCCGGACCTAATTACGGATTAGTATCATTAAAATTAATCTACAAGTTGGCACGGCGCTACCAGCGGACCTACTCAAAACATTAACGCAAGAAAAGGACAAGGGCATTCAGATGACATTACTTGATAATCAATTTCGATTATGGTGTCACGATCGGTCGTAATTAAATGTCAAAAAAATATTGAATAGACTCACCAAATTTTTTAATCACTACAATTTAGCCTATCACAAGTAATGTTGCAATCAAGGGCTTACTTGGTTCTACACGTCATCTTGCCGGAATGCTAATTCGCTTGGCGGTACGTCTTTGTCGACAGGGTGGTAACTAACCACGGCCCAAACCTGTGGGAGGCTAGCCGGGACCAATTAATTAATCTCAATCAACTTTGCCAGGAATCGAAATCAGGACTTCCGTCTTATAAATATAACCCCGATCAAACCCCGAATCCAAACAACAGTCACCCAGATTTGATAAATTTTATCGGATCATTGCCTCATTTTTAAGAAAAATAATAGGTATATTTTTTATATTTTAATGATAATAAAATTATAACTACAAATATTATGAGTTACAACAACTGAAGATATTCTTTGCACAAAACATTCATAATTCGTTCTGCAACCCTGGGTATACACCGTCACCAGTCTGTCAGCTGAGTAAATAAATGTACCAAGCATAATGTAAAATATCTACATTTAGGTGAAGGAATTTCCACTTGTTCGTGACATGACAGTAAATTATTGAAGGCATTTAGGGTTCCCATACTTCTGGGTTTTCTCGGATTTGTCCTAGTATCAAGAGCGTTAAGGGAGGGTCTGAGTTTTATACTGTCTAAGTTCACTAAGTCGTAAGGCTTAAATCAAAATAATTTCAATTATTATAAAAAAATATTGTACCTATAATATTGAATTAAATTAAAATACACTGGAAACCACCGACTCAATTCAACGTCCATCTGCTTTCGAAATCAATTATTTTTATATTTATTTTTAATATGATGTTATAAAGACAAAAATAATTTATGACAAATTAAACTATTGGTATACTGACTAAGTTATAAAAATGTAATAGTCGGGTTTTGAATTCTCTACAATCACAAGTTTTTATGCTTCTAGTCCTGGTTGCCACATTTTAGAAATGGCAACCCTAATCGCATTCAACGCTTTGTTGTTAATGTATGAAAGGAGAAAAAAAATCTATTTAGTTAAATGCTTGTGGAGGACAAAAGAATTTTAGGTCCGAGGTATATCCCGTGAACAGTCTTGCCAAAGATGCGGGGTGTCTCGAATAAAAAGCTTTGAAGAACGAGTAAGTTGTTAGAAACTGATGTTGTGTAATTATTTGGAATTTATGGCGGATTACATTTATTTATTTCAATTTAACCTTACTATTTTTGCTTTGAATAGAGCATACGCGGATCAACAAACCTGAAGTTAATTCTTATATAGAAGTATGATCAACAAAGCTGAAGTTAATTCTTATATAGAAGTATTGGATACTAACATAAACCTTACTATTTTTGCTTTGAATAGAGCATACGCGGATCAACAAACCTGAAGTTAATTCTTATATAGAAGTATTGGATACTAACATAAACCTTACTATTTTTGCTTTGAATAGAGCATACGCGGATCAACAAACCTGAAGTTAATTCTTATATAGAAGTATTGGATACTAACATAAACCTTACTATTTTTGCTTTGAATAGAGCATACGCGGATCAACAAACCTGAAGTTAATTCTTATATAGAAGTATTGGATACTAACATAAACCTTACTATTTTTACTTTGAATAGAGCATACGCGGATCAACAAACCTGAAGTTAATTCTTATATAGAAGTATTGGATACTAACATAAACCTTACTATTTTTGCTTTGAATAGAGCATACGCGGATCAACAAACCTGAAGTTAATTCTTATATAGAAGTATTGGATACTAACATAAACCTTACTATTTTTGCTTTGAAAAGAGCATACGCGGATCAACAAAGCTGAAGTTAATTCTTATATAGAAGTATTGGATACTAACATAAACCTTACTATTTTTGCTTTGAATAGAGCATACGCGGATCAACAAACCTGAAGTTAATTCTTATATAGAAGTATTGGATACTAACATAAACCTTACTATTTTTGCTTTGAATAGAGCATACGCGGATCAACAAAGCTGAAGTTAATTCTTATATAGAAGTATTGGATACTAACATAAACCTTACTATTTTTGCTTTGAATAGAGCATACGCGGATCAACAAAGCTGAAGTTAATTCTTATATAGAAGTATTGGATACTAACATAAACCTTACTATTTTTGCTTTGAATAGAGCATACGCGGATCAACAAACCTGAAGTTAATTCTTATATAGAAGTATTGGATACTAACATAAACCTTACTATTTTTGCTTTGAATAGAGCATACGCGGATCAACAAAGCTGAAGTTAATTCTTATATAGAAGTATTGGATACTAACATAAACCTTACTATTTTTGCTTTGAATAGAGCATACGCGGATCAACAAAGCTGAAGTTAATTCTTATATAGAAGTATTGGATACTAACATAAACCTTACTATTTTTGCTTTGAATAGAGCATACGCGGATCAACAAAGCTGAAGTTAATTCTTATATAGAAGTATTGGATACTAACATAAACCTTACTATTTTTGCTTTGAATAGAGCATACGCGGATCAACAAAGCTGAAGTTAATTCTTATATAGAAGTATTGGATACTAACATAAACCTTACTATTTTTGCTTTGAATAGAGCATACGCGGATCAACAAAGCTGAAGTTAATTCTTATATAGAAGTATTGGATACTAACATAAACCTTACTATTTTTGCTTTGAATAGAGCATACGCGGATCAACAAAGCTGAAGTTAATTCTTATATAGAAGTATTGGATACTAACATAAACCTTACTATTTTTGCTTTGAATAGAGCATACGCGGATCAACAAACCTGAAGTTAATTCTTATAATATAGAAGTATTTGGTACTAACATAGGCTTCTTTTTTACTTGTTGGAAACTCGACGATAATTATGCGGACTAAAAACGAGTATCATAAAAAGCTTCTATTTAAACTACGGTCTACCTTTCCAACACCACATTTATATAATTGCTTCGAATTAGAAGAACTTAGAAGTCGAAGTTTCTTATACTTTAGATCTCATGAAGAACTTGTTGACTAGCTTGTTCAAAGGCGTTGATTAAAATTGACACCAAACAATACCTATCTTATACCTACGCTTTCTTTTAAATTCTGATTAAGCAATAAAAATTTAAAAACGTTATTTGTTAATTTCTCTTTAAGTGAACTTTGTATTGTTTTAAGTTTTGTTTGTTTTTGTTGTCTTTAAACCCAAAAGCAATGCTGTAAGCAATACAATAAATAAATAGGTACGTAATTCATTATTTATTTTTCGCCAATTTCAATAGCCATGTCGCGCTGTTTAGGCATAACACGCATTTGTTGGTAAACAATAGCCGCAATGGTTCTCTATCAGAGAACAATAACCGCAAACTCAAACAACTGTAGGTATTGCGAACATTAGCGATGATGAATGAAATATTTCCGTTTTGGAACACGAAACCGCGCGATTGTTCCATATTATTTGAATTGCTAGGAGCGCTGCATACATGCCCGTTACGCGTTAATAACGTTTAATTACTAGAACCACATGAACTGTACTTTGTATTTTGTTTAACAAGCGCTATTTGCATTTACCGTAAGAACATTTTAATACAACACAAACGTCAATAATAGATATGTGAATCAATCAGACACTTCGTCGCTTAAATAGAAAAGTGACATTTTTCAAAATTTTTCGAAAATGAGGTTATTTCATAAAACGAATCAGTTGACATCATTTTATTATGTGGATAAAAGACAGTTCATAAACTACACGTCAGGCTCACTAGATGTCACAAGTGTCGTTTCGGTATTCTGCGGTTATTCGCCAGTTTGATTGTAGAAAAATGACACTCTGTCATTTGAAACTTCTCTACAAAGTTGAGTACATGTGCGTTTTTGTAGAAAAGTGTTATTTCTCAAAATAGTGCTTGGATTTGATTGCAAATGGTAAGAAAAAAACAAAGAAAAACGTATTTCTTCGAGAAATCACGTTTGTTCCTTAAAATTAAACTATCATTGTGATCAGAACTTTTATAGAAAAATGGCTTTTTTTGAAATGTGACTATCTGTTAATGAAATAAATTTAAATAAATACGTTGAAATATAACTTATTTTTAAAAATGTCGTTTTTCTATATAGGTTTTGTACATTTAGTAGCATTAAGTTTAACAGAACTATGTTACAGTTTTAAATATAACTGTGAATGTTTAAAATAATTATTTATTTGATGTGATTTTTTTTAATAATCACGTTTATTTGTAAACATTAAATGCATTTAATGGCAAAAGTACATGATTTTTTTAAACACTGTTTAAATAAACGGTTTTAATTAAAGATTTAAAATAAAAATTTTGAACATTAATAATTTATTTTGCTTTTTTAGGATGAGGCGTGGTGGAAAAATGTTTATGTGCAGGGAATATTCTAAAGAAAATCTAGTGGAGTACTGGGTAGGATTATCGTGGAATCTGCTGTAAGTCATTCAGGATTAGAAAAAGCACTAACATTTCTACCCATAATAAGACTTCAAGTAATATAATTATGTCAGATTTGGATAATAACCCGGATTTTTCAATATGCGAAGATCTTGCAATATCATCATCATCATCATTTTCGGAAGATGAAGCTGCTAATGTGTCTGGAATCCCAGAAAATACAGCTGATGAAGTTAAAAAAGAGAGAAAAAGCATGTAAAAAAAGAGAAGCTGTGCCTAGTGAATGCAGAAAAAGTATAGCTAAACTATTAAGGTATTCTGGAAAAGGGTATAGGTATATCGACATCTAAGTTACAAAAACAAATGCCAGAAAGACAAATGAAAAGTAACATGTACTGAAAAAATGTGAATTGAAATGTTATTACAAAATTAGTGAGGAGAAGCGAAAACTTATTTTTAGCCAGTATGAATGTAGTTTTGAAAAAAGGAAAAGAATGGACATGAATGTCCGCAAAACTATAGCAATGATTTTTGACAGATTGTCATATTTTGATAGATGGAGAGAAAGTGGAAGAAGTAAAAGAGTTTATAGAACTGGGTAGTAAATTTACAAAATATGGAAAGTTTGAAAGTCCAAACCATCTGTCTGGACATGTAGAGAGAATGCATAAAAGAAGATTAACAAAAGCAATTTATGAGGCGAGAGTGAATGGAAATGTTAGAAGGGAAAGACCTAGGCGAGTGTTCCTGGACCAAATTCAGGACATTTAAACATTAGGACGTTTGCAATTACTATTTGCGGTATTATATTATTATAAAAAATCAAGAAATTGCGTAGATTTAAATTAAAACTCATCGATATCAATATTGTTGCCATTGATTTATATAATAAGAGTAGGAGTTATGTTCATATAGGTTTTATTTCTGATTGTTATTTTGCATAATTTGATTAATTTTTTAGAAAATCCGTGTCCTAGTATTATCAATTTTATATAGAAAAAAGACACTTCCTGTTATTAATGCCCCCTTTTTTAATAAATCAATTATAATAACTACACTGTTTTTTTTCTTATGTAAATACCTTTTATATGATATATAACACTTAGATATAAATATAATACATAACAAGAAAAATGAGTTAAAAAAAAATTGAAAACTTTAAATGGTCATAACTACAAAATTGATATTTTTGAATAATGCCACTTTTCTATTTAAGCGACGACTTGTTATAATTTCAAATCTATGAAATGCACGACTTTTCAAATAGAAACTCAACGTGATATACAAAAAAAACGTATAGAGTCAAGTCAAAATACGAAACCTCCATTTTTAAAATCGGTTTTTAAGATCCGAAAGTTGCTTTCTGATGTTTTCTTTTATTAATATGCCTTTTCGAAGTCGGTTTAAAACCTACTGCTGCTTGCTGCATTGTTAGATAAATAAAATTATTCATAAATGATTTTTTTTTTAAGAAATAAAAATTTCAATTATGAATTTTATTAGGTTCTTTGTAGGAATCCTTACTAATATTATAAAGGCGAAAGTTTGTATGTATGGATGGATGGATGGATTGATGGGTGGATGGATGGATGGATGGATGGATGGGTGGACGGATGTTTGTTACACTTTCACGCAACAACTACTGAATGCATTTTGATATAGCTTACATATTTGAATAACACGTGAGCTATATTTTATCCCAAAAATCCCGCAGGAATGCTGTTGCTATGCGGGTGAAACCGCAGGCAGTAAGTATACTTGTTAAATAAGTTTACATATTGAATTCTAACCAGGTGTTGTTTCGAAAGATAAAAAGGTCACACGCTTTTGTGGTTCCTGAAATAGATAAGATATGATAAATGACAAAGGGAAGGAACTTTAACACTATAATAATAGAAAATATGAAAAAAATAATATTTCCGGTTGAAACATGAACATTTTGCTATCTTTAAAAGTATCCTTGCAAGATAAGATTTACCAAAATAAAATATAGACTGCGAGTTAGGGACCATATTATTATTAGGGTGACCATATTTTGTTAATATATTTAGTAAAATGTTGTGTAAAATGGTTCAATTAAGGTTTTCGTTAAGTATTTAAATTATATAAATATTTGGCTTATTACAATAATAAAAACTATAGTAAATACTTTTTAGGTAGGTTAGGTATCAAAAATAATTTCATTTTATTTAGGTATTTCATTGTAAGTCATAAGTGGAATTACTTTTTGCTGCGTCATATTTCTTTACATAATCGATCAATTATCATTACTTTGTTTACCTTGTCCAATTTGTTTTTCATTGTGTATTACGCTTAATGTGTTTATTTCGTAACAGCTACACGTAAAAGTATTTAATTAAACATATGTCCTAATATCTACACGGTCTCATAGTTTAGAGCTTTGAATACAAAAACTAATAAGTGAACAACTGTCGAATCTAGTCCAGTTAGTAGGTTTTGAATTTAGCTTCCGCAATCGTTGAAACAATAGGGATCAAAATCATATCTCTTTTATTTAATAAGTCTAAACGCTGAAAAGTCTCTACTACCAGTTTGAAAGTTAAATTATAAGTGCAAAAAAAATTCAGTCTTTTATTCACAAAGGTAGTCTAATAAACATAAATTTAATTCAAAGTAATAATTTATATTTACTCACTTATATTTTTATAAGACAGTTTAATTACACTATTAAAGGAATTACAGAATGATGAATTGATGCAATAAAATGTTTGATCGCATATAATTGTGTTCAAAAAAATTAGAAAATAACAACGCTTTCTAAATCTCCCGCTGATCGTGGCACCAAATTATTCATGTAAAATATGATTGAACTCTTCGCGCATGAAAAATAACGCCGTCGTGCATTCATATGCAAAATCTAAATACTAATAGACTTGACTCATAGAATGGAACTCCATACAAATTTACAGATACTTCGTTATGTACATACATTCGTGACGTTCCGATGTCAATGAATGATCGATACTTGACGTAACTGTTATTGTTGTCGAGGTATTCTCTAAAATTTTTTGTTCAAAATAATGAAGTCATATTGCCATCACCTTTATATACCTTCATAATTATTAACTTAAATAATCAGCTATTTTTAGTTTATTTATAATAATAAGTTATGAACGTTGATTATACAATACTATCGCTGTCAGAGTTGACCTGTACATCAAACAATTTTTGATCTAAAACAACTGATTATTGTACACATGTAAGCCCTTTCCTCGACCATTATACATAATTTACAAGTGGTTTGAACAGTTTCGATAAGAGTTGAACATTTTCTTACAGATGTGGTTCCATTTTTTGCGGCACTAAACCAGTCATAACTTCTGCTATCACTTTCAAAGATAACTATCATTATTTCGAATATTTTTCAAAACTTGGTGCTTATTTTTACGACTGCGGATTTTTTTAGAAACACCATTTAATGACTGCGTAATTCGAAACCGAATATCGAAGGTCCCATGCTTGCGCCTCAGACATCTAATTATGTAGTCTTTGAAGACTTAATTATCGATGTCTGCGTCCGCTAACTATCATTTTGACCGCAATACATTTCATCAATAACATTAATGAATAGAACTTGTAAATCAGGAACTGAGTATTGCTTTTTTCATTATCAGAACATGACAATCTGTGATGCAGGTATAATTTAATTGTTCAGCAGAAACAGGAATGAAACTTTCGAGATAAATGCCGCGGAACACTTGCGACTTTATTTACGACTACTTTCAAGATTTCTCAGGAACTCTGTTTTGTTTTTTCATTATCTGAACAAGGCTATACATATGTGATGCAGGTGTCATATAATTTTTTAGCAGAAAAGCTTTGTCTAGTAAAACTTTCGAGTTAGTGCAGCCGATTAATTTGCGAATACTTGCGACATTTCTCGTGTTTACGAGTACGTCTATTTAGTATCTGATCTCGCACGCTCATCACCAGAGCACCTGTAGACCAAGTGAAACGTCCAAGTCTGGGCGCGTCACGCATCGGAGAAAGTGTACTACAAAGCGTACCTGTGACTGGTCCCCAATTGGGTTACGACCTCGAAATTCAACGGCCACGGGCCTTCTTTTTTCGAATCGCAAACCGACTCTTCCGAACCGGTTAACACCGTCCCATACTGGCCGTGAACCGATACTAATCGCGCGAATGATTCCGTAAGATTTTCGTTCTTCATAAGGATATAATATAAGCGATTGTTGAAGCGTGACATTATGTAAATTTGCCGACCGTTGGAAATACAATGTGCCCTCAAAATGTAGAGACCGTGTGCATGTTTCAACATTTATCTGCATACACTTATAATGTATTGCGGTGATTTCTTTTCCAATAATTATGGAGTATTTGCATTTCTCCTATCGTAAATTTAATTTACGAGTGAGTAGCATACATGTGGTACTATCTCTTGTATTATTTATGGGTATGTTTAGTAGAATTTCTCCGTAAGTACACGGTGACCTCTATACGGAGGCGTGTTGCATTGATAACTTTATCAACAACAGCGTAAAGAACCCGTATGCTTTGACTCATAATACAAGGACTGTGCCAAGGCACATTGTATTTTTTCGACCTGATTTCATTGGAACAATTCAAAATAATTGAATTTCTTTAAAATGTAACGATATAACCAGGAGATAAGCATGCTAGTCCGTGAGTTTGTTTCAAATGAAATGAAAAACTAGGCTTACCAATGTTGAACTTAATTCACATTGAATAGTATGTTATATTCCATTTAATAATTAATGTAAAAAGCCAGCTATAGATAATAGTCACTTTATTCTTTTACTCCTTTATCACCGTCTATTACATAAATGAAGTGTTTAATTTTCTCAGTTTTTTAATTTTATTATGTCAATTCAATTATATCAAACTGATGATAAGAAAATAGGTAATGAGATCCCGTAGTTTCAGAGAATCGCAATTATATAAAACTCTAATAGTGCAAGAGGAAAAATGACGTGTTTATAACTACCGTAGAAAATTGAAGGCAATTAAAATATGAACATCTATCAATTTTTTTCCCACTATGTCAGTTGAAAAACAATGTTTTGTTGTGCATGTTTATGCTGATAATCAAGGTAAGACCCGGTAAGGCATGCTTTAGATAAGATAGCTATATCAATTTATTAGTCTCAAGATACTTCTGGAATATTTTTGATTATGAATAAGGTATGTTAAGTTAGTTAAGTTTAATAATTATATATATGTATTATGTATCCAACTAAAAACTATCAAATATTTTTTATTGAATTATAAAAAATACTTTCCTACATATCCGCTAAAGACTTGTCCTTATTTTATTCCAAAAGCTGTTACACCCTATTTTTATACAATGTTCTCTTTTGTATATTATTAACACATAAATGAGTAGCAAACTAAATTTAAATAAAATAATTAAATGATGTAGGGTCAATCATCAATCTATATTTAATTTTCTGGTACAGGAGTTGCTCTTTTGAAGATCGATTCTTCGTAAATTTCATGTAACTCTGACAACGCATCGTGACGATAGATTAAATAGTTTTATTATGTATAAATGTATAATATTGTTAAAAAAACAAACAAACTCATTTATACTCCTAGGTAATTAACACTGTTATCAATTGTCACATTAGTGTGTGATTGTTAATAGGATATCATTTATTGCCCAACAACCGTCGTTAAAGTATTTTTGTTTATTTTGCCATTTGCCACTGCATTTTTGTAAACTCTACCTCTATCCTTTATTTATGAATTTTATCTAATAGATTTGTTTTCTTAGTATTTTTTTTTCCATTTAACCTATTCATATTACTCCTATTTTTTATTTAGATAATTATTAAGTAAAACTAAAAATAATTATTAAAATTATATTCGTACCTTGAATGTTTCGGTAATCAGCTTCAATGAAACCAACTTTGCAGACACTAATATATTTTTACACCATAACAAAACAATTGCGCCAGAAAATAGTTCTACAAATACACAGTTTATAAAGGTTCAAAGCTTTAAAATACTCGAAAGGTATTGAAAAGCGGCACCGAAAAAAAAAACAAAGTTCAACATACGCCGAGGAATGCTTGCATTTCAACTTCAACGAAGTCTCGATCGGCTAAGATTTGTGCTTGCAACTTATAACTTGAACTTAAAAAAACTCGTTTGTATTCACACTACACAATAAATAAACTTTTAGTGAAATTTAAACACGTAACTCGTGAGTTCTGAAAGTTTTGATTCATCGTTAACTGCCTGTCACTTTGTTTGTGCCACCAACACAACCGCCTCGCTCCGAAGTTCAAACCAATATGGCGTTGTGTTGAACGAAACGACTTGAGCGTGAACGGAAAAGGGTGAATGAAGGCAAGCCGTGATTGCTTGAGTGAGTGAAATGAATCCGAATGAAGCGGTATGGACGAAGCGTCACAGCTTGATATCTTGGAATACTTTTTAATAATAAATCTTACAATTTCAACTTAAAGTAGTTTTTCTTTGTTAATGCATCCTATATAATATTTATTTTTATAATTGCAAATAAAAGTACAAGCCCGCCAACAGGTATTGGAACAGCGTGGTTGGTTGACGCTCCACATCCTATCTCCTATAAGGGAGGCCCGGCCCTGTAGTCGGTAGGTTAATAGGCTGGTATTGAATGGAAATACCTAGTTATTTTTACAGATTATTATTGCTTAATTTAATACTAAAAATAATTTCAGTTTTTGATAGATTGAACAAAAGATTACGTACCCACGTGTTAATGTTTTTGATTTTATTTTTATTTTTACAAGCTTGTTGAAGCTTGACCTGCCGATTTGCTCAAAGATAGGTAATGAATCTAATTAACGTTTAAATACCTGTCAGCCTACGTTCCAAGCCGGTGGTAGAGTCACCACAGATACTTATCTAGTCTAACATGACGTTTTAAAAGTGCTTGTAAACTAAGCCTAGTACTAGTACTTACCTAAGTACTTATTTCGTTTATAAGTAAAACCTTAAGAGCAGTTAAAATATTCATTTAGACAACACTATGATTAGATAATTTGGCATTGTCAGAAATAAATCAAAATTCAGGTAAACAACGCTACGCTCCTAAATTACCAATGTGCTAATATCGGCATTTTCCTTTCCATTTCTTATAACAAATTATGAGTTAGAAAGCAACTTAAACAATTAAAACAATTCGGCTTTACCTTTTTCAAAAATGGCGTTGGATTTGGTCAGCATTGCACAACCCCACTATATACCCGGGTACGTATTCAAAACTTGTATTTTATTAGCAAGCAGGTAAATGTATACCTATATATACCACCTATACATTCATCATTTATCATTATATCGTCAACATCTCCTACCAGGAGGGAAGCTCGGTCCACTAGAGGTCTATGCCCCCTCCTTGCAAAAGATGTTGACAATTAGTGATTGTAACCAACGATTTAACGTGCTCTCCAAGGCTCAGGGGTAGTCACACCGTCAACTTGCCGACTTCGGGCTTAGAATAGAATTTACTGAAATTGTCTTAAAAGAAAACTCATAATAATTCCACAATCCCGTTGACCTAGGATCTCGTGATCGAGGCTAGGTTAAGTTGAAGTCGAAACCAACGAGGCAGGCCGCAGGAATTTCGACAATCTCCGTGGCGCAGTGGTATGCGCGGTGGATTTATAAAACGGAGGTCCTGGGTTCGATTCCCGGCGGGGCAGATTGCGATTTTTCTTAATTTGTCTTGGTCTGGCTGGTGGGAGGCTTCCGCCGTGGCTAGTTACCACCCTACCGACAAAGACGTATCGCTAAGCGATTTAGCGTTCCGGTACGATGTCGTGTAGAAACCGAATGGGGTGTGGATTTTCGTCCCACTCCTAACAAGATAGCCCGCTTCCATCTTAGACTGCATCATCACTTAACATCAGGTGTGATAGGAGTCAAGGGCAAACTTGTAGTCGATAAAAAAAAATGTAAGTTCCACACACGGCACCTCGAATACAAAACAATTTCAAAGTTTGAATTTACCTATCGCCCTCTTAATTTGCCGCCGGGATCATGACCCCCCAAAGATCCCAGGTTAGCGATGTAGATGGACTCCCGTTCTGTGGTCTCGCGGTGTTCACGGCGCTCTGTTCACGGAATTTTCCACGATGTTTTCCGCTAGTGTGCACCGTCCGTTACTCCGACACTTTGGTAATATCTGAGATTAACAAGATGGAGTAATCAAAAAAGTGAAAACGTCACCAGTCCACGGCCGCGTCAACTTAAGGATATTATATTCGGATTCTGTGACCTGCGCGACACCGTGACGCGTCGTACGTCATGTTCGATATCCTGTTATTTATTGCTTTATTATGAACTTATGGCACCATCTGGACATCGTTGCTCAATACTTGCATATCGACCACATATTGCAACATAAATATTAAGTTATTTAAAATCCCCTTTTTTTTAATATATTTTTTTTCTTTCTAAAAATGTGCTTAAGATCTTACGAGTACATACCTAATTACCGTTCTATTTTGCCAGCATCGTAGTAATCTGCATCTTTAGGTACGTTTTTTTTTTATCGACTACAAGTTGGCCCTTGACTGCTATCACACCTGATGTTAAGTGATGATGCAGTCTAAGATGGAAGCGGGCTAACTTGTTAGGAGTGGGACGAAAATCCACACCCCTTTCGGTTTCTACACGACATCGTACCGGAACGCTAAATCGCTTGGCGATACGTCTTTGTCGATAGGGTGGTAACTAGCCACGGCGATAGCCTCCCACCAGCCAGACCAAGACAAATTAAGAAAAATCTCAATCTGCCTCGCCGGGAATCGAACCCGGGACCTCCGTTTTATATATCCACCGCGCATACTACTGCGCCACGGAGGTCGTCAAAAAACGTACGCGTTAGTAATTCATCATTGGACGCCTATGCAATTGTTATTCTTCCCTGATTCATTCTGCCAAGATATGGAATTTAAGTTTTCATTTTTCTTGTCAGAATACAATATGGGCAATCTGTAATACACTAGTAGGTACATTGTTGCAGCAACTAACAAGACTGGCACTTGGTTGAAAGCATGCCTGACCACTGTCAGTGCGCGGTCTTAGGTTCCATTCTTGGGAGGGGTTATTCTTTTCGGGTGGATATTCATAACATTTCCTTTATCATAAACCTTTTTTAATTCGTTTTTCCTTAATGTCTAGTTACACGGGTCATTGTCCGGAATACAAGTACCGTATCGGCGACACATATGGCTCCACAACTCACAAGATACTCCTGGATCCCAGTGTCAGTCATTCAGAGAGACTGGTGCTTTCTGATAGAACCGCAGACGATTTCCAGGTAATTCACCTTAAGGTGCCAGTTCGTAGCCGACTGCAGACGATTACTAACGACTACGTGTACACTACTTGTTTGTATGTAATAAATTATGAAATAACTTTCATGGCAAACGACACGTCGTATTCATTTGAGGAAAGGTAGGTAGGAAGTGTCGCTAAAACGGTCCGTCTGCTGTTGTCGTCTGCAGCTGGCTACGAAATACGTTAGACACCGTAAGTAATTTTAAGTATTAAGCTATTGTATAGCTTTTATCGCGGGCCTTGAGCGTGGAGACCGAATACAGAAATTCCGTAACGAAAATACCTAACACCCCCTGAGTATCAAAAACATAATATCAAAAGCATAATTTCGGCAATGACGTCATCGGGGAACGTGGCCTAGCGGTAAGGCGCTCTAAGTGCCCGGATTGCCAGAGAGACACGGGTTCGAATCCCGTCGGTTCCGAAATTTTTTTTTTCAAGCGTGATATCCCGCTGGCAATCCGGGCACTTAGAGCGCCTTACTGCTAGGCCACGGTCCCGATGATGTCGGTAGGTAAACATAAGTTGATAAAAAATGCTATGCAATAGCTTTACCGCAGCACTCTCCGAGTGCCACACGTCTTTTTTTTTATTAATGGGTCCTTAACGTTGTTATTCAATTTCTATAGTCCGGTTATATCTAAACATCAGTCGTCCCATTGTAAAGGTCAATTTAACCAGACGTATTACAGGGTAGCGTATTTATCGATCTCTACGAATCCAATTGATGATTTTGATCAACATTTAAATTGTCTTGTTCTACACTCCTAAACTTAATAGTTCCTCTAATTCCTGTATGCATATCACTATTTTATTTACCAATCACTTTTGCTCCACAAATAAATCGATTAAAATACTATAAAAAACAAAATAAAACTCGCATAACGGATACACTTACCTAGTTTACGGGTAACACTTTCGAAATGCCTGACATGTGTAGATGCAGTTGAGATGTTTATCATGAAAATACTTTAATCCTTATCAGATATACCGTCCGGCGCAAACTGACGTCGACACGGTGAACGCCAGGTTTCGCAATGGCGATCCAGTTTACAAGCATCCCATGATACCGGGATACGAAGGTGAGAATCTTTTTTTTATCTACTACAAGTTGGCCCTTGACTGTTATCACACCTGATGTTAAGTGATGATGCAATCTAAGATGGAAGCGAGCTAACTTGTTAGGAGTAAGGATAAAAATCCGCAGTCTTTCTGTTTCTAGACGACATCGTACCGGAACGCTAAATCGCTTGGCGGTACGTTTTTGTCGGTAGGGTGGTAACTAGCTACGGCGAAAGCCTCCCACCAGCCAGACCAAGACAAATTAAGAAAAACCTCAATCTGCTCCGCCGGGACTCGAACCCAGGACGTCCGTCTAATAAATCTAGAGCGCATACCACTGCGCCACGGTGGCCATCAAATATCTGCAAAAACTAATTAAATCTACCGCCATCGTCTTTGATTGGGATGGTCTAAGCTCCGAATTGTAGGACAAAGTATTACGCAGGTAATGAAATATAGCATATTGTTCTTACAAGGGCTTCTTAGTAAAAGAAGTTAAGGTATTACAGCCGTTGTTCCACATTAAGCCGATGTTACCGATTATGATTATCGGTAACATCTGATAGTGATCGTTAAAGGAATATCGCTTGCTTTAAATCCACCTCGAATAGAGAAAATATTATAATATGGTCTTGCACTGGATAAAAATAATCTGACAATGATGAAGAAGATGATAATGATGGTACAAATCCGCGACTGCATACTGACTCGGAATATCAAAACAGTAACAATGGGATGGGGCAATAGAAATACAATTCGTTTTACGAGTAAAATATGCTGCAATATGCCGTAAAGTAGGATAATAACAACCACGCAATATGCACTTATACCATGGAAAACCACGGCGCGTCAACGTTATTACAAAATAACAATAATAATTATACCTACTTAGAAGAAACGGTAATATTATTTGCTTATTAAAACCTCATTAGCCTCAACAATTCCACGCTTAAGAAGTCGAATCCTACAGATCTTGGGTTAGATTTCACCCTCGTATATTAGTCCCACTCCTAGCACAGGCTTTTTGATTGGACGGAAAGGGTTAGTGGTCATGTATAATAAAAAAAAGATGTATTTTTCTTTAAAATCTTCTATATTAATAATTTCGCCAAGTGGTACGGTAGACTCGATCGAAACCTTAGATGAACAACAAAACATACAAAAATATTGATTTCGAGTCGACAACATATATCCGTAATTAATTTGAATTAAAAAGAATTTATTTATAAATTAATAACTATAATTTATAAAATCAAACTCAATTAGTCTCCATTTAAATTAATACCTCGACAATCAACAAATTAAAAATTTTATGTCCAACTAAATGTCTTGCCAGCAGTATTGTAGTAAACCCGTGTTTCAAAAGCAGACATAAAGAGAGCAATATGTGACAAAATTTGTTTGTAAAGTCTGTCTTAAGAAAATGGAAGGTAAAGTGGTTTTTATTTTTGTGATTTGTAGAGAACTTAAAATTTGTATTGAAACATGATAAATAAGTGGTTAAGTATATTTTGATTTTTTGTGATTTGTAGAGAACTTAAAATTAACATAAAATTAATGAAAATTATGCTGGTAGAACATTTTCATTTTCTACAACAAAGGAGAGTAGGTAACCTAGTATTGAATGCACATTGGTCACTGGCCAATACTCGCAAATAAGGAATATTTAAGTTTTAAATGTCTTTACCAAACGGCCATTGACCAAAAGGCCATTGCGTAAAAAATAATACCTCTGTCTTAATGCGGAAAGTCGGTCACCGTGTAAACAAAATGCAAATAATAAATATTACTTAAATTATCCCAAAAACGCATGTTGACGGTCGTTGGTAAACATTTTAAGCAAATGCTTCTTTACGTTATCTGAGCCAGCCATGTTTGCGGACGTCGGAAAAGGTAAACCTGTAAAGCCTGGACGTGAAAAATGCTCATACGATACGGTGCAGTATGAATCATTGTTTATTTAAGGTTGATTCTTTTGACGCAAAGATTGTACGGGTAATATCTTTTTTTAATTAAAGATTTCTTTTTAGTAGCGATATTATTATAAATTACATGAAGTATTAGTTGTAGGTAGTCATAGTTCGTACAAATCATCAAGCCCTCAGAAATTGATAATTCTGTAAAATCATTTATTTGATCAGTGCGCAGGAATACGTTTCATGTTTAAAGCGGACTTGATGATTGGTACCACTATATTTTTTTTTAATCAACTACAAGTTGACCCTTGACTGCTATCACACCTGATGTTAAGTGAGGATTAAGTCTAGAGAGGTTTATGGTCAGACCCCTTTCGGTTTCTACACAATGTCGTACTATTATTGTCATTTTCTGATTATAAAATAGCTCTCTAGCACATTTGGCGGGTATTACCACCTCGCATACCACTGCGCCACGGAGGTCGTCAAACCTATTATATACTTGCAGGTAAGCGCCGGATTAAAGTCTGAGAGGTTTATGGTCTAACCTCCGATTATGCATGTACCTATTATTGTCATGTTATATACTAGAGGGCGTCTGCGGGTTCACCCGCGTAGTTGTCATTTCCGAGGATAAAATGTGGCCTGTGTAATATTTTGTAAGCAATATTATTATTGTGAAGTTTCATCAAAATCCATTTGGTATTTTTTGCGTAAAAGATGTGATGACAATTGGTAGTAAATCAGAAAAATTTAATCCACCTGTGGGCTACTTTAGGGATTTGATTAAAAACAATATAGATATGGTAAAATTGTTCCTCATTATTATGACCATGTCCTATATCTATCTTTTAAGGATAAATTTTTGCCATACCCATTTTTACTTTAAAAACATTTTTTTGGTTAGTTGGTTTGACTTGCTTAGAAGCTTGGGAGGTTTATCGCTAGCGAAGTCGTGGGCCTCTGTTAGTCTATTATATAGGAAGAGGAAACTTTGTATATTAATTTATCTTTGAAACAGAATAAAAATCGTTTTTGCAGTTGCAAATAACACTCAAAAATTTTATAACTAATCCTTTTTTGTCTACTGTTACACCATATTATTATTTGCTTCAACTTTTATAAAAGTTATTTGAACGATGTCACGAAACTTGACTCTAATTGACTCATAGCTGTGTACCGCTAACTAAAGAATGCATAGTTTCCTGAGCGTGTTACATGTATTGAGATCATCATCTTAAAACATCCGAATCAATTACATCTAGTTTGGATAAGTAGTTGCTGAATATTTGGGATTAGCGTCACCGGATTCAAGTCCAGAAAGAACTCGTTGTTTAGCCTGTCGTGGGGATCTGGACTCAAGTCCTGGGTCGGGCTATGAAATATAGAGCATCTTAATTTCCATGAAAATGAGATGTAAAATTCTATGCCTGGAGTTGGAAAATTGATACTTAAGCCGTCGATCCCAATCTTCATTATCTATTCTGTGGGTGCATCCCAGTAGTACCTACTTACCCCTTAATTTTAGTTCTATAGAACTCTTGACACACCATACTAGAGTTTAGTGTCGTTCTATATAGAACTAATGGGACATCATAATCATCTTGTTTGTACGTTACATATAAAATTACGTAGTTTTTATAAGTATAATATGAAATCTCTTTTGATTGCAATAATAAATGTCAACTTAAATTTGAGAGTATCTACATTTACAACAACAATTTATTTCTTTAATTGCTGAAGATTACTTTGGGAATGACGAAAGATTAAAATAAGCTTTTGGCGACATGCTAAATATAATAAAAATGATATTGAGATTTCTAATATCATTTTTTTCTAAGCTGAATAGTTTGCGCGAAAGATACTTCCTAAGTCGTAAAATGTCCCCCCCTCTGTAACTTCTCAAATAAGAGAATATTTTTTAGACAACTACTTGGTTTTAAAAACTTACCTTTTGTCGCAAGGGACATTTTTTTGTTAAAAACAAAATGAAATATCAATTAAAATAATATAAAGTTTATAACATATATGCTATAAGCAAAGTCAAGAGCAAAACTATGCTACAGTTCTATATAGAACTATTGGGATATAATTTGACAGCCCGGAAAGTATCCCAACAGTTCTATAGAACTACGGTATGGGGTTACTACTGGGATGCACCCTATTCTATAACTTCTGAGAGTCAAAAAAGTGTATTATCACACTAAGCCCTCCATCCCGTATTGGAGCTTATAGTGGTACTTACCTTGGAATAAAATTAATTGAAAAAAATCTAGGCTTATTTATATCAACACAGGGGAAACCCGCTCGCTAGCAATAGCAATACACAGGTAGGTATAATAAGTTAACATAATTGCTTGAAATTGTATCAGTAATTGGTCAAACATGTGGTCAAGTTTTGTAAGCTCTGGACCCTGAATCATTCTCGATGCTCATATATGGTCAGGGTAATTACCGAAGGCATAGCCGCACAATGACGTCAGTGCTTTTAGTATGAGATTTGTCTCACAACTGGACATTTGGTATCGAGTATGGAAATACATTGTCGTTGAAAAGGACTGATTATTTGTAATGCACACGAGATCCAAACCTTGCGAGCAAATGGAGTGGGATACGGGATAAAAGGAAAGGATACTGTTGCGCCATGCATAGACATTCATTACACGGCTCTTCTCTTTACATTCCAGCTGTAGGAAGCTATAGGACGCCCGAGAAATACAATGATTTTGAAAATAAATTCATTCAAGTTTACATTTATTTTTAAATTTTCAATTAAGTCGCTAAGATTCAGGAGGAATCTCTTTATAATGTGCGCCGTTTTATGCGCATTTATCAGTCGTCAGTATCAACCCTTGATCTTACGAAGCAGCGAAAGTTTCTTAAGGTAACTAACTTATTTTCATGAATTTTTGAATCGAATTCCAGTCAGTTCACACACATTTTTGATATGCCACTAGTCCGTTATGCACCAGTTAAAAATTTTCACACGTTTATATTTTACGATCATTATGACCATGGGATAATTTTGTACAAAGTACGTGTACTACTCGCATAAGCTCGTGGCATGCGCAGTCATTAAACTTGAGACAATAGGCCTATACTGTGTTAGTAGCTTTATCTACTTGTATTATTACGTATAGTCGTACAATGTCGAAGCAACGCGCCATATTGTAATCCATTTTTACTATCGTGCTAATTTTTTTTATTACTTATTCACATTATAAAAGCACATATTTCGTGTTTTTCGATTTTTACTTTATCAATATACGAGTTAAACAGTACAATTGCGCTTCGTTTTTCACTAGATGGATGAAGTCTTTAGCTAGATATGAGTCGCACCTTTTACTACGTATATTGTGCAACTAGCGGACGCTCGCGACTTCGTCTGCGTTAAACTTGGTGTAGACTTGAACTCCCGTTTGACCCCCTAAGGAGGTGAGCATTAGAAAAAACGTTTCTTAGCGCTCGCCTACGTTATTATAGATATATAGCAGTCGCCCGCGACTTCGTCCGCGTGAAATTTGTGTAGACTTAGGTTCCCGTTTAACTTTAAAGACAGACTTTATATAAAACGTGCCCTTTTCCCGCTACCCCTCTCAATTTAATTTTTTTATAGTTTCCCGCGAAGCAATATCCTCCGTCCCGTCCCGTGTACTAAAGATCTACATTTTTGTTAAACATTGTACGATATTACAGTACATTAACAATATACATTTATGGCAAGCTGATGTGTATAGCATATATTAAATAGTCTTATTTTACTTTTGAGTCTAGCTTTCATAATAAACAAAATAATTTACAATCCGACATGCATATCTCGACATTATCCCGTTTAAACAAACGAAAAAAACTTATTCGTATATTATATAAATATGGTCTGCTATACCAAATAAATTGAAAGAAAAGATCAAAGATCGAATTCTCAAGGATTATCAGTACCAAAATGTTGACCCCTATTCAGTACGTATAACATAACACGGAGGAGGTCAACTTAATTTGGATGATATAGCGGCAGTGTCGTTTTTTAGAAATTTTGTAATATCTCCGAAACTATATAACTAATTAACGTACTGTAAAAGGCAAATCTTATCTCTATAATACCCTTGTGATTATTAAATAATTTATTTTGATAAGGATTTAAGTTTAGTTCTATAAATAATGACGTAAACATAAGCATATGAATTAAATTATTTTTTAAAACACAAAAAGTTATATATCTGCCAAACTGTAAAAGATAGATATGCTATCGCGGACTTTTTTGTAGAACTTTTTAAGATGCATAAAGTTTTCATATTATGTTTTTAATTATATCCAATATCTAAGGCAGCGTACACGCATAAAGCTAAATTTATATAAATTTCACGGTCCGACTCGCGGACTATACAATACAAATATAAAATATAGCCTATGACATTCACTGATAACGTAACATTCTACTGGTGAAAGAATTTTTAAAATCAGATCAGTAGTTCCGAAGATTAGCCCCGACTGAACTTTATTTACAAACTTCAAACTTTACCTCTTTATAATATAAGTATAAATTAGGTAATCTAAGGTAAGTGCATAGTGTTTTCGGTTGTTTGGTTACGCTTACGCATTTTATTTCGGCTATTCAGTGTTAACAATAGCGATAAAATAATTTATTACTTCACCTTTGCCAGGAGCGCTGAACTGAACTATACGTTTGGGTATATGCCTAGCTATCAAGGTAGTAAGGTACACTTAATAACTTTATTCACACGGTATACTACAAGCATAGCTTTACAGTAATAAATGCGAATTTTATAGATAGGCATTTTATGATTCTTAACATTTATTAATAATTTATGTATTATTAATTTATTTTGTTTTTAATAACTTCATTCGAGACATGGGGGATCGTTCCGGGCACGTATAATCTAACTGCGGAGTTAGGTGTATGGCGAAGGAAAATATCGCCAGGAAAACGTGAATTCAGTAGATAGATATTGTACAATGATTTCAAGACATGTGATTGTGGGGGATGGAGAGAAAAATGTAAAAATGGCATAATATTACCTATCTATCTCTATATCTATCTAAATTAGGGTTGCCATCTCTAAAATTTGGAAAACAGGACAAGACCCGTGAAAACCCCGGATTTTAGAGTCCGAAAGCAGGACATGACATGTCAACAAGATCTTTTAAACATATTCAATGTAATAAAAAAATAGTTGAAAATGTCATAAATCACCTTTTTTTATTTGGATCGGTAAATATACTTTGTTCATCGGTTGATATGGTGTGGTGCGAGCATAGTGCGTGTCTCGCGGGCGGCCTTTTATATTTATTTATTTTTCAAAACCCGGTCTACAAATGAAACCTTCCCCGGACGCTCCCCGGATGCCCTCTAAACTAGGACAAATCTGGGGAAACCCGGACGGATGGCAACCCTAATCTAAATCAAAGAGCGCAAAAGAGACGACATAGGTACATGGCCCTAAGTAGGTAACTATATAAATACGTAACTTTTGCACTTGTAGATCACGTACAATCTTCACATTTTTATTAGATAGCTATATCATTGATCTACTGTTAGATAAGAGCAAAGAATCACAGAAGCCCCATTACAGTTTCAATTGGATTCCCTTTGATTATTATGCAAGGCCCTTTTCAGTCATAGCCGAGTACCTGGAAACACTAGTAATGTGGTTTAAACTTATGAATGTTATGAGGGTAGGTATTATGTAAACAGGTATCATTAGTAACATTAAGGCCGACGTATATCTGGCGGAGCATAAGACATTTGTTTCTCTCTTTCAATGTGTTATTGCCATTGATGGCCGTTTTAAAATAAAGTCAAAAATTATTACCTGCTCTGCCTCCTAGGCGTTGGTTATTCTCATATTTTTTTAATTATTTGTGTGACGAATCATGGATGTTTTCCAGGCTGGATGTTTATATTATTATTAGTATTTATGTAAATATTTAAAAAATATTTAGCGTTCCAGTATGTTATCGTAGTACATAACACAAGGGTTTATCCTACCTAAGCTTAGGCTATATCAGGTGTTATTGTCAATATTTATTTATTTATTTAAAATTATTGCTGGGTTCTGGGATAAAGTCAAAAATGATTCCCCGGCCTCAGAAGCTTAATTATTCGATTTTTTTTATTTATTTGTCTGACGGAATTGGTGGCTTTTGCCGTGGCATTAGTTTTATTAGCTACCGATCAATGATGTAACGCCAAGTGATTTAGCGTTCCAGTATGTCATCGTGTTATATAAAAAAAGGGTTTCATCTTACTCCTAACGAGTTAGCCCACATCAGGTATGACTGCAGTCAAGGTAACTATAATATTTAAAAATGTGATTCATTGACGGAACTTCTGAGTTCGATTCCCTTAGTGAGGCAGATTATTATTTTTTAATTTGTCATGGTCTGACTGGTGGGAGGCATTTGGATCAGCTTCAACTTCACACATACCGACAAAGAATTTTATGTACCAAAACACTTAATATTCTAAAAATTAATAATTTTAAAAACCAAAAGGAGTGTGGACTTCATCCTACTCCTAACAAGTTAGCCCACTTCCATCTTGGATTGCATCATCACACAACATCAGGTGTGTTAGCAGTCAAGGGCCAACTTGTAGTCGATAAAAAAAAACAAAATCTTTGTGTATGTCCGCTCGTGTCCCTTTGTTGAACATATTAAAACCAGTCTTCAAAGGAAGAGAAGTTCCTTTGAAAAAAACTCGTTGTAGGATACGTTCTCGTAATAACTTACAGAGTACCTAGTGTGAGATTACTTCAAAACAATCGAAAACTTCACATTCGCGTTAAGGGCAAATTTTATATGGAACTGAAGCAGCGCCCCTGGCGGGAGTGTGAGAAAACTCAAATGGGCGAGTGTCAGAACGCTTTTTTTGCTATATAATTTGACATTATTAGTGACTACGTTTTTACGCAGTCGCTCGGTGAAACACTCACACTTGCCCCACAGTTATGACGTCCCTTAATAAGAATAGTCATAAAACCGCGTAACTGCGAATCGGACGTGAACAGTGGCGTATCTTGGAGCTCAAACAAAACGGTACCAGTACCTACTATCCGTTCCACTTGCGTCTGCTCATCGAGCTGCACGACTCACCGAAGACAGCCCTCTAGTTGATACTGTGCTAAAATTGTTGCACGTTATGTTAAAGGTAGATGCCACGTAATTATATTTTGAACTATTAGACAGACGCGACTTTGTTCGCGTGCAATTAGTTTTTCCGATACATACTAGTCTCTTTCGATCTGCGTACTACTTTCTTCATTTCTATTTATCCATTCCGTTATGAAAAACGGTCATCTGAGTAGTTTTTGTATAATTCTTGATCAATCAACCAATTAATCATATATCTCTTTCCTTAAGTTTTCATTACAACTCGACTGCACCACCTTGAATGTAACATCTGGATGTTTCCTGGGATATTTCATTCATTCACTATCTTTAAAAAAAAAAGTACGAAGAGAGGAATAGTCCTACCTACGTAGGTAACTTTATAATTTTGTGCATTATTGAATTGGGAAGGTCTTAAGAATTTCTAACTTTTACAATTGTTTTGTTTGAGGGCAATAGATGTTTATCAAATAAACATTAAAGTGTTACTATTATTACTAAGGGGTGTAAGGGGGAGGCTAGTACCAGTCAGCCTCTCCAAATGTCAACCTCACCTGCTCGCGGTGCACCCTGCAGATGGACCGACGAGGCTCTGGCGACCGATGAATGGCGGTATAACCATTCCAAATAGGCTGGACTACAAAATGAGGCCAGTGTCAGGCAGCAGTGACACTGGTTCGAATAGTCCAGCCCTGCGGTGACCAACCCGCCTGCCCAGCGTGGTCACTATAGGGCAATACTTTTTATGGGAGAAAGTAAAAAGCGTTTGGAAGTCCCTAAAAAAGGCCTATGTCCAACAGTGGACGTCTACAGGCTGATAATGATGATGATGATGATTATTACCTAACTAAAAAATATCTTTTGCGCAAAAAGAATTTTCCAAACAATTATAAATGACTCGATATTCGCAACTTAAAACTTTTTCAAGCCCCATGGGCTCGTAATTTGCTATAAGAGATCATTCCGTGCGTAGATTCCCTTGAAGGGGTCAGACTATGTTGCTTTTTGCAGGCTATCAGATCGTACCCTGGCTAACGGGATACATCTTGTTTACAATTATTATCATCAATAGGTATAACGTATAATGTTTCTACGAATGCTCAGTCATGAAATATTCAAAGGCGCAGGGAAATTTAAACAGTTTCACCTCATTTATGTATTACAATAAACTATGGATCGAGTTCTCGGCTGTTGTATTTACAAACAACAGGATGCTGTCCACTTTATCTGGAGCTAACAGAGAGTAGACTGTTAGAAATGTATACTCCAAAATTTTACTAGTTCAAAGTTCGAGTTGTTAGTTTACTATGAGTTAAATTCGTGTAACCTCATTCTCAAGTGATCGCAAACTTTAACTAAACTTCAAAATTCTTAGCAGCTTATCTGATTTCCGTAATGTCCAAAGACGAAACAGCATGCACAGAATTGGTGTGCCTGATCCCTAAAAAGTAGATATGCATAATGTTTCAATGCAACGGTCTTTAAAGTACTTAAATGGAACTAAAGTTATGGTCCTTTTACAACGCAGGCACAGTCTTTGAAATACAATGATGTTAGAGGAAAATTATATATAAAAATATTGGGAACTCCTAAACTAAAGTAGGTTTGTTTGGCCATCAAAATTCTAGCATAAGGCCATTCTTTTATGCCATTTTCTTCTAATGTCCAGAACCAGCAAATGTACTCTAGTCTTAATAGGCTGTCAGGAAGTAATGTCAAGTTAGCTCTCTAGATTTCACCTAAACAAAGGTACAAGTTTAATGGATAAACGATTTGACGACCTCCGTGGCGCAGTGGTATGCGCGGTGGATTTATAAGGCGGAGGTCCTGGGTTCGATTCCCGGCAGGGCAGATTGAAATTTTTCTGGCTGGTGGGAGGCTTTCGCCGTGGCTAATTACCACCCTACCGACAAAGACGTACCGCCAAGCGATTTTGCGTTCCGGTCCGATGTCGTGTAGAAACCGATAGTTTTCTATTTATATATTATTGCATCATCACTTAACATCAGGTGTGATAACAGTCAAGGGCCAACTTGTGGGCATTAAAAAAAAGCTAATAAAACTTTAATAAAGAAAACATTGACCAAACATTGGGCGAAAGTATAGGTATCTACTTATTTCTAGACTCAAGAACTCCCGTCAATAAGACAATTTATAATTTGTACAAACTAGGTTTCTTGCCCCGGTTGAATGCACACTTTGGCCAGCGGTACACAGTGGCTGCAACGGAAGCCCTGTCAGAGTTCCAGAGGTCACAAATGAACCAGCGTGCAGCACGCAACCAATTGGAAAGGGTAGTTGACTTGCAGGCTGGGAAAGGAAAACCTTGGAATCTTGTTGATAGATTTGTAAGTTAACTAGAAGTTTTTGTTCAATAAAGAGCTTTTTGTTAAAGAGCGAGAGCATTGAACTAATTGGGAATCAAGTAAAGATTAGAAAGAGGTGCTAAATCCTATGCAGTCATATCATGACGATAATGTTCACACAAAACCGTTGTATTTATCATTAACACATAAGATATAAAATAGATTTAACTTCATCCGAATGGTGATTTTATAAAACATAGCAGAAGTTGAATAATGGAAGAAAGGTAATCAAGATGAAATTGCATGGCTGAAATGAATGGCGAAGAAGATTGAACTATGCGGAAGGAGATTTTTGAATGAAGATGAAAATATGAAGAGAGAGGGGGAGTGTGAAACGATAATCAATATTTAAAGGAATAACAGAAAGAGAGAGAAATATGAATGGCACTGAACTTAAATTGAAGACAATCCAACGATTTAAATTGACGATTTGTTCCGTTCTTAAGGAATAATATTGTTTTAATTTTATTTGAATTTTCTTGTCACTCAGTCTGCAACAGCGGAGTTCAAACTGCCTTTAGTGGTGGTAAGGCCAGAGTGTGCAGGGATATTGCGGGATGTGCCAATGGACGAACCGAAACTATCTCCAGCCACTCACTCTACTAGCCCATACTTTATGGAAAACAGCAATCCAGAGAAATATATAAAGAAAGGTAGGGAGGCGCATTCTATAGTTAGGAACTAAGACTTGGAATATATCTACTCAATATATAACCTCTACAAAGTTCAACAAAGTATTTTTTGCCATGTCATTTAGTGACATTTTGAAAGGCGTCTTGGGGTTTGTTTTTTTCCGATGAGTCAATTATTTTAAAATGTCATACGGCAAAATTCATGATTCATTTGTACGAAACCAAATTTGGGGATTCAACCCTTCTCAGTCAGTTCGTAAGTTATTTTAAAACTTAAAACCTTCTAGGTAGGCACTTATAACTTTAGAATGCCTATTTTGTTCCTACTTAACATGGTATATAGGTGAAGTAGATAGGCGAGCAGAAGTAGTTCTGAAATGTAACAAATACTTAAGCTATCCGTCTTCTTAAAACAATACCTACTCATACTGCCAATAGCTCTATTGATTCTTATTGATTTAATTATCTGTTCCTAGGTTTTACTGGTCACGTCCCTTACGGTTTCCAAAGATTTGGCGACTCGTCGAAAAAGCTTACCAATTCAGCTCTATGCGACTTCTCATCTAACTACAGACGACGGCAGAGTACTGAATGGGCACCTGTGAATGTAGTCAAGTAAGTCATGGGGAACCTTAATGAAAATATTTTTAATTAAACTATTGAGTACTTGAAAGCACTGCTCAAAATGTTATGCGTCCGTCGAGTCGTATTTTTGCTTTGACTTTGACATTAAAGGTTTCTTTAAGTCAGCTGTCACTGTCACTGCTAGTTAACGTCAAATTCACATTCACTTATTTCACAATTTTATAACAATTGAATGTGAATTTGAAAACACGCAGTTTTAAAGTTTTATTGTAAAACCTATTAAAGAAAGAAAATGACAAAAAAGAAGCCTCTACCAAACCTCTCTAAAGAGGAGAAAATGGTTATAGTGATATCAGAAATCATACAAGAGTTGTTGATTGCACACCGCCAAGGCAAAGATGTTAACCTCAACAAGATGAAGACACGGATCTCTTCGAAGTACGGTCTGGGTACATCGCCTCGTTTGGTGGATATCATAGCGGCGGTTCCCGCTGACGCTAAGAGTATATTGCTGCCCAAATTGAAGGCCAAACCAATACGTACGGCATCAGGTATTGCAGTGGTAGCTGTTATGTGTAAACCACATCGATGTCCACATATTAACTTTACGGGAAATATTTGTGTTTATTGCCCGGGTGGGCCAGATTCCGATTTCGAATATTCCACGCAGAGTTACACAGGCTACGAGCCTACTTCTATGAGGGCTATCCGAGCTCGGTATAACCCATATTTGCAGACGCGGCATAGGGTCGAGCAGTTGAAACAGCTGGGCCACAGTGTCGATAAAGTTGAGTTTATTGTCATGGGCGGTACTTTTATGAGTCTACCTGAAGATTATAGGGACTATTTTATAAGGTAAGAAAGATTTGGGAATTACATATCTTATTTATATGAAGTTTCTCTGAGATTGCTAGTTAGATATATTTCTTTTTATTAAATTAGTATCAATTTATTATTGTCCAACGTTTATAATTGATCTGAGCTTAAAATAAAACTAAGGACCTCTCTTTCTCTCTCATTACTATAGAGCAGCACAAAGATACATTATTGCACCAGTAGATCTTGTCAAATTGTAAAAAGAAATAAAAATATAACATGACTAAAATTCCTCGTTTTCTGATAAATTATCAAGACTGTTAGGAGTATGAAAGTAGTATTAATGGCAAAGGTCTGAACCCATACATAGTTTTAGACCTATTGAGGTCTTAATTAATATATAATAACAGTTTTTGTTGTAGTAGGAACTTGTACTTATGAAATTTCTAAATAACTTTGTAGCTTATAACATACTTTACATTGAAATTTGTAGGAATCTCCACGATGCTCTATCAGGTCACACATCAAGCTGTGTGGCGGAGGCGGTGAAGTACTCAGAGAGGGCAAAGACCAAATGTATTGGCATCACAATAGAGACCCGCCCTGACTACTGTCTGCAGAGGCACATGAGTGACATGCTTAACTATGGATGCACAAGGTAACATAAACTTAGTAATATTGTAATATGAACCTAATAATTAAATAATTTGTTAAGTTGTTTGTTGTAAAGAAATAATTTGTTTTTTTGACTTAAAGCAACTAGGTGTTTGTGGATAATCCATCCTATCAATATAAATTTAGTGGATGAGGTTTTTAGAATTTGTATGGGCAGTGGTTTCTACAAATCTATTAGGCATACAAAAAGGTAATTATCTTCATAAAAATTTCAAATCCAGTCTGTTTTTAAAATTATTTCTTTTTGTTTTCTAGGTTAGAGATAGGAGTACAGTCAGTGTATGAGGACATAGCCAGAGATACCAATAGAGGGCACACTGTTAAAGCTGTATGCGAGAACTTTAACTTAGCTAAAGATGCTGGATTTAAGGTAATGCCAAGAAGTTACGCTTGTAATCATTAAGAACATCACCATCATGATCACATCAGCCAATGTTCACTGCTGGACATAGACTTTTTGTTGGGATTTCCTAACAACTATCTTGAGCTGACTGTGACCAGTAGCCCTCTGAAATATAATTGATGTTGTCAGCGGAACTAGTTGCCAAACTGCATTTTTCAGAGGAGAATGACTATAATCTGAACTATTAACATAGAGGGTTTAAATCCCTTTATTGCCAATTTATATGGTTCAGGCTATATACCAGCAATTTGGGTCCCCAATTGTAGTGAAACGACCATTACGCGTTCTCAACTAACTTTATTTACGTTATAATGCGCCTACCTACATCACACAATAATAAATGTACCTTAATATACAACATCTTTCCCCTAAAAAGAAGTAATGAATAAGTAGTATAACTATTAACTAAACTTAGACTAAACTTAATCTAACACAATATAAACCAGTTATAGCCGTAGTAATCATAAGCATAGTAACTCAAAATTCAGTGAAGTTGGCGCTGGCGTCAACACAACATACTTACATTGTATCCGTATTTGAACCTCGAAATATAATTAACATAATACAACTTTTCACACTTCAAAGTGATATTCTCGGTGTTAATTTTGTAAATTCATAGATAAAAGTGTTAGATTTATCTAAACCTAACGTATAAAGAAGTTATTACGACTAAAAACTGTCTATTGTTTTGTGAATCAGCTGTGACCGGCAAGTGTAACTGTCATCTTTGATCTTATCACGCGATTTGCGTCCTAATAACTACCAAGTGACGGGTCAATTTCGCGTGATCAGTCCAAGCGTTGGGTAACGTCATAATTTAACTGCCAGTTTAAACGTATTTGTTACTGATTTTGTGAACTCCTGACTTACTAACACCCAAAATGCCTCGAAATGTGGAGTGCGGCAGTGGGTGTGGACGTCCAGTGGTGAAACATTCGCTTATGCAGTGCCATCTGTGTAAATCATCGTACCACTATGAATGTTTAAATATCAATATGCATCAGTTCGCTACACTGTCTAAAGAATACCTATCCTCCTGGCAGTGCCCCTCTTGCACCAATGTCTCTAATCGCCACAGAGGCAACCGGGAGAACACTCCAGTACGCAGTTCGTTGATTCCTTCTGAGGAAGAAACTATTGTACTACCACAACAAAACCGCACTCATACAGACCAAGATTGGCGTGCTTTCACACAGGAGCTCCAGGGAATGCTTAACGGGTGGCGTATTGAGATTGATAACTCTTTAAGCCAAATTAGCACTGATATAAAAAGCGCCTTATCCGATATGAAGCTGGAAATACAGTCTTTGAGGACAGACCAAAACAACTTGAAGAGCGGCTTCTCCAACATGTCCCAAGACGTGGCTGAGCTAAAATCGTCTACTCAATACCTATCTAAGCAAAGCGAAGACCTAGAAAAAAAAGTTCACACTCTTGTAGGTCTCAGGAAGGAAGCCGAGGAATCCCGTAGCCTTGTCTCAAGCCTCGAATATAAAATTGACTGTCTAGAACAACAAGCCCGGCAGTGCAACCTTGAGATCGTCAACGTTCCTGAGAAACGAAGCGAGAACCTCTTATCGATGGTGGATGCGATAGGCTCTGCTATTAAATACCCTATTCATCAAAAGGACATCGTCTCCATGCACCGGGTACCCCATGCTCATCATCAAAACAATAAACCGAAAAATATAATCATAAAATTTTCAGCTCGCTCGGTCAGAGATAATGTGTTAAGCGCATATCGTAAAATAAAAAAGGTTACAAGCGACCAATTGGGCATCTCGGGGCAGCCGCAAAACATATACCTAAACGAACACCTCACTTTAAAAAACAAGACTCTTTTTCGTCAATGCCGCGAGGAAGCTAAGAAATGTAACTATAAATATGTATGGATTAAGAACGCAACAATACTCGTCAGACAAAACGACAATTCACCTGCGTTCGCTGTACGATCCTATAATGACTTTGTTAAGTTTAAATGCTCTCACACACAAATGGAAACCTAATAACCTACTATTTACGGGCACTAGTTTTTCTTTATTTCATTTAATGTATTCTGTGAACGTAATTTTTTATTTTTTTCTTTTATATTTTTACAAACTCAGGATAATCAAAAATGACAGACACTCACTCATCTTTTGTATTTATACCTTTCACATATCTGCAAATAAAGACTTTATTCGTATTATAATAAAGCTTGTTTTCATGTGTATCCGTAAACATGCAATACAACTGCCTACGTTATATAATCCTTTCACTTATACCTCAACACTGACAAGCATTGCAAATAAACTTGCTATAACCTTTAACATAAATTGTAAGACCTACCACACACTTTGTAATGATAACTTACTGAAATGCTTTACTCATCTTAATACTATTTATTCACTAATATTCATTTATACTCGGTATCTTAACAGTGTGTAACAGTAGTGTAATAATATACTATCAAAACTGTGGGGGTATACGTAGTAAGTTACAGACTCTGCACATGAATATTCTTTCAAATTCGTACGACATTATAATCCTAACTGAAACCTGGTTGGTGCCTGAGATCTATGACAGTGAATTTGTTGACCAGCGGTATGCGGTATTCCGCTGTGATCGCGACCGCGAGGCTACTAAAAAAGCGGACGGAGGAGGCGTCTTGGTAGCGGTGTTGAAGAGTTTGAGACCATCCGAAATTACTATGTCGAGTCATTGCGTCTTGCATAGCTACCTGG
Organism: Mycalesis mineus; assembly: GCA_034621355.1. NCBI lineage: Eukaryota > Metazoa > Arthropoda > Insecta > Lepidoptera > Nymphalidae > Mycalesis > Mycalesis mineus. The sequence continues at coordinate 17,351,497 of CM067884.1, read as the reverse complement.
AATGTACTAACGTAGAAATTCCTAGTAATAGATTATTTGCGCGTTTTATTATCTCAGGCGTATATATTCCACCTAGTTCGCCTATAGAAGCGTATAAAAGCTATCTGGACATGTTCTCAAACCTATTAAGTGAAGATAACATGGATATTTTTTACATAGTTGGAGACTTTAACCTACCTCACGCATCCTGGACTCAGAATTCACAAGGTATAGGGCTGTTATGTGATGATGCCACCCCTGTCACCTCGGAAGTGTTGATCTTTCTGTCAACGTTAAATGCCTCTCAATTCAATACCATTCGTAATTCTTATAACGAAGGTAGAATTTTAGACTTAGTGGTTTCGACTAGTGAATGTACCGTTAACAAACCTGACATTCCCCTACTTAATGAATCAATTCACCATCCACCGCTCATAATAAAAACAACCGAATTAGGTCAACCTCTCATTCAAAATAATACTCCCCGTTATAATTACCGACAGGCTGACTTTGAAGCTATCAATGTATGCATTAATACAATACAATGGGACGCCTTATTTCTTGACAAGAGCGCAGAGGACATTATTGACATTTTTTATGAACATATTTATAGCATCATAAAATCACATGTACCCTTAAAAGTAATGCGTACCAAATATCCAATCTGGTTCACACCATCACTTATTCGCATTTTTAAAAATAAAAACAATGCGTGGATTAAATGGAAAAAGTACAATAATATTTCTGACTACGAATCATTTTCAACCTATAGAAAAAGATTTAGTATGCAATGTGCGAAGTGCTTCGCCACATATAAAAAGTCGGTGGAGGACAGCGTACGTTCAAACGTTAAATATTTTTTTTCTTATGTTGCCAACCGAAAAGGTAAATCAGGAATACCTTCTTCAATGAAGTACAAGTCCAAACATTCTTCCGATCCGGAAATGATATGCAACATGTTCTCGGAGTTCTTTCAATCTGTCTACGAACCATCATCACTATGCTTGGAGAAGTGGTCCCCTCCACATGGCGATTCTTGTAACCAGTTTCTAATAGACAGTCTACAGTTCAGTCTTGAGCAAGTTTGTAAAGAATTAAAATCTCTGGACGCCTCTAAAGGAGCAGGTCCCGACCACCTCCCAGCAACATTCCTTAAAAACACACACAAATCCATCTGCAAGCCCTTAGTTCTCATTTACAATAAATGTCTTAAGGACTCCATCATACCAGATATGTGGAAACGAGCAAATATAGTGCCTGTCCATAAAAGTGGTCCCAAGAATGATGTTGCTAACTACCGCCCCATATCCTTGCTCTGCATTTTGTCAAAGGTTTTTGAAAGATTAGTACACAATGCTTTGTACCCACTCCTACAAAATATTATTATTCCCGAGCAACATGGATTCGTTAAGCGTAAATCTACCGTCACAAATTTACTAGAGTTCACGAACCCCCTTTTTGAGAGCCTTGACAGAAATGCACAAGTTGATGCCGTCTATACGGACTTGTGCAAGGCTTTCGACAAGGTGGATCATGAACTCTTACTTCAAAAGATTTCTTTCAACGGCATCCGAGGAAATCTCTTGCGATGGTTTGCATCTTATATCACACGTAGAAGCCAACGCGTTGTGGTCAATGGTTTCCACTCTGTCTACCTACCCGTAACATCTGGTGTGCCCCAGGGCTCTATCTTAGGGCCCTTACTGTTCATTCTTTACATAAACGACATCAGTAACTGCTTTGAGCATACAAAGTTCTTCTTGTATGCTGACGACCTAAAAATATTCCTAGACATTAATAAACCATCTGATTGTCATTTAATTCAAGAAGACCTAAACCGTTTATCGGAATACTGCATACTGAATAAATTACATTTAAGTATACCTAAATGTTACGCTATCACATTTACTAAAAAAAAAAATAAGTTTAATTTTTCTTATACCCTCAACAATGTAAATATAACCAAGACTTCCTCCGTTCGCGATCTCGGTATTCAGCTCGATTCTAAACTACACCTAAATGAACATATTAACAAAATTGTTAATAACGCCTACCGCTTATATGGATTTGTAATGCGTTCAACGAGGGACTTTACAAAACCATCGACCTACTTAGCTTTATACAAGTCCCTGATTAGGCCCCAGTTGGAGTATGCGTGCTGTATTTGGAACCCTCTTTATAACAAATACAAGCACCAGCTTGAAATGGTCCAAAAAAAGTTCCTTCGTTCAATGCATTACAGATGCCATAGGTCAAGACTTCCTTACGTCGAACTACTAAAAAAATACAATCTTGTAACACTTGAATCTAGGCGCAAGTTGCTTGAGGCAATGGTATTGCATGGTCTCATTAATAACAAGTACGATTGTCCTGAGTTAGTCAGTAAAATATCGCTCAATGTACTGAAGTACGCAGGTCGACGGCATGTGCGTGCTTATAATCTATTCACCGTGAACTTCTGCAAAACTAAGACTGGAACACGTGCGCCTGTGCGTCGACTTGTGGACACATATAATAAACACTTTGACGAGGTTGATATATTTGCCTTGTCAGCTTGCAAATACAAAAAGACTATATCGAATGTATTACAAAAAACTAATTAGGCTTTTTCCTCGTTCACTTATTTAACTTCTTTTACTTATTTTACTAATTTTTGTTTATATTTATGTTTTGTTATGTTTTTTCCATATTTGTACCGTTCATTGTTGATTTATGTCTGTATGTTTTGTGACGTCATAATCTTTCTGTGTATTCGTGGATAGTGTTGTTGTTTACATATTTAACCCTCTTTGTGTATGTACCTTAGATTTAAGATTCCAATATGTAAATGTTTGCTTTCCCAAATAAAAAATAAATAAATAAATAAAAACACTATTTTTTCTTAAAAAATAATGCCAGCTGTTTACGAGCCTTATAAGCAGCTGCTCGAGTACGTTCCGCTCCTTCGGGCGAGCTATTACAATTAGTGTCTTGGTCTACCCGAGGGTCATCGCAGCTGTAACTTTCAGCATCAGCAAATGAACTTAAAACACTATCATCACTATCCTCCTTTTCATCCAAAGGAAGAGGTGAACGGCTGGCTGCAGAACTCGCGAATAAGATGACGCCGATTACGTCTGTATTTTCGACCCGATTCGTCAACAACAAAATAAGACCTTGGCTGTGGTGCCGCCGCCTGTACCGTCACACGGCGCCGAGTGTTGCCGTCTTCCACCAGCACCCGCTCACCCGCTCTCAACTCGGGTAGGACACGCGATCGCTTATCGTAATATTCCTTAGCGCGTTCGCGATTACGATTTATGTTGACAAAATCGTCATCGCTATTCCTATCTGGTACTAACTTTTTTGTATTTATGGGGAGTTTAGTGTTCAATCGTCTTCCCATTAATAACTGCGCCGGTGAATTAATCCCATCACGCGGTGTCGCCCTAAAGTTAAGCAACCCTAGATAAAAATCAGATCCTGTCATTATTGATTTTTTTATAATATTTTTTACCGTCCGTACGGCCCTTTCGCTAAGTCCGTTGGACTGTGCGTAGTTGGGAGACGAGGTTGTATGTTTGAAACACCAGTCTAAGCTAAAATTTCGGAACTCTTTGGACACATACGCAGGCCCATTATCCGTCACCAGCTCCTCAATTATGCCGTGCCTCGCGAACTGCTCTTTCATGGCTAATATTACCGCTCGCGAACCTGGGTTGGATATAGGACTTACTTCAATAAAATTGGAAAAGTAGTCAACGAGTATTAGAAAATATTTTTTACGAAACACGAATATATCCGAGCCAACCTTTCTCCACGGTAGACTAGGAACATGATGAGGAATCATAGGTTCTCTCTGCGGACGAACGGCGTGCTCTGCGCACGCGGCGCACGCGCGCACCGTCCGCTCCACGTCGCGCGACATGCCGCTCCAAAACATGACGTCACGTGCGCGTCGCTTGCAGCGGTCGATTCCGAGGTGACCCTCGTGTACACACGCTAGCATTTCGCTTCTCAGCTCACGAGGTATGAAGACCAAGTTATCTTTAAACAGAACACCTCCTATATATTCGAATGAAGTTCTATACGACCAGTGCCCGCGAACTAAACTATCTACGTCGTGTCTATATCGCGGCCACCCGCACAAAATATAATTAATTAAGATTTTACACTCGGGGTCTTTACCCGTCGCTTCCCTAACTCGTTGTATTTTAGTGTCACTAAACCGTGCATTGTTTATAACAAAACACGCTTGAGCATCAATTTCATCCGACAGCTTGTCGTGCATAGGCTCCGAGAGGGCTGCTCTGGACAGCGTATCGGCCAGGTACATGTATTTACCGGGCTTGTAAACAACAATAAAGTCGTAACACTGGATGCGCAACATCATACGTTGTAAGCGCGCCGGAACCGCATCTAACGATTTTTTAAAAAGAGACTCGAGTGGCTTATGGTCTGTTTCAATCGTAACGTCTGACCTCCCATACACGTACTGATGAAATCTTTCCAGTGCGAACACTATCGCTAGCATTTCTTTTTCAATTTGTGCGTATCGAGTTTGAGTGTCCGTAAGCGTAACCGACGCGAACTCCACCGGGCGGCCGGCCTGCAGCAAGGCGGCGCCGAGCGCGCTCGCGCTTGCGTCTACCGTTAACAGCACAGGCTCTGCGCCCGAGTACAGCGCCAGCACGGGCGCGCGGCACAGCGCCTGCTTCAGCGCCGACACCGCCGCCGAGTGGTTACTCTCCCAACACCACTCGATACCTTTTCTTAATAGATTTCGAAGTGGATTCGCGATGTCAGCATAGTTTGGAATGAACTTGGACAAATAATTTGTCATGCCTAAAAATCGCTCCAGTGAGCCCCTGTCGTTTGGAGTGGGCATGTCTCTGATCGCACGTATTTTATTTATATCAATTTGCATACCCCTCTGACTAAACGTGTGTCCTAAATACGTAACTTGACGCACCTGAAACTCGCATTTAGCTCGATTAAATCTAATACCTACTTCGCGAGCCCTATCTAATAACGATCTCAGTCTAGCGTCGTGTTCGTCCAAGGTACTACCGTAAACAATTATGTCGTCTACGAACGATTCCACTCCGTCTAAATTCTTTAGAATTTGGCGAATCTTCGCATGAAACACTTCACTGGCGCAGCTCACCCCGTACGGGAGCCGCAGAAACTGATAACGTCCGAATGGGGTACCAAAAGTGCATAAGTCCGCGCTCTGGTCGTCTAGCTCGATCATCCAAAATCCCGAGCGCGCGTCTAGCTTACTGAAATACCTTGCCCCGTGCAGCGTGCTGGCTATCTCGGTGAGCGTGGGCAGCGGGTAGTGCGCGCGGCGGATGGCGCGGTTGAGCGGGCGCGGGTCGAGGCACACGCGCACGCTGCCGTCTTTCTTCGCGGGAAGTACTATCGCGTTCACCCACGGCGTTGGATGAGACACTTTTCTTATTATATTCATTCGTTCCATGTTATCGAGTTCACTTTTAAATTTATCTCTTACACCCATAGGTATTTTACGAACTGGACATACTGACGGGTTTACTTCATTATTTATGACGATTCTCATTTCCCTGGCAGTTTACCTACGCCTCGAAACAAATCACTATACTGATCTATGTTAATAGTGAAAATTCGCTTTATAACTCCTATATTTTCACATGTATCTTTCCCGAGAACACTTTGACAGTCGTCCTTCGATATAATAAATTTAATGATATATTTATTTTGTTTATATGACCATAACATATCCCGAGAACCTAATATAGGTAAATAATTGCCACAAAATGATTGAGCACGTTGATTACAATGTTTTAAATCACTGAAAGAGTATCCTAATCTCTGAAATGTTTTAAACGATAATACATTTAAATTTGACCCTGAATCTAGTTTAAATTTTTCTGACATTCCGTTTTTACACAATATCAATGTTTCAAACCACTTACTGTCTTTACCTATTTTGTCATCGTTCAATATGGACACATGGAACAAATCATCATTAATTACTTCCTCATTCACTTCAAACACTTTTTTATTAGCTTTTACGCAACATTTTTTGAAATGTCCCCGTCTAAAACACAAAAAACAGGTTGCGGATCTAGCTGGACACCGATCATAGTCACTATGGTCGTTACCGCAGGACACGCACTTTACATCACTATTCGCACTCAACCGAGAATCGAACCGACGACCCGGCGTCTCATTGCTGCGCATGCGGCGCGCGGCGCTCGGAGCGGCAGGCCGGCCGCTCGCGCCGCCTGCCTCGCCCCGCGCGCGCGCCCGCGCCCCGAACACTGCATCCACCGCCGCGCCGGCCGTCGATTCCGAAGTTTTAGCGACTTCAATTTGCTTGCCCTCCGTCAGCGATATTTCACTCGCGTGACAAATCTTTATGGCCTTCTCCAAGGTTAAGTCGTCCGTTCTGAGCAATCTATCTCTCACTGTACTGTCGGAAATACCACACACGATGCGATCTCTTATCAGACCGTCTTCTAGGTGCTCGAACTCACAGTGCTGACTCAATATTCGTAAAGCTGTGACGTATGAGTCCACATTTTCGCCGACTTCTTGACTGCGCGTGAAGAACCGAAATCTACACATAGTTGTATTGTGTTTTGTGCCAAAATGGTCATTAAACTTTGAAACTAAGACATCTATATCGTCTTGACTTTCGTCCTTTAGAAATTTAAAAGTAGTATAGATGTCATACCCGTCTGGCCCCACAAGATTAATAAGCAGACTTGCTTGAACATCTTTGCTTTCTTTATGCACGCCAGACGCTTTCAGAAACACGTTAAATTGCTTGTACCACTTGCGCCACGCGTCCGCCCGACTCACCGGGCCACCTTCCAACACCAGTTCCGCTGGAGGTCTCGCGTGTTCCATTTGTATATGAGTATACAAACACGCTAATAGTTAAAATACACCAAAACACCACTATATTCACAACTTTAACTCGGTTTTATTCGACACCGCTGTCACCATGTAGTGAAACGACCATTACGCGTTCTCAACTAACTTTATTTACGTTATAATGCGCCTACCTACATCACACAATAATAAATGTACCTTAATATACAACACCAATGTCAGTCAGCTCTTCAAACAATGAACCCTATCCTTTGCACCTTAGCTTTGTAAATTTGGTTCTTCTGCAAAGCTTCTTATTTTTGGTTCAGTCACACTAATTTTTTAAACAGAGTTCACTATTAAGTAATCGTAAATATTCTAATTAGATCATAATTTACTTAGTTCATGAAGATAATAATTGTTCAATTAATTTTTCTTTTATACTTATAGATTGTAGTCCACATGATGCCTGATCTACCAAATGTGGACTTTGAGCGAGATGTTGAACAGTTTATTGAATTTTTTGAGAACCCAGCCTTCAGAGCCGATGGCTTAAAGATTTACCCTACATTAGTTATAAGAGGTACTGGGTTATATGAACTGTGGAAGACTGGGAGGTATAGAAGTTATCCTCCTTCTACACTTGTGGATTTGATTGCCAAGATATTGGCTTTAGTGCCCCCATGGACCAGGGTTTACAGGTATATTGGCATTTTTTACTATTGCATTAATTAATAAGCAATGTAAGCCAGATTTCACTATATGCTGATTGTAATAAATGGACATATCCATGCTATTATGAATATTATGATGATGTTGATTATTATTTAACTGAAATAGCTGATGAAAAAGAAATTATTAACTTTCAAAATCACCACAGTTAAATAGATTTTTTCTTTTAGATCTTTAGTTTTTAAGGGGAAGAGTTTCGGGGTATGTGGGGTTCTCTGCAACCACTAAGTACGAGTAGTTAGTCCCCTGGTAAGATTGAAGTAATTTGGCTGGTGGGAGGTTTTGGCCATGGTTTGGACACTACCCTACCGACAAAGACGTATCGCCAAGCGATTTAGCGTTCCGGTACGATGTCGTGTAGAAACCGAAAGGGGTGCGGATTTCATCCTACTCCTAACAAGTTAGCCCGCTTCCATCTTAGACTGCATTATCACTTAACATCAGGTGTGATAGCAGTCAAGTGCCAACTTGTAGTCGATAAAAATAAAAAAAAAAAGAAAGTAAAATTGGAAACATCACCCTCTCTCTTAAATGCCATCGCAACCATGGAGACAGATATATTTTTGATGTTACCACTACATTTCCATTATATGAGATATCTTGTGACTTATCCTGCGCACTGATCTACATGCAGCTAAATCGCCAGTTTTAGTCAATATCGGAATTGGGAATGTACAGTTATTTATATACTTATCATTTGATAGTTAGCTTATAAAAAAGTAAGTATCTTGGTTTAAATTTTTCTAAAATGTCATTCCAGAGTCCAGCGTGACATACCCATGCCTCTGGTATCATCTGGAGTGGAGCACGGCAACTTGAGGGAGCTTGCTCTGGCGCGCATGGCGGACCTCGGCACCGACTGCAGGGACGTGAGGACCAGGGAGGTGGGCATACAGGAGATACACAACAAAGTGAGGCCTTATGAGGTAAGATGCACAGTTAGAATCATTATAATTATATATTGCCAGTGTCATTTTGAAGATCCGTATTTTTTCTTAATTTTCTACCTTCTACCGTACCTTAGTACTCAATCAAGCGAGTGCACTACCCACATCCCGCATTTATATTCTAGATAATCATCATAATAAAGCTATTTTAACAGCATGCTGTACGGCCCAACCTTCAGTGGGCATAGAAGAAGTGAATGTAATTAATTTACAAAGAGAGAAGAGGATCTCACATAGAGAAAAAGATATACCATTGCCCAATAGTGACAAAATGAGAGATATATCGGCTCTTTCTTTCGCCGTAACGAAAAAGAGAGGGTGATACTTTTGCTCCCTCTTAAAAAAGAGTGTAAAAATATAACCAATTTCAAACTACTAAAAAGTTTAAAAAAAAATGAAATTTAAAGAAGTGCATCGGTTTTTCCTGGATCCTGTCATCAGATTCTAACATGTCTATAGGACCATCTTGGAAGTATAACATTAATAATTAAAAAGGAATTATCAAAATTTGACTTAGTAAAAAGCTGCGTGGTCATACATAAAATATGTGTCAAATTGAGAACCTCCTCCGTTTATTCGTCGGTTCATTATTTATTAAACGACTTCAAAAAAAAGGAGTTTCTCAATTCGTATATATTTTTTATACATTTCTTAAAGTCATATTGTTTTCAGGTAGAATTAATAAGGCGTGATTACGTAGCCAACGGCGGTTGGGAGACATTCCTGTCCTATGAAGATCCAGATCAGGACATTCTCGTGGGTTTGTTGCGTCTTAGGAAGTGTGCGAAGGATACGTACAGGCCGGAACTGAAGCCGGGACCTGCTTCAGACTTCCATCAGTGCAGCATAGTGCGGGAGTTGCACGTCTACGGGTCTGTTGTGCCGGTGAGTTGGTGTAACTTGTACCTTGATATATTTAACTATAGACACCTAAGGACCATCCTCTAGAATCACTGTCATTGCTTAAAAATAACACAAACACTACTTTTAATATGCACAAAATGTCTTTTTTAATAAAATGTATACTTTTATCTCTGGAAATACTACAGATTATGAAATAAAGTGCCCGACGCGTGTCTTTTCGCGATAAATAAAGTACTGAACGGATTGTCATGTGGTTTCAACCAACAGATAGTGATTCCTGAGCAAGGTTTTTGTATATATTTTGTTAACTTCCTAAGATTCGGCGACTTAGCGCGGCGAGTTTACATGATGGGATTTTGAGTACATAGTGATTCAAAAGGAACGTTTTATATATAATTATTCTTAGTTTAATAAATTATGTGGTTTAAAGGTGGCGGACAAAGTCGCAGGCCTTCGTTAGTCTCTCATAAAATATTTTTTTTATTACGTTTTCCAGGTGAATGCCAGAGACCCAACAAAGTTCCAGCACCAAGGTTTCGGTATGTTGCTAATGGAGGAAGCCGAACGCATCGCTCGAGAAGAGCACGGCTCCGACAAGATGGCCGTCATATCTGGAGTCGGCACTAGGAACTACTACGCTAAGATCGGCTACCATTTGGAGGGGCCGTATATGGTGAAGATGCTGTGACGTGTATATATTGTATAATAAAATATATAATGCAGAGTTTTTGTTGTTTACCTTTATTCGTATAAAGAAGATGCACAATCAACGACTAGAAACATCCGCACTAAACGAGCGCCAAAATCTGGTTTTGGGTGGACTTTTCAAGTAATTTCAAATTGCAGATTCAACCTATAAACGGATCCGGTTTCGTCTAAGGTTTGAATTAGCTTTTGATTTGGTGTTTGATCGGAAACAGCTTTATAGCAGATATTGAACATTTAAGTATTTAGGTATAATTTTCTTTACGTATTACTGCCGAAACAAAATAGTGGTCAGTTTTAAGCGAAATGTTCTTCATGATAAACAAGCTGGCTGTTATGTCCTGATTTACCTTCATATTGATAAAAAAATAACCTCATTATTTATTATAAAAAACTCATCATATCTAGGCTTATGGTTAACGATAAACTAAACTGCCTTTCTTCTGAAAGAAATTAAAGAAAAAAATACTATGAATGATCGATTTACTTTGCTCAAAACATTTACGTGACGTTGCTCCGGTGAAGAAACTAGACATTGGAAAGTTAATACTTGAGGATGCTCGGGTTTTGGAGTGAATTTTACGTATATGTTTTTTGTCAGATCTAGGTAGCGTTGCTACTTTGATTCCTCGGTATTCCGCGGAGAATAGAATGGAACATTTTTGTACTGTGTTCAAAATGATCAAACGCAAATTATTGCCAGCTTCACATTTTTGATTTTTTCATGTGTTTTTCTCCTATATTTACCTTCTTCCTATTCCTCCACCAGACCTGATCCACCCCTGTCCATCAACCCTACGGAGATCTACCACAAGCACGTCGGTATGCTGCCCAACTACGCTGGCCATGTTCCAGGGTGTATGTTCAGGTAATTGCAAAAAGTTCGAGGTATCTACCCGACTGAGTTCTTAGCCTAATTGTCATCATCATCATCGGCCTGTTTACGGCCCACTACAGGACAGGATTCTCCTTGTAGTAGAGGAAATATGGATTAGGTTCACCGCGCTGCTCATATATAATGATTTATTTGATTCACGATACTATCTGATAGTTAAGATATTGACCGTGATCGACGGCTTAACGTGTTCCCCGAGGCACGGGAGTGTAACACCATCAACTTCCCAATGCCCGCCTTAGAATGAATGAAATTTCTTAGGAAAACTTAGTATTACGACACGAGCACGACCCGTGCGTTGATACCAGGTCCTCGTGATCTTAGGCTCATAGGTTAACCACTACAATAACGAAGCAGTCGCAATGATAGCTTAAACGTAAAGATAAATAGGTCTTGGTTCTAATTAAATTGGAATCTGTGCGTAATTGTTTTCAAGAGTAGTAGAGCGTTTTATAGAGCGATTTTAGAGTTACACAAATGATTTTTTTGGTGGCGTGAATTTTCAATGGGGTGTTTGACATTATTTATATAACTAAAATATCAAATTAAATTATAAAAACATTAATTAATTGCTCAAGGAAAAAATGTTAAAAGCATTCAAATATTTCTGATTAGAAAGAGACAGTATTAGACGTGACGTCACGCGTGACGTCTGACGCCATAGTGGCACACACACACACGTTCGTTTTGCGAGAAAGGGATGTGTCTAGCGATTTAAGGTGTCTGTAACTTTGCACATTTTTGTCGAATTTTAATTTCATTGTTTATTCATATATTAAATACTTCATTGGAATAGTTGACGCGAAATTTTTAAAAACTTTTTATATAAGAGTTCCCCTTATTTTACAGGTTTGGAAAAACTTACGGAAATGACACAAGGGATGCTAAGAGGTGGCTACGGGGCGACTTCAAGTCCTAATGTTTGATAGCTGATTATTATTAAAACATTTTTGTACTATCTACTATAATTAGTTAAATAACCAAGTTCTCACCGTGTCATCTAGTCGGAGTAATGATCATTCAGGTAGTTTAAGTGCTATTTTTATAAAGTACATTTTTGAACAAAGCAAGTATCCATATTCAATAATAGAAAATCTAGATGCGATATTAATAATAATTTTGTAAGTGTATTTATTAAATCAGATTCAGACTCGTAACAGAAAAATCTGAAGTTATAGAAAATTAATCAAGTGCTAATTGTAAACTTGATGCTAAAATTAAAGGTTTGAAGACATATAAGGTTCCTATTTTTATAATGTCATAAGGAATGCAGTAAGTAGATAATCATTCTCATTTAGGATGAAATAAAATTACCACAAATAAGATTGTATTTTTTTATTTAAACAGTAATAAAATATATTATACAATACTTATCGAAAAATAAAATAAAAAAGTAATAATTTCACAGTTTGTTCCTTTGTGTGGACTTATTTGTAGGTTAACAAAAGATACACCTATGGATACGTTAAAATAATATATCGATAAATATATCTACACGAAATACATACATCAGAGACAAAACATCTTAAATAAATAGATTATAATCTGAAAGGCAAGGTTTTGACTAAAAACAAAATTATTTATATTTCTTCAACCATACCTCTTTCAGTTCGAATTCAGTCGTAATGACTTACAGATGTAGCTTCTTTGTTTGTATTTTTTCAATACAAATTGGTCACAAAATGCATAAATCTACAAATTATTATTTTTTAAATAATCACTTATGTGAGTTTTATCAGAGTGAGAATTATCAGCCAGCGGCGAAACTGAAATGGATACTGATTACAACAGCGGAATAAAAATATTTCTAGAACCAGTAACAAAAAATTTAAAAAATACCTATAACATGTTTACTCACTTACGACATTTTACATAGCACCATCCATGGCATTCATAAATTAATCACAAGATACCGAACGAACGTATGTCTTAAACATTCGATTACTACCAAATAAAAGCCAAACCGCCAAAATCTCCCACTAGACCAGACCTGAACTAATAAAAAATTATAACAATCTGCTGTCAGAAATCACGGAACCTTCGAAGGACTAAGTAGGTAGATATGTCCCCACCTGCACACTTTAGAACTGGTAAAAAATAAATAAATGAAGAACAAAATAAACTGTTAAAAAAGCACTTAAAATGAATCAGCTGAATTTGTGCCAAATTCAATAAACTTTCCTGTTAAATTATCTACTGTAAAACGCGGGCGGCAAGTGTTTAAATGTGCATGTTTGTCGGCGTCCCTTGTTGCGATAGCGTTCAGAAAGAGCGGTGCCGTTGTCGGTCTTTTAAAAGGCCGTCAATCGCACCGCGCCTGTTTGTACGCTCGCCGCCGGCGGTGCCGGCATTTCAAACTAAGTTTTAATCTATTAATGAAAAGTTCATTGACCTTGGTCGTCGATCAGCTGTTAATTTTGTTATTTTGATCAATTCTAGTGTGTACGTAGGTACATAACTGACTTGAGGTTATTAGGCTGGCTGGCTTTAGGGTAATTTATGGATGTATTGGATGGCGTTATGCATACTGTCGTAAGTGAATAGATATTTTGTAATGCTTTATAATATTTTATTTATTGGTTCTGGAAACAAATTTTTTTTTCTATTGTAATATATATATATATATATATATATATATATATATATATATATATATATATATATATCAAAACACATACATATCAAAAAACTTACAGTCCCAAACATTATAAAATAGTTTTTCAAAATTATTATATTGCTTATTGCCTTCTAAACCATGATCAGTTTGATCGACAGGTCCGCTGATTAGTCGGCCAAAATTATAGTGGGCACATCTCTACAATGAGTATTATGAATTTAATCCATCACAGAATTCTGTTTATATAAAATAATAGAAAATTGCATCGCACAAGTTTCAGAAGCATGTGAAAAAATATAGACGTAATACATACGAAATATATACGAAACAATATATTTTATGAGTAAATAAAATGCTTTCCGGAAAATAATGAGAAAGCAATCAATGAGCGGTTTATAACCACGTCATCGCAAAACTGAACTTAATCAATTGAACTCATTGTGTGTATATTTCACATTACAGATACATATAGTTATAAAAACGCTAGTAAAATATAGTATTTGATACTGACGTTAACTAACTTGCGAACTATTTCATAATCCTAGTTTTTCTTCGCATTCCATTCTTTAAGAAGTCTCTCAGTCAGTTGAAGGTTTTCGTCTTTCTGTAAAAGATAAAACACCCGAAAATTAATTAGTTAAAAATTTATTATAGCATTGAAAATTAAAATGAACAAAAGGATAATTACACAATGTTGTACCGAACCTTCTTATTTTATTTTTCACTAGCGACTCATTTACTTAAATTACGTGCAGTAATGCGCAAGAGTGATGTATATTGAATGCATAAATATATTTAAGATACTAATCGCTTCGTAAATATGCCATTACTTTTGGTTGAAAGTAAAAGATAAAAAATGGTTATTGTGTGTTATCCCTAAGGGCTAGCGCTAAACTGGTGCGGTCGCCCGCCCGCGGCGGGTGTATAATGAAAAATAGTATGGACAGCGCGACGGAGCGCGGGCGCGGGTGGCGGATTGTCACCCGCGCGGCGGGCGGCGGGTACACGGCGCGGGCGCCCGCGACGGGCACACGCGAGCGTGTTTGTTTCTACAAATCAGTCGAGCGCCGCTAGATGCTACGGTCAAATAAATATTTGTTGATTTTATTGAATAAAATTATACTAGCAGCGCTAACTGAGACGGGCGCACGCGACGGGTGCCCGCGCGCGGTTTTGTGGCCCGCGGCGGGCGACCGCGCCAGTTTTAGCGTTAGCCCTAAGAGATAGACATATACTATTGCGGACTTTTTTGTTGACCAATTTTAAGTTGTGCAATACTGTAGATTGTAGAACATTATTTTGATATCTCTAGGGTTTAGCCAGCGTTAGCAATGTAGGTACGTTTAAAAAATGCGTTAATTTACGACATCACATCAGAAATTGTCAGTGTTTCTCTACTACACTGTGCATGTATTATACACATATACCTTCCTGTAGAACCACTCTATCTGATAAAAACCGCATGAAAATCGGATGCGTAGTTTCAAAGATTTAAGCATACAAATGGACAAACATAAAATAGCGACTTTGTTTCAACCTTTGTACCTTTATAAAACAGAATCGTGCATAGTTCTCTCCCAGCTGTCTATGGTCCGCGGAGTAGAAGGCGGTGGGCGGTATGGTGAGTATCCCGGACTCTTTGGCGAACTTCTTGGTGAAGCGGTAGTCTTTGTTCTTATCCGGCTCCGTGGATAGGTCAATTTTATTCTCTGTAAAAAAAATACAATGTGTTTATAAGGTTAAAAGATTAATGCGCCACACTCTCTCATTTTTTTTAAATTTTATTTAGAACAAAGAATAAACCTTAAAATCATCTCGCAAAATTGGAAAAAGCTTGTTAGCAAGTTGGCGTTTTTAATCGATACTTATATTATAAATGTAAAAGTAAAGTAAGTATATTATAAACGCAAAAACTACTGAACCGATTTAAATTAAATTTGGTACTACTTATTGTCCAATTATCACAAAACAGAATTTCTCGCGCGCGTCCGCCAGTCCTTATAAATAAATTATTTAAATGAAATTTGGTACAGAGGTCTATTACAATAGGTAAATACGTAAAATAATTATTCAGCAAAGATGGCCTTAAGAAAAACGTCATTTTAGTTTATTCTTAAACCAAAGGACGATGGCCATCGTACAGCAGAAGAACAAGAAAGCTGTAGGCATTGATGGAATTCCCGGCGAACTACTTAAATATGGAGGCGATGAGTTACATATTAAAATCTGGGAGTTTTGCGCACATATGTGGGATACAGAGTGTGTACCGGAGGATTTTATTGTATCAAAAATCTGTGCATTGTATAAAAATAAAGGAAACCGCACAGATTGTAACTCATATCGGGGTATATCGCTCCTGTCAGTACCTGGTAAAATCTTTGCCCGTATTCTCCTAAATCGTCTTGTCGGAATTTCAGAAAGGATTCTTCCTGAGACCCAATTTGGGTTTCGACCCAATCGGGGCACATGCGAAGCTATTTTCTCTATACGGCAGTTACAAGAGAAAAGCCGCGAGCAGAATCAACCTTTGTTCCTTTGCTTTGTTGATCTTGAAAAGGCTTTCGACAGTGTGCCTCGCGAGGCTTTATGGGTAGTACTGGGAAAGCTAGGCTGCACGGAAAAGTTTATTAGAACGTTAAGGCTACTGCATGATAACATGAGTTGCTGTGTCTCCGTCGCAGGCGAAGAATCGGAACGTTTTCCAGTAACTTGTGGTGTGAAGCAGGGCTGTGTTTTAGCTCCGACACTATTTGCCTTGTACTTTTTCGTAGTAGTCAGCGATGCCTTAAAGAACAACACTCAGGGAATATCAATTCGATATCGTACGGATGGTAAACTTTTTAATTTGAGGCGACTTAAGTTTCTGTCCAAGGTCTCGTATGATCTTATTGCGGAGGTCATGTACGCTGATGATCTATGCTTTGCAACTGATTCGTTGAGTGGCCTGCAAGAGCTTGTAGAGAATCTTGACAGAGCCTGTGAAAAATTTGGTTTAAGAATTAATGTTACAAAAACTGAAGTTTTGGCTATGAACACCCTGAATGGTCAGGAGGCGTCTGCTAAAGTATTCGTAAAGAACTCACAGCTCAAGCAGGTTGATAAATTTAAATACTTGGGAAGTACTGTCACGGCTAAGGGTGACTTGGATTCAGAGGTAGCTGGTAGAATCTGTGCTGCCTCAGCAGCTTTTGGTAAACTTCGAGAGAAAGTCTTTCACTCGCATCACCTTTCTCTAAGAACAAAGATCAAAGTATACATGGCGATTGTAATACCGAATCTTCTTTACTCTGCTGAGACTTGGACGCTTTATCGCAGACACATTCGTATATTAGATAAATTTCACCTCAAGTGCCTCCGCGATATTCAAAATATCAGGTGGTCTGACCACATTAAAAACATCGACATTTTACGCCGGGCGAATGTTAGTGGCATCGAGGCGTACGTGATGAGGCGACAGTTGCGTTGGTCGGGGCATGTAGTGCGAATGCCCAACATAAGGTTAGCCAAACGCTTATTCTACTCTGAACTCCGGAATGGTAAGCGAAAACAAGGCGGACAGTTCCTGAGGTATAAAGATGTGCAGAAGAGGCATTTGGCTAACTGTAACATAGATTCTTTGGATTGGGAGAGGTTAGCCGCAAACAGAGCCGGGTGGAGGTCCTTAGTTCAGCAGAGTACCTCTAGTTTCGAGAGCAAGCGGAGGGCTGATCTAGATTCGCGTCATGAACATCTTAAAGCGAAACCACCCTCAAATATCACGTACAATTACACTAACGGTACCCTAACGTGTCCTTAATGCGCTAGGACATTCCGCGCAAAAATAGGGTACATAAGTCACATGAGGGCGCACGACCGAAGCCCCCGTGTGAACTAACAGAGAATCCAGTCGCTGTTGCCGAACACGGCAGAGAAGTAATGAATGAATGAAACCAAAGGACATGGAACGGTCAGAGAGAGAATATATAAGAGTATGAGTATTTTTTAATAAGAGCAACTGTTTCATATATATTTGCAAACGTTGTTTTGCGTTAAAAATTAAAAAAAAAATTTAGATGAAAATTAGATAGTAGCCGATTCTCAGACCTGCTGAATACGCATACAAAATTTGGTAAAAATCGGTAAAGTCGTTTCGGAGGAGTACGGTAACTAACATTGTGACAGGGAAATTTTATATATTAGATAATATTATCTTGGCTTATATGTTATAGTATCCTGGCTTCTAGGTAGATTATTGTTATACGAACCGGTACGATGTCGTGTACCTAAACCTAAAGGGTTTGGATATTATACTACACCTAACAAGCTAGCCTGCTTCTACCTTAGATTACATCATCACTTAACATCAGGTGTATTTGCAGTCAAGGGCTAAATTGTAATAAATAAATGAAAATAATAGAGACCATGCGGGTGCCGGGTCCATCGCGTGGCTGAGAGAAAAACTCCGAACAGAGCCCGAGACTTGTGACACGGGTGTAGGTTTAAGGGTACCCTTTGTGACGCGCGTCAACACTCACCTCCTCTGTTCAAGTTATTCTCCCTGCCCAACCAAATTCGGAAGGACCCTACTAGAGCAGCTTTGGGCACTCGTTCCAATATGGAGCTTACTGCACTTCTAGTAAGGCCAAGGTCTTTTAGCAGGTTGTAGAGAGACTTCGCTGGTATACCCCTCGCACCCACTTCTACCGCGTATAAACTAACCACATAGCCATTTTTGGTTAGTTCATTAGTAAGGTCATAATATTTATTCACTTTGAATACATTGTCTTTAGGGCTAACTCGCGCGGTTGCACGCTCGCGGGTGTATAATGAAAAATAGTATGGACAGCGCGACGGAGCGCGCGCGCGGGTGGCGGATACACGGCGCGGGCGCCCGCGACGGGCACACGCGAGCGGGTTTGTTTCTACAAGTCAGTCGAGCGCCGCTAGATGCCACGGTCACGCGCGTCGGAGTTTAGATACAATCATGAACATCGATACAGAGCGCGTAATAATTGAGGTACAATTTAGGCCAGTATTATGGGATATGGCAAATGAATTCTCGAATTCTCCGCTGAGTAACCTACTTATCAAGAACAGGTTATGTAGTCGACGTTGTTTTCGTTGACGTCTTTTTGCCAAATAATAAATTAGTAAATAATCCATGGTAATCTACTCCACACAACTGTACACGCTCGACATCAAAATTATACTAGCAGCGCTAACTGAGACGGGCGCACGTGACGGGTGCCCGCGCGCGGATTTGTGGCCCGCGGCCGTCGCCCGCATCCGCGCGAGTTTTAGCGTTAGCCCTCAGGGATGTTTGTTTCATACGTTTGATTTGTGTGTGTTTGTGTGTGAAGAATCGAACCCTGACATTACCCAACTGTTTCTTACCAAGTTTAGTCCAATCAGCCATCACGAAGTAGCCTCCATCAGGTATGGTGGGATTGAACCCGTTATCCTTCAGCACTTTGACCAGGTAATCTCTCTTGGATATGAGCTCCTCAGCCAGGGAGAAGAAGTAACAGTCCGGTGAGTTGTACCGCGCCAGCTCGAATTCGAAAGAACGCGCCACGGCTTCCTGAAAAAAATATAAATATAGTTTTAACATTTTTTTTAAATTTTCTTTTTAAAATGTCTTTAAAAGTGACTCCCATATTCAGACTTCGTTTATTCACGTCACACCTCTGCGTGACTATATCGGTCTACGAAATTTGGAGAGAATTCATCCGTCACAGTCAATTATCTTCTTATAAGGTTGAGAGTATGTGCGTAAAATTGTGTGACAGAGTTAAAAATAGTATGATACGAGAAAAGTGTGGTGTAAAAGAAGATGTAGTGACTCAAATTGAGAAAGGGATGCTTAGATGGTTTGGGCATGTGGAGAGAATGGATGAAAGAAGATAACAAAAGAGATTTACAAGGCGAGGGTGAATGGAAATGTTGGAAGGGGAAGGCCTAGGCGAATGTTCCTGGACCAAATTCAGGACATTTTAAATAATGGCCAGGTGGCGAGTACCTTAAACCGACGAACTTGTATGAAAGGATTAATGAGAGTGGAAGAAGCTAAGGAAGTATGCAAGGACCGTGGCAAGTGGAGGGAGGGGTATGTAATACTGACCAGACACCCGCAAATATTCATTATAGTAATGAACTTGAATAAATGAAGAACTCAACACTGACCTGTATGGGAGTACAACACGTATACACGCAGTTCTGATGGACGACTTGCAGGTTCCTCATGAGGGCAGCCGGTCCGTACGCCCAGCCGGTCTTCCAGCCCGTCACTGAGAACGTCTTGCCGGCTGAGCCGATTGTGATGGTTCTCTCCCACATGCCCGGTAATGTGGCTGCATAAATAAAATTTTATTTCCAAATAATTACT
This sequence comes from Mycalesis mineus, assembly GCA_034621355.1. Taxonomy (NCBI): domain Eukaryota; kingdom Metazoa; phylum Arthropoda; class Insecta; order Lepidoptera; family Nymphalidae; genus Mycalesis; species Mycalesis mineus. Next base: position 17,331,554 of record CM067884.1, on the reverse strand, counting down.
TGAGGTAGTCAAAGATATGTATTATATAATTTTAGGATTACCCCAAGTTATTATAAATACATCATGGTTAATAAAAATGGTTCGTTGCCACTAGTTCCATTAAAAGTTCCATCATGGAACTAGTGATAATTTTTGTTATCACTAGTTCCATTTTAAAAGGAATATGAAGACAATGGAACTAGTGTTGATTTAATTTATGGTTCGTTGCCACTAGTACCATTAACAGTTCCATGCTGGAACTAGTGATGATTTTTTTAGTCACTAGTTCCACATTATTATCTTAAGCACTTTAGGCACTTGCGAAATTTTTTAACGGTGTAAAAACACTATAGTTAGAAACACTTAGGTTTTATTATAATTTTATTCAATAAAATCAACAAATATTTATTTTTCCTTACTTTAATTAGTTTTACTATAGTACACAGGCTAAACACAACTATTTTATTTAATTGGTTGTTATTGGTCATCATTGTGATTATTCCTTAGTTAATTTGTTGGATCAAATGTAATAAACAAACATCCCTAAATTTGGCTGGGCAGGGAGAATAACTTGAACAGAGGGGGTGAATGTTGACGTGCGTCACTAAGAGATCTCTTTTCAACCTACACCCGTGTCACAAGTCTCGGGCTCTGTTAGGAGTTTTTCTCTCAGCCACGCGATGGACCCGGCACCCGCACGGTGAATCCTTTAAACTCTAAGATATTGAGTCTCTCTCATTTTAAATATGATTCCATTTTTTGTCGAAGAGATGTCGCCGCCATCCGACAAGACGTATATTCGCGGACTTTTTTGTTGACCTTTTTAAGGTGTGGAATACTGTACTACATTATTTTGATATATATCGTAGTGTTTAGCCAGTGTACTATAGTAAAATTAATTAAAGTAAGAAAAAATAAATATTTGTTGATTTTATTGAATAAAATTATAATAAAACCTAAGTGTTTCTAACTATAGTGTTTTACACCCTTGAAAAATTTCGCAAGTGCCTAAAGTGCTTAAGATAATAATGTGGAACTAGTGACTAAAAAAATCATCACTAGTTCCATTATGGAACTGTTAATGGTACTAGTGGCAACGAACTATAAAATAAATCAACATTAGTTCCATTGTCTTCATATTCCTTTTAAAATGGAACTAGTGATAACAAAAATTATCACTAGTTCCATGATGGAACTTTTAATGGAACTAGTGGCAACGAACCATAAGAATAAAAACAATATTACCTATCCTAATATGCTTATGCGGCTTGTAAACCATCCACTCGTAGACCTCATCAGAAATGCACAGCACATTGTGCTTGTTGCACAGATCGGCCAAGGTCTGCAGCTCCTGTGCTGTGAACACTTTCCCCACTGGGTTGTGCGGAGTGTTCAATATGAGCATTTTGGTGCGGCTGCCGAATAAAGACGCCAGCTCTTTCTCATCTAGCACCCAGTCGGCTGACGTCATCTCTCCTTGGCTGGGTTTCTGTTCATCAATATTTATGTTTGTAACTCGTAATTTTTTTTTCATCATGCATCAAATAAAATTATGGAGTCAATGCCATTAATTAAACCGCGTTTTAAAGCAACCCTTTAAAAAATAATAATTATAAATATAGTCATAGTTAGCAATAGTTAAATTGAGTTAAAATTTTGTAAGGCTCTGTGAGCGCTTGTGTTGGGCATTCTACCTACTATGTAGATTTTTTTAATGACTACAAAGTTGGCCCTTGACTGCTATCACACCTGATGTTAAGTGATGATGCAATCTAAGATGGAAGCGGGGTAACTTGCTAGGAGTGAGTCGAAAATCCACACCCCTTTCGGTTTCTACACGACATCGTATCGGAACGCTAAATCGCTTAGCGATACGTCTTGAAGACAGGCATAGACAATCTTTTTTCGGAAGTCAGTTATAAATACGAATATAATGACTGTACCAGCAGTCAGGCTTTCTGTTCAAGCATGGTTGTTTTGTTTCAATTGCTATGAATTAAAAACAATTAATCACAAAATACTTGACATTAGACTTAGTTTGAAACATAAACTAGGTACTATACTATAGCCAAACTCGATTGAGAATGCTTGTCAACAAACAAATTAAAAATGAAGGTAGAAATCACTAGTCACTTCACACCTATTTTGTTTAATTAACTAGTTAATGACGAATTCATGACATTAAATTAGATAAGTAAGCTTAAAACTAATCAATATATTCAAAGTCTTTTAAATAAGATTTTTAAAATAACAAAACATAATTTTAAATTTATTAGGCATAAAATGTGTTGTGTTTCTACCTCCATTTTAAATTTGTTTGTTGACAAGCATTCTCAATCGAGTTTGGCTTTAGTATAGGTAGGGTAGATTATCATTTTCAATATGTCATTAAACATTTGCCCTATGACTGACACAATTCTCATATTATGTACAACTTAATGATATTACAAAATATACGATCAAATAGTGATAGTGCACAATTATACATATAAAGGTTATCAATCTCGTGACTTATTACTTTAAAATATACCTAATGAAAAAAGCTCAAGAAACAAAGACCTCATGAGCGGGTGGAGTGTAATAAAATGTGACGTCACAAAACTTAAAAATTCGTCAAAATTCCCCTCTTCGTTCTTTATACTTCGTGACTCCTTTGTGAATCCTCTCCCGTGGCCACGTGTGACGATATTTAACGATGATCCCATTTCTATAATGAATCTGACTTATAATATTTTATTCAATTATTTTATTTAGTTTAATTTAATAGCTATATACAACTTATGCATTATCATTGTCATCAAGGACGCGCATAATAAACTCGCGTATGTTATTAGATGACGCCTTTTTTAATTGATAACGCATTTAATTATTTAGCAAAGCTGGATCCAGATTTACAGCATTGTAATGTTCATAGTATCACGAATTTACGAGACGTTTGTGTGCTGCTCTTAATTTGACGCGCAACTTATTTAAACATGGCGCACAAAATTTTCGGATATCGTCAGTGAAAATATAATTTGAGAACGAATGAGATAGAGCATGTCTTCACACATAAACATACAGTACCTGCTTGACAGCTGTTTTCTCGGTATTTTTTTTTCTGGGAAACATATGTTTTTTAAAAATTGAACCTTATTAGATTGATTAACGACCCCTAAAACCCACTGCATACAAAATTTCATGAAAACAGTTTCCAAGATTCAGGTTATATACAAGAATTGCTTACTTAAAGGTATTAGATAGCTAAGGGTTAATGAAATACACAGGAATGTGTATTTTATTTATTGATATTGTATATTTATTGATTTCTTTTGATTCGATTAATACTACGCTGCGAATATATACGGCGTGTAGCGAATTCCGCACGATTTGACGCGGCAAAAGATAATATGCTTATTGCTTTTGTTTGTTATTGTTTTTAACTTTTTAAATAAAACAGTTTGAATACTCACAGGCTTCAAGGCAATAAACTTAGGAACACCTCCGGCAGATCTGATCATAAATTCATAGCAGTCAAAGAAGGGCTCTATAACTATCACCTCGTCACCTTCGTCTACATGACCTATAGCAAACAAATTAAGTCAATGAGATTTAATAGAGTAGATAATATAGAGATAGAAGGCTGCATGCTGTTCAGGGTTATTGTCAATCAGATGTTAAATGACATTGTGCACGACTCATAAACAAAACAGCAAGAGAGAGACGAATATCTTAGCATTCCATGGATTCACCGTGCGGGTGCCGGGTCCATCGCGTGGCTGAGAGAAACTCCGAACAGAGCCCGAGACTTGTGACTCGGGTGTAGGTTTAAGGGTACCCTTAGTGACGCGCGTCAACACTCACCTCCTCTGTTCAAGTTGTTCTCCCTGCCCAGCCAAATTCGGAAGGACCCTACTAGAGCAGGACCCTACTAGAGCAACAAGTATCCAATACTTGTTCCAATATGGAGCTTACTGCAATTCTAGTAAGGCCAAGGTCTTTTAGCAGGTTATAGAGAGACTTCGCTGGTATACTTCTTACTTACTTAGCACCCACTTCTAACCACATAGCCATTTTTAGTTGGTTCATTAGTAAGGTCATAATATTTATTCACTTTGAATACACAAGTTAAGTTCAACAAGTACTATACATTTGATTTGTGATTAAAGCCAAAGAAAAAATTGTAATACAGTGTAAACTCCCTCGATTTAACGACAAACTCCCTAAAGCGCCGAAATCAATTGGTTTTACATAGCATTACACCCACTCTTAATAACGACAACAATTGAGTAATAAAAAGTATCTTATAAGTTGCCAAAATTAGTAAAAGCTGCGCAGCTGTGTACGTTTTTTTATTGTTTTATTATCCTAGTCCGCAATAAACTCGACTGTCAGCATCATGCATACCAAACTTTCTAAGAAATTTGTTCTTTTGTTTACAAAATTGGGATTGCTTGCACGTGTAGACAGTAGTTGACTAAGGCTAAAGGAGTCATGAATATCTATACGTTATCATATTCTTAGTTGCTCACAAACTTTCAAACTGTAAACATGGCTAGTAAAAGAAAATCACTGTGTATTGACGAAAAAGTTTTACTGATACGCGCAATAGAAAAGGGAGAGAAAATAAGTGATATTGGCAAACGCTTTGGATTTCCAGAATATGGAAAAACAAAGAAAAAATTCTTCAAGCTGAGCGTGAGGGGAAATCTTCCAAAAAATTAAAGAAACCTAAATACGAAAATTTGGATCAAGCTATACTATCATGGTTTCACACTCATGGTTTTGTTTTACAAATTCTGACTTTTCTTCTCTCCATTTAACGACAACTCTCTATAACGTCATAAAATGCACAGTCCCTTCAGTGCCGTTGTATAGAGTTTACACTGTATTTCGATTAAGGATATTATTTTTAACATTTTTAGCAGCAATGTTGTGAAACCTTTACTTCTGTTGATATTTAAGTTGCAGTTTTTAGTCTAGATACAGGCGTCTGCTAGTGTATTATATAATTTTTTGTTATAGGATGTAATTTATTTGTATGTATGTGCATTATAACAATTTAATCCATTTCTATAGTAACAGATGTTAATTTTAAGATAGTATGTCAATGACAGAATGCATTACTGTCTAACATTCTAATTCCTCCAAACAAAGTTTGACGATGTAAACTGTGCTGTGTCGCATTAGTTTACAGCAAATAACTTACTGTTAAATGCAAAGAAAACTAAATGTGTTGAGTTTTTATTATTGAATGTAAAAAAAATAGATAGGTCTTTATTGACAAATGGTGAAACACTAAAGATTGAAAGTTCCAGTCATTTTAGGAGTAACCTTGGAATGTAAACTTTAGTGGAGCACTCATATAGAGTCACTAACAGGTAAACTTAGCTCAGCTGCATTTGCAGTGAGAAAAATAAGACATATTACCGATGTAGAAACTGCTAGACTAGTTTATTTTGCGTACTTCCACAGTGTGATGTCTTATGGAATTTTATTGTGGGGCAAGGCTGCTGACATAAATTCTGTATTTATACTTCAAAAATGAGCAAATCGGTCAATATAAAAACTAAAACCCCGTGAGTCCCTTTGTGATAAATTTAAAGAAATAGGATGTTTCAAAAGTGCTTATAATTAGCCTACTTGAAATAAATGATTTTGAATTTTGAATTTCTTGATAGTACTTACCAAGAATTGCAGAAAATAATGCTTCATAAGCCCCACTTGTGACTAGTATCTCATTTATAGGGTCCAACTGTTTGCCCACCAGAGGTGAGTAGAGTTTGGCAAGATTTTGCACAAGTCTCGGATGACCCTGGAAATGTTAACGCTGTTAAACAAATTCCACATTTAGTATGTGTTAAGTATGATAATTATAAAGGTACTATAAATGTATCAAGCATTAAAGTAGTTTTTTTATATAAATTCCTTTCATACTTGTTTTGATAAAGAAATTACTCAGACTTACAGTTCTATTAATATTTTTATTATAAAATGTGCAAAGTTAATAAATTTTAGCAAACTTTTTCATTTATAAAAATCATGTTTAATCATGTTGCATACTGCAACACCATTTAAAGTTTTTGTGTTATAATTAATTATAACCATTTTAGAAATAAAATTGCAACTGTTTTTTTTGAAGAAAATTTCATTTACTGATATTATTTTCATTTCAAGATTCAGAGATCTATGTATGTCACTGGAAGATAACAAGATCCACAAGTTAATTTATAAATGTACCACAACATATCACAAATTGATAAATTTGGGTTTAAAAAAAATAATACAATTTATCTCTTGTTTAGAATCCTAAGAAAGTTTATAAATTTCCTAGAAAATTTATAAATTTGCGATTTTCACTATTTTCCAGTGACATATATAAAATACATGGATCTCTGAATCTTGAAATGAAAATAATATCATTATTACAATGTTAATTAGCTGTCATTATATGTTTGTTCTAGTTCCAAGGGCATCCTGAACAGCTTGACTGTCACTATCTGTACCACAGTTCTAAGCTGCATAGACTGTCAGCAAGTAAGTCCATTCATGGATTTAAGTCGAAATAAGTTGGTTTTAACCTAACTAACAGCTAAGTTAAGTTGACATGATTATACCCCTTTTTAAGTAGAAATTATATTTTATAATGAGAATTATATTTTCAAACTTCCCCATCTACACCTCATGAGGCCATGGGTGGCTTGCTAATCTTTTAGAGCAAGCTCAGCTAGCTGAAGGGACTAGCACCAGTGGACCTACATTTAATTAACCCACCAAATTTAACAAGTGCAGATTAGCTCAGGTATGAAGAAGAACTTACAAATCCCCTTGTATACTGGTTGAGCAATGGGTTCTCTCCTGTTGCAACATTGGCAAGAGCCTTAGTGACATGATCAGGTGCATGGTAGTCAGGGAAGCCTTGCCCCAAGTTCACAGCAGGCTTGTATTCTGCAGCCAGTTGAATGTATTCCACCCTGCAAACAAAATACAAATTTTATTTCTTACATAGTACATCTTGTGTATAATTATCACATACCCTAGCTTAAGACACCTCATAAATCAACAGCAAGAATTTTTACAATCCAACTGATAGTTTCAGAGATTAATTGGTTTATACAAACATACAATTTTTAACTCTTTATGATAATATTATAGATGCTGAACTAACCATCACACATAGGTCAAATTTTAACAAGTTCAGAAAAGAGCATACATAGGTATTTTACTGCATTTAGATCTTTCATCTACTGAGATATAAAATAACAAGTAATTTTATTTCATTTCATGAATATTACCTTAACATGAGTATTATCTGAGAAATTACATAATCAACATCATAACACAGTGTAATTGTGTATAGATGATAACTGCCAGCTAATTAAACATAATTAAGGTATTTCCGTACGTTATAATAGTAATGAGTTCAACTCACCATACACTCTTTTCGCCGGCACCGTAACGTGCAGGAAGCTTGAATTTGTCACTCATTACTGCACTCAAACTCAATTCTCTTCTCACTATCTTACTTCTCGTATTTCGATTTATTGTTGCACAATTACTATGAACTCTCAACCCGGCAATAAGTGTACGTCTCCTGAACATGATAACACACTTTGTTAGATAAATTACAGAAAGATTTGATACTTATCTTGAAAGTAAACAGAGCGAAGGTCAATGGTTCTATAGATAACAAATAGTAAAAGCGTATATAATGAAATGTCATAAATGCGTAAATTAAAACTCTAGATAGATAAGAATAAAAATTTACATATCTACCGAATGCCGACGAACGTTTCTAATACATTGTATATAAATTAAAATTTAAAAATAACCTCCACTAGCAAGCAGCTGGTTCTGAAATGTCAATAAAGTTTGACAATAAATTGACAGTGACATTAAAAACTGACATACAACCACAGATTCGTACATAATCTTAGAGTAAATAATATATGTACCTACTAGATTTCCTCCCCACCCCAAAAGAGACTGCAACCGAGTTCGGACCTTTCATTATGTCTATGGTTCGAACTTTAGTGTGGCATCTTGATTCATTTAATACCTCTTAATTTTGGTGGTTAACCCTTCATGTACAATAACACAAATGTAAGGTTACGTTTTCACAAGCCTAAAATATCATGTCATGTAAAGATGATTACAGGGTTCTTACTGTAAGTTTTTAACCCCTCAGCTTCTATAGAACCATATACGGTTTGGCACGCAATATATCTTAAAACCGGACCGTATACGAGCGCTAGCGAAGCACTTTAAACTCTTCTTTGTAAGTGATATCTCACCAAAAACATTCTGTAAAAAAGCTAAGTTTCGATAGAGCTGCTTGTTTATCTCTAAAAAGTAATGAAATCAAGACAAAGTCATGCTAAGTCTAAAGTTCCTTACTGCGATTTCTTTATTATTATAGTCAATGTTGTGTGACTTGATCGTTGAACATTCTTTATACGTTACCTTCAACGTCCAAGTCACACAACATTAACTATAATAATAAAGAAATCGCAGTAAGGAACCTTAGACTTGGCACGACTTTGTCTTGATTTCATTACTTTTTAGAGATAAACAAGCAGCTCTATCGAAACTTAGCTTTTTTACAGAATGTTTTTGGTGAGATATCACTTACAAAGAAGAGTTTAAAGTACTTCGCTAGCGCTCGTATACGGTCTGGTTTTAAGATATATTGCGTGCCAAACCGTATATGGTTCTATAGAAGCTGAGGGGTTAAAAACTTACAGTAAGAACCCTGTAATCATCTTTACATGACATGGTATTTTAGGCTTGTGAAAACGTAACCTTACATTTGTGTTCATTACTTTTTAGAGATAAACAAGCATCTCCATCGAGACTTAGCTTTTTACAGAATGTTTTTGGTGAGATTCCACTTCATTTTCTTGAAACTATTGATACTAAATGCATGCAGAGCATTATTACCCTAAGCCCGCAAACCCGCATTGAAGCAGCACGGTGGGTCTACGCTCCAAAACCCCCCTCCCATGTGACGGGAGACTTGGCCCTGTAGTGGACCGTTAATAGGCTGATATTGATGAAGTTGTCTAATATTCGAGTAGAATAAAGTTAATCGTTCGGCTATTCCTTCTGGTAAACCTGTAAGTTTTGTTTTATCGACTACAAGTTTGCCATTGACTGCTATCACACCTGATAGTAAGTGATCATGCAATCTAAGATGGAAGCGGGCTAACTTGTTAGGAGTAGGATGAAATCCATATTCCTTTCAGTTTCTATATGACATCGTACCGGAACGCTAAATCGCTTGGCGGTACATCTTTGTCAGTAGGGTGGTAACTAGCCAAGGCAAAACCACCAACCACACCAAGACAAATTAACCTTTAATACAGCTGAGATCAGCTGAGGGTTCTTCATCAGACAGACCTATAATTTTTGACATCAAATGGAGCGGCCCACTAAGTTGAACATTTTTTGTTAAGGCGATATATGTCGATCTCTAATAGTTTGGTTGGGCTCTTGTGTGTTCTAATCAGGTTCACCAGGTACTCCAGATCTTGGATTATTATCCTAGTTTTTATAATTTTTCCTTTATTTGGTCATTAAACCCTAACTCTGTACCAAATTTCAGCTCTCTGACTTTATGGGAAGTACTAGTTCTATTTTGATGATCATGAGTGTCGTAAATCCGATACTTTGCTTTCGTTTAACTTCGGAACTGGATGACCTACAGTCTTGAAATTTTGGATTTTAAGTATGTGATTATAGCTTACTGGATGACGAAAATTTCAGCATTCTAGTTTTTTCCAAAGGTTCTCAAGATAGGGCCTGAAAATGGGGCCAAATGGTTCCTCTAAAGGTATACAGGCAGTGCTCGCTTCGCGCTCGACTTAGCGGGGGCACTGCTGTGCACCCTGATAACCATTGAGAACTAGAACAAAATTTCCTATTCATTACAATAATAAACCGGAAAGTTACGAATGAAAAAAAAATAATCACGTGTGTTTTGTTCTCATGGTAAATTTGAAAATTGCATGTATCTGTAAAATACTACTATAGATTATAATTAAAATCCAATAAACTGAAGTACTTAGACATATTTCACATTTTTTCCACTAATATTTTATAGGTGCAATGGATAAATTTACTATAACATTTATATTAGCAGGCCTCGTATAACACAGATTTCACTTCGAGTTCGAGTTTCGCCACAATACATAACAAAAATGTCATAAAGTTTGTTTGCCTGAGTTGCGAGTTAGTCGAACGAACGAGACAAGACTGATAAGGACGAAAATTTTTCAGTTCATCTTTTGAACACGAAACCCTTAAAGAGTGACAAAGTACATCCTCTCTTTAGGCTACAGGTAAAGTCAAGTCAACAGTTCTTTACTACGAAACTACTACAATACTACTACTATCTACTGTACTACGATACATTTTCGTGTACCCCTGTGGGGCAAGTGTGAGTTTTTCACCGAGCGACTACGTAAAAACGTAGTCACTCATAATGTCAAATTATATAAAGTTTTACGCGTTTACTCTCGCTATAACTAGATGGCGCTACTAAAATTCTAGATGGCGCTAATAAAATGTTTTTGTCACGCTACCGTAGACCTCGTCAAGTGGCCCCCTGGATCACTTTGTCTAGGCGCATAGGAGTAGATAGTATTTTCAAAAAATGGGAAATGGCGTTGTAAAAATAAATTGTCTCCAACGCCGTTAGTCTGCAACTCGAACACTTTTGAGGTATTAGTATCTACTTAAAATAAAAGCTTTTAATTTTTGATCCATATATAATGCGAGATGGAGTAAAACGAACGCGTCAAGATGAAATTATGGGCTTTTTATGTTGCACTAGCGGTTGCTCGCGGCTTCACCCGCGTAGTTGCTGTTCGTGTGGGAACGCGATACAAATTACCCTATGTCACTCCTCATGAGTATGGCTATCATATACAAAAGGATTTTTTTTAATCCGACAGGTAGTTTCAGAGATTAACCTGAACAAACAGATAGACAAACAGACAAAAATTGTAAAAAATGTACCATTTTGTTGCATATACATTTAGGTAATTCAGAATTGGTAAAAATCATAACTTTCACAAGTTTTACTAATTTTTGTCCGGACCCTTTCCAAAACATCCAAAATGACTCGAGCTCGTAATGACGCCGTTCGCGCGTCCATTTGACAGTTTATGTCATTGTCAAAATAGTCAAACACATACTGACATTGACGTTTCGTATTACTCAGAGTAAATAAAGCAAATTTGGTTAGACAAATTCCTTATTCGGCCGTTCCTGACAAAGGGGTCGTCCCGACCCTGACATCACGTGGACCGGGACCAGCGTTACCAGTCTCTAACGGCTGGATCTGGAAATGCACCTCTCATACAAGCCTGCCTGACAGCCACTACATACAGGCCTGTAGAGCTCGAAATATGACACTTGCACTGAGGGAGTTCAATGCACATTGTCATAATCACCGTCATCTTTCACCTCACCGAGGTAGCATACGAGCAGTCAGATGCGCCTCCAAAAGAACGCTCGATGCATCGCTTCAGGAGCGCGCGCGGTATGCGCCATCGCAGGCGTGCAGTATGCGCCGTCGTAGGAGCGCAGTATGTGCCTTCACAGGCCCGTAGCATGTACCTTCACAGGCACGCAGCACGCGCAGCATCTTCAATCGTTGAGGCTTGAAGTTGAGCGTACTCACCGCAGGTTGGGCGGACTACCCGCATGGTGGGCGGACTGACCGCATGATGGGCGGACTGACCGCATGATGGGCGGACTGACCGCATGATGGGCGGACTGACCGCATGATGGGCGGACTGACCGCATGATGGGCGGACTGACCGCATGATGGGCGGACTAACCGCATGATGGGCGGACTAACCGCATGATGGGCGGACTGACCGCATGATGGGCGGACTGACCGCGTGTTGGGCGGACTAACCGCATGTTGGGCGGACAAACCGCATGTTGGGCGGACAAACCGCATGATGGGCGGACTGACCGCATGATGGGCGGACGAACCGCATAATGGGCGGACTAACCGCATGATGGGCGGACAAACCGCATGATGGGCGGACTGACCGCATGATGGGCGGACTAACCGCATGTTGGGCGGACAAACCGCATGTTGGGCGGACAAACCGCATGTTGGGCGGACAAACCGCATGTTGGGCGGACAAACCGCATGTTGGGCGGACAAACCGCATGATGGGCGGACTGACCGCATGATGGGCGGACGAACCGCAACATGGGCGGACTAACCGCAGGTAGATCGGACTAAACGAGGGATAACCGGACTAAGACCGTAGGCAAATTCGGACTAACCGCAGGTAGGTCGGACTGACCGAAGAATAAGCGAAAGAACCGCAGGTAGATCGGACTGACCGAAGAATAAACGGACTAAAACCTTAGGTAGATCAGACTAACCGAAGGATAACCAGACTACAACCGTAGGTAGATCGGACTAACCGCAGGTAAATCGGACTGACCGAAGAATAAGCGAAACAACCGCAGGTAGATCGGACTGACCGAAGAATAAACGGACTAAAACCTTAGGTAGATCAGACTAACCGAAGGATAAACAGACTACAACCGTAGGTAGATCGGACTAACCGCAGGTAGATCGGACTGACCGAAGAATAAACGGACTAAAACCTTAGGTAGATCAGACTAACCGAAGGATAAACAGACTACAACCGTAGGTAGATCGGACTAACCGCAGGTAGATCGAATTGATCAAAGAATGAACGAACTAAAACCGTAGGTAGATCCGTCTAAAACTGTAGGCAGATTGCAGCTGGTAGTCAGTGCTTCTCAACACTTCGCAGGAAACAGCTCGCAGTACGCATTTTCTTTTTTTTTAATTTTTTTTTTTTATTTTTTTTTTTTTTTATTTTTTTTTTAATTTTTTTTTTTATTTTTTTTTTTTATTTTTTTTTTTTTGAACACACCACGGCGAGCACTTCTCCTGAAACTAGCAGCGTTAACAGCACACACAAACAATAGTTGACGCAGTATCAAGAGGCGGCATCTTGTCATTATGAAAACAGTACCAAAGTACAGTACACCGATACATGTTATGCTTAGATGCAGCAGTGTGTCGGAGCAACAAGCAACCTACATTGGTTCCTCAGCGACACTCCATGAAGCGATAGGCGACCTGGGCGGCCTCCTAAGCTTCTGGAACGAGCTCGGCTGCTTGGAATAAACCAGAGGGGACCAACACCGGAGGAATCACGCACAACGGCCAACATCGTGGCCAAGTGCGGGAAGAAAGAAGAAGAAGGCGGTACTTAGAACATGAATCTACTACTAGTAGTGTGTAGCGGAGACCATAACACTGTGTAAATACTTTTCCACTAATTGTTTTTACCAAAACTGCATTTAGTTAAACTTAACCATAAGCGATGTAAATTAGTATCGGCCAAAAGTCCCAATCATCGCTCGGTCTATTCTGACCTCAACTTACAAATCTTTTTAATTTTATATCACAACTGTTATTAATTTTGCATATGTTTATTTTTAACATTTTATTTTCCATTTAACAAGAAACCTGGGTAGATAACACTGCATCCAACAGATAACAAGTACCTCTAGCAACAGTCTAACAGATATTTGCACGGGTGCCAGGAAACACACACCAGTGAAGCAGTATTGTTCAGAACTTCAACTAAGTGAACTTTTTGTAATTTTTATAATGTGAATGATGCCGCTACGCTACATGTGTGTCCTCCTCGACATATTTTAATCACACAAATTGCATTCACAAATTGCATTAGTAATTAATTTTTAAAATTGTTATCACCTTCAAGCCGGTGAGACCTTGTCACTTGGTACAAGTACAAAACTATAACACACTGAATACTGCAAACATTGATTGACATAACAAATTTACATGCACATACATAAATGTAAACTGTTACTAGATTTCAATTATTACACATTGCATTAATTATTAATTTTAGAAATGATATAACTCACAGACAAGTGAGATCTGGTCACTTGGTGTAAACACACAACTTTTTGTAACACACTGGATACATAGCAGCCAGTCAGTCAGAGAAATTAAGTTAAATAAAATATTTGTAAGTGTTTAACATTAAACTGTTCTTTCAATCTTTAACAATTATTTTTATTTAATTTTTTTTTTTTTTACTATCACTAACTATTTGACAACCCTCGGACGCAAACACACATGATAGCAAGTGATCATGCAATACAATGAAAGCGGGGTAACTTATTATTGGACTAGGATGAACACACAGTACACAGAACACCCCTTTTGTCTTCTACATGACGTTGCACTAGAATATCAAATCCCTTGGCAGTCTTGTTGCCTACAGAGCCACGAATGAAGCCTTCTACTAACTATACTTGGGCTAACAAAGTCTCAATCGGCCAAGACAGGAATCGAACCCCAAGCCTACTCTTATGAATCAAATGTGCATACCACTGCACTATGAGGGCTGATATTAACATTTGTAGAGTTAGTTTTACATGAGTAATGAATTGAAACTCCAATAGAAAATTGACGCGCAATTATACGATTTATCAAATGAGATATCAGTTTTCTTACCAAACAATGACGAGAAGCTTATAAATCTGTTACCTCCAGTTAAACCACTTGAATAATCCACTTGAATTCGTTACTTTTTGGTTCACTTTTACTTCATTCGTAGAGGCGAAATACCATCTTTGTATTTTGCATTGAAAACACTCGCGATGACAAATTTTGTATGTGGGCATTAGGTTGAATCCCAGTTCTGAATTTAGGTAATTCAGAATTGGTAAAAATCATAACTTTCACAAGTTTTACTAATTTTTGTCCGGACCCTTTCCAAAACATCCAAAATGACTCGAGCTCGTAATGACGCCGTTCGCGCGTCCATTTGACAGTTTATGTCATTGTCAAAATAGTCAAACACATACTGACATTGACGTTTCGTATTACTCAGAGTAAATAAAGCAAATTTGGTTAGACAAATTCCTTATTATACCGTATTAAAAATATCGAAATACACGTAGTAAAAATAATTTGGTTGTCTGTAAAGTCGGTTTACTGACGATAGTTGAACGTGACAACGACTTAAGAAAATACTGATGGAATCGTAGCATTTAATTGGTTATTACATTTTTTAATTTAAGTATATTTTTATAAATATTAATTTAAATTAATAAAATAATTGATTTTGATTTTATAAATTTATATTTTAAATTTATAATAAATATATTAATTTTCAATTTAAAATTAATATATTTAATAATTATATTTAATAGACGGATGTCGAACGCAAAGGCCGATTGTGCTTCTTTGTCGTTCGTTCTGCGCTCTCGCTTGCACTTCAAGCCTTACATGGAACGCCTCAAAGCGAGGTAACGCCGCATGAGTCATGTTTTTTCGTGCGTGCAGCCGACTCTATCGAATTATAAGACGTTATCACGTCAAAACGGTTTTTTCAATATTACATACAGACACTTCAATTTTATTTATATATAGATACTGATGTTTCTATTCGGCTTCTATTTACCATAATTTAAAGCCAAATATTAAAATCTCTCTTAATCTTAGCTGATGACTTGAAAGTCTTAGTCTAAAGTCATCCGGTTTATAAGAGTATTTACTTATCATTGTTAATGTTAATCCTTATGGTAACTTTGTACTTTGTATGAAAGCCATACGATAAAGTTCTAAGACCCGTGTGCATCAAGATTTCAGTTATCATAACCAACGGTTAACATAAGCTAAACGTAAAATTTACTGTTCACGACAACCCGTACGCTGGTTAAGAACGCAAGCTCGGTTAAGATAACCACTCGGTTTATGTCCTTAACCGGCGTACGGGTTGTCGTGAACAGTAAATTTATAGTAAAGTTATTTTAACCGCTGGTTATGATAACCGAAATCTTGGTGCACACAGACCTATCTAAAGCCAAACTCGATTGAGAATACTTGTCAACAAACAAATTAAAAATGAAGGTAGAAAACTTAACTAGTTAATGACGAATTCATTACATTAAATTAAATTAGTAAGCTTAAAACTAGTTAATATATTCTATATCTTTTAAATAAGATTTTTTTAAAATAACAAAACATAATTAAAAAAAAGTTGAGAGGTGTCAAGGGACACCCGGATGGAACGAAGTTCCTTTCGATTAATTAGTGAAGGAATTGTAATAAAATTTTATTTTTTTAAGTAATAATAATATTTTTTTTATTGTTAACAAATATAATGTTATATAAACTTAATCAGTAGACTCAATTACACCGAAACACCAGAGGGCGCCACGAGAACGCGAGACAGCATACAGCGCGGGCGCCCTCCGCCGCTCACGCGCACACACATCAAAGGCGGCGGCAAGATCCTTTGATCAAAAAGTGTCGTGACAACTTTTCGTACGAATTTTTTTCGTATAGCCCCCTTTCACAACGCGCGATAAGGAACTTCGTTCCAAAATTTGTTAGGCATGAAACGTGTTGCATTTTCTACCTTCATTTCAAATTTGTTTGTTGACAAGCATTCTCAATCGAGTTTGGCTTAAGTATAAATAAGTTAATCCAATCTCCAACAAAATGGTTAAGTTAAACGAATACGTCGTCTAAGTTCGTTCTAAGTAGGTAGGTGGAAGTTTATAAGTCTTGTGTGATGTTAACGGATTGGAGCGAACGACATGAATATACTTATTAAAACTTTATGATGCTCTTCCAAGATCTTCGAGAAGTGATGAAAATATTAAAGTTGAGCTCTTGGTTTGAACTATTTATTTGTATTTAAGTATTTTATGTATTTTTTTAATAGGTATATTAAAAATGATTACTTTTTTATTTTGACGCATTGGAATTTGGATGGGTCACCAAACGATACCTTTTCTCATCGTAAAAATAGCGAGCAAATGAACTTCCGCGACTCTTTATGTTAGGTGATCACCACCGTCTATAATAAGTACCGGAGGTATGATTTTCGAGCGATTTCTTAATCCCTTCCTTTAAATAACGTAACACTTGTGAGGAAACACGAACACTGCAGTACGTGTTCTCACATTTTTACAATTAGCAAAAATTAGCATTTTAATCAAAAGTAGAAAAAAACACGCTTTTCTATTCTGATAAATGCTCAAAAGAATAAAAAACCGACTCCATTTCGCCGGAACAGACGATAATTTTCATTTGGAACACCTAAAAATAATGAGAAATCGTCTTTCTTCCACCAAACCGTTGCAAGGAGGGTATTTTTGGCTGACTTGTTAATGAAGCTCCATAATTTAGGGGCGGCTCTAATTTCACGCCGCCCCTGGGTATTTTAGCACTCGAGGCTTTTTCGTCCGATAAAAATTTAATTTACTCTAAAGTCTTTTTAGGTCTCAACGTCCTGACTATTAGAACAGAATCAATATTGATGTTTAATTTATTTGATGATAGCCTTTTATATTGCTTGGTTTTTGAACTGAAATTGTATATTATTTAAAGATGAATTAATTGATTTTTTATCAAAGGGCCCCGATATTAACAAAACTCGTGTTTCAGTGGATAAATAATAATTTGTCAGTCAAATAATATCTAAGAAGCTTTTGAATATTTATCGTATCGCATCTAATCTGTAATGTAATCTGCATAGCAATACAAAATGTAGTTCCTTATTCCCTACGTAGCAATACAAATTTTTAGTTCCTTATTCCCTACGTAGCAATACAAAATATTTTAGTTCCTTATTCCCTACGCAGTAATACAAAATGTTTTACTTCCTTATTCCCTATGCAGCAATACAAAATGTTTTAGTTCCTTATTCCCTACGCAGTAATACAAAATGTTTTACTTCCTTATTCCCTATGCAGCAATACAAAATGTTTTAGTTCCTTATTCCCTACGCAGTAATACAAAATGTTTTAGTTCCTTATTCCCTACGCAGCAATACAAAATGTTTTAGTTCCTTATTTCCTACGCAGTAATACAAAATGTTTTAGTTCCTTATTCCCTACGCAGCAATACCAAATGTTTTAGTTCCTTATTTCCTACGCAGCAATACAAAATGTTTTAGTTCCTTATTCCCTACGTAGCAATACAAAATATTTTAGTTCCTTATTTCCTACACAGTAATACAAAATGTTTTAGTTCCTTATTCCCTACGTAGCAATACAAAATGTTTTAGTTCCTCATTCGCTACGCAGCAATACAAAATGTTTTAGTTCCTTATTCCCTACGTAGCAATACAAAGTTTTAGTTCCTTATTCCCTACGTAGTAATACAAAATATTTTGTTCCTTATTTCCTATGCAGCAATACAAAATGTTTTAGTTCCTTATTCCCTACGCAGCAATACAAAATGTTTTAGTTCTTTATTCCCTACGTATCTAGCAATACAAATTGTTTTGGTTACTACTTCTTCAAATGGCTTTTTGAATTATTAATGAAAATTTAGGATTCTATGTTTATGAATTTGGCCGTGGCGCAGTGGATTTATAAGACGGAGGTCCTGGCTTCGATATCTGGCTGGGTCGATTAAGATCTAAATTGGTACAGGTTTTCCTGGTGGGAGATTTCGGCCTTAGTTAATTACCATTCTACCGACAAGTCGTGTAGAAATCAAAAAGGGGGTTGAATTCATCCTCCTCCTAACAAGTTACCCCGCTTACAACTTAGATTACATCATCAGTTACCATAAAGTGTGTTTGCAGTCATGAGCTAACTTGAAATGAATAAAAAATAATAGAAACAAATCATAAAAACTGGGAATTGAAAATGCCCTGACCTCTACCTGTTTCTACGAGAAAAGGTAGTATGCTACTGCTCTTTTGCTGATCTTTGGCGGGGAACTACCACATAATATTGCAATAATTTCTGAAAAATACTCAATTGTAGTAGTATAGTACTTCATGTGCTGTCTCCTCTATGGATGTAGCGATTACAGCTATTCGAATTTTGGATGCAGCAGCCTGGAACAATGATTTTGTACTCATCCCGTACCATTTTTAAGCCAGGAGGTTCATCTTCGGCCCGGTCTTCGACTTCCTTGGATCTTGCTCTGTATTATACGCTGCAAGACGGAGGACGGAGGTCCTGGGTTCGATTCCTGGCGGGGCAAATTGAGATTTTTCTTAATTTGTCTTGGTCTGGCTGGTGGGAGGCATTCGCCGTGGCTAGTTACCACCCTACCGGCAAAGACTTACCGCCAAGCAATTTAGCGTTCCGGTACGATGTCGTGTAGACACTGATAGGGGTGTGAATTTCATCCTACTCCTAACAAGTTAGCCCGCTTCTATCTTAGATTGTATCATCACTTAACATCAGGTGTGATAGCAGTCAAGGGCCGACTTATAGTCGATAAAAAAAGATCTGATATTTATCAAGGCGCATGATATGTCCTAGGTAGATATTGCAATTTTCTGCATTTGATTTCCGTGAGAACTTACTACTAGAAACTACTAGACAAGTTCTACTAGTATACAGTACAACTATAGTACTAAAGTTCTATAGTTATATAGCTATTTTTCCCGCCAGACATTATCGCTTAGTAAACGAAAACAATTAAGACGGTTTTGTATTTGAACCCACAGCGTCTTGTTGGGCACAAACTTGTAGACTATTTTCATGCGTTGCTGGTAATGGCTGCAATGGCTGAAATTCGGTTAAAATACCGTTATTACGGCAGCACTAAGTGCTCCGATCTTGAAGTTAATGGTGTCTGACGGAATAAAAAGGAAATAAAAGGGGAATATAAAGGGTGAAACACTACACTTTTACGTCCTACGTTTTGTGACTGACCCTATTACCGCTGAACTGTTCGCAACTTGCTTCGGATGTGTGACCTTTAAATCTGTTTTTATAATATGAATAGATGAGGATATAGAAAGTTCCGACGTTAGTGTGTCTACACTTATATTATTAAAGCAAATAGTTTACTATACTAAAGCCAAACTCGATTGAGAATGCTTGTCAACAAACAAATTGAAAATGAAGGTAGAAAACGCAACATATTTTATGCCTAATAAATTTAAAATTATGTTTTGTTATTTTAAAAAATCCTATTTAAAAGATATTGAATATATTAATTAGTTTTAAGCTTACTAATCTAATTTATTGTCATGAATTCGTCATTAACTAGTTAATTAAATAAAATAGGTGTAAAATGAAAGTGATTTCTACCTTCATTTTTAATTTATTTGTTGAAAAGCATTCTCAATCAAGTTTGGCTTTAGTATAGTTACTCATGTACGCTGCAAGTATTGACCTAATTTGGCTGAAAGAAGAATGTCGAAATCTGCCGATTCAGTCTATTGTCGTGAATTTGGTTGATGTGCAATGGTTTAGACGAGATTTAATATTTAAAAAATTTAAAAAATCGGCATTACCCTTGGAACGGACCAAGGAACGATTTTATATTAAATTGATAAAACCCTGGATTGAAAGATAGGCTTTTTTCTCCCACGAGAACTGCTAAACTGCCTTAGTGGTCCACTGAATACTCCATGTGGCTTCGGATCAGGTCTTGGGGTTCTAGGTCGGGATATGCCATACTAAGCTTTTTTCTAAGTTTCACTGGAATGTTAAATATCTTTGCATCAGTCTAGCTAGCTAACAACAGAACTAATGATGTGAAAACTATAAGCATCAACTCAGAACGATAGCGAAGTGACGCATCCAGTTTGACAACTACAAACCATAATATTCAGCACCATTTATAAATCATTAAGGTACAAAGTTGTATAATTCAAATTTGGCAAATTAAAAATTTGTACTTTAATGATGGGAAAATAGAGGTGAATTTTGTATAGGCAAAAATCAAGACGCGACACTTCCCTTCGCCTCTGCGCCTGTTAAGCCTAAAAACTATAAGATGAAGAAAGGGCTATAAAAGTCAACCATATTTTGGAAATATGTTTATTGTCTTAACATTAGCACAGTACAATCTTACACTAACTCGAATAATCTAATAAAATTGACAACTCACGTTTATTACCTTAAAATGAGTATTTCTTTGACAGACATAAAATTTATTATAACTAGATTATTTCAACTTGCCACGTCAACACATACACACATTGTGCTAAGGAAGTATCTGTGAACCTTGTTATACGACATTAAACTAAAATGACGTCATTGACACACACACACACGAGCACGGAGTGTTTATATATTGAATTGCCAACTTAAAATAATCTATATACAGTCTACAATAGCACTACGAGTAGGTATGACTAATTAAAAAAGTATAAATATTACTAATTAAAGGCGATTCGGAGAAATGGACTTTTAAATATAACCTCGTTTTCAAAAGATGGACGGCGATAATTTAAAATAAAATGAATCGAGTGGAAGTTAATGAAAAAGGTTTTCCATTGGAAAAGCGATGCTTGATGCTAGGTAGGCACTTGGGTATACATTTTCATTTATAATTAAACAGAACTTTGTAACTTTCAACAAAGAAGTCCAGGGTTTTTAATAAAGCTCAGACTCTTCAGATTATCTCTACGAAGAGTATACTATGTAGAATAGAAAAGATACAATCAGTAGTCTAAACATTAAATAAAATTACTAAAAATTGAGATGGAGTTCTGAAAGAGTAGAATAAAACACGACTATCTGTCTGTTCTGAAGATTAATTATAAAAACGTGCGAGAAATGTATAACAAATTTTAATTACTTCTTTTTATTTAATTACAAAAACGTGTGTTAAATTTTAAAATTATTTCTACTGCTGTTTCTTTTAATTCTCAATCGTTGGGAATAGCTAAATTTTCGTACTTTTAACAATAGTTTAGTTGCTAAATTTTTAACAATTGGTCACAATTAGATGGGTTACTGGTCACGGCAATGTCTATTGTTTTTGGTAAAGATTTTATGCCCATTCGAAAAACTTATAAGCTATGAATATAGTGAAAATGTCCTAATTCCTCTGTCTTTGACGACCTTGACCTTCTTGATATTCGTTGTTGTTTGGCCTCTTTGATGGTTGTTGTGAACCCTGAAAAGACATCATTATCATTATTAATATTATTTAGTTATAGTAGAAGAATATGAATCTTTCGGTAAATTACAGAAACGTAATTTCTATAAGTTGCACTATCAACGGTTGCAAATGGCCTTGTCTTTAGAAGCAGGAGTCTTTAATTGAAAAGCATTTTGGCCCCAGGATGCTTTACAACTTCTTCCTAAAATTGATTAGACCATCTGAAAGTTCAATGGAGAATAAGTCAATTGGATTCTCTTCTGATTGATACGACTGGATGGGGTTAAAATTCCGTTCGGAAGAATCTTTCATGGCTGACTAGGCCTACCATCTTCTAGGCCACTATTTCATGGCCTAAGATGAACCGGGCATCTATTCAGGATTATTTTGTCATTTAGTTGAATACTCACAGCAAGGTGGTTGAAACAACCTTCCAGCTTATGTATTTCACCGACGATTTGAAAACCTTCAAGGCAAGGGTGAACAGGTATCTTCTAAGCAAGCGCACTCGATCTTAGAACTCATCATTACTTTCCATTAAACGTGATTGTAGCCTAACACAAACCTATCTTTCGTTAAAAAATTTAATCTCTTTTGAACATACCTGTCTCGGATCTTCTTCTTCAGGCGCTTGCGTGGTGGTAGTAGGCACATCGCAATCCTCAGTGGGTGGCACCACGCATCTCAGGGAGCGTCTGTCGAACACCAGCATGGCGGGGCATCGCTGCAGGCGCGGGTAACCTCCTTGGCACTGCCAGTAGCGGTTGCAGGACTTGCCTAGAGGCACGTTGCCGTTGGGATCTTCGTTGCAAAGGGCTGGAAACAGTTAATTATTAGATATACTGAGTTTTTCTATACTCATTAATAATTGATTAAATTTGATACTCTTCGCAAAAACCACTGAATCCAACGATTCGATAAAGTCACAGATCCGACAAAAATCCACTACGTACGGAACATCGTCAGAAACTATTTGATTCTACTCTACGATGTTCGTTTTCGTCGTTGCAAATAATTAAAGCAAACTGTAATTTGGGACGATTAATTACTGAATGACTGTTTATTTTCTTTTTAAAAAAACTACTCTACTAATTTTTTATAATTTGTTCCTAAGATCGATCATAATGATAAATACTTTTGATCCTGAAAATCTATTAGAGCTAAGAGATAAAATTAGAACAGATTTCAAGAAAAAAGGTTTATTTTAAATGCTCTTACACGTACCTAACGCCAAATATTGCACTAACTTATGAACCCACTCCACCAAATCCACTAGTTTATCTGGTTAATTTTAGAGTTTCTATGACTATACCATTATACTTTAGCATTAAGTCAGCTAGCTCTATTTAACCTTGCCCATTGGATTTCTTGATTTGACCCATACGTACTAACAAACGAACATAAATGAGACCTTGTTTAAGAACTCGGATGTTTCTAACATGAAACTATATTTTGATATTCTGCATATTCTGATATACATTTAGCGTTATTAAATTACTTTTTAAATAAGGACAAGAAACGCTTCACTTTGACTGTTCGACCTAAGTTAATGAAATTGTAATGGTAGATGGATGCTTGAAACTTTACCCAACAAACTTTGCCTTGATTTACCTTAAGAACACCGAAAATCGACTAAGAAACTTTGGAAACATAAATAAAATAACAAACCCAGATCCATTTCTAAACTATCATTTCAGCGATCACAGTGCTTGGCAACGCTTCACGAATGTAACTAAATTAAAAAGTTTGGAGCATCATCTAAAGGTTACCTGCCTGTCGCCACAAGATATATTTTGGAAAGTGTGCTAAGAAACTGCTTGTTCGTAATCCTCTTTCAACGTATATTACAGGAGAGCCAGGCGTCGCGGGATCCTCTACCGCTACACTTTGGACGTGTAGATACTAATGAACTTTGTTTTTTATCCATAATACACATTGCAAACATATCGAATGCTCTTCCAACTTTCGCTACCTTCTAAGCAAACGTTGGAACAAAGGATATCGTAATCGCTCATTAGGAACAAATAAAAATAATTATTATATTCTTAGTTCGTTAAAGTACAACCTTATATAAATTTATACATCGTATATTCGACCTTATCTCAAAGGTATTTTTATTAAATTTAATTAGACCATCGTAATTGTAGGCGTAAGGCGCACTTGCTCATGCTACGCGGGGGCGGTATACTGTATCAATACTGGTAAGTATGTATCCAGTTATAATATATAGTAACTGAGCTCCATTAATAATTAATTTTCAGAAATTTATAAAAATAAGTTAAATTATGCCAGTAAATTTGATTCAATCCCAGTTCTTATACCAAAATAAACATATTTTGTAAAGTAAATTTTGTGGGGTATATGTCGTAACGTGGTGATTTTCAACAGCAACATTCTTCTTTTTCACGCAAATTCGGAATAAGCTTTCAATGTATATAATACTTAACTTTTGTGACTGATCGATGTTGTTTAACAAATATGTAACAACTGGGGATTTAAGCATTTCACAATAAAGGCTTCTTGATAGGATTGATAATAAATATAAAATACGAATCATAGAGACGTATAATGTCATCTTTGGAACTCCGCCATTTTGATTTTAGCATGAAGGCACTATGCTTTGTCATCCAAACTAAACTACACAAAACTGCAGTTCAACTGGTTGGTGATATCTGGTTTGAAATTCGGTGGCGAGGTTTGACTTTGAAAATCATTGTAAGTTAAATAAATGGTTGAAGAAGAAAAGATAATTTTAGTTAAGCTGTTGGAATTTTATTCCACTACGAGAAATGTTTCAGGGTCACAAAAATAGAGACCCAAAACTATATCATATTTAAATACCGAAGCCTAATAGTTTTCAACTTACGGTTTAACAAAAGTCGCATAAATATTGAATACATTAGGGCCCTTGGGCACGGATCCCGAATTTAATTTATACAAAAGTTATGAAGGAATTCCCAGCCGGCCAACAATGTCCATTGTTGATTCATCGTGGTATTGAATACGCAATTGGACGTCTGTATTCGATTCGAGATCCCTTTAAGATTGCGGAGCGTGGTTCGATTTTGTATTAGGACTTTAGCTTAACACGGAGTTGGGTCTTTTCTATTAAGCAAATCTGGTGTATTTTAATCGAACGCTTTGTTCTCTTTCTCCTTATTTATGTACACTTTGGATGAAGCAATTCTTGTATACTAACCTCGTACATTTATTTTGTGATCTTGGAAAAGGTTGAGATGATTTTAGATTAGAGTTTTTAGAGACTGCCTTTAGAATTTTTTGACATCTATTAAAAATTGATGCAAGAAAATTCGACTGAGAATTATTTTTTACCACGTATTGTACGATATTTAACAGAACTTTAGATTGTATAATCTAAGGGCACATCTACATTTCAGTCCAGGAAACTCTAGTTCTTCCCTTAACCGTGGTAACTGGTAAAGAGTAACAAATATCTCTCCATACATACTTACAAACTTTCGCCATTGTATTAGTAAGGATGTATATTGAATAGGAAAAATAATAGAACCTCATGAAAGTAAAAAAGTTCTGAGTAAAAACAAATATTAAAGATTTGAGTATTAATTATAAGTTAATTGATTCAAATGTAAAGCAGGTGAACGTAAAAAAGATTTCCTACAAGAAAAATCTTTTAGTAAAACATATTTCATTCTGTGCCGCGATTTTTCGCTCTCTTCAATCAAAAGTTTCTTAGGTCCTTTGGGATCTTTTAGGGATGAAGTGGACCTTTTTGATTTTCCCGTATTAAAATATTTTTAGGGTGATTTATTATGGGTAGTCATAAAAGGTAACGGAGCATGGCTCATTTTATACGTACCTACCTACACTTAAAAGTTAAATAACTTTTTTATGGATAAGTATGAGCTATTAAAAGTGCAGTTTTATATTTTACTAGCGGAGACCCGCGGTTTCATTCGCGTAGTTCCCGTTATGGTAAGATGATACTCTTGATACTTCTACATCACTGATACTTCTGAGGAGTCTGCAATCCAACCGAGTAGCTTCAGAAATCAGTCGAAACAAACAGACAAACAGATAAAAAATTTTAAAATTGTTATTTCGATGGCACGTACGAGTATATATGTACTTTCATATGCATTTTAATAAAAATCTGATAATTTGATTACTTATTTAGTTTTTCTATTTTATATTCGTATAGACAGGCTAACCTATTAGGTACCCTCCTACATTCTGCATACACTAAGAATTGAGTTCAAAGAGTTGGCAAGTTTTTTCTTATATAATAATACAAAAACGTATAAGACATTTTATGGTCGAATCAAAAAGAATTTTGAACTCCAAATTATTATTAGATATGATATTAATTAAGCGAGGAAATATATTTAAATGATTGAATGAGAGATTCCTCTTTACGATTTTGATTGATAGGTAATAATTATTTATAATGCGATTGTACTGTGTGATCGATTACCTGACTTTCTTATTAGTTATTGTTATTCGAGAAAATTATTAATAAGGCTTAAATAATGTACCTAGGTGCAATATGGCATTACAAATGATTAATGACATCAATTAGAATGCAAAGAAAATATAATGCAAAAGTAAAAGATAATGGACTTCGTAAATCATTCGTCACTATTATTATAACTGTTTAGTAAATGATGTTTTGTACATAACACTATAAATCATTGACCGTATGCCATTATCCGCTTTAGTGCTCAATGTAATTAGGGTGAAAGTGGCTAGACAAATTATCCCATTCACTGGTCTAGTGGAGGAGTGATCGTGCGTTATACGAGTATACGTCGCAAGTCTTTTTCAGTTGGAAAGAAGTTTAACTACTAGAAAAATCGCGTAAACCTTCTGCTATTATTTGAGCTTTACTACGCTTTCTCGTTATAACGTTCAAATGCTAAAAGCTTCCTTGAAAAGTGGTATCAGTATTTATGTAAAACAGAACGCCAATCCAAGTTTGTGAATTATGAATCAATAACCAACTTAATAGATATATTTTATGTGTAATTGATTTATCAGACCTGATTGCTATATTTCTGGAATGTGCAAGCTCAAATTGAAGGTGGAATATTCGCCATTCACAAAACAATTGAACTCTTCACAAATAACTAGCATAAATTTATTTGGCGACAATATTACACATAGTTAATATGTTTGGAGCAAAACTATCAAAATACATTCCAGACGGTCTTCGTCGCAAAAACTGTACTATTACTGAATTAATACAATTTATTAAGAGCGCGATCTAGTAAATGTCGTAAAAAATTGGTAGCGTGCGGCGCGTCCTATAAATTACGATCATTATTATGAAAATTGGCAATAAAGCGTATACAGACCCTCTGAGGAAGATCATTATATTAATGGATTGACCTCTGGCATACGATTTATTTTGCAGTATACCCTAGTGTGTTGCAAAACATTATTATATTAAGAAAACCAATTTGGGGAGCGGAAACTACTTAACTTTTGCAAAGTTAGAATATTCCCAAGACGCAAAGGCTAATGTAAACGGTAGCAGTGTGGGTGTATGTCGTAGGACAAAAATAGAATTTTCATTGGTTAGAAACAGCCGCTCTTTGCGGAGGTTTATTAAAAATAGTTAATAATTTATGTATTTTGCTATTTTATTAGAAAATCGACGAATCCTAGTGACCAAGTCTCAAATTGTCGTCACAATTGAACATAGTAGAGTCAACATCATTTGGTTTCTTTGGGGACTGAAATGTACGCAGATGGTTTTTTGTCGAATATAGGTGATTGTTTCTTGGACTCGACGGCTTTTCGCAGAAAACGCAAAACAAATAAATATTTTTAATAGAATTTTTGTTAAATATCTTTCTTATTAAACATTCTATCCATATAAGGATTTTAGAAACGATATTGTATTGAGATATATGCAATGGTGACTTTTTTTATGGATCTCAGGAAATACCATTCAGTCGCTTGCACAGTAGAATCAATGGCTTCATTGTTAGCTACGTTTTTCTCATGCGTGTCTGTTTCTATTGCATGCATTACACAAACTATTTGCCACTGATTTTGTAATTAATCTACTCTAATGATATTAGTGCTCCCTATTTTTCATATCGGATTAGTATAATCAATATTGGGTATTTAGACAAAACTCTTAATGAGAGAAATGTCTATTTGTAGTGTATACAGATTGCGTTCAGAAGCTACTCGTAGCAAACATTTAGATCTTCACAACTATACTTAAATAATTTCAATAAATAATTAGCATTAGAGTTTTTATAAAAACCAGCCGCATCGTTAGCGTGAATTTTAGTATTTTCACCTTATTTTTCGCGGATAAAGGAGATATCTCTTTTTTCCGTACACCTATATCTTAATAAAAGTTCTAATCTTTATTCTAAATTTTAGCCAAATGAGTTTAAGAGTTGCAAACATATACACAAAGTGTTACCTTTATAACATTACATAACTAAAGATTTATTAATTTGTGTTTATTATTACGTAAGCTGATCTTATTGAAGCTCAAGTTTAGTTTTTTGCTAAGTCTGCTCTCAAAAATAGAATTAGTAATAGTGGACTGATAGACATTCAATCGGTAATAATGACACTTACGATGCTTCTGGCATCCGTCGACGTTCTCTAGTAATAGTGGACTGATAGACATTCAATCGGTAATAATGACACTTACGATGCTTCTGGCATCCGTCAACGTTCTCCGGCCAGTCACAGGAGTGGGCATTCTCGTTGTACAGCAGTCCACCGATACACAGCTGCTCAGTGGCAGTTCCGTTCCAACAGGTCCAGTATCTGGTGCAAGAGGTTTCGTGTCCGAAGATGCCGTACAGCCAGTCGCAGTGCTCGGTGCCGATTGGTGGATCTGAAAACAATTGAATGTTTGTGAAACTCGTGTAGATGATCATTTTGATTGGCGAGTCGTTTGTGTAAATGAGGAAATGTTTGGGAACTGCGAGACCTCCCTGGTTCATCAATCATCACAGTATTATAACAGTTTTGTGATCTTAGTTTTAGAAGTATTTATTCAAAATGCATAATAAGCAAAGACTCGGGAAAAATCGATGTAGATTTAAAAAGTGCTTTAATTTAAATAGATTATTTTGTAAGGATTTTAGGATCAGTACCACTTTCGTTAACAGAATTTATAACTCGATAATGTGAGTTTTAAATTCGTCTTTATCTCTCTATATTTGTAGTTTAGTAAGTTAAACGTGAAGTTATTTCTGTTAGACGACAGATATAAAGACCAAATCGAGATTCTCACTGTCGTGTAATAAACTCCAACAGTACAGAATGGCACCACTGGTAATATTTTTAATATATGAACATGGACCGTTCTCCCTTTTTAACCGACTTAAAAAAAGGAAGTTATTTAGTAGTTTAACTATAGTATTGCTTTTAAAATATGGTGTTATTAGGGAATTTGACACTATAATACGACGGGATAATTAAATTCTCTTGGGTCATAGCGGTCTGGTCTAGCGTCGAGGGGATAATCTCATCTTTAGTGATTAACGCTAATAATAGACCATTAGCACCATTATAGGTATAATTAGTAGCTAAAGTTTGGATACTGTCTAATAGTGATGTAAACTGTTAGATTTCTTTTATTCAAGAAGCAGTCGTAGCTGAGATTTTAGCGATAAAACCACATTTGCACAATTGTGTACTTTTCATTTTCTTGTTAAATGATTGTTTTTTTTGTGTTCTAGTAAATGTGTAATAAAAACTTAAATTATAATATAAATAATTATTATAATGTAGATACAGTAACAAGATAATTATGTATTGCTCATACAGTACTAAATTATAACAATAGTCTCTTTCCCGACAGATTTTAGACACATCTAACCTTAAAATAATTTCCATTTAGTTTATTAAAACTATTTACCAAACATTCGCTTCGTTTCTAGGCAATGGGAATGCGAATGACAAAAAATAAGTAAATAATCGCGAATACGAATGCGAATGTGGATACTGTTACGTCACTAGGTACTATCTAATAATATACCCCAGACACAGCTGTAAATTATACTTTAGATTTTGTTTCCAATTTACAAAGTTGTATATGTAATTTCTATTTTCTATGCCTAATAAGGTTTATGGAAGGTTGTCTGAAGGATGTTGTCTCGAGCAAGAAGCTTGTATTTATATCTTTTTTAAGTGTAATTTGTTGTTTTTCTTTTAAGCCGCGTGATCTGTAATTTGATTGTCTGTAGGGGAGAGCGGGGTTGAAAGTGCCGGGGGTAAATTGTGCCGATGCGAATATCTCGAAAACAGTAAGAGATAGAATACGATCGTATTGTGTTGCGTAATGCTTAACAGACGAGCACACGCGGCTGTCATTTTAGTTGCGCCAGCGACGCGGACCGAGGAGCAGTGCATGTTAGAAAATATTTTCATCTCAAACGTCACGTTAGTAAATATTTTCGCTTCAATATGTTTTGGTCACAAGCTAGCGTTTTTTGTTTTTTTTATATGAGAGTTTTATTAAAATGTTTGTTATTTATCCTAGTTTGCTATGCAGTATAATTGGAATGCTTGGAGCAGGGTGATTTTTATATATGAGCCAAAATATCAGACTCTGTTATTTGGGGTAAAATGTGCCGTTCAACCGGGGTTATTTGTGCCGCGGCAGAACCAACTCCTAAGCAGTCAATATTCTTTATACATTGCTTATGTTTACGAGAACACTTATGAAAGAAAGAAAATAGTTACTTTTTGACATAATAAATGATGATGTACTGCATTTATTGTCTTTGACAGAATGAAATCGAAAAATTGTATGTTTCAAACGAAAACACAAAGGGGTACAACATCTTAGGTGGGCAAACCCAAAAAAGGGCCGCTGATGCAGACATCAAGGATGGACGTAAACTAAAAATGTTGCACGTGGCTCTTATCAAAAATTCTGCTTTAAAGCTGAAAATAACTGGCAATTTGTGATTTATTTTTACTGTACCTGGTGTAGTAAAATACGATTTACCTTTGGCAGCAATACCCGCTAACATATGCAATGCATAAAAAAAAGCCTTATGATTCGAACGTATTTACAGACAAAGATCATGCAGTGTCTTTTGTAACAGCTCGCCCGATGCCAGACAATCAACCTTCACAAGGTACAAGAAACTTGCTTGTCCCTCAAAATAATCGAGAAAAAACTCTTGAATATCTCGATGAGTCAAATTACGTGGGCAGCAATGTTGAGATGAGACTAGTCCATCATTATTAAAGCTTAATGTTCGTGGGCAAAGTGACTGCAGCGTTGATTGTACGAGCGAACCATCAGGTAATAAAGAACACGAAAAGAAAGACAGCTATTCTTACAGATATTCCAGAGAAAAATGCTTTGGCCGAAGAACAGGCTAATAAAAAGAAGAAGGAAGAAAGTGAAAGTATATAAAAGATTTAAGGAAAAAGGCAAGGAAAATGGTAAACAAACAAAAAACCGACTTAGATCCCCGCTCAAAGAAGAGTTTTGTAAGATGACGACAGTTCTGATAACGAACAAGAATGGTACTGCATCATATGTTGTGATGCCTATTCTAACTCTGCCCCTAAAGAAAAGTGGATTGAATGCAGATAGTGTAAGGAATGGGCCCATTTGCAATGTATTGAAGATCAAGAAAACCTGGAATGTGTATGTTCTCATTGTTGTTCTGATCATTCTTCTAGGGAATAACTAGTTTTGATTTGTTAAAGAGTCAAGAGACTGATGTTATCATTATTTTTTATTAATAGTACTAAAAGACTGATATTTTTAATAATTTATCATATTCGCATTAAAATAAGTACAAACTTTCGATTAAAACAAAGTTTTATGTTTTGATTATATAATAAAGGGCGATTAGTTCTTTTTTATTATAACGTATTATAATTATTATCTACTAATAAGGTTGATTTATAGTAGAAATAATAACAAATAAATATATTAATACCAAATTAATGTCTTTTACATTTTAAATTAATTTTCATTAATGCAAAATACCTAGCTTTATTACCGGCACAACCGACCTCAGCTACGGCACAACTTGCCCCGAAGGTGGGGTTGGTTGTGCCTTTCCGCCGCAGTATATAAAATCACTTTTTCTAACAAACTATAAAACATGTGCAAAATGTATAGGTTAATTCATATTATTGAATAAATTTTACGTAGGATGAACGACTACTTTCAGATTTTCAGTATTTGTTTTACCCGAAAAATTGAGATTTGTCAAAATGGGCACTTTCAGCCCCGCTCTCCCCTACCTACTACAGTAATTTGACCTCTTAGATTTGCTTACCTTTATTGGTTTGTTTTGATACATTGGCTTTAAAGACATTGTTTTTTTAAATCCACATAATTCAGCACTTTTGTTTTTTCAGGCTTCAAAATAAAATAAAAACGGAGCACACTATACTTTTAAAATTTTAGGAAGACATAAAAACCCAATACTTCATAACCCAGTCGCCAAACTCGAGAGACGACTTACCGCGCATTATTGGAAGTGCCACGTAGAGCCATCTGCGCTGCACGCCCTGCATCGAAAAGCCGACCCTGGACTCAGAACCTCACAATCTATAGCAACTCGGGCAAACTACTGGACTGACAGGCTTTTGTGAACACAAAAGAAAGAAGTACGAAAGTTTCAAGTTTTGACTTACTTATTTGCGCTTTAGGATACTCGCAGTAGTTCGACCTCCAAGGGTAGTCGCATCCCTCCGTCACTCCTCGATGTTTACCAGCGAAGACCAGCCCATTGGGGCAGTCGTACTGCACTGGCTGACCTCCGTCACACTCCCAGTATTTGTCGCAGTATTTGTCATCAGCAACTACTCTCGATTTGGTCTTGCAAGGGTCTTCTACTTGTGCGCATGATGCTACTGCTAGGCTGACTACTAGAACTGTAAAGAAGAAAAAGTAAATAAATTTTTTTCTTCCGAAAATCTTTTCATTACAACATCGGAATCAAGCGACCAATAGCCCCACTTTTTCCACTATGCTGGTAATTGAATATGTTTTAATAGGATTTCGTGGTTTCCCTCACCTATTCTAATTTATTTCTAAATTTTTATATAATATAAACGACTTCCTTCTATTTAGCAAAGGAAAAATATGGGTTCCATAACGTAAAGATCGATACGTGAATAGTACCGGCATGACCTCGGCACGCGATGTCAGTGCTATAAATGCGTAAGTGGATTACATTTTGAGATATACCCACATTTTCCAATACTTTTTAACCCACGGAAAAAAACGGAGGAGGTTCTCAATTCAACACGTATATATTTTTTTTTATATGTATGACCACGCATGTACAGAGTTGTCCGATTTTGATAATTCTTTTTTTATTAGAAAGGGCATACATCCAAGGTGGTCCCATTGTCATCATGTTATTGATTATTCAGGAAATTGAAGGAACTCTTCAAATTTTGGAGGTTGCTTAACATTGTGGTTAGCTTTTTGGCTACTAGTGCCGTATAATATACTATGACTGTATAGTACGAGTACGTTACGTGGCGATATATCACTAAAAAGTAAGAAATAAAAATTTTTAACAAAAAATAGAACCGACTCAAAACGACTAAAAAGTAAAAAATAACTGTGTCATTTAGTTGCTTGCTTTTACTTTTTAGTGCGTTTTGAGTCGGTTCTATTTTTTGTTAAAATTTTTTATCCACTTATATCTTTCGCGGAATTTTTGAGAACTTAATATCAATTGTTTACAATGAAATTACTCTTTAAAATTGAACATTTTCCTAATTTAAATTGTATTAAATCAATTATTCAAATTGCTTCTAATATATATGCTATTATTTGTATGTTGTCTTTTTGAAAAGATAATTTAAGTATCTGCAATATACTTCTTGTAGCATTGTAATCATATCCATTTTTACAACGTTACAAAATTGTATTTTGTTAAGTACTTGTAGATTTTATAGGATTTCGATTTTGTGCAATAAAATGTATAGTGATTGAGTATAGTATATTTAAAGTTGATTTAACTAAAAATAACTTTAAGTTAACTTTATCAAAATTATTGTCGAAAGTACACTCCGGTCCACACTGTTCCAAAATATTTAATTAATTACTGAAAGTTATTTCAACGATAATGCAAACGAAAATTGTTGGTATAATGACTACAGTATAAATAGACTGCTGCCTTGTTTTTCAGTGTAAATTAATCAGCCCGTGGAAAATTGTATTTTATAACATTTTAGCTTTTCGTATCCCTTAATAGTATACTTTGTCACGGGAAAAAGTGATGTTACTGGATATTTTAAATCATTGTACTTGTAGGGTACTTTGTGACAGAGCTTGCTCGGTGAATATTTCTACGACTAAGCAGCACAGCTGGTTCGGTTTGAAGGGCATTGTGATATGCCTGAAAGCCCCAATAGCTACGCAAACAATGGGACGAACTCAATTTCCAGAGGATTTCGGTCCGCTCCCCGCCTATTAGAGCGAACTATTGTCATTGACACTCGCCAGCACAGGCTTCCAGCTTAGTAGAAGCCTCATTAATTACCGACCTGCATAATTGGGAATTGGGTGAAAATGAAGCAGTGTTAGAAAAGCAGGAACTTGTTTTACTTATAATCGGATTTTGATGCCACACATCTTATACCACTATGCGGTTTTGCCTTGCTGGAAGAGCGGAGGGTAGGTTATGTTTTTCATAACATGAGCTAACGTATAGTCATTCGACTTATGTTCAGATAATGATGAGATATGAGAAATTAATAATGTTTTAATGATGACAAAATCATAAACACATTTTTTGTGCAAAGTACAAAGTCACTCTGCACTGATAGAATTCCCAGTAGTGGGCATGATTTTTATTGTTATTAGGATCAGCAGCTGACGTTAGCTTAAGTATCTTATTGTATCATTTTTCAATATTTTTATTTTTTTACTTTAACACACAAAGTCAGTGAATCTTAAGTGGAAAACCACCGCCCATAACAAAGCGTCTGATTTGCCATAGTACCTACCGTGGATTGAGTTTGTTTCTCTAATTAAAGGTTGTCTGGAGGAGATCGCTTTTAGCGATAAGGTGACCTTTCCGTGTATCTATGTTTATACTCGTTTGTTTCTCCTCCATGCTTTTATATAAAGCTTAAAAACATAAATCTTCATTTAAAAGGAGTATGTACGATTTTTAATTTGATTCCTTAATTTATGGAATTATGAAAAAAGAAGGTTTGGTTTTTACCGGATTGCCAAAGGAAGGGTAATGTTTGTAGTGTCAGAGATTCGGATCAAGATTATTCTTATGGTGGCAAGTTTCGAGATTCATAATCTTTAAAAAATTGTCTAGGCTCACGAAATTATTCAGACCCGGTCTTGTGGAAATATTTCAAATTATGAAAAAGATATACAAAAAAAATGTATTGAAAATTATGGGAACCACTGATTTATACATATAAAATGTTTACGTTGGTAATCGAACACATATTACGCCAATTGGTGGTAAATAATGTGCTCAAACATAATCATAACCAAATATTACGTTATGTTATGTTATGCGCACGCGCAGGTGAAAGCTCTTCCGAGTTATGCAACGAACATCTCGGCTTATGACATTGACTAGGCAATTCGCATGCTACGCTCGATGTGTCAATAACGATGACGAATTAGTTGAACTGTCGGACTAAATATTATAATTATGTGCGAATAGTTTTTGTTTATTTGATCTTTATCTATTATTATCACCGATTTAGACTATTGATTATTATTATCTTTATCAGCCATTTATTAGCATATTTTGATGGTCAGATCAGTGGTGTGGTCAGGCTTCCCTTAGTTTAGGAGAGCGGATATGACGTATGAAAGGTTTAAACCAGGGTTAACCTGGGTTGCGATGCTATTCGAGTGTGGGCTGAGGGGCTTAATAAATAAATAAAATAAACGACCGAGCCGACCGAATGCTAATGATAGATAAATGAATGAGATCAACGAGGTTTGACATGCTTTCCTAGGTTCACGGGTGTAACTCTACCACTTTTTATCTCAGAATGTAGTTTTACTAAGAATTTATTGCAATAAAGTAAAGCTTGATGTTTCATAGCCTAATCCAGAGCTCAAACCCAGATTTTCGTGATCCGAAGCCACCTAGGTGAGCTATTGGACCTTCTGGATACTGTTGGGTCCAGCCCAGACTCTGGGATGTGCACCCCACGCCGCCGTGAACATGATCTATCTAAAGCTCTTATGGAATCGAGGCAGTTTCATCAGTCTCATGATTCTGTAAGCGATTTAAAAAAATCCCCCTAACAGTGGAATGCATGGTGAATTTATAACATTGATAGAGATTTTGTCAAGTGGTTCAGGTCTGGTTGTTAAAGCCCACCAAAGGCTTGGCTAGTTACTACACAGTCGACAAAGACGTACAGTCAAGCGATTGAGCGTTCCAATGCGATGTCGTGTATTAACCGAAAGGGCTGTGGATTTTATCCTAATCCTAAAAAGTTAGCGCGTTTCCATCTTAGATTGCATCGTCACTTACCACCAGATGCAATTGCAGTCAAGAGCTAACTTGCAGTCAATCAAAATAGCCGACATAAAAGGCCCGTGAAGTCGTGGGAAAGAGGTAGCTCGCTGTTGGTAGAGTTCTAATTTTAAAAGTTTAATCCCATGATTTGTGACGTTAGATATATGGTAGAGTTCATCTAATTGGTGGGGCTTAAATATGATATCGTGAAAGGTCACGGGATCATGTCGGCAGTCGGCAAATAAATTGCCTATGAATTGATTGGAACCACTTTGCGTAAGCCGATTATGTTTCATGTATGGGTTATACGATAGCTTTATGGAGCAATTTTTGAGTTATTACACTTAGATATAATGTGATTGACTTTGATAATATGACGCTAGCCTTCTATTAGCAAGATTACGAAAGAGCAAGAAGAAATATGAATGAAAAACCCAATAAATATTATGAATAAAAGAAGCAGAACTGACATAATAAATGAAATTCTATTCATTTACGAATGAACAATTTGACTAATAATTTTAATAAAAAAAACTAAAAGTCTGTTAAAATAAAAAAAAACAATATAGCCAGGCTATTGTATAAAACTTCAATGGTTAGTCTGAGTAAAAACTAAACTAAAGTTTTTACAGTAGTCAATTTTAGGTAGCTTTCTGCTATTTTTAGCAGAATAATATCTAAAGCAGGAATATATCACTTGTTTGTTGTAATAGTTAATATTGTTGTTGCGGACTTATCCGAGAAAATACAGCAGTATTGTGTACCTACATCATGGGACAAGGTACGCAATGACTTGCTCAAAATGTTGATGCGGGTTCCTTTTGTTCTGTACGCTGTTGTTGGAATTAATTGGAACATTTTTGGGTTACACAGACGTTTTAATTTCCAGATGCGTTTACATTGAATATATTAGCATTGAACATGTACCTACTCGTAAATTAAATAAATTACCTCGCTTCATGTTTCATTTGGTTTGTTTTTCCTTGTTACCCCATGTTAATGCGTCGGTCTCGGTCATTATGGTTGTTGCAAAGGTAAACAAGACAAGATTTTTGCAGCTCAAGCTAACAACGCTGCTTCAATGTGGGTTGGCGGGCTTAGGGCTTATAACCAAGGTTGGTGATAATATTTGATACTTATAACGATTACTTTAAGATGTTAACAATAACGATTAGGACCGACGACTTATGGTGCTCTCTGAGGGGGTATAATATTACAACCTTTGCGTTTATGGGCTCAAATTTTTACTGAGACTTTTTTGGAACAAAGAAAAGCTCGATATTTTATAGCTCGACTTAAAAATTAAATTCAGGACCTCGTAAATAAAATTAGGTTAACCACTGGACCAAGGAGTACTTATTTACGCGTAGATATAGTAGAGATCACTAAATATTTCCTTCAAAAGTCTAAAAAAATCAATTTAAAATAACTACCCTACACTTTTGAAGTCGAAAGTTAAACGTCAATAGCCTCATAAAATAATAACCATAAAACTTTCTAAAGAACTCTCAACGATAAAATCTATAATAAACAAAACAGCGGAGTGCAAAATGCTGTAGTATCCTCGCGATAAAATATCAAAACTCACGTTCTTGCGCAATTTGTGTCTGCAAGTAGTCTAGAGGTGTCGTGAGACGTGAGAGAGTACAGCGTCCGCTGTCGTGACACTCGTGAGAGAAAACGTTTGTCGTTATGATTATCAATAGTTGTTATATTTATAACTGACGGTACAAGTCATAAGTTATTGATGGGGAAGAAGGCAGCGATACGTTAAAGATAAAAGTACCTATTCGTTCTACTTCGATTTTACACTTCTTTCTGCTCGACATAATTAAATATTTGAATGCCTACGTGCCTAAAACAAAATAAGGATGTGATTTTTTTCTGTCAGTATTTCAATCCAGATGACCTGGACGACATGGCATCTCGTAGCAGCCAGGGAGCACGGTCTACACATGTGGATTGAAATACTGACTTTAAAAATTTTCTTTTTTTTGTCATCGCAAATAATTTTAATTACTTCGATGATTTTTGCAATTAATTGAAACTTTATACGTTCATATGAAAATTGAAGAGTCAAACTCAAATTTTACAACTAAATTCCATTAATTCAATTTAGATTAATTTAATTTCATTCAATGTAGATGAAAAGAAATATTAAGTAGGTATCAATTCCTCCCACATTTTTAGTTTTAAATATTTATATGTGATTTGGTACCATCACGGTACATTTCAAAATTATCAGCTTATTTAAACTGTCTATTACAGAACCAGACAGCCCTCATTTTTTAATATGGTACGTAGAATCACCCGCTCTAATACGGTAAACGGGAATTACATGATATGACGTTAGTAAAATAAAAAAATATACTTGAAAATCATAACACTGTTACACCAAAATAAAATAGACTTGCAATCCTCATTTTATAAAGTTCTATTATTCATATTTATTTTAGACTCCTTTTGCTACAAACTCTAACTGACGAAGTATGAATGATTATAAGCTCTACTTAAAGTTGCACTAAGTCTATTTTTATTTACTTACATAGTTTCGATATGAAAACAATTCTTCGGTGGCGAGTGTGCAAATCTTATGTAGCCCGGGAGAATTGAACGGACTGTATGCGAATGTAATTTTTGTAAAAAGTGCATTGGTCCAGACGACTGACATTTTATACTCGTTGCATGCGGACGATGTACCCAGTGACCTAAGAGCAACGTGCTAAAGAGAGGACAGTCAAAATCACAAAAGCAAGCACGCGATTGCGACTTCTTATTAAAATGTGGACTTCCGAAATTCTCCTCACAGCACAGTGCTTATAGTCTACTCATTTTCTGATATTTAGTTAATGATTCAAAACGTAATATTGAAGTAATATCGGCTTAACTTATATGAATCTTTTGCTTCAATATTTTGGAAAACTCTTTAGATAGTCTAAGTACTAAAGTACTAGTAACTAATAAGTATTTGACACCTAGCAAAGAAAGGTGAACGAAATAATTTAACTCATAATAAGACCTTATTAATTTTAACTCAAACATCGTACTCATAGCAAGATTGCTCTAAGATTTAAAGCTACAAAAGATTTTACATTGTGATAACTCAATATTCGTAATTGCTATAAATATTACAATAAATTTCAGTTATGTTATTTTGAAAGCAGAATTGACCAAGTGGGTGAGTATTTTGTTACAGGAAAGAAAAGCAAAAGCATCTCTTATTTTGATAGAGCTGCTCTTTACTACAATACGATGGGGCCGTGAAATAAAATTTTATTTTCATTTCCATCGAGTGTCCCCAGTCGAAGCGATAGTCGATTTTCCTAAACTGCAGACACGATGTAACTAAAACCGACAGAGTAGAAATAACCGACTGAAGTTATATTTTTAACAGAATTTCTATTCAGTTCCTAGTTACACTTCCATGTTTCAAAGTTAATTATGGTCTTGGAATTTTCCCTTATTTATTTATTTTATAAGAACCCTCTTACTTTTGAATTAAGGGTAATGAAAGTGGACGACTACACTAACTCGTTTTGCACATTAACTAATTTGGGCGATTTCCTAGTGTGTTTGCTCGAAATAGTTTTCACTTAAGTAGATATACTAATGAGTTTTTATTTCTTATAATATTTTAAAAAAAAAATACACTAGCGTTGGTGGTGTTACGCTGCCGTGACTCAAAAACCATGTTAAACTGTTGGTTCAGGTAAATATCATCAACATCTTATAATGATCGTTAAAGAACAAAACATTGTCATGCTAAGTCACTCTATCACTCTACTCTACGTGGTGGATCTAAGCCTCATATCCCCTCCCCTATAAATCAGGAAGCCTGAGCCTGTAGTCGACCTTTAATAGGCTAATAATGATGTTGATGATGATCATAAAATAAGCAATAATTAAGTATTTCCCTGCGTAACTAATTGAGCTTCTTAGGCATTTCTTCTTAAGTGTTCTGTGGACATCGCGTGTTGTGTGCAGAATTTAATTAGGCATTCACTTGCTGGCCAAGGTCGTGAGAAGCTACTCCTACCGTTTATTGTTTGTATGAAACCTAATGTCTGAGATATTGCGTGGTCGATGATGATGATGATGATGAAGCAAGCAATACTTTAGCATTCCCCTGTGCTTAACTACCCCACTGATTAAGTATTAAGCATTTATCCTAAGTTCACTGTACTATGGAC
Source organism: Mycalesis mineus (assembly GCA_034621355.1). Taxonomy (NCBI): domain Eukaryota; kingdom Metazoa; phylum Arthropoda; class Insecta; order Lepidoptera; family Nymphalidae; genus Mycalesis; species Mycalesis mineus. Next base: position 17,291,022 of record CM067884.1, on the reverse strand, counting down.
TTCCTTTTTAATTACAAGTTAATTTTTTATTATAAGTGATGATCCAATCAGAGGTGGATGCGGGTTAACTTGTTAGGAGTAGGATCAAAAAACCTTACGCCTTTTAGTTTTTCTTATCTACTACAAGTTGGCCCTTGACTGCTATCACACCTTATGCTAAGTGATGATGCAATTTAAGATGGATGCGGGCTAACCTGTTAGGATTAGGATGATATCCACACCCCTTTCGGTTTCTACTTCGTGCCGGAACACTAAATTGCTTGGAGGCACATCTGGGCCGGTAAGGTAACTAGACACGGCCGAAGCCTCTCAACGCGTGTTAAATGCAGAATTTAATTAGGCATTCACTTGTCTGGCCAAGGTCGTGAGAAGCTACTCCTACAGTTAATTGTTCTACGAAACCTAATGTCTGAGCCGTTGCGTGGTCGCTGCAATGACTGTTTCGTGGGTTCCAGCTATTACGAGAGAGATGAGTGATGTGGTTTTATATACAAACGTGTTATTATTATGTAGATTTCACTGCATAATATCATTATAAATCTATTTTTGCCGTAAGGGCTCACTGCAGTGCCAGGTCACCTTTCTTTTCTAAGGGGATATGGACGTAGCTTAAAAATAAAGTTTTTTCTTGCAACAAGTATTAAACGATGATCGGAACCGATTGTTGATTTAACGTATTTTTCAAAGCACGGGGTTGAAACATCACCATAGGTACTGCCCGACTGTTTTCGTTGATTTCATTAAAAATTTCTTACAAGAAAGATAAATTCAGTATTATTGTAGTACCCGTCCCAGAAGCTCGTGAGTCGTGACCGATGCCAGATAGGCTGCCAACCAACCAGTCATACATGTAATATACTCGTTTTTTTTTTATTTTTTTTTATTAACTACAAGTTGGCCCTTGACTGCTATCGCACCTGACGAAGCGGGCTAACTTGTTATGAGTAGGACGAAATTCACACCCCTTTTGGTTTCTACACGACATCGTACCGGAACGCTAAATCGCTTGGCGGTACGTCTTTGTCGGTAGGGTGGTAACTAGCCACGGCGGAAGCATCCCACCAGCCAGACCAAGACAAATTAAGAGAAATCTCAATCTGCCCAGCCGGGAATCGAACCCAAGACCTCCGTCTTATAAATCCACCGCACATATCACTGCGCTACGGAGGTCGTAAACGGCTTAACGAGTTTTTTGTAACACGGGGGTGTTACCAATAACTTTCCAACCGGATTTTAATAGAAAATTACTTGAAAGAAAAATAAGCGACTACGGTTTATAGGTTCACGAACTTTTTAGGATATTAAATTTTATGAATTAAAAATAAAACGCCAAACAGATCATTGAACTTGTGTAGGTAAATATATTTACAGTATTGCATTCAATATATTTGTGTAATTCTAGGAATAAAAACTACATCGTTTTGCAGTTTACAATGACATTGTTATAAGACAATGTAAGACGTTCATTCTGGTTTACTATTTATTGTAGTTGAATAACGTAAATTAATTCCATTCCTAATTCCTGTGACTCGACATCCTTTACAAAATCGTGCATTAGCTCGATTAGGTAGTAATACGATGAACGAGTATGTCAAGAGCCTGTAGTAAATAAACCTTTGTCAGTTTTTAAAAGTCAGTTAAATCGTTCTTCTATCATAGTAACGTACGGTTTAGGCTACGGAGTTTGGATCATGGTTGTATGGGTGGTAGCAGTTAATAAAGTAAGTCACCGAGCGTAAGCCTACCAGCATAGAGTAGGATGTATATAGGGTATAGAGTCGTCACTCTCTATATAAAACTGGAATAAGGAAAGCAGCGCCTCTGGTGAACGGTGGCGGAACTACTTTTCTGATATATATAACTATAACTATAGGACGTATAATAAGTGGGTACCTACATATATAGCTCTTCTTATTTTTTCATTTTAGATATTTACAGGATAATAATTTGACACAAGTTTTATAACCCTATCATGATATTTACTTTTTAGTAAGTATAATAAAATAATGTCAGCTAAGTGAAAGAGCTTAAAACTTGTGTCAAATTATGTGCAAAATGAAAATAAGAAACAACCATTGACATAACAACGAATGATCAATGACAAAAATGGCCTTTGTTTCACAAACTTTGAAATGACATTTGACAGATACAATTTGAAATGTTGTAAAATGGAACGTAAATTTATAATTAATGTAAACGTATATTTAAAAGATAGAAGTATTTATGTAAAATACGTATCCATGTACTTACATGAATTACAATAATAATCCAAAATAAATTAATTTTTGTTTTTTATAGGCAAGTTTGTTTAATAATAATCAATACATAAATCTATATTAATTGCAATGCTGCGTGAAACTAAATGAAAAATATCTGCCACAAAAGATACTACCGCCATCTAGTAAATAGTGGCGGAACTATACCAAGTATATGCTTCTTCAGAAATGTTCTAAGTGATAACACCGTGCGTACCAGTTTTTTGGGTGGCCCAGGGGTTTTAGTGACTTAAGAGTTACACATATCGAAACGAAACTCTCCCCTGTGACTAGCGTATTACGATCTTTATCAAAAAAAGGTGTCAAAGGTCCTTAATAGTCAAAGTATAAAGCGTATTTATTTTATACTGTCAAGTCCTTATCATCGTGTCCTCAGTCGCCATACACTAAACTTAAAGGCAACCCTTTACCGAAAACCGTGCAGTTTACATTTTAATATCCTGAATTTTAATCACTTGCTCTTAACCCCATAACGTAGGTAATTGTCTATGGCCTAACAAACTGTCAGCATTTATAAAATGACAAAAGCCTGGCGTCGTTGGCTCTTGAACTAAGTGGGTAAAGGCACCTAATCAATTAATAATTGCCCTGCTTCCTGATGTAAAGAAACCCCAATTTCGTGATGGACTCATTTCATTAAGAAATTAGTTACAATGTAGTTCCGCCTGTAGACTTTGTAGTCGAAAAGAATCAAAAGCGCTTTGAAATTTATGCAAGGAAAGCGTTGCTTGGAATTTCATATTAGTTTCAGAGCACATGTTTATTACCCGACTGCGTCAGAAGGAGGGTAGTGTTTTTTTACTTTTTATCTGACTGCTAAACGTGGGTTATATTTTTAACTCTTGACGTATGTCGAGGTGTCTATGTGTTTGTGTTTTTGCTGTGCCATTATAGTTTTTATATGAATAAGTCACTTGTGCAGTATTAATACTTACTAATATTATAAACGCAAAAGTTTGTACGTATGGATGTTTGTTATTCTTTCACGCAAAAACTACTGAATTGATTTTGATGAAACTTTACAATAATACAGCTTCTACATCAGAATAGCACATAAGCTATTGAAACTTTTTATAATGGATTTTTACGGGTACGGAAACTACGCGGGTAAAACCGCGGGCGTCTTCTAGTAATGGAAATAAACATTGAAATTGGATGTTAATTGTATCTATTTTGTATTACAGACATCTTAAAAAAAATTCTTTTCTCTTATCATTGCTTTTTTATGAGATGTTATAATATATAATTAGTTTTTACATTTATTTCACACTAAAATAGAAATGGCAGCTATGAAATTTAATAGGCGATAAAATCAGTTATTGTGGAATAATAACCGTTTTACGAATCGTAAAGAAAGCAAATGTCATGCGCATTAGCATGATTGCCTGTAATCGCAAATCGTAATCAATTATTAAAAGTCTGGGGTGTCTGTGTCACCCCGACCCCGAGCTGCCCCGGCCCGAGGAGTGAAAAGACCGTGACGGCCTTCAATCTAGCGACGGATCCAATTCATTAGGGCACAGCTGGTGTACTTCCCAGCTCTTTTGCAGTTATTCTATTTTATCATGATGAATTGAAAACTGGTCATCATTATCAGCCTAATAGCGACCTGTTACAGGGCCCTCATTGTAGGATATGGAATATGGAGGTCATGTTATCCACCAAGTGTAATATTACCTTTATTTGTCACACACTTTCTGTTTTTGTTTTACTTAAGTGTGCTTTACTATGAAAGGAAGCGGTCACCACAAGACAGGGTATCCTAGTGTGGGGATCACAGCATTTCTTTCATATATTTCCTGTATTTGCGAAACAATACATTCTAATGTTGCCCTGATGCCAGTAGGTGGGCTGATAATGGTTGATTATCATTTAGCGATATACTCCCGTGATCAGGCTGCTGTTGTACTCTCTCCTATTAAAACAGTCTTTACGACTTTTAATGTTTTGGTCATATAAGATTAGGAATTTGCCTTCCAAGCCGACGGTAGAGTCACTACGAATAGTCAAACTTGACGTTTCAAAAGTGCTTGTAAACAAAGCTTACTCGAAATTAACGATTTTATTATATTTGAATAATAGAAATATTCTGTTTAGGATGGACTCTGTAATCTTAACTGGCAGTGGCCAACACTCACTTGCGTTCATCCCGTTTCTATGGAAATATTGATAAGCTTAAATCTTTCTATGCAGAATTCCAGACAAAAATAATCTCTGTACAAATTTGTATCCATTTCCATTCAGCCGTTAATACCAAATTGGCCTAACTTTGTGTTTGACATACGTGTTTAGAACGATAACAAGTTTATTGATTATATTATTGTGTATAAAAAGTTCACGTAATTGCTTGTTCATATATAGTCTAATAAAATTTTCCTTTACAGTTCATTGAAGTTGATCGTAATTGACAAGGAACAGGTTGAATCACTTTCGACTTGCCCGAAAACAGCGTAGAAAGTTGTAAACGTGTAATGCGTGTAGGCAATAATCTCCGAGTGCTTTTTATTTATAAAAATAAGATCAAATAAAGGTTTGATAATATCAACAATTTGATCAAAATTAAGACTAAGACTAAGGATTATGTTCATGATTATACTTACAATAAATAAATTTATTACGTAAATAAATAAATTACGTAAATAAATAAATGATAGAAAAAAAATAATTAACAGGACTGCTTCAAGTATTCTCAGTAGCACGAGGGTGTTACACCACCGCAGCTTTGTTAATTTTATCCTTTTCGTTCCAGTTCAAGGAAAACCATGTCATGAATAAATTCAAGCCGTTATACATGTGCCTGAATCTTAGTTATGTTATCTATGATTTCGCCTACCCAACCCACAACCGTAAAGCCACTTAAAAAAATCATTCGTGTTTATGTCCAGCTCATACTAGTTTACCTATTTCATTTCAGCGTAAGTAAGTGAGTGAAGCGACAGTGTCGGAACGAGGCACGACGTGAACTCTACAGTGTTATTATCCGAAGTGTCCATTTAGGAGATTGCTTATGGCATGACCGGGAACACAATTACAATGTAATAGCCCGCCATTAGGGCATTAGGTATTGGGGGTATATGCTTTTGTACTTAGCTGATTCGTGAGATTAAGTGAATGTGTGCTTAATAGATTGTGTTTGTTTTTAGAAGACTTTATCCCTCACCGTTGTTAAATATTAATGTTTATGGACGGACCAATAGTTTTATAGATATTTATTTCTATTCTGATAACGGTTGAGACCGGAGAAAAACGACGCTGCAGACGACAGAAGAAAGCTTGACGGCAATACCTACATGTCCGAAGGAACTCCTTCAACATTTGGTCCTTTGACGATTGGGTGTTCTCTTAGTTAGGAAACATAGTTCCTCGATAAACATGCCCTTTAGATCAGAATGCAACTATACTGATTGACGGGAGTAGTAACTATGACGGGACAGGAATTACCCTTGACGAACTGCGCCACAAAGAGCTCACTGACATAACTAGTTCTACTACTTTTGTTGTGTTATTGGCAAACTATGTAGATAGTCCATCATCAGTTGTGAAGTTGAACTCAATATCGATACGGCAAACCGCAACCATCTGTCCGAGGGGTTAAGGTCCGTCGACCACAAAATTTACAGTCGATTTACTATCGCAAGGTTGACATCGATACGCCTCAGAATGTCAACGTTATGTAATATTCAAAATTATTTATATTAACGAGTGTACAGCCTTATGATAATACCAAGGTTTCATGACCATTTCTTTATCGATCAATAACGTTTCCTGTTATTTTGAGAATATTTTGTTTTCTTTGAAAATATTTTCCGGAATAATTGTCATTTCTTTTTCTCTATTCGTCCCAAAAAATAAAATTTTAGGGGCTGAAATAGAGGATTGACATCGGATCTCCAAAAAATGTTTGCATAATAGGTACTTATTACTCCATATTGAAAAATATAAAGAGACAAGATAAATGTACCCAACATACCTCTTTAACTAAAGTTTTACTAGTTTATATATTAGACTGGGTAAGTTAAAAGTGGCTAAGAAATAAAATATATTTTTTTATTTATGAAAATAGATAGAATTTTAATAGCTAATAACCTCTCTCATTTATTAATATATCAATCCCAATGGAATTTATTAATTGATATACTATTTATAACTAATTGGTTTAATTAATTAATTAATTATAGCAAGAACTACGGAAGATATTATGTGGGTGGAAGTGATTTTTATGTTATAATTATTTTTAGGTAGGCAGTTATCAAAGTCAAGTTTCTCTGTTTCTAAATAGCTTTGATTTATATCTCATAGTGATACTACTAACAGTTCTTGTCTCTGATTTTTGGTAATATAGCTTAATAATAGCTTAGTGATATCCAACTGTAGTTGGATAGTGGAAGTGTAACCGTATATTGACGTTTATATTTGTACTCACCGAAGAGACTCGCCCGGCACCGTTGCGTCGACATTTTGCGGTTTCTGTTTATATCTGTAACGAGAGAACGGTATTGGCTAAGTTATTGCACTGCAATAAACTTTGTTTACTTACTGGATGGAAATTCAAAAGTGCACTGGAAATTGTATACCAAGTAAGCAACAATGCAGTATACGGTGGAATGCGCTTTTCCAAAAAGTCATGACTTCAAGTCGTACTTCAAGGCTGACTTTATCTATACTAATATTATAAAGAGGTAAAGTTTGTTCTGTCGGGGCTAATCTTCGGAACTACTGATCCGCTTTAAAAAATTCTTTCACCAGTAGAATGCTACGTTATCGGTGAGTGTCATAGGCTATGTTTTATATTTGTATTGTATATATTAACCGAGTTATCCCAGTTTTTAAAGCGCAAGTCGGATCGCAAAAATCTGTTAAATCGGCTTTATGCGCGTACGCTGCCTAAACTGCCTTGAGAATAATTGAAAGCAATGTATGGGGAATTTATGAATCTTAAAAGTTATACATGAAAGTCCGCGACAGCATATATCTATCTTTTATATTTTAACAGATATATAACTAATTGTGTTTTAAAAAATCATTTATTTCATATGCTTACATTTACGTCTTCATTTATAGAACTAAATCCTTATCAAAACAAATTATTTAGTAATCACAAGGATATTATAGAGATAAGATTTGCCTATTGCAGTATGTTAATTAGTTATATAGTTTCAGAGATATTACAAAATTTCTAAAAAGTAATAAATAATTTAATTCATATGCTTAAGTTTACGTCATCATTTATAGAACTAAATCCTTATCAAAACAAATTATTTAGTAATCACAAGGATATTATAGAGATAAGATTTGCCTATTGCAGTATGTTAATTAGTTATATAGTTTCAGAGATATTACAAAATTTCTAAAAAGTAATAAATAATTTAATTCATATGCTTAAGTTTACGTCATTATTTTTACAACTAAATTTAAATCGTTATCAAAATAAATTATTTCATAATCTTAAGGATATTATTGAGATAAGATTTGTCTTTTATAGTATGTTAGTTAGTTATATATTTTCGGAGATATTACAAAATTTCTAAAATGCGCGAAAATGCCGCTATGGCGTCAATTTATATTGAAGTCAGCATTTTGGTAGATACTGTGATATGCTTTCATGATCGAAACGTTAATACGGTGATGGATTTAGAATTCGATCTTTATTCAAATATCTATATAGTACACGGAAGAGTTTGTTTGTTTGTTTAAACGGGCTAATCTCCGGATCTGCGTTTCGGATTGTAAAATTATTTTTGTTTATTCTGAAGGCTAGACTCAAGAGTGACAAGTAGAAATATACTATTTAATATCAATTTATACCCATCAGCTTGTCATAGATATATATTGTTAATGTTAATGTACTGAAATGTCGTACAATGTTTAACAAAAATGTAGATCTTAAGGGGCGGGACAGAGGATATTGCTTCACGGGAAACTATAAAAAAATTAAATTGAGAGGGGGAGTGGGGAATGAGCACACTTTCTATGAAAGTCTGTCTTTTAAATTAAAAGGGTACCTAAAAGGTTTCACGCGGACGAAGTCGCGGGCGACTGTTAGTCTTTTATAATTTAAGATATTTATGTATCATGAAGAAGCAGTAAA